>CM034150.1:72190632-73390632 GCA_019776745.2 Taxus chinensis
TACTTCGCCCTAAGTTGATCATCAGTCTGTTTTACCCGTTGAGTGAAGGAGAGTCCATTTTATCCAATGTAGTTGGAAATTGCCAATTAACATTCTAAAAACCCGCAGCATCTATTTCTTAAAATTAACCGTTGAAACATGATAAACTTCAACATTGATATTCTATGCCAAAGAGGACTCTGAGAGATTCGGAAAGTCCAAGTTGCCACCAAACTGGAGATCCTATCCAAAGTAGCGCCATTTGAAGTGGTAATCACAAAAAAGGCCACCCAACCAAAAACGAAATAATCGACCTCCAGAAAAAGTTAAACTGAACTTTAGAACAAATTTCCAAAAACATCCGTGGCCCCAAGCACACATGCTTGCACCGTGGTAGGGGAGTGCACTGCAAAAATGGAAAACTTAACTTTTTTGCCCATTTTGGAAACATTTCACTTTTTTCCTCCGCCAGACTGAGGCCAATCAACAAGCGCCCCACGCCATTTGAGAAAGTGCGAGGCAGGAGGAAAAATTTTCCTTTTGAAAATTGAGACTTTTTTTGGGAAAAAATTTCAAATTTTTTCACTCAACCCTCTCACCCACACCAATCAATGAGACACGTGGCAAGGAAAATTTTCCATTTCTCCTTATCCCAGCCGCCCTCCAAGGATAAAGTCCCCTTAAAACTCCATCTGGCCAAACTTGAGTTTACAAGGGTTCGGAGGACTTCTTTATATGGTGGAAAGGTGAGGAAATTTCCTATCCCCACTGCCCGGGTTAGGAAAGTTGTGATAAGGCTAAGTATTTTAAAAATATAGTGAAGTTCAGGGGGATAGATGAGCACGGAACTGGCGATAAATTCTCCACTGAACCTTGAAAAACTTGTGTACCCTCTCGATGGAGCTTGTAGATGTTATAAGATAAATATGGACATATTGTGTTTGGTTCAATTTAGAATTTGTTCGGAATCCATTTAGTTTTTCAAAATCGTGTCTGCGACTCTTGGTTGAAGACTCTTCTACTAAAAAACAAAAAATTATCATAATTTCCGTTTGTTTATTGGTCTCAAGGGGTAGTTGAAGCAAAGCATACGATATTCAAACAAAACCTTAAAGGACGTTTCAGGCAATGTTACACAAGACTAGGATATAAAATCTCAGACCGAGTGCCAAATCTCCAACTAGGGCGTTCCGGGTACCCCTATCCCTTTTCGGTGCCCAGTCTAGTCAAAGAGCTTAGATTACACTTTCCCATATTTTGTATGGTCGGTTCAAGCCTCTATATTGGTTACTCCGACATAGCACTGTCCTTCGTCGAAATTAGCTTAAGGACTTAGTAACCCTCTCTTGCACATCAAGTTTTTTTACATTTCTATTACTAGTTTCTGGGTTCATTTCTTATGATTTAGTTTTATTTAATGCTTTGATAAATCAGATTAGGATAAAAATCTTTATTTCAGTATCATGTGGTGAACCCACCAAACAACGTTCATGTGTAGGTCCTAATTTTTCTCTATTATGGCTCTTGAATCTCCAATAATTTATATGATTGAGTAAGAGCTTCCTAGTCCAAGTGTTCTCAAAAATCCCTAGAATCATGTCACTCCCCAGCAATACCCCACCACACAAACTAATTCCCATTTCCGCTCACTCATTGACGATTCTAGTCCTTGGACCTCCATCCAATTTAAGTTCCATATTGGATCATTCAATCTTTCCGACGTATTTCAAGACAATGTAAGGATAGGCCTCCGATGATATATAGCTCACCTAAAATATAAACACGGAGTTCTCGACTATGTTTGTTCTCCTCACTATCATTTAGTCTTCTAACATGTTCTATAGTGAGCTCAAATCATACCATTACCAGAGCCTTCTATCTTTCAGTCCAGATATAAGCAACAGACCTTCTCCATATGAGCTCCAATTCATCAATTGATCACTTTACACCTACTCATTTTACTATCCTCCTTATCAGATTAGCAAAAACAAGTCATCATATGCCAATACCCGAATGAAATGGACATAATGACAACGAGTTTACACTTTACAACAAAAAGAAATGACACATCTGAAGATTAGGGCTTTACTATTCATTGCAAAACATATCATATAGGCCATCTTAAATGTAACTCTCAATCGGCTCAAGCTACTATTGCATGTCAATGAGCACATGCCATTGTTACTCACGACTTCGCATAATTCAGCACCTCCTAAGCAGGCCTCTCAAAAATTGGTGTCACTCCACAATCATCTAGGAAAAACATCAAGTCAACCATATAGCTACTTAAATACATCAACCATCTTCCATAAAGTTATACGTGACATACAAGTCAAACAAGCAACACTCTCAAGAATCTCACCTCATATCCTCTCCTACTAAAGATTATAATGACCAATCCAATATAAGAAACCGCTCTCAAAATTGTGCAAGTGACTTCACTCAAAGTCTTCCACAACATCATCAGATAAGGCACTATGTGCAAGGTCCCTTTTCAATCACCACTTCAACCATTGAATCATTTTTGTCCAAAGCAAATACTCTCCTAATAATGGTCAAGAACATTTTCACATTCACCACTATCGCATGTCCTATGTTTAATTTTTCCAGACATTGATTTTACAACTTCACATAAACTTGTCTCTCCTAGGGGACTCTTATTACCTCACACCCGATGAAACACTTGTGCTTTGGTTCACCTTGATTGTGAGGGATTCTCGACACCATGAAACCCACACAACTGCATAGTAGTCACTGTAAGTAAGCATAACATATCATCACAAGACTCTAACATCTTAATCTTACAACTACATCTATGTTATAGGCATTACTGTCTTCATACAACAAACCAACTTTGCCATCCAAATTGTGTCTAATTATATCTACATGTCCTACACAGGAGTCATACACATACACCATCGCTATCCACATGTTTGCAAATTGTTCAACATCATACACCACCTCGTTACATTATAAAACCTTTACAATGTTACATCTCGCATCTTACAATCCATTATTCTATGCATCTTAGAGGATGGAAACATCATACAATACATCTTATCTATCCACATACTTAAAATTTACATATTCACATACCTCCATGCTGCACTCATACCCGATGATACACCTGTCTCACATTCCATTTGGACTGTACGGGTATACATTATAGAAATTACACAGCATGATAATGTGTTCATCCATTCCCTTGTATTTCTCTCATGGACAAACAATTATAGGATTATTGATGTGCACCTTAGGCTATAGACTCACTTCGTCCAGCATCATCTTTTGATAGGTTATCTCATCTTTTGCTTACATTGTTTAGTGGTATACGTTTTTAAGTAAATCACCACTCCTTTATATTTCCTCTTGTTGTATATACGCTTTAGGATGTAAATCACGCACAATTTCATATCTATGTTGTATTTTTCATCACCACAGGACTATCACAGTTGCGCTTACAAACCACACAATAGTTCAACCATTTCCTAATGACCAACTATCGTTATGGTTCATTCTATATTTAGGGTGGGAGGAGGAATACTAATGAAACTCACTACATTAAACTATCATTCACACGGGGGCGGGGCTCATGGCTCCTAGCAATCCATTTTCATTCAATTCCATCTATACACACATACTACTTTTTATGGTTCACTTACTTGTTTGTACTTCTTTTACATGTTCTTTTACTACACATGTAGATATATCTCTTGTATGCCATTATTTACCATAACCACATGCATGTTCATGCCATCATTTATAGTTGTGATCACAAATACGTGTCTCTTACATGTAGCGTGGAGCTTGGCTACTAACAGTCCCAATTACGTCTCTCGGGGCATCCACACTTTGTATAATACAGTGCCTATGTTTCTTTTATAACTTTCAATATAGGCATACAAATGTGGACATACTTGTTATTTTTCTAACATGCTAAAGGGTCACGTCATTGCAACAGTTTTTAGCAGGGATATATTTTATTCAATACTGTTTTTACTCTTGTTTTCTATTGTCTACGATTTTGTGTACAAAATTGTTTGTTTTGTAGCCATGCAAAAACCTGAGTGTATTGCGACACATGAGTGGTGTCCTATATTTGATACCCCCCTTGTGCGTCACGGCCCTACATGATCTTTTTGGGTGTTACTTATGTGCTAGCTACACATTGTTGTTTCTACATGCATATTTGTTGTAATAATAATTATTTATAACCACTTGTTTGTGTGAGGACGTGGCTACCAAGCACATAACTCCCTGTAGGGCCATACTTTTAGTTCACATGGGTAAGTTCCTCTTTTTTGGTGGCCACAGTCTCCTATATGCAACGTCAACCTGCACCCCAAAGAGGGGGAACATTGATGTGGGTGTTTACAAACGGTAACCAATTATAGTTCCTGCTCTAGGTAAATTTATAGCTAGGGGTTCATACAGTATACGAAACCCATACATAGTGGATTTTATAGGATAGGGTAGTCCTTGCATTCAAGGAAGCAGTTATTAAAGTTAGAGAGAAAAAAAACCTTCCTTTCACATAATTCGAAGTGGCATCGGATCACCCAAAAAACCATATAGTTACAGAGATCTCTTCCCCACTCTCAGGGAAAAGAAGTTACATGTGGGAGAATTAACAACTTTTACTAATTCTTTGGCCACAGTGGTGTGAGGAATCACCCAACAAAATCACATTCACTGACAGTTACAGGATCTTCTTGCTACCTCATTTTGTCTCATCATAGATCAAAGTGAACTTGGGCATTTTTCATTGATTGTTCACATTTTGTTACATTTGTTTTTTACATATAGAATGCATAGTTACATATCTACAGTGTTATTTGATACTTCTTGATCATCTATTCTTTTACAGGTATGTCCATATGGAAAGCAAGTAGTCAATAAAACAACACACATGAAAGTACATAACACACGATTACTAACCATTGCAAGTACACTCCATTACCGTACATCAAACACTTTATTATCCCAGGTAACTTCAGCCACTTTTTTACATTTTTGCATTCATTTAGTCTCCACCACTCCATTTTGTAAATTCAATGCTTATCAGTCCTTTGGAACGTTGGTACATCACTTACATAGGACTATAGGTACACATCTCCATCTAATATATTTTACTGATATTTCCACTCACCAAAATAAATGTGGGAAGGAAATTTAGACAAAAATCACAAACTTTGAACATTATTTTGTCCATTTCTCATACTACTATTCATATGGTTCTTAAGTGAAAAGAGTAATAATTATTGGCCATTGACATTGGCTTAATGTTGTATTTTTTATCTTACACCTTTACACTTTCCCAGTATGTATTTTTCATTCTGTGTTTTCTATTCTGACTGGGGCCACCACAGGCACGCTAGTCCAATTGGATCGCGCCCTGGATCCTTTTGTCACTTTCCTCTCACTTTTGATAAACTTTATAGCCATTTGATATATTCCTTATTTTTTTGGTTGGTTGGCCTTTTTAGGGTGAATACGAAATGAGAACAAGAGAAACTCATATTAAATATAAAGGTTATGTGACCATAATGAGGGGAACAAGCATAAAAAAAAATATGCTATCACCATCTATAAGTTGATCCCACAAAAAAAACCTAAAGCTACATTTACGTCCATATAGATCCATAAAAGGCACAAAAAGTTGGTAATCTACATCACACTTCATAAGAGGGTAAGTCTATTATTTCCAACACACATTTACTGCATTCTACATCAGTTATTTACTCCACTACTTCACAAGTGTGACTGACACAATAACAAACCTAGGGAAAAACGATATCACAAACACCTTTAACTACAGGGGTTCTGAGATGTAGTGCATTAATTAGTTAGTACTTCCACATTTTTGGTCGGAGGACAATCTAACCCTTTCATATGCATATTATTTTTTTAGATGTGGATGCTGTCTGGGTTTTCATTTGATTTTTTTTACAGGTTCTTACATCGACATACAGATTTGGTACTTTTGAGATTAGTGTGTGACATGAAGAAGAGAAACATAGGCATAAATCTAAAAACACACCCATAAGAGGAGGTTTGCCGAGACATTCCCATTGACCAGGGCACCCAGATCTCATACTGGGCACCCACAGGTGCCTATATCCCTTTTCAGGAACCCCAATCAATCAAAGATCTCAGATCTACACTTTTCTCAAGATTATTGGTATTTTCACTTGGTACAAATTGCAACACAATCCTAAGACCTTCATTCGGAATCAGCTAAGGACTTATTAACCCTCTCTGAACATTAGGGTTTTACATTTCTAGTTATTAGTGTCTTGGGTGCATTCCGTGTATTCATTTAGATGTTAGTTATGCCTATATTGAGGCTAAAATATATGAGGGTAGGACGTCACCTCAATATCCTCCGGTGGTCATTTGCTATGAATACATTAGCAAAAGCCAGATGAGATAAAAACATACATGTATTGATTATGAGAGCCATAATTATCAATATGCAATATTAACCATAACTATCCCTATGACCAATGCTATCCCCAATTGTATATCTACATTCATATTCATTCACATGTTTTCTTCCTCTAATAATAGGATCTTGAGTCCCTTATGAATGGCTTTACATGCTCAAATATTATACTATACTCATGGTGATATGATTTTCTCATACCTATATATTCAATCAACACTGTCATGAACTCACTTACACCTGAATTAGCTTATACCAATTACCTTAAATTTCAATTTCTCTTAAACTAACCTATCTAAATGGGTAAGGGTGATACCAAAAGAGCACCTTTATATTTTCCTGTTTATTTCTTAAGACCAATCCTCTAATTGTTGATAGGTTTCTTACCAATTGTTTCCTCACACTCTCAAATATGTTTCCTTACAATTGTTTCCCTAACCCTACCCATGCATTCATTTCAACATTACTACTAATAGCTAAGCAATTACTTGAATAAATTTATTCCACATTCGTTGAAATAAAAAAGTGTCTCCTCTGCTCAAATGGATAACATTGTGACAAGGTTAGTTAAAGTGGTAGTGGGTTTTATCATGGAAGTTTATTAAATTTGATTGGGATAAATCAATTTATATGGAAATATATTTCCCATTTGTACAATATCTCAAATATGAGGAGTCCTTATGCGTGTTATACAATTTATCCTAAGGTTTACACAATTTACCCTAGGGTTTACATAAATTATACCTTGATTTTTAGAATTATTAGGGTTCAAAATAGTTGCCCTTAAATTATTAGGTGTTTACAAAATTTCTCTTAATATTGTAAATTACTCATCGGGCACCCCACAAAAACTATTAATCAAATTTAGATTGAAAATATTAAAGAAATGGAATATGGGATTTGTCAAAGTAATATGAATTATGTCATGGAGGCTTTATTGGGATTGAAGGTTTAATTTTTTATAAATGAAGCTGTCAGAAGTGCCATTTTTTTACTCTCTTCATTTGTGTTTATTTTTTTCCTTTTCATCTCTTCTGTTGCCTTTTTATTTTTCCTCCCATGTTCCTATCTTTTCTTCTCTATATTTTATTTCTTTCCTCTCATCACTATTTAAAATGAAATGAAACAAAGTGGGAAGGGGCCTTTTACAATCTTGATTCCAATTTTTTTAAAAAAAGAGGAGGTGATTTTGGTGTTGTAAATATGGCCAAAAAGTGACACTTTTTTTGTCACATTGTGCCACCCTCGATATTTAAAAAAAATTATGCCTATCTAATTAGAGGCTTAGGAAGCATAAAAGTAAATAAAAAATGTTACCTTTATTAGGTAATGTAGGTATAAATAACTAGGCATACATATTGAATATATTATCTAAAATATGATAAAGCTATAATATCTAGGAACCGATCGTACGTATATATCAATGATGGAACATATGGTGACAAAAAATGAAATGAGTCAGTAAACGAGGGATGCACATGCCTCTGAGAGGGGTGATATAGGAGAAAGTTAGAAAGTTTTTGTATAAATGTCCTAATCCGAAGGGAACCTTTAAAAACTACAGTCCACCCATAGGCACGGCTGATCCAAATTATTCCCCGGCCACGACCTAAGATAGAGTATAGGGCACAAAGCGAACATCCAAATACTCCACAGATATAATCAATGATGAAGATGAAGGAAAAATAATTATAGAGAGGAGGAATAAAGTAGTAAGGGAGGAGAGAGAAGAAAGAAGGAAGAGAAGGAAGGAAAATAGAATACACCTGCACTAGTAATGAAGGAGTAAAGATCATCAATATGGGGGATAAGGGATAGGGTGTAGAATAAAGAACAATTAAAAAGAGGATAATAATAATAATAATAAGGAACGAAGTTGGATGAGATCATCCATGAAAAAAATTACCACTATACGGTTTCAGAAAGCGAAGAGAAATGAGAAAGAGAGAAAGAAGATATTTTCTTTTGGAATACTTAAAGGACACATTTTCCACTTAAAAATAACTAAGTCTTTACTTCAATCTTAGGCACATACAATGAGAAGAGGTGTATAATGGAGATCTTCGAGTCAATCTTACACAAGACTCCATAAGAACGCAGAATGATTAGAAGTGTCACTTTATAGACAATTTATATATGTTAGAAAAACACATGAAATTTCGATATGTAAGAAACACAGGTCGATATGTGCTAATGAAACTTCTGGAGAGGATGTGAAAAAAACCTTTCCAATAGTATTGATATTTTGACACCAAAATGAAAAAAAAAGTGAAGGAGTTAACCAAATAACTCCAATAGACCAAAGAGAAACTAAGTAGGATTGGAAAAGAAAAATAAATAGCTTCTAGAATAACATACACAGATGATTGGAAGAAGGCATGTAAACCTTTGAAAGAGTATTTCATCACAAGTGAAACAAAAAAAATTACCAAAGAGGTGTAACATTAGATCAAGGGGATGTGTAGAGAAAGGAAGAAGTGGTTAACCTACTTCTTAAACAGAGGGGAATAAAAAGAAAGAATTCATTGGAAAGTAAAATAAGGAGAATAAAGATAAATATAAATCTATTTGACAAAGAAATTTTTTTAATGCTAGTGGAATTAATTTCCAAAACTAATACAAAAAAAGGACAAATTTGTGGGTAAGGTAGGTAATGTGTTTAAAGGGTTTTTTAAGTAACCATAATTATGTATGTGTGTGCAATACCAAAGGTCAAAAGAAAACGTTTTTGGGTATGTAATTTTATACAACTGATTTCATAATGTGGAGAAAGTAAAATATCTCAAGATAATGATATGGAGGTGGAGGAAAATAAACACAAAAAAGGGGATAAAATTCAAGCAGATATTGAGAAATTGAGTGAAAGTAACTTCTCAATAAGAAAAATATGCTTGATAATTCTAACAACGATGGTTGGGTTGGTAGGGAACACTTTTACAAATCGTACAAGTGAGGCACCCAAATCTAGGAAAAGTTTAAAATCCGCAAAGGACCCAGTAATGAACATGATATGTTGGGCGCTCTACTACAAAAAAAGTTGGATACAGGGAAGAGAAAATGAAGATAAGTTATGATAGGAGATCGCTAAAGTTTGGAAGAAAGAAGAATACAAAGGGTTAACTAAATATGGGAACCAAAACTCCAATGGGAGGGGTGTGGTAATGTTGAGCCCCATTTTGTATAAGAAGGATTACAAATTTGGCTAAAGTCCTTTAAAAAAACACATAATTTTGGAGCACCCCACAACAATTTTTAATGTTGAGCTTAAATCCATACGATCGTACGTTGAACAAGGGAGGTATATCCATGCCTAAATATTTGAGGATGTGTGATAAGGATTATGTTGTGAAAAATTATTAGAAAAAATTCAAAATAGAGGGAATGTAAGGAAGAACATGAAGGATAAATAACATTGACACAAAGGAAACCAATAGTTAACTTCTAGTTAACTAAAAAGTATGAAGTGTGTGCCCCCCCATTGAAATATAAACATAGTGATGCATACAAATAGTAAGGAAAGTTAATTACCAATTCATCTTCCCCAAAGTGATAAGTATTTTCATGCAGAGGTATCAGTAAAGGAATTCCAATGCAAGATGTGAAACATTATAATGTTCGGTACCATGTGGCCATAAACATTGCATCTACGCCAATAATTCAATTTTAAAACTAAAATCAAGGGATAGAAGTTAACTCTTGTTAATAATGAAGGTAATAAGACCCGTGATATATATACCCCCTTCAAGGATAATGGTGAAGGACCACACTGAGAAATAGAGTGATAGAGATTTTTTTGATATGTGTGGGGTGTGGGGTATTTATGTATGAGGAAGGATATGGTTAGAAGGAGAAAAAATATTTATGGTTCAATGTGTTTTCTCATGTGGGTAAATATTTTTATTTCTAATAATTTTTAGTTTTCAAAGTCTCTAATGCTTTTTCTAATAATTATTTTCTAAACACTTTGTTTTGGTGCGACTTGTCTTTACCAAGCACATTACCTTACCCCTCTACCCCTGTAACGGGCAACTAATTTAGTTTCACATGGTCAGTCCTCTTTTTGGGCCACTCTCCTATATGCAACGTCAAATGCACCCCAAAGAGGGGGAAATGATTGGCGGTTTCAAACGTGTAACCAATATAGTTTCTTCTAAAATAGTTAATTTATAGACTCGTGGGGTTCATACACCAGTCTACCTAACCCCATACATAGTGGATTTTATAGGATAGGTAGTCCTTAGCATTCAAAGGAAGCAGTTTAATTAGGAAAAAAAAACCTTCCTTTCTACATTAATTCGGACTAGGTGCATCGGATCACCCAAAAAACCATATAGTAACAGAGATCTCTTCACCAATCTCAGGGAAGAAGTTTACATGTTGGAGAATAAACAAACTTTTTCCTACACTTCTTTGGCCACAGTGGTGGACTCAACCAAAAAACTCACCTTCACTGACATTTACAGATAATATTCTTTTCTACCCTCATTCTTCTCATCTAGATCAGTGCACTTGTTCCTTTTTCATTTTCATTTTCACAACCTTTGTTACATGTTTCTTTACATACTATACACGCATCGTTCATATAACAGGTGTATTTGACTACTTGATCATCTTATCTTTTACAAGGCGCTGTCTTGGGAAGCCAAGTAGTCAAAACAACACACACAGGAAATTCACATTCACAACACATCTACCATGCCAGTACACTACATACCTTGACTAACACACTTTCTTCTCCCTAGGGTTCCTTCTCACTTTTTTACAATTTTTGCATCTTTAGTCCTCCACACTCCATTTTGGTCATTCCCAGGACTTTATATCTAGTCCTTTGGAACGTTTGTTGACAATACACTTTACATTGACTACTCAGGTTACACCTCTCCATCTATATATTTACGATATTTCCACTCACCAAAATAAATGTGTGAAATTAGCACAAAAGCACACACTTTGAGACTTATTTTGTCCATTTCTTCTTTCTCTCATATTACTATTCATATTGTTCTTAAGTGAAAAGAGTAATAATTATTTGGCCATTTTTACATTGGCTTTAACGTTTGTATTTTTTTATCTTAACACCTACACTTTCCCAGTATGTATTTTCATTCTGTGTTTTTTCTATTTCTGAACTGGGGCACCCCCAGGCACTCTTAGTCCCACGGGAGCCCCTGATCCTTTTTTCACTTTCTCTCACCTTTTGATAACTTTATAGCCATTTGAATATTTCCTATATTTTGGTGGTTGGCCTTTTTTAGGGTTAATTACGAATGAGAAAACAGTAACCACTATAAATATAAGTTTGTGACATAATGGGACCAAGCATAAGAATATGCGATCCTCACAACCATCTTATTGCATCCATCCACAAAACAAACCTAAAAGCTACATTTACGTCCATATAGATCCATCAAACGGCACAAAATGTTGGTTTCATCTACACTCACACTTCATAAGAGGGAGTCTATTAATTTCCATACAACACATTGACTGGCATTCCTACATCTATTATTTACTCACTCACTTCACAAAGTGTGACTGACCAACATAACAACCTACGGACGATACTCCACACACACCTATAACTCCATTGGGTCTGAGATGTAGTGCATTAAGTAGTTAAGTAATGTCCACAATTTTTTGGGGTCGTTGAGGACAAATCTAACCCTTTATATGCATATTTATTTTTTAAAAGATTTTGGACATGCTTTGTGATAGGGTTTTTTTCATTGATTTTTATTACAGGTCCTTACAATCGACATCCGCTGTACTTTAGTGGATAAGTGTGACATGGAAGAACACATAGGAATAATACTAAAAACACCCTAAGAGGAGGTTTTGCGAGAATTTCCATTGACCAGGGCACCCAGATCTCATACCTTGGCACCCACATGTGCTATATCCTTTTCAGGAACCCCAATTCAATCAAAGATCTCAGATCGACACTTTCTCAGATTTTATGTGTCATTTCCACTTGGTTTACAATGCAACAATCCTAGACCTTCATCGAATCAGCTAAGGACTTATTAACCCTCTCTTCTTTCCATAGGGTTTTACTTTCTATTTTACTTAGTTTCTTGGGGTCATTTCCTTGATTCATTTAGATGTTATTTACTTGCCTTAAATAATTAGGCTTCAAATATTTAATATTTAGTTACGCAGCCTCCATATCCTCCTTTTTCATTTCTATGAATACATTAGCCATCCATTAGATAAAATACATGTTTGTATTATGAGAGCCTAATTAATCCACTATGCAATAGTACCATAACCTATCCCGCTATGACGCAATGCTATCCTTCCCCACATTGTATATCTACATTTTCATATCATTCCTCACATCGTTTCTTTTCTCTAATACAAGGATCTTGAGTCCCTTATGCATTCCGTTAACTGCTCAAATATTCTAACTATATCATGGTGACTTATACATTCTTCTCATAACTATATATTCTACATCAACTACTTCATAACTCACTTACAACCTCGAATTATCTTCTAACCAATACCTATAACTTCAATTCTCGTTAAACTACCTATACATGGGTAAGGGTGATCCAAGAGCACCTTTATATGTTCCATGTTTATTTCTTAGACCATCCTCTAATGATATGTTTCTTCCAATATGTTTCCCTCACACTCTCAATAGTTGTTCCTTACATTGGTTTCCTAACCTACCCATGCATTCATTTACAACATTCACTACTATAGCTAAGCAATTCCTTGCATAAATTTCTATCCACATTCGTGAAAATTATCCTATGCTCAAATGGATAATTGTGACAAGGTTATTTTACAAGTGGTTTATCATGAAGTTCTATGACATTTGATTGGATAATCAATTTCATATGGAAAGATATTTTCCCATTTGTACAATTATCTCAACTATTGAGGATCCTATGGTTTTATACATTTAATCCTAAGGTTTACAAACAGCAATTTTACCCTAGGGTTTACATAAATTATACCTTGATTTTTAGAATTTATTTAGGGTTCAATAGTTTCCTTAAATATTAGGGTTTACAAATTCTCTTAATATTTACATTTTACTTCATAGGGCCCACATAAACTATTAATCAAATTAGATGAAAATTACATACCTCTGTATATGGATTTTTTCACATAATATTCTTCTGGTAATGGGGGCTTTTCGTTTCTCTTGAAGGTTTTAATTTTTCTCCATGAATATGTCAGAGTGCCATTTTTTTCTCTACTTTCCTTTGTGTTTTTCTTTTTTTTCCTTTTTCCATCTTTCTTTATGTTGTCCTTTTTATTTTTCCTCTCCCATTTTCTATCTTTTTCTTCCTCTCTATTTTTTATTTCTTTCCTCTCATCACTATTAAATGAAATGAAACAAAGTGGGAGGGCCTGTTACAATCCTGATTCATATTTTTTTAAAAAAATAGAGGTGATTTTGGTGTAAATATGGCCCAAAAGTGACACTTTATTTGTCACATTTGTGCCACCCTCGATATTTTAAAAAAAATTATTGCCTATCTAATTAGAGGCTTAGAAGCATACAAGTAAATAAAAAATGTTACCTTTATTATTTAATGTAGGTATAATATAACTAGCATACATTATGAATATATTTATCTAAAATATGGATCAAGATATCAATATCTAGGAACCTATCTACGTATATCAATGATGGAAAATATGGTGACAAAAACTGAAAATGATGTCAGTAAAAGAGATGCACATTGCCTCTGAAGAGGGTTGATATAGGAGAAAGTTATTTGTATAATGTCATAATACCTCGAAGGGAACCTTATAAAAAATACAGTCCAACCCATATGGAGGTCGATCAAATTATTTGGCCACGACCTTAAAGACTAGAGTATAGGGACAAGCTAACCTCCAAAGACTCCACTAGATATAATCAAATGATGAGATGAAGAAATAATTATAGAGAGGAGGAATAAAGTAAGTTCAGGGAGGAAGAGAGAAGAAGAATGAAGAGAAGGAAGAGAAAATAGAATACACATGCACTAGTAATGAAGAGTAAGATCATCAATATTGGGTGGATAAGGGATAGGGTGTAGAATAAGAACAATTAAAAAGAGGATAATAATAATAATAATAAGGAACGAAGTTGGATGAGATTCATCCATTGAAAAAATTTACACTATAGGTTTCAGAAAGCGAAGAGAAAGGAAGATATTTCTTTTGGAACTACTTAAAGGACACATTTTCCACTTATAAAATAAATAAGTCTTTATCCTTCAATCTAGGCACATACAATGAGAAGATGTAATATGAGATCTTGATGTCAATCTTACACAAGACTCCATAAGAACTTGCAGAATGATTAGAAGTGTCCTTTATAGACAATTTATATATGTTAGAAACACATGAAATTTCTATATGTAAGAAACACAGGTCGATGATGTGCTAATGAAACTTCTTGGAGAGGATGTGAAATAAAACCTTTCCAATAGTATTGATATTTTGACACAAAATGAAAAAGTGAAGGAGTTAACAAAATAACTCCAATAGACCAAGAAGAAACTAGTAGGATTGGAAAAAGAAAATAAATAGCTTCTAGAATAACATACACAAGATGATTGGAAGGCATTGAACCTTTGAAAGCGTATCATCACCAGTGAACAAAAATTAACCAAAGATGTAAATTAGATCAAGAGGGGATGTGTAGAGAAATGGAAGAATTGGTTAACCTACTTCTTAAACAGAGGGAATAAAAAGGAAGAATTCATTGAAAGTAAAATAAGGAGAATAAAGATAAATATAAATCTATTGGACAAAGAAATTTTATAATGCCTATGTGGAATTAATTTCCAAAACTACAAAAAAGGACACATTTGTGGGTAATGTGTTTAAAGGGGTTTTTAAGTAACCCATAATTATTTATGTGTGTGCAATACCAAAGGTTCAAAAGAAAAACGTTTTGGGTATGTAATTTTATACCACTGATTTTCATAATGTGAGAAAGGTAAAATATCTCTAAGATATTAATGATATGGAGGAGAAAATAAACACAAAAAAGGGATAAAATCAAGCAGATATTGAGAAAATTGAGAAAGTAAACTTCTAAATAAGAAAATATGCTTGATAATTCTAACAACGAGGTAGGGAAAACTTTACAATCTTACAAAGTGAGGCCCCAAATCATTAGAAAAGTTATAAATCCGCAAAGGACCTCAGTATGAACATTGATATGTTGGGCTCTCTACTACAAAAAAAGTGGATACATGGAAGGAAAATGAAGATAAGTTATGATAGGAGATGCTTAAAGTTTTTGAAGAAGCATACAAGGGTTACCTAACTATGGGTAACCAACTCAATTTGAGGTAATGTTGAGCCCCAATTTTGTATAAAGAAGCATACAAATTTTGGCTAAGTCCTTAAAAACACATAATTTTGGAGCACCCACAACAATTTTTAATGTTGAGATAAATCCATACGCTCGTACGTTGAACAAGGGAGGTATATCCATGCCTAAATATTTGAGGATGTGATAAGGATTATGTTGTGAAAAATTATAGAAAAATTCACAATAGATGGGAATTGTAAGGAATATACATGAAGGATAAATAACATTGACACAAAGGAAACCAATAGTTAACTCTAGTTAACTAAAGTATGAAGTGTGTGCATGAAAATATAACATTAGTGATGCATACAATATGTAAGGAAAAGTTAATTACCAATTCATCTTCCCCAAAGTGATAATTATTTTCATGCAGAGTATCAAGAATTCCATGCAAGATGTGAACATATAATGTGGTACCATGTGGCATAAACATTGCCATCTACGCAATAATTAAATTTTAAAAACTAAAATCAAGGGATAAGTTTAACTCTTGTTCAACTAATGAAGGGTAAGACCCCGTTATTATATATACCCCCTTCAAGGATAAATGTGAGACACACTGAGAAATAGAGTGATAGAGATTTTTTTGATATGTGTGTGTGTGTGTGTATTATGTATGAGGATATGGTTTAGAAGGAGAAAAATATTTATGGATTCAATGTGTTATTCTCATGTGTTAATATTTTATTTCTAATAAGTTTTTAGTTTTCAAAGTCTAATGCTTTTTTCCCATAATTTTTTTTGTTATAAAAACACTTTGTGTATAATTCAAACATGATGGGGACTAGAAATATCTCATGCCTCAAGTGATTTCACTAAGTTTTCCCTAATTGTGATATGTAAGTGTAGGGCGGTGTATTTTCTCTCTACGCGCTAGGATGGTGTAGATTCACACGTGTAATAATATAGAAAAGTTGTAAAATAGACGTACAATCATTGCCTCAAACAAGATGAAACCACATGTATCTATCTTAGTGTAGGTGTAAGTAGTGTATGCAATATAATTCAATCCCTTATGTGTTCCCTCATGTATCTTGATATAAAGCTAGAACTCTAACTATATATTAGAGAATATACCTGACATGGTAGTAGTGTGATATGGTGTGCTTTAGTTGCTAGACTAAACCCTTTTGTGCCTTAAAAACCTTTGAAAATTATTGGAGTAACTTGATATTTCCAAGACACGATTCTATGCCATTTTTATGTTTAATAATGGAGGAAGCTAGGCTATTTGACCTAGTTGATTGCATTAGATCTAACATGGAAGATTTTGTAAATGATGTGCAACAAATTTAGGGATATTTTTAGAGTCTTGAGTGTTTTAGTACTAATATTTGCAATATGAGCTCATAAGAGTTCTAAGTGAGTTATGGATTACGTTTAAATTTCTTATATAGAATTCCATAGCTTTAAAATTCATATTAAGGATGACCTACGAAGAAGCAATGACACACATAAGATATTCAAATTGGAAAAAGATCTCTAGATAGAAGGGTATAAGAATATAAAATTCAACTGAGACTGTACTCCGTTATAGCCTTGAGTTGTATGATTTTTCTTGTGTAAACAATGATGCAAAAGATAAACTTGTAGAATGATTCCTATAATTTGATTACTAATTTAGTTAATTAATTTTTTGTAGATAGATGAAAGAGAAAGCTGTAGAGATAAGAAAGTCAAGATTTATGCATACATATATTATATATTGGGCTTTGAATGTAAGAATTTATCTTTCCATATGAATGAATTTAAACTTTTCATTTCCAAAGGATAAATTACCATATTGGAGTGTCTAAATTTGTCACTAGGTTTGACCGTATATGAGTATTTTATCTTCATTTTCTTCGGGAGTGTATGAAATAAACCAACTCTATTCCCCCCTTTTGAGATTATGTAAAGAAAATTTAGTCTACATATCACGCATCTTACAATAAATATTTAAATGCACTTTTTGGGTATATGAAATTAAACATATCAAATATGTACACAAGACATGATTATATTTGCAATCATAAAAAGATGTCATTGTTAGTGATAAAGTATAAAAAATGACATCTAAGACATATTCATAAATGAAAAAAATTATAAATTCGGACAAGTACTTAACAAAACACAACATTTATGCACATTGTAACATTTGATAGATACATGCTAAAAAATAATAGAAACATTAGTATAATCATAACAACATATACATAAACATACATATACATACATATATACATATATACACATACAAATATATACATTTTATATGTATATGTATGATTATGCGTATGTGTATGTATTTGTACACACACATACAAAAATAAAGCACATTTAATCATTGTAACGAATATCACAATAATAATCATAGAAGAAAACATAATTTGATAATAGAGGATATTTTTACACACGAGAAAATGACATAAAAAAATAGTACATGGTTGGGCCTAATACGAGAATTGATTAAATTTTATAATATGATGAATTGATAAACATGATAACTTGATGAAATTAGTATATTAATAAGCACATTGTAAGCACACAAGTGATTTAGAAGAACATGATGTAAACTAATCATGTAATAAGTAATTGTTGGCAAAATAATTTGTTGTAAGGGAAAAGTATGGGATTTCACCACCGCTCTAAGACTAGGTCCCTCTTCTTAAATGGTGCATATCCACTTATTGAAAATAGGGAAATTATATATAATATTCTATCAATTGGGGGTGTTCTTTCAATCAGGGATCACATAGGAGTACTTCCCTACACCTATGGAAAAGTTATTCTAGAAACTACAAGGGATGAAAAATTGTAAAGGGGAGATGTGAAGAGAAAAGCAAAGAGGAGTTTTTGAAAAATAAATAGTACAACAGAGTTAATTATTTTAAAACAAGAACATTATCCATGAATTCAATGAGAAGACACCATGAGAATAAACAAGGAACAAAACACACAAAGCACAAAGTCTCAATACATAATATTCAACAAGTACATGCTCATAGAGTATAGTTGAGATGGACAGGAAACATAAGCAAAAGGAATAAAGTAAATTTGATCACTTATTCCTAGATAGAGTATGGGAGATAGTAAAAAAGAATATCCATCCTTTGAAATGAGGAGTCTATCCAAATTTATAGCTTTACAATGCAACTCTTCATCTACCCCCCCACATGACGCTTCATGACTTTATTCAACTTGTGAATCTTTGTCTTCCTAGGATGGGAGAAAATAAGTCCCTTTTTATAACTTAAAAGGAAATTTTACACTACACATTATAGATTCAATCAAGTGAATAAGAAAAAACATAATGATTTCTTATAATGAATAATTAGAAGGGGTGAGAGATGAGGAGGAATAATGAAGAAGAGAGAGAATAAATTCTCTAATGCATGGATGAAGATGCCTCCAACTTCAATTAAGATTATCTCTTAATGATGTTGAAGATAACATATTAATCCATGATGATCCTCTACTTTGATGCACTAAAAATAGCTTTAATGAAGACCTTTGAACATTTTGTCCCCTTTTGAAGACCCTTGAAATGATAAACCTATGCACATCACCTGAATGCCCAGAGAACAAGAGAGATAAGCACTTCTGAAGTAAACAACTAAGAACATTGGAAGATGAATTCACTCATTGAGAAAATACTACCGATCCTTAAGACACTACCACATTTTATGATCAATGATTTACATGGGAGATATTGGTGCATTTTTGCTAACACAAACAGGATCATGATTTTGCCACCGTAGAAGCACTAATGATGACTGAGACATGAGACAAAATATTTATGATTCTAGAGTAAGGATAGAAGAATGAAATCAAAACCAATTCCATTCACCAATTAATCATGTATTCCATGTGAAATTAATTGAAATTTCCTTAGGGACAAAATTGGAATTATTCTCATTTTGACACTTTATGCTCACCACATCGGAGCATGCGAGAATTTGCTTCAAATTTGTGTGGATGATTAAACTAAAATGTAAAATAATAGTCTAATATAATGTTACAGGAGTATTAAAATAACTAAATAAGGACTCAATGAAATATTGAAATAATACCCTAGTAATCTAAGCAATGAGATATGAAACCCTAATGTGTAAAGAGGGTTAATAAGGCCTTAGCTAATTTGAAGATGTCATGGGATTGTGTCATAGTGGAGACTGAATAGAAATGAGGAGGAAACTTTCATACATGAGCCTAAAAAAGTGCAAATCTGAGTTTTCTAGCCAGACTGGGGCAAGTGGAACAGGAATAGGGGCACCTGGGATGTCATGGTTTGCAATCTAGGTGCTCTGGTCTATAGAAGTGACTAGGGAAGCTCCTCTAGGGTATTGTTGAATGTTTTTTTGTGCTTTATTTATTTCATGTCAATGTCATTGTGTGATCTCCAAAGTACTGGTAGACTTGTAATAGAAGAATCACTTATAAAACCCCAGAAAAATTATTGACACCCTAAAAAATGAAAAATGCAAATGAAGGGGTCAGACTATCGTCAGCTGCCAAATAGTTGGACTTATCATTGAGTGTTGTACTACATCTTAGACCTAATATATTTCTATATGTGTGAGTGTAGAATTGTGCCCTAGGTACTCTTGTGTATGTCACACTTTGTGAGTAGCAAGCAATAACTAGATGTAGAATATAAATAATGTTTTCATGGAATAGAATAAAATCCCCTCCTATGAAGTGTGATGCAGATGAACCAACATTTTTCACTTTTGATGGAGCTAAATGGAGCTAAATGGATAAATAAACATTTTGGATGGATGTAACCTTATGTGGAGATAGTAATGTTTAGTTCTCGGTCCCTCATTATGGTCACACAACTTTATATTTATATGGTTATCTTTCTTTAATTTTATAATTTACCCCGAAAAGGCCAATCACTAAAAATATAAGAAGCTCAAACAACTAGAAATAACCCAAAAAGTGATAGGAAAGTGTAAAGAGGATCATGGTGCCCAGAGGGAACTAGGGCACCTGGGGCACCCCTGTCAGAAATAGGAAAAAAATAGTACGAAAGTATATACTAGGCAAGAATGGGTGTAAGATCGAAAGTAGCAATAGAAAAACAATGCAAGATGGCCAAAGACATGGGTTAATTAGTACTATTTTCACTCAAGAACCACATGAACAGTAGTATGAGATTGAGACTAAATAATTACCCAAAATACATGATTTTGTGTCTACATTTTCCCCCACTTTATGTTGGTGAGAAGAATGCTCGGTAACATAAAATAGATAGAGATGCATAAATTATATCCATGTAGATTGATGTAGAAATCATGTCGTGGGACTAAACAAAGCATGGAGTGACAAAAAGGTGGAGCGTGGAGACTAAAGATGCAAAATTATAAAAGTGATGAGAGTGAACCTAAGGTGAAAGCACATGTGTTAATGATGATGTATGTGATTTACCTACATGTTTAGTATCGTGTGTGTGATGTACCCATTATGTGTGTGGCATTGATTGATTTCTTCCCATATAGATGTACCTACAAAAGAGAAAATGATCAAGTAGTCAAATACACATGTATATGTGTACAAATGTGTGTAAAGATGTATGTATGTATGTAAAAATCATGTAAAGAAAGTATGAAAATGAAAAAAAAAACATGTGTACCTAATATGTGATGAGAAAAATGGTGTAGAAAAAATCGTTTAGACATTAATGAAGAGTAATTTTTTGGGCTATCTCACACCATTGGCCGAAGAAGTGTAGGGAGGAAATTCTAATTTATCCCCCAACCTATAACTTCTTCCCAATACTGAAGAGATCTCTTTACTTTTTGGTTTTTGGGTGATTTGACGACACTGGCCGAAGTAGTGTAGATAGGAAGGTTTGATTTATTCGTTAACTTGTAACTACTCTCCAAAATGCTAATGAAAATCTGCCCTACAAAATCCACTGTGGATAGAGTCATGCATACTAGTATAAACCCACTCGCTATATAACCCATTGTGTCATGGAAAAAAACTAAAAACTGAACTATACTGGTACTGTGTGTAAACCCAAATGATGCCCCCCTCTTTGGGGGTGCATGTGACATCACAAATAGGAGAATGCAGCCCCAAAAGAGGACCAACCACAGATATTGAAACTCTACCCTGCACGGGGGAAGGGGATATGCTTGGTAAAAACCAAAGCACATATAAACAATTGGCTAGGAGACAAGTGTTAGTACAAACAAAGATAATGTAGAAGCAGATATTGTAAAACACCCAAGAAGACAATGTAGACCACACAAATAGGGTTTAAAACATTGGACACCACTCAAGGTGTCACGATACACTCAAGGCCGTAGTAGCTAAAAAAAAACAAGTGTGCACAAAAACAAAGGGAGAAGCCCATAAACAAGAGAAAACAATAACATACAAAGTATCAAACAAGTATGGAAGAAAATATCTCTGCATAACAAATGTTGCACATGAAACACATGTTAGCATGTTAGAAAGATAAATGTATGTCAAAGTGTGTATGAACCTAGAAAATAGTGTGCTATGAACAAAAATGAAACAATAACACCAGTAGTGTACGAATGTGGATGCCCCTAGGAGTTGTTATAGGATTGGTGCCAAGCATCCATGCTACGTCTAGTAGCCCTATATAGTCTGTGATCACAAATGGAAAGCAAGTGAATGTGTATGTGTGCATGATAATGATAATGACATACAAGATATATATCTAACATGTGTAATAAAGCGTGCATGTACAAGTATGAGTAAGCAATAGTAAGTGCAACCATAAAATGTAGTATGTTGTGGATGGATGGAATAAAATGTAGTGTGAATGATAGGAACTATGTTCCCCATGATTGAATTGAGTTGTATGTAGTTAGGTTCATTTAGTATTCCCCCTCAATAGTTAAGAATGAATTGTAAATGAGAGTACGTCATTGGGAAATGGTTGGAGTATGTGTTTTATGTAGCACACTATGGTGAATGTGTATTGATGACATGCAACATAGAGCTAAAGTGTGTGTGACAATGTAGCCTGAGAATATATCACAACAATATGATAGAAAGAGTGATGGTTTAGCCTATAGCGTATATAAGTAAACGATGCTAGAAGAAGTTACCATGTAGCCTAAAGAGTATATCACTAAACGAGGCTAGAATAAGTGACCCTGTAGCCTAAAGCGTGTATCACTAATCTAGGAATGTCACATGAGAAAAGGTTTGAATGAGTGAATGTGATGTGGTCCATTTGTGATGTATACCCTCAATAGTCCAGTGTGAACCAAAGCACAAGAGTGCATCATCGGGTAATGATGACAAAATAATTTCAAGAGGTTTCTAATAATTTGAAGGGAAGATTAGTCATTAAACATGAAGTGTCAAGTGCATGAGATGATATCGACATTTGATAATAATGAAAGAGGGGAGGATCTATGATGCCCTCCTGAATTATGTAAGAAATGGAGGTATAGTAAAAAAAACTAAGTGGATCAATGTAAGGAGTAGTTTCCTTAACAAAAGTTATGGGATGTTGAGGTGGTAATGTCGCAGATAACTTGAGTGGAGGGGTAGGACCATGTGATGGTGGTGAAGTTTGAAATGTGTCTTGGTGACTAGTAGAAGGGTTAGTTGCTTTGAAAAAATGAATTAGAAATGGAAGTGGAGTGGGATGGGGAGAAAGCCTGAATGGTGGTAGCTTTGGTGGTATTGATGATGTTGCAGTAAACTTGACAGGCGACAAAGGCTGATTGATTTTTACAGGTGGTTGATAATTTTAATTGGTAATGTTGTATATGTCTTGGGAGGAGGAGTTGCTATATGTATTTTGAGATGCAATTGCTTAGACAATGCTTGACTTTCAACAAAATGACCATTAGAATGATGGTGTGGTGCTCATTAGACAAATCAGATCTAGGAACCCATTGAGATGTAGCGTTTGTAGATGGACATGCAATAGATTGTTGTACACTAAATGAGATAAATCCCTAATGCTCAAGATATTTTATTCTTCATTTTAAGGCTTAGAAATCATTGTCATTATGTCTATTGATTTGATGAAAATTGAAATATGGATGACCTTGATATTTTTCCAGCCGATAAGGACAATAATAATGAGTAGGTTGTAAAGTGATCAATTTATGACTAAGGATATTAGTAAGAATGTTATGTTTCTTAGTAGTGTGATCAAAGGTGAGAGGATTTGGTAATGCCATGGATTAAGGCTCACCGATATGAGTACATGTAGTAGACATAGAAGGAGAACAAACGTGAGCCTAAGAATTGTCCTTAAGATGCCGGATTTTAGATTTGAGAGATGTAATCATGGATTCCATAGCCTGAATTTTTTTTGTAAAATAAAGAACACAAAGTTTGAATCGAATTCAATATGTATTGATTAGATGAAGTATCACAAAGGCTAGGGTCATTAGATAGACGATCAAAAATAGGACTTATTTCATGTGGCGGCTTATATTTAGAAATATGCATGGTGTTTAAGGCTTTTTGCAAAACATCCTAGCAATTGGGATGCATTTTAAGTAAAGCAAAAAAAGAAATTTGAACAATTGTAGGAGCCGTGATAGAAAAGATGATGAGCCAAAGGAGGATCCGAATGAATGATCACAAGTGGGGTTCACCAAAATGATTAAGATAAAATGTAAAATAGTATTCTAATATAATGTTATAGGAGCAGTAAAATAACTGAATAATGACACAATAAAATATTGAAATAATACCAAATAAATCTAAGAAATGAGATATAAAACCCTAATGTGCAAAGAGGGTTAAGAAGGCCTTAGATGATTTGAAGATGTCACGGGAATGTGTCGTAGTGGAGATAGGATGGACATGAAGAGGAAACCATCACACAAGTGTTGTACAGGAAACTTTGTTCTCACGCGGGTGAAAGCTGATATTGGAAGCCACCAGCAAATTCGAATGATGGAGGGCTTAGGACCTTCGATGCGTATGTGGATCTATAGGTGCGAAGAAGATATATTTGTGATATAAAGAAGATAGATATACAAAACTGAAATAGATTTGATTAGATATAATATGCTAGGATTTCCCAGATAGTGCCAGTTCCAAGAGGATTTTAACTCCCTTGGAGGATGTCAACCCCTGTGTTCAGAAAGATAATGATAAAATAAAAGATAAATAGATAAAATGCAAGCTAATGAACAAAGAAACCTACGCTGCAGGTATGTATATGGTGTTATTGATCTGATGCAAACACAATGTGCAACAAGAACCATGCTATGTGAACTAAGTAATCATGAGAAGAGTATTGTGGGGATTACATTGTCTTTACTAGGGCACCATGAGAATATAAAGATAAATAATAATCTTAGAATTCAATAAAATATTTTCCCAGAGTTTCCAACTTCTTTTGCAAGTCCCCTAAAATATGGGGGAAAACCCATATTTATAGCTTGGAGGTAAGGTTAGATTGAGGTTAACAAGTAACCAGGATTGGGTAGAGTAAACTGAGTTAAGAGGTATGTTGTGATTGCGTGGAGCCCACAGTTTGATTTATTAGATGGAGTGGGGAGCATGATTTGAATGGGTAGGTGAGATAAAATATTCCATTTGAAATTAATAAAGGGTTGTCAATGGGTATATTAATACCCATGAATTGAATAATTTAATATTGGAGAAAATGCCAAAATATTAATTATCACATGGGTCCACATGGAGCCCATTTGATAATTAATTAAATAAGGTGAGCAAATGGATTAGATTTATTGAAATTTAAGAAAAATAAAGGTGAGAGGGAAAATTGCATGAGTGTGAGATGACTGAGGGGCACTATACCAAAAATTGGTGTCTACATTTTCCCCTTTTTGTTGAGTGGTTTGCGATAGCAAGCCATGAGATAAAAACAAAAAGGGTTAGATAAAATATGTGTTCAATGATGGATGAAGACATGACCAAAGGCAAGATGCCCCAGGGAAAAAAAATATTGCAATAACAATGAAAAATATGGCGGTGACTCCAATATCACATCGGTAGACAGAAATTACAGTCTCAATAGAGAAAGATGACAACATTCTACAAACCAGTGAGTGGGTGAAGATCACTATAGTATGGATGTAAACCGTGATGACCAATGGTTCATAGGAAAACATTGAAATATGTGCAATTGAATGAAAAAACTAGCACAATTCTTTATCTGTGAGGAATCATGCGAAAAATCATGCATCCACAAAAAGGGACGTGGATAAAGATAATGATGCCCCAGTATGAGACACGAGAAGGACACAAAGTGAATTATATGCATTGACAAGTACAAAGATGAAAAGGTGCCCCAACATAAGACATAAATGGATGTTTAAATAAGATATCCCAAGGGGAATAACCATAGATGTGGACATTATGAGCAGATAGGATAGAAGGGTGAGATAAAATGACCTAAAAGGGTGATAAATATGATGGTAATCATGTTTCATGAGAAATATGCATAAGTGTTAGAAAATTAGAAGATGAAAAAGCAGTCCTACTTGTTTGATAAGTAGGATAGGAAGTCACGATACTTTTGTGACAAAGTAGAGAAAACATTTATGGAAGAGAGCAAGATTAGATAGGTGATGGCCGTTATAGTATCTTCTAAAAAAAAAATTCAAAGGAAGATGGGAAGAGATTCTTAGAAATGGATATGATGATGTCCCTATGAGAGGACAGGCAAAGATAAAAGATGTGACAGGGTTCCCAAAAATAGAAGAGGTCAATGCTGCAGAGAGAAGAATGAGAATGGTAATGAAATGGATCGATGGTGGTACATAAATGGAGAAACATTGGCATTGATCATGAATGCCAGGTGTGAAGGGTGTTGAGAAAGAGAAAAGGGAATCGAAAGGAGGATTGGTTGATTATGAGAAGAGTAAGAAAGACTGAATGTGAAGGTGATAGGGGTATCGAATAGAGGGATGGAGATGGAGGAGGAGAAAAGAAGGAATGAAAGGGGAGGAAGAAGATAACAAAGAAGGATTATACAAAAAGGGGGAAATGAAGAGGGACAAGAAAAGAGAAGACAAGAAAAGGACAGAGCAAAGGGTGAAATTATGAAAAAGAGAGAGTTATTTAAAATGAAAGGTGTGAAGGAGGACGAAGCAGAGGAAGGTAGAGAAGTAATTGAAAATGAAAGAGATGATAGAGAAAAGAAAATTGAAGGAAGAAAATCATAGTGAGGAAATCCAAGGAAAAAATATGGAACTGACCGCATGGAAATGCATGTGGACGGTGGGATGATAAAAAATATGGGAAAATGTTGAAGAGTCAGGTTATCAATGGGGGAGTAAGGAGGAAGTGCAAGGTAAAATGGGGAAGAAGACAATATAGAGGAAGTAAAATAAGACGAGGATAAGAAAGGAGGAGAAGACAACATATCAAATTATGTAGAAGGAAGGGAACCAAGAATGGAGATATTTGATAAAGAGTGAGAAGCATAAGGAACGTAAACATAAGATTGAGGGTAGGAATGACACAGATTAAAAAATATGTGGAGATTCATGAGATTAGGATAAGTTGATGACAAGAAAATAGAGAGAGGGTGCATGATGAAGACAGTGAAGAAATTGGAAAGGAAGAATGAAAGATGGAGAGGTGGCGAGGAAAAAGAGAGGAAGGGATATGAGAGGCAATGCCAGCAAATGGATGTTAGGAGAAATCCACTGATAATGATCAGTAGGAAATGATGGGACAAAATATGAGATGAGGCAGAAAGTAAACAAAGAATGGAAGGGGGAATGCTAATGAAGGGACGTTAGGAGAAGTCCCTCAATAATGATCAGAGGGCACAAAGGAAGGAAGGAATGAAGATAGAATGGAGGGGGTCAAAGAAAAGGATCCAGGCTGTGCAAAATGGGCATGAGTGATTTTTAGGAGAATTCCATCGATAATTACTAGCGCAGAAACAAAAGATCAATGAAATTGATGGGTAAGTATGGGGGTAGATATATGGGAGAACTCTAGAAGATGGAGTGGAAAGAGTAAAGAAATGAGGGATAATTATGTGTAAGAAGATGAAGGCGAGGAGAGGATGGAGTGTATGAGAATGAATGAGAGAAAAATGAAGAAACAAGACATGAAATGAATGGATAATCAATGGTTAAGTAAGATTACCCAACGACAGATGACGGAGATGAAAAAGGGACCAGTAGGAAATGGTGTTAACAAGAATGAAAGAGGAGGTGAGAGGATGTGATGATGGGGAATGACAAGAAAATGTAGATGGAGAGAATGTGGGGTAATGGGTGAGTGCAGGATGACTGATCATGCTTAAGAGGATATTAAGTAATATCGCCATGCCACATGAAGAGTTAAGTAATATCACGAAAGTGACAGTGATGATATGGAAGGAGAAAGACAACATTGTATTGGATACAGGTGTGGAATGGTTGGTTGGAGTGGATGAGTATGATTAGAGGCGGGAGACAAAAGATGAGGAAGATATGATGGGAGGTGGAAGGATCAAATGGCAAACCATTCTTAAGAGGAACTCTTAAGTAATATTTCCCTGCGACGGGGATGGGTAAGTAGGATCACCAAGCCAAAGAAGAAGAAGGATGATGAAAATACTGAGTAGTTTATACAAAAATGGAACAAAAGATGAAAGGAGATGATATCAAAGTGATAACAAGGAAACAAAGGAGTGTGACATGAGTGGATGGAGGAACATATGTAGTGCAGATGAATAGTGTAAATTCAATCCTTAATTAGGATGCCCACATGGTGGGAGTGATGATGTAAATGTGTCAAGTGGAAAAGTAGGAGTGGAAAGACAATTGTGGTGGTGATTTTCATCCGCTGAAAGAGGAAATGGTGGAGAATATTCTACAACGGGAGGATCTAAGGAAGAAGATATACGTTAAATAATATTCTATGGATGTATGGATGGTTATGTAAGATTTTCAAACTGAAAGCAGAAGAGTGAAAGGGAAACTCAAGAGGAAAGGCAAGTAAGATATATGACATGGTGAAAGGGGACATAAAGGTGAAAAGGATGATGTGGAGACAAATGGTGATGAGTGGAAATGGGGAGCGAAGAGAAATGGATCAAATATGTTGTTGAACATGTTGGGAGATAAGGAGCTACAGGATAACAAATTTTCCTTGAGAAGGATCCTCAAGTAGGATTCATAAACTGTAATGACGATCAAGTAGAATTTGCAAACCGAAAAGTGCATTTGCGAGCGTATTCATGGATATTATGGATAAATATAGAATCCATAGTGTGAAATTTGATGTGATTTTTATAAAATATGATCTGGATGAGATGAATGAAACATAGTTATAGCAAGGGCGTACAAGGAAACTATGATTCAAACTAGATTAGAGATAAACAAGAAAGGTTGTCATTTAAGGCATTGCACTTGCAGCCAATAGCAGGTGTTAACACATAACCAACAATAGTTAGTTATACCGAAAGACTGTGAGGGAAATATGGATGAAATATTCTCATAATCCTACTATTGACATGACAAAGGGATCTGAGATGTAACTTTTATGTAGGAAGAATGTTCTCCAAAGGTGGTGCTTCTTAAGTCTATGCCCCTACTTTGGGGAAGGGAAAGAATAATAGCAGAAAGTCGATCAATGCGGGAAGCTTTCAGAAAATGTTGATAAAATGAAGGCTAATCAATGTGAGAAACCTTCCATATGCCATAATAACAAAGTATCCATCCTTTGAGGGTATGGTCTACTTTATACATAATATGGATGATAAGAATAATATGATAGTCGTCCGTTAAGGGATCGGTCTATTTCTTTTGATTTTTCTTTCATTTTGATTTGTATGTTTTTTTTGTTTTTTCATGAATAACTATCCTTCAAGGGATCAGTCTGTTTTTGATGAATTTGATTTTTCCTTTTGTATACTTGAATTTTAGCTTCACATGGGGGAGAGCTGGGAATATGGAAGTAGACCACTTAGGATGGGATGATGAATGCACAAGAGACACCCCTGGACCCTTTTCATGGTTACAATAAGAGAATGAGAAGGTGATGGATGTAATGGTTATGGGGCCACATCAAAGTAGTGAAGGGGGACCACATGATTCAAATCATTATGATGATAAATGGAAGGGACTAAGGATTGCAAAATGATCTAAGGATATATCTAAGTGCTCATTGGTAGATATGTTAACAGTAGATTGGTCGCAAGTATAATGCATTAAGAGGTTATGTATCTGGTTTACCACCACAAGAGGGAATACAATGAAGTTTCCATGGGATGAGATGATAGACAAGTAGGAAATAAAATTAAGTCCTTAAGGAAATAAACATATGACCACACGGTGGATTTAGATGAAAATAAATTATTCCCCACGAGAGACATAAACATAGAAGGACAATCATGGCCCCAAAAGAGAACTTGATGAAATAAACCATGTCCCAAAAGAGACACAAATATACCCACAATGGTGGACTTTGAGAAAAAGGTCCCTCAATGGAGAGACAAACATGGCCTCAAAAGAGGACTTTGATGAAAAATATGGTGCCCCAAAAGAGGCATAAACATGGCCACAATGGTGGACTTCGAGAAGTATGTCCCTCAATGGAGAGACAAACATGGCCTCAAAAGAGGATTTCGATAAAAAAATGGTGCCCCAAAAGGGGCATAAACATGGCCACAATGGTGGAATTAAAACGAGTGAGGATTTGGGCAGAAATAGTTTATATTGGATGAATGTGAAGAAGGTAGACAAAACAACGTCAAGGAGCGAATTCTCCTAGTGACAAGGGATTTGTATGGATGATGTGCTTAAGAGCGAGGGAAGGTTGTTCCCCCAATGAGTTAAATGTGAAGGAGTTAAAGGATGTTGAAAGAGTTAAGATGAGATTGATTTAGATTTGGATGGGGTAAACGATCGGAGACCATAAGTGTGCCTAACAAGATAAGTGGTATTGATGAACAATGGAGGACCTTCCTTAGGAGTAATGTCGTGTGCAGGAGGGATGTTAAGGGATGATGTGGATGAAGGAATCATGGGAAACCTGATGGATAAGATATGGATTGTATTTAGTGTAGACAGAGAAGGAACTTTCCCCTGAATGAGGAAATCATCTTTCTCAATAAGGTTGTGGACGATTGTCCGAAAGGCCTTAAAATGTTCGATGTCATGGCCCGGGGTACGATTATAAGTGCAACTGTAATTAGGATTGAACCACAATGGATCTAGACCATAGGTATTGAATGATTTAATGGGAGGAATTTTGATGCTAGATGTTCGAGTTAAATGTCGAAGGATATCTATGTAAGACCCCCTTGAAGTGTTATGGGGAATGTAACTCTTGTGGGTTTTGATAGGATATCTCAGCTTGGAGTTAGGATAAAACATGGATGTAGATTGAATGGGTGAATTGTGTGTTTTTGAGGAAAAATAAAATTTGGTTGAAGGATTTTGTTGTTTGGATGTGGATTGATTGTTGCAAGATGTTGTATATGGAGAGACTGATCCTAAAATAGATGTTGTCGCATTGGATTGTTAAGAAGAGGGAAAACCTGAATGTTTTTGAGGATGAGTAGGGGACTATCAGGGATGTTTTCCCTGATCCTTAGACTTCAACAAAGAATATTTACCTCTAGCAGGGATGATAATAATTTCAACCAGAGGATCTGATAGTGGTGGTGTGGTTATTAATGGAGAAAATGTCCTAAAACAAGATGAGGATGTTAATGGAGAGATAGGTGTTTGTATGATGCGAGTAATGATATCTATGTGAGATGTGGATTATTTCCGTTTTGGTATGGAAAGAGTTGATTTTGTAGAGGGAGAATGTAAACCATATTTATTTGATTTAGGTGGATGTGTTGGTTTAGTAGATGATCCAAAGGGTATCTTTGATAAGGTTCCAGATCGAGAGGATTTGGTTGGTGTGATAGAAGGATTAGGTAAAGAATATTGAGGTAGACTGGGTGATGTGGCCATGGGTGAAGATATAGGTAAAGATGTCAAGGTAGAGATAGGTGGATTTGTTGATATGATAGATATAGGGGTAGTTGGCATAGATAAAGATGTAGGAATTTTTGGGATATTTGGAGATGTGGGTGGTGTGATAACCGATGGAGTAGACATTATGGGTAATGCAGAAAATGCAGGAGCATTTTCGGGTGTAGAAGTAGATGGAACTTTTTGTTTCATAAATGTTTCGAGGGGTAAGGATGATATGTTTTCTAATGGGGTTGATGTCGAAGGTGGGGTTGCAAGGGTGCATGTAGCAGAACTGAGTTTAGTTGGGATGGTTGTGAGTAATGTAGGTATAGTAATAGATATGTTTGATGCAGATGTGGATGAAGGAATAGATGTGAGAATTGTAGGGGTATGTGTGGAGATCATTGGGGCTTTAATAGGTGCTAAGAATGAATCTAATGTGGTAGATTGGGGTGTGTTTGAAGTGACAAAAATAGATGGTATGCTCAAATTTGATGTGGATGTGATGAGGATAGGAGAAGGTGTAGGTTCAAGACAAAGGTAAAAGTTTTCATAGGTGTGATAGTTGTGGGTGTAATAGGTTCTGCATAAGGAGTGGGCATAATGTCCATTGTAGGAACATGTGGAGTTGTTGATGAGATATGATCTTGATTGACAGTGTTAACAGATGTAAGCATTTCACAGTTGAGCTACAAAGGGCTTAGCTTGATTCACTGGTGGTTGATTAGGTAATGTTTGAATAGTGGAGCTATTGATTTGGATATCCCCTTGATTTATGAATTGTTGGACATGATCTTTAAAGGAACGACATCTCTCAATGTCATGACCTTTGACTCGATGATATTTACAATAGTGGGCTTCGTGATACCAAATAGGCTTGGCTGGAGAGTTGTCCATGGGTTATATGAGAGGAAGTTGGATGTAGTTTACAGTCATCAATTTTTCAAATACAGAGCTATATGATTCTCCCAAGGGGGTATAGGTGGACTATTGATTGAGGTACTTGTTGTTGAGGCCATGTGCCAGATATAGATGTGGATGAGGGTTTAATGACCACAGTGTTGGACACACCCTTAAACTTGTCGTTATGTGTGAATAGTTTAGTAGATTCAACTTTAGGTTTGGCCGATCTGGGTTTGAGATGACCCTGCTCAATGGCATGGGTTTCGAGTTTGTGAGCCATCGTGAAAGCTTTTTCAAAGGTTCAAAATGACTGGATCTGTAAAGTAGAAGATATATGTTTTACACATGAATGTGAGAATAATTCAATGAGTTCGGTTTGTGGGAGAGGGAAGGATAGTTGGTTTATAACACCATGCCATCGTGTGATGAAGTTGGTGATGGGATCATCTTCAAACTATCGAATGGTGTATAAGTCAGCGATAGTAGTTTTGTGTGTGATATTGATTGAAAAGTGTTCTAAGAACAACTGTGCAAGTTGGGTGAAGGATAATATAGAATGTCGCGGGATACTATTGTACCAGTCCAACCCGGGACCAGACAAAGACATGGGGAAACTATGAAGAAGTAGATCGTGATCATGCGCAATAAGACAACATGCATGTTTAAATGCGAGGAGATGTTATTGGGGATTGTCCTTGTTGTTGAATTTAGTAAACATAGGAAGTTTCCAATGAGGAGGGCATGGTTTGATTGGAACCGACAGATGAATCGGTTCGTTGCAGATTTGTTCATAAGATAAGGTGTTCTTGGATGCCAAGGTAAGGGTTTCTAAACTAGCCAACTGATTCATCAAAGTGTGAATAGGATCATTCGACGTATGTTAGGTTGAGATTCGATTGGTTGTGTGGTTTGAAAAGTAGTTTGATAAGGCAATGTGCTTTGTGGGTGTGTGGGGTTAGTGTCATCTGATAAGGTGGGATAAGCTTGTGGATAGATGTTTTGGAATGGGATAAGAAGTTGATTATTTTCTAAATATGTAGGTGTGTGGGGAACTTTTGGTAAGGATTAACATGTGTCATGGGTTTGAGATTTTGCGGAATGGTTTGAATAATAGGGACATGATTGATTGAATTTGGGTAGGTTGTTGTGGTAAATGATAAGCGGGGATATCAGGTGTTAATATTGAGATTAATACGATGGGAGGAATGTAAGTTTTGAGATGGGCCTATTAATAGTGGATGAAATAGAATTGTCAAAATGGGATGTGGGTGGAATGCGATCCACCAATTTAGGAGATTGGGAGGATTGAGATATTGTAGGAGATTTTTCAGAGTAAGAAGTCATATATGGGGTTAGGATGAGGCCTGAGTGTCTCTAGAGGAGTGGAAGATGGTGGTGTGATCGGTTTAGGAAGACTAGATTGATGAGGGATATGAGGGTTAGTTTTAAGACCAGGATAATCGTGAATGACATGGTTCTCAGGAAGTGAGGTCATGGAGACTGGAGGTTGAGTAACTGAAGGTGTGGTTTTGAGTTTAGAATCTTGTTGGGCGAGGTTGTTAGGAGAAGTAATTTTACTGGGTGGAGGACATTGTTATTTTGTCTCGATTTGAGAGAGAGCGACAATAGGTGAGAAATAGAGAAACATTTTTTTATGAATTTTTTTGAAAAACAAATCAAACAACATATTTTTTATCATCATTGTTAATTTCAAGATGTAAAATAAAAGTAAAATGGATAATGACGGTGCCTAAAGGATGGAAGTCTAAGGCTGGTTTCAGGTACTTTTGGCTTGAGAGATGTCTAAGACGGTTCCCTGTTGGGTGTTCAAGTCCCAATCAGTTAACCAGGTGGAAGGAATGTTTCGATGTGTTGATTTTATTCGTGAAGTCTCAGGAAATGTGTGATAATGTGTGATGCAGAGAATTAGACCCCTTATTTAGACTATGTGATCAGGCAGGATGCAGAAAAGAAAGGTTCTTTTTAAACCAAAATGAAATGTGACATTCGATGTAGACAATCACTCAGAAAAGGGAAAATTCAATGCAGAAAAGAGAAAATAGAGAAAAAAGAGAAAAACTTGGAGAATGCTTTTCCTAGTTATTTGAGTGCGTGTTTGATAATGATCGTACTTGGAAGTGCCAATCAGTGACTTAAAACACCCAATACCCTAAAATGGCACCGTCTATGTTTGTAGATAAGGTCGGTAAAAGTGTTTTGTGTGATGTGTTTGATTTCAATATTGGTCTTTGACTACGTTATGTTGTTTGCAAGTTGGTGGAGTGTAACCCATGGATTTCGTAGACTACACCTGCAAAAGAAAATAAATGTAATTAGTTGATGTGATTATAATTGTCGAAAAAATGTTATTTACAAAAAGTACCTCCATAGGAAATAAATATAAAAAAATAAAAATAATTAATCGAATGGATTAATAAAACATTATAATGGAACTAACTATAAACTAATTATAACCTACAAAATAGAATGAGATAAGCTATTAAATAAAATTATGAAAGCATATGATACAAATTAATAAGGATGAAATTATTAAATGAACTACGTTTTAATAGGAAAACCTATAAATTAAAAAATATTGATGTGTACAATTTGTTTTTATTTCATTTCATTATATGAACTAGAAATAATAATAACCATATATAATGAGTGAACGTGGACTTTAAGAGATAATGACGAAATGTAGATGGGGAGAGTGGACTTTTAAGACATGAATAGTGACTCTGAGAGGACAAGACAAAAAGTGAGTGGGAAGAATAGACGTCTAGGAAAGGAATATAGACTTCAAGAGGACAAGACAAAAAGTGGGTGGGGGACAGGTGGACTAATATGTTGAAAATGAAGACTTTGGGGAATATAAATGCGATGGATATTGAAATTATAAATTTTTTACTTAAGATTGTACCTATACAAAAACTAATTGGTATTTTTTCACCAGTTCCAAGCTGATGTTTGAGGAGCAGTTAACAATGTTGGATGTTGTTGATTTTGTTTGAGAATTCTCAACTCATACTAAGAATACATACAATCTTCTTTTACTTGATGCTATATATTATAAGCTCCGTGGTTTTGATATGTGCATTGCAAAAATGAGGTGATTAGAATTGATCCTCAATTTGCTGAGTGTTTTGGGAATATGGCCAATGCGTGGAAGGAGAAAGGCAACATTGATCTAGCTATTCGGTTTTATTTGATTGCTATGGAGCTACGACCAAATTTATGTGATGCATGGTCCAATCTGGATAGTGCATATATGCTTAAAGGGAGATTGAGTGAAGTTACAAAATGTTGTCATCAGGCTCTGCATCTCAATCCTCATCTTGTTAATGCACACAACATCCTTGGAAATCAGTTGAAGGCACAAGGATTAACTCAACATGTATACCTATGTTATACCGAAGCTCTGCGCATACAACCAAATTTTACAATTGCATGATCCAACTTGGCTGGCCTAGTTATGGAAGCATAAGATTACACCAAAGCCCTTTCATATTATAAGGAAGCAATCAAACTTAAACTAATTTTTTTGATGCTCATTTGAATTAGGGGAATGTACTTAAGGTGATGGGAAGGGTCTGTGGCTTAACCGAGCCACAACTAGACCAAGGAGAGTGTAACAGCTTAGGGGACGGGGTGTTGAAAGTGGAGCTGAGTTGGGATAAGTGGATGGGGGATGAGTTGTGGATAGGTTCAAAGGAATATTTGTGAGGGATCTGAGTATTTATAAATCAGGCTACCTGTCGAGAGGATTGGGGATGGTTGAGAGGAGAGGATATGGAGTGGTAAGAGCTCAAACAAGTGGTTGAAGGGAAGTAGGATCTTGGGAATGAGTTGGGCAGTGAGGTAGAAGGGAGATGGGGTGTTGTGTGGTTAAGGAGTCATGGGGAGAGGTAGACGGTGGAAGGGAGATGTGGATGTTTTGGACGTGGGAAGAAACTGGACAGGAGGTGGAGTAGTGAAGAGTTGTGGGGAGAAGTGGATATGAACTTAGGTAGAGGAGGATAGAGAATAATACGTGGTAGGGAGTTGGTGGAAGAGCTCGTGAGGGAAGAGACTGTGGAGACTATGTTGTAGGATAGAGAGATGAGGTGAGTGTTGATGGTTATCTCAATGGTGAGGAGGTGGGAATGTGGTGGCAGATATGGGAGCTCGTGTTGAGTGTGGAGGAGCTGAGATACGAGAAGGAGGAGAAACAGGATGGGTGTGGTGAGTCAGGTGTGGAGGACTCGGTGGGAAGTGGTATGGAGAACAGCACAGGAGGGTGATAGGTTTGAGAGGAGGAAAGGGAGATATGTGAGGATGGGGTAAGATGGAAGGAAATAGCTTGGCGAGGGAAGGGATGTTGGGAGCTTGGTGAGGCTCAGGAAGGTGGGAGCTCAAGTGGAGAGGTGGGTCAAAGCTTGGGTAGGAGTCATGTGGATCGTAAGGAGTGGAGGGAATGAGTGGGGAAGTGGAAGAGATGACCACGTTAGTGGAGAGAAGAGGTGGGGTGATAGGTAGAGAGAATAGGTGGGGTGATAGGTAGGGGATGGGTAGATTAGGATATCTAATTTAATTTTTTATATAATTTAATTCTAATTTATTTCATAATTGTTTTTTTTAATTAATTGTTATTTATTTATTTATTTAATATTAATATTAATTATGATTAATAATAAAAATACATGCGATATTTAATTATAATGACCACATAACAAGTTAATTAAAAACCAGAAGCACATACCTCTGAGACAGAAGACAACCTAAACCATTGAATGTAAATATGACACCGCACGGAGGGCAGTAATAATAAACCTTGTAAACAGGTGAGTAAGAACAATGAAAGATAAAAAATTTATATCACGTGACGACAACTAGGAGAATAAGGTTAATTTTTGGATTCATATCCCATATGGGTAGATTCCAATAGAAAAAAAGAAGAGCACATACCTCCAAGTGATTTCAACGAGTGACTGTATTGAACTGAAATCAACGAATACTAAGATTTTGCAAACAAGCAAGTTAGAAAAGATGAGTAAAATAACAAACAAAATGACCAGATCTAGGATTTGGTCCCATCGGGCATGCCAAATGTTGTACAGGAAAATTTATTCTCGCACGGGTGAAAGCTGATACTAGAAGCCACCAACAACTTCGAATGATGGAGGGCTTAGGACCTCAGATGTAGATGTAGATCTACGGGCCCAAAGAAGATAGATCATGATAAAAAAAAGCTAGATCTGCAAAAGTGAAACATATGGGATTAGATAACAATATTCAGGGGTTACCCAGATTGTGCCGGTTCCAAGAGGATGTTAACTTCCTTGGAGGATGTCAACCCCTATGTCAGACAAGATAATAATAGATCATGAACAATAATTATTATGCAGAACAAAAGGAATATAAAATGACAAGTAACTAAAATGACGAGGGGACTTAGCTTGTGTTCTTATATGGAGATGAAATAGGCATCAAGATGGTAAGATAGCAAAAAATGGAAAATATTTCTCCTTCCAACTTTTAGAACTTAATTAAGCTCTTTCTTCTCCTCTTTGGGATTAGGTCCAGTCTCTCCTTCCAAGTTCTCTAGGTCCAGGTCCTTCTTTCTTTCTTTTTTTTGTTGGTCGCCTGAAATATGGGGGAAAACCTATATTTATAGCTTGGAGGTGAGGTTAGATTGGGGTTAACGAGCAATCAGGGTTGGGTAGAGTAGCTTGATTTAAGAGGTATGATGTGATCATGTGGGGCCCACGGTTTAACTTTTAGATGGAGTGGGGATAATGATTGACATGGTAGGTGAGATAAAAGATTACCTATTTTGAATTTAAGAAAGGGGTGTGGGATGGGCATATTAATACCCATGAATTAAATAATTTGATATGGGAAAAAATCTAAAATCTTAATTATCACATGGGTCCACATGGACCCCATTTGATAATTAATTAAATAAGATGAGAAAATGGATGAGATTTATTGAAATTTAAGAAAAATAAAGTTGAGAGGGGAAATTGTATGAATGCGAGATGACGGAGGGGTGCTATACCAAAAATTGGTGTCTACAATAGGATCCTGAAATAGTTTAGATATGAGTTCTCTGGCCAAGTCGGGGCACCTAGAATAGGGATAGAAATGCTTAGGATGCCCTTGTCTACAATCTAGCAACCCTGATCTGTGGAAGTAACCACGGGACCTCCTCTAGGGTATCATTGAATGTTCACCAATATTCTCTTTTTGTTGCATGAATGTTAATGTGTGATCTTCAAAGTACTGATAAAACTACAATAGAAGAATCACCTGTAAAATACTAAACAAATAAATAAATAGATGCAAAATATAAATAACGTGTTCATGGAATATAATAAACTCCCCTCTTATGAAGTGTGATGCAGATGAATTGTTCTTTGTCCCTTGTGATTTGGCTAGAAGGATGCAAATGGAGCAATAAATTCCTTGGATGGATGTAACCTTATGTGGAGATAATAATGCTTAGTTATTGGTCCCTCATTATGGTCACATAATTTTATATTTATATGGTTCTCTTTCTTTAATTTCGTAATTAACCCTGAAAAGGCCAACCACCAAAAATATGAGAAGCTCAAATGAATAGAAAGTTCCCAAAAAGTGAGATAAAAATGCAAAGAGGATCAGGGCGCTTAGGGCGCCTTAGTCGTGGCTGGGTGTCCCTGCCAGAAAAAGGAAAAACGTAGTATGAAAGTACAAACTAGGAAAGTGTAGACACCAAATTTGTGTCTTACGACCCCCTGTGCCCCGTATCTCATTTTGCAACCTAGCCTCACCACCTAAACCCTAAACAATTATTTATTAATTACCTTATAATTAATAAATCCACATTTTCAAACCTGCCACCTCATCATGACCTAGCCCTAATCCTAAACTAACCTAATTAAGACCTATAACTTGGTCTACATCCACACCCATGACTAATCACTCCTCACCCGCACCAAAACCAACCTAATAATGACTTGACCAAGCCCACAACTAATTCCTCGGGAGAAAAGGAAGGAAGGTTGGCTATTTTACTAAAAATAGCCCACTTTGACTTAACTGACATTAGTTCCTAATCGACCGCCGTTGGTTACGTAACCGCCATCGCTTCCCTGTAAATGACCTCCCCAACCCAAAAACAAAGGATCTGGAAATTCATTGGAAAGATCAGGAATTCACTTGGCCGAGCAGAGACAAGTGAAGGAAAGAGAAGAGTTTACAGAGAAGGACATCAAGCCCAAGACTACAACTGAGTAACCAGAGCCCAGTGACACTCATCCAAGCATTGGGAGAGAAGATAACTCATCTTTGATTGTCAGATCATCCTACCTGAGCCTTGCCTTCATTATCACAGTCTTTGGACCTGTATCTTCATCAGGAACTAGTAAGTAGTGTCTGGTACGTTCTTGTAATAAAATTTCTTGGACTTCTCAATCACAGTAATTATAAGTCTACTCCTAGATCCACTACCTAGTAACATCCTACATTTAACTGTCATTCCTCTACGCTTACATTGCCCCAAGAATAGCCCCCATACTCTCTGAGTCTTCTCCATCACCCCATTACCTATCCCCAATCATTTACCAGCCTAATAAACACCATAACCATCTTATAGCCAACCTTCACTAAAATCCCCTAAATCACTGCCCCTACCGATATCGGTTATCAGAAACCGGTACCGGTGACAGTGACCGGTATCGGTCACTATGACTCAAAACCAAAACCAACCTTTCCTCTATTGTTTTAATAAGGAAATCAAATTGTAATTTAGCTATAGTTTCTTTGTTAGAATTTGTTTTAATTCGTATTAATAGGGGAACTGACCACCTTCGAAAGGAAGTCTAATATTTCTTGGGCCCAAGGCAGTTCCCTCATTTATTGTCTAACTAAAATCTAGTGGTCTTGTATTCTTATTTGTAGGTAGTCCTTCCCAGAAAAAAAGGAGTTCTTCGCAATCGATCTGATCTCTCTCTACGGTACGCGCACACCCTCTCAACATTGAACAGGTATTCCTCCTAGCCCTAACCCCTATCTGTTTCTCAAAATAATGAAAGGATAGAAGCAACTCTATTCTAGGAACTGAAACATCCTTTGTTAGAAACATTTTGGCACGCCCGGTGGGACCCATTTTGGGTTTCTTTCTTTCTTGCTTGCTTTCATATAGGGAGCACACTTGCTATTTTCTTCTTCTAAAATATTCATAAGATATTTTGTTATTTTTGGTAAAATAATTTGTCTTGCTTTCCCATCTTTGCATTAGTGAAAGTCATCTTCTTTGCTTCATCGAATATCATTTTCGATTTGGGTTTAAAACACTTGCATCACATTCTTGCTTGCTGTTTTCAATTCTAGTGAACATAGATTAAGTAACAGGTCATACACGTGGGGGTGATATCCACAGTATTGACAAGAAATTAATCTTACTTTCACTACACAACACATACCGAATCACATCATAATTAACACAACAGCTCAAATATCCCCCCTTTTCCGCGGTATTCCTCCGCCCGATTGAGGTAACCTTATAATCCAAAACAAACTTGACATTTCCCTTAGGTCTTTTGTTTAGGATTGACATCATTTTGCGTCTAAGGCATAAGCCCAAAGTGATTAAAACTAATCCTAGGGTTAGTCTGTTAATTTGCTTGTGCATCTTGCTTGTTTTTAGTTCTGTTTGTCTATCATACACTATTTCTGTGATCACTTCAGAACAGCTTGATAGGTATAGTAAGCATCATTAACCCCAAATCAGCAACTTCTTACAGCTTCTTACACCGGTCTTATTCTACCGACATTGGTTAACTTACTGACGCTGGCTACAGTCTGACCGACATCGGTTACCTAACTGATATTGGTTACTTTCTTTCATAGTTCCCAAAACCAGCAACCTACCAATTCCAACATTTTGTTTCTACTTCTGTTCCTGATAGATTGCATCCCTGCTGTGTACTCTTGTCCATGGTTGTTATCACTCGGAAACAAGCCGCAGCCATGGTTTCAAATGCATGTTCCGTGCCTTTGCCTGAATCACCCCCTTCACATTCTATAGGGAATCCTACGGACACCAGTGAGGTTCCCAAAATCCCTGTAGGAGATAAGGAATTTGCAAAATTTTTGGACGCTAATCCTAGCGCTGTACAATACTATTTGTCTCATGCCCCTGACCGTACACCCGACAGTCAACTCCTTGTTGGCATGCCTATTAGTATAGCTGCTCATTTAGCTCCTTCCCCACCTAATAACTCCGCCTTGCCTTCTTCATCCTTAGCCCCGTCTCCCAACTCAGTGGCTTCGGGGGTTCATACGGCATAGATTGGCTTTCCTTTGGTTAATCTGGGACCCAACATATCATTACTGCCGACTGCTCCTACCTTGTCTCTCTCGTAGACTGCTCCTTTCATAACTTGCTCTCTGCCACCTATCCACACAAGCTTTCCTTTTCAAGCTCCGCCCACCTTTTCATTTCGACACACGTATCTGGTGACTTCAACATCTTATATAGGACATCCCTATTCGGTCGCCTCAACATATTCATCCTCAATACCTTATCAACATTTAGCCCCCCCATTTTCTAGTGGAGGCCCTTGGCCCAATCCTCCACCTTTTACAACAACCGCACCATCATCTCATCCAACCACTGATTTCATCAAACAAATGATGGACAAGATGCAAAATCTGGAGGCTTCTGTTTCAGGAAGCCGTAGCACCCTGACATACGAGCAAGTTTGTCGGGAGCCTATTTATCCTTCTATCCCCCTTCATTCATATCCTCCTCAATGGGAATTACCAAAATTCACTCGTTTTAATAGTAAGGAGGATCCTCATCAACACTTGCGATCATTTAGACATGCCTGCTATCTGATTGCTCATGACGATGCTTTACTACTCCGCACCTTTCCCATGTCCTTATCAGGACCCACCTTAGAGTGGTTCAGTGCTTTAACCCAGCACTCAATCTTCTCTTTTAACCAATTATCCCAATCTTTCTTGGATCATTTCTCCATTAATATTGCTAAGAAAGTATCTATCACCGACCTCTATGCCGTCCGACAATTTGAAGACGAATCTATCACATATTTCATTGGACGATGGCGGGGCCTCATCAACCAAATTACTTATGCCTTGCCTCAGGCCGAACTCATCGAACTCTTTACATGGGCCTGCGCTAAGCACATTTCTCCTACCCTCCAAATTCAAACTTTCCGCACCTTTGATGAGGCATTTACTATGGCTCGAAAACTAGAAATTCGAGTCTTAGAGGAAGAGAAATTGCGGTTGCGCAACAAAAACCCTAATTTCTGAACCCAAGATTCCACCAACAAACCCAACACCACCAATTCTCACGCATCGACTGCTTCGAAATCAAAAGGATCTGTCCACGCAGTGATGGTCAAATCCCAAGCACCGTCTAATACTCCCCCGAAAACCACCTATAAGTATAAATCTGAGCCCATCAATTACACTCCCTTGGGAGAAACTTATGGTGTCATCTTGGAAAAATTGCTCAAAGCAGGAGCTATCACTTTTCCTCCTATTAAACCTCACTCCATGTTTGATTCCACCCACGCTATACCTTCTTGGTACAAATAAAATGAATTATGTAACTTCCACCGCGTGAAGGGACACAGTCACAAAAATTGTAAGATGTTGAAAAACATAGTGCAGGAAATGGTTGATGCAGGGGATATAACCCTCGATAATCCTAATGCCCCTGCTAACCGAAATTTGAAAATATTCAATAAACCATTCCCAAACCACTCTTCTAACAGTAACATAAACCAAGATATCTTAGCCAAGGAGAGTGTTCATGAAATCCATGCAGTTTTCGATTCCCAACCAAAAGCATCTATCGAGGAAATTCTAAATCAAGCCTCTTCACTAACGTAGGGACCTGAACCCCCTTCACCACCATCAAGACAAGACGAAATCCTTTCCATTCCTTTACCCATAAAGGAATTAACCACCCAGAGTTCTCTTCTCATAGATGATCCTTCTTACACCACATCCTTGCAAGACTGTGAGTGGATGTTATCTAACTTATCTATTTCCCAAACATCTCCTTCTACCACTCTTGCTGTACAAGAGGAAGGCTCGCCACTTTTTTTTTCATCCTTAGACGAGAAACCCCTTAAACCAACATCACCAAATTCTTTAATCATGACGGATCCTCTCAGACATGCCCTCCTACCTATTAGTTCTTCATCACCTAAATCTTTTCAGCGATCGGTTGACCTCTTAATGCCCATTAATACAATGCCTCATTTACCCCCTGTATCACACCCACAGTGGACTAGAATCACAACCCACCTTTCTTCCATACAAAATTTCCTATTCACACATGAAGATTGTCATCCCTCAGAAGATAGACGAGTCCTATGGGAACGTTTGAGTACACCATGCTCTACTCAAATGCAGATGACCGATCCAGACACCTCTATCATATACCCGCGGTGTTTACAAAAACTCAAAATGCCTATGTCCTCACCTTCACCCCCCTCATCTCTACTAAATACCTCACCCACCTCTATTAACCTAACCAAACCTCCCCCTACGATTGGGAATTCACCAATACCCAGCTTAACACACCCACCTAAACGGTTAGATTTATCCAAAAATCAAGCCGTCCATCCACCTAGGAGACAGACCCAATCTCCTCAAGTCCAATCTATGCCTTTGTCACAACTAAAACCCTTACCATCACACCTACCTTCTATATTGGGGCCTCACCCCTCCACCTTGCCTCAATACATCGTGCCTCCTACGTTTTCTTTAAAATGACCTGCACCTTCTACATCCATATCCTCTCCACCTATCAACCCTAAACAAACTCCATCATCAAAGGATTTGTTTGCTGTCACTCCTCTTTCTCCGTGGTTGTTTCCTGATACCACATCATTTGTGGCCTCATCATCTAACCAGCTAAACATAAATTCTATGCCGAAGAATCCACGTTTAGTTAAATCCAATTATCAAAACCCCTTGGCTAAGTCACCACCCGTACGAATCAACCATACCCAATCGTTACCAAAACCCACCCAGTTAATAACCTCATCTTCCTCTAACTTTGACCCGCTCAAAGGGTCTTACGCCAAAATCCTTGCTATGTTGGTGGAGAATGCGACCATTTCCCTACCCCCACTTAGACCCTATGATCCATCTAAACCTTGACCTATAGGTTATGATGAGTCTAAAATCTGCACTTACCACCGCACACTAGGACATGATGTAGAGGGATGCAAAGCGTTGAAAGCCATACTTCGTCAGTCACCTCTCTCGGATAGAAAGGGTAAGAAAGACAACTTACGAAGGGAGAAGCCTTTAGCTTCAATCCCCTCTCCTATACCACCTGTCCCCGCCTCACCAAGATCTATCATTATTACAACCCCACCTCTCGAAGACCATGACTTATCCCTACCGTCTTCCTCCTCTCGTGTTCACGAGATCAACATGATTAGTGTTGCTACTCGAGGGCAGAAAAACAATGGGAAAGCTAAAGAAAGCACACCTGCGGCCTCTCCTTCTCCGTCCACCATCCCGATCGCACCACCACCTAAAGTGGTTATTCGTGGACCTGCCTATCCCGTCTCTGATGGGGTTGCCCACCGAACCATGATCAAACAGCTTCACCAATCACCTGTAAAAATGACACTATATGATCTCATTCAGACCTCTAAATCTCATCGACAAGCCCTCGTTGAAATCCTTAAAGGGATAGAGGTCTTACCTAACAAAACCTTTCTCATTACCTCCATCTTAACACCTAACCACGTTGCTTCTCTCACCAAACAATCTATCACTTCCATCCCTGTACAGCAAACCGCTGCTGTCAGTTTCTCCGAAGATGAAATTGTTGACTTTGGTGCAGAAGATCCTGACCCCGCTCTTTTCATCTCAGCTTACGTCCGGGACATCCGTGTACGTCGTGTTATGATTGACAGAGGCGCTAGCCTAAACATCATCTCTTCCAAAGCCTTCCAATAAATGAATATCCCCTCTAGCTGCATGTGTGCAAACCCCACCATGCTGCGTTCATTCAATGATGCTATTACTTCTACCTTAGGCACCGTGATCCTTAACATTCGTGTAGGGCCACGTACTTTACCTGAACTCTTCTATGTCCTTGAGGGAGAATTCCAATACAACATGTTGTTAAGCCGCCCTTGGATCTGGCGTATGGGATGTGTTCCCTCCACCTTACATAGATGCATAAAATTTGAGTATGAGGGGAAGTCCTACACTGTAAAAGCTGACCCTCCCCCCTTCAAAACCTGTAATATGTTATATCACCCTAATGATGTGCTTGTACCAGTCAAGACACCCATCCATCCAACCCAACCATCCACCTCAACCGCACCTACACTTTTAACCAATGAAACCGCCATCGCAAATACCACTTCCTTTCTCACGGACAACATCCCAACCTCAGGTCCCTTAGTAGATGTTTTTCAATGCCTTACACTGGGGGAGTATCACCTATATAACGTTAGCTCTTTCCATACCCCACAGGAGTACGGATAATTACATGTGCATCCTACCTACGACCGTCATGTGGGGGAGGTAATCTCCTACAGACCACCTAATTGCCGCACCAACCTAACGTATGGGGGTGTCGATGCATCCTCCGTTACCCCTGAACCTCTCCTTGGTGTGGTTCCCTTCCAATCCGATTTTCAATACCTGACAAATTGTCATTTTGCCCTCACTTTCTTGACTCGATGTGCTTGGAAGGGCTTCGGTTTCGGTCTTTATGAACAAGGCCGAAATACGATCATTCCTGTAACTACACGCAAATACAAAGATCGTCATGGTATTGGATTCTCTGAACCACCTACACTAAAAACATCACATATCCACTGTATCTAGGAAGGCGACGAAGTCACCCCTTCCGAACCATCATCACCCATTTTTCCATCGTCACCCACAAAGTCGATAGACCCTGAATCTATCCCTCCTAACTTTTTTTTTTCATAAACGTTATCTTCTTGGGTCCTCTCACTTATCAACGCGATAATGAAGACCCATCTTCTCTTCCCCTTCTGTATCCATACATGATCGAAGAGGACTCACCTTCAATTAATTTTGTTGAGTTCCAGGATGACGACTCCATCCTCACTTACCTTGGTGCGGACGACTCTTATATTCAACTCACCTTGCCATCTGACACTCAAACCATGTTGAATGAGTCGACTATAGAAATCAATATCCACACCAAGGATGATCCTCACATTGCGAAGATCAGACAATCTCTTACCACATTAGAACAAACTACCTTCACTACTTTCCTCTGTGCCCGCAACCAAGCTTTCGCTTGGTCCTACACTGACATGCCAGGAATTGATCCTGACATTGCTGTCCATAACATTACCCTAAAACCCGATGCCAAACCAGTTAAACAAAAACTAAGAAAAATGCATCCACACATTACCCTCTTGGTCAAAGAAGAGCTTCAACAACTCCTTTCTGTTTCCTTCATCTTACCTATTGACTATCCTCAATGGATCTCTAACATCGTACTTGTTACTAAAGCAACGGGGGGACTTCGGATATGTACGGATTTCTGGGACCTTAACCTCACTTGCCCACAGGATGACTTCCCCCTCCCAAGTATTGATCAACTTGTTGATCTCACTGCAGGCCATGAGATGATTTCTCTCATGGATGGCTTCTCGGGATACAATCAAATTTTGGTAGCCCCGGCCGATCAACATAAAACTACCTTCATAACTCCTTAGGGAACCTTCTATTATGATGTCATGCCGTTTGGCATTAAGAATTCTGGTGTGACCTATTAGCGGGCTATGACTTACATTTTTCATGACATTATGCACACTATCCGTAAGGATTATGTCGATGATCTTCTTGGCAAATCTAAACATCGCAGTGAACATCTCGATGTTTTAACCATTATTTTCGATCACCTGTTACAATATTGTGTTTGTCTTCAACCAAAGAAATGTGTCTTTGGTGTCCTTTCGGGAAAACTCCTTGGTTTTATCATCTCTTTGCATGGCATCGAGGTCGATCCAGCTAAAGTCAAAGCTATCCTAGAAATGCCCCCACCTACTAACCTTAAACAATTGCGTAGTTTGCAAGGTAAACTCCAATCTATCCGGTGTTTCATCTCTCAACTCTCAGATCGATGTCAACCTTTCCATCATCTCGTTAAAAAGGACATTGTCTTCCAATGGAGTGAAGAGTGCCACCAAGCCTTTGAGGCTCTTAAAGCCTATCTCTCGCAGCCACCTGTGCTTATCGCACCTCAGGACGATCACCCTTTCTACCTTTACCTTTCTGCCACTGACCATGTTGTAGGAGCCATGCTCACACATCGTGACTCCGAGCATCGAGAACAATCCGTTTATTACATAAGTCGTACTCTGGTGGATTATGAGACTAGGTATACACATGTAGAAAATTTGTGCCTAGCCCTATCATTCGTGGCCACCAAACTCCGACACTACCTCCTGAATCACAAAACTTTTGTCATCACCAACGTGGACCCCATCCATTATATGTATGCCAAACCTCATCTAAACCAACGCATCACCCGATGGCTTATGCTCCTCGCTGACCTTGACCTTGAATTTGTACACCAGAAATCAATAAAAGGACAAACTATCGTAGACCAACTCGCGGAAGCCCCTTTACCTGGGGAACAATTTACCAATTTTACTTTCCCTGACGAACTCAATTCCACTCTTTCACTCAGTGATGAGTTGTTTCCAATGACCCTCTTCTTCGATGGATCCAAATGCCAGCGCGGCGGAGGGACCGATGTTGTTCTCATTCCTCTTGATGTTGAACCTATGCCTCTTTCATTCCAGCTCGATTTCCCCTGCACTAATAATATAGCGGAATACGAGGCCCTTGTTTTGGGTCTCCAGGTTGCGTTACACTTAGGTGTAAAATCTATTAACATTTTTGGTGACTCTCAACTGGTTGTCAATCAAGTTATGGGAATCTACCAATGTAAAAATGAGGAACTTCAAAAGTACAAACATTACGTGGATTCACTTTTGACCTTTTTTACTCATTATTCTATCCAAAAAATTCCCTGCTCAACTAATAAATTTGCAGATACTAAGGCTTGCTTAGCCTCGCAAATTCCTACCTCACCAACCAACTCTGACATATTTGTCTTGGTCCAACGACTCTTTGCCCCATCTTACTCAGCCCCGGATGTTTGTATGGTAAATAATGTGTCTGCTAATTCGCAGGATACCTGGTATCACCAATTTCACGACTACCTTACAACCTCTGTTCTCCCACCTGACCTTACTAGTAACGGAAAACGTGCTTTTCTTAAAAGTGTTTCTCATTATGTCGTCACGGGGGGACTCCTCTATAAACGTGGCTTTGATGGCATCCTCCTTCGATGTCTAACCAGTGCGGAGGTCACCTATACCATCCAACAAGTCCACGACGGTATTTGTGGTGGACATTTTAGTGGCCTTGCCATGGCCAAACAAATCCTTTGCCTAGGCTATTATTGGCCTACTCTTAATAACGACTGCTACGAATATGTTAAGAATTGTGTTATGTGTCAACAACATGCCAATCTTCAACATACTCCTAGTCATCCGCTACAGGTCGCACGAGATCTTTGGCCTTTCTCACAATGGGGTTTAGACCTTATCGGTGAGATTCACCCACCCTCTTCGTAACGTCACCATTGGATAATCACAACAACTGAATATTACACTAAATGGGTGGAGGCCATTCCACTCATTTCAACCAAAAAAGAAAAAATTGTAGAATTCATTAACCATCACATTATTTGTCGTTTTGGTGTTCCTCATCGCCTGATAACAGATAATGGAAAATCTTTCAAAAATAAGTTGTTACAAAACCTTTGTGACAACTTTGGTATCAAACTTAGCTTCTCATCACCTTACTATCCACAAGCAAATGGTCAGGCCGAATCTTCTAACAAAACCCTGACCAAAATTCTCATGAAAGTCGTTAACGATTCTGGAAAAAATTGGCATGATCACATCCCCTTTGCCCTTTGGGCTTATCGTACTAGCATTCATACCTCCACTAATGCCACACCATTTTCTTTGGTATATGGTACTGAGGTTGTCTTGCCTCTCGAAATACAAATACCCTCCCTAAGAATATCTCTTCAGGATATTCTCACCAACGATGATTTTCACCAAGAGCGGTTAGCCCAATTGGAGCTTCTTGATCAACGTCATCTTACAGCTCTTGACCACCTTCAAATTTATCAAAAGCGCATTAAGCGTGCTTATGATAATTGAATTCATGAGCGTACCTTTAAGATTGGTGATCTTGTCCTTAAAGAGAATCAACATGTAACCAAACTAGAAAAGAGCAAACGTGGAAAATTTGCTCGTAATTGGATTGGGCCTTACATTATCACTCATACTTACGGATCAGGCACTTACCACTTAGCTTCACTTAATGGTAAACTTGAGCCTGAACCCCTTAATGCCTTGCATCTTTGGCCATTCTACTATTGAATTTAGTGTTATATCACTTCTTATCTACCTTGCGCTCGTCACTTGAGCTCATTTATTACCTCATACACTTTTGTTCCATGCATCTCAAAATAGAATCAAGCTCACGTGGTTTGGTCATTACCTCCTCTTAACGATGCCTTCCCCTTTTTTTAGTCTGGTCCATGACTTAAAAGTATCAAAATAACATGTTCTCAATTGTACACTTATGGGATATTCTTGAGTCAAACTTCCTACAAAACTAGATGTTTCATGCCAAACGGACATCTAGACCTCTAAGTTATACATAGACTACTCCCTCGAAGGACAGCTATGTGCAAAACCACTTCTATTATTATAAATAGATTGCTCCCCCGAAGGACAGCTATACACAAAAACCGCATCTGCTACTATAAATAGACTGCTCCCTTGAAGGACAGCTATACAAAGTCAGCCTTTATCAGAAGCTTCTCGTATTGATCAGCTTCGTGAAGATCTCAAGAACAACAAAATACATATGCCATGTAGACTTCCCGCATCGATCAGTCTATATCCAGAAATGTAAAAAGTAGTATTCCGCAGCACTTTTGAGTCATGGACTGGTCTATTTAGGTTTGGTTGTCTTTCGTCAGAATAATCACCTTATAACAAGTTCTCTGGACCCCCGATACTAGCCACCTCACCTCACCATTCATCAAAACAAAAAAACTCAAAGGACGTGACGTATATCCAATATATTGTGATTATACAACTCTTTTCACCTATCGACTTCTTGCCTATGCAAGGTACCTAGGGATTCAAGCTCATCCTACATTAATATGTGGTTTGTTTAGCTCTTCTCAACTACGGGACACTTTTTCCTCTTTTACTTGAATCTAGGATTATGTGTTGACCTTAATTAGGACACGGTTCCCTACTACTTGGGTAAGCTAACTTTCACTTCACCTATACCTATACCAACATCGCCAATCCCTTACCAACACCAACAACATTACCCTACCAATATCAATATTTTTACCAGCCAACAAATTGCCTAACTATAACCAAGTTGCCTAAATTCACCTCTCTCTGGTCCTAAGGGAGAACTACATCGGTCTAAGGCCCCTCCTTGCTTTGTGCAATGGGCTATGTAGGCAGCACTTAGGAGACATGGGGTCTCCCAAGGTTAGCTCGACCATCCCCTACCATAACCTATCATGTGTTGTAAATATAAATATTTTTGTGTATTTCTATTTGATAACAGTCATCTTTATCCTTTCTCAAAACAAAACATTCAAAATACAACCATTCTTATTATTATCATCACTCAAATCAACATACATATTTAGTTTTATTTAGATGTTAAACAAATACATCTTCTCTATTATCGACGCGCAGGTCGGCATCCTTATTTATTCTTATACTCCTATGAAATTCACTTAGACCCTTGCGCCTCCTCCCGAATCAGGTGGTGATCGTGATCGTCAACGCCACTCACTTGGCCTCTCCATCCTCAAAGGTGCCACTGCTATTGGTTCCTCCCACTAATCCGCCAACACCTCCTGTAACATACGAATACGTCCTCTCACGTGGAGGAATCTTGCCTTTAGTCTCTCCACTCGTAACTGTGAAACCTCTAACAATCCCGTTGTCTCATTCACCTATGTTTGAAGCTAGTGAACCAAATCCTGCAGGCAATCTCTCTCTGCTGTAATCACAGCTATGTCAGGACGATCAGCCCTCTCACGTACACCTCACAGCTCTGCTACCCACCATAATCTATAGGCCTTTGTCACTCCCGCATCCATTATCCTGCGATCGGCTGCTATCTCTTCTGGCCCTTCTGGAGGTGTCGGCTGGCAAGGTGAGAATGCTGCCTTGGCATTGATCCTCATGTATGGTCTATAAGCCATAGGTATATCCTAAACAAATCCAAATTGTCACCGCACATGATCTAGAGGAATCCTCTCGTACTCACCTGGCTTGTGCCCTGCGATCCACCCCAATCACTCACTCTTCCACTCAACTACTGCCAACTCAGCGTACAAACTCAAAAAAATCAATTTTAAATCTAGAAAAGCCGTATTGGTTATCAAATTGACAATGTAACAATGACAGGCCGTATTTTTCTTTTTATAGGTTTTTTACCTATAACCGATATCGGTTATATTGTGCCCTAAAACACCGGTATCGGTCATCTAACTGATACCGGTCATAGCTAACCGATATCGGTTTAATCCCTCTTTTTACCACAATTTCTGCCCTTATTCACCAATCTCCCTTTCTCACCACATCGTCTATACCCTCCTTTACTAAATAGCCTTTTTTGACTTCATTGGCCCAATCCAAGGCCGCAACCAACCACTCAGGCCCGACCCAAGGCCATAACCAACCAATCAGGCCCGATCTAAGGCCGCAACCAACCAATCAGGCCTGACCCAAGGCCGCAACCAACCAATCAGGCCCGATCCAAGGCCGCAACCAACTAATCAAGCCCGACCCAAGGCCGCAACCAACCAATCAGGTCCGACCCATGGCTCTCACTAATCAATCGGCCCGACCTAAGGCCGCACCAATTAAATACCTCACCCAAAACCCGCAACTTACAATTTTATCCACCCATTATGTAGCTTTTTGTTCAATCGAGCTCACCTATTCGTGTTTTAGCATGATTAGGGTACTTGACTTGATCAGTTGACCAACTTTTCCTAGACCGAGACTATGACGTTTATATCAACCAAACCAACCATTTGGTACTGCCGAACATGCCTAAATGTTCCTGTACCTTACCCGTTATATCCCCTAGAGCTACTTCCTATGCCTTGGATACCAGGATTATATCACCCTTGTTTGGATAAACTATCGACCTTGGCCTATGAATTGCTTTGTTTACTCTTCAAATCATGTACCCTGGTGGCACTACTACATTTCAACGTGCGTCTGCTTCCTTGAACTTACCCCACCATCTTACCGCCATCTCAACACCATGTACCCTTTATCAACCCTATCCCTGATTTCACGTTACCTCAATCTGTGATAGATTTGAGGCAGATTACCTATACCCTTAACAGGAGTAACCACTTCTTATTATTGTCAGTGCAGCTTTACAAGACAAGCTACACGACAACAAGGGGCTAATGTAGACACCAAATTTGTGTCTTACGACCCCCTGTGCCCCGCATCTCATTTCATAACCTAGCCTCACCACCTAAACCCTAAACAATTATTTATTAATTACCTTATAATTAATAAATCCACATTTTCAAACCTGCCACCTCATCATGACCTAGCCCTAATCCTAAACTAACCTAATTAAGACCTATAACTTGGTCTACATCCACACCCATGACTAATCACTCCTCACCCACACCAAAACCAACCTAATAATGACTTGACCAAGCCCACAACTAATTCCTCGGGAGAAAAGGAAGGAAGGTTGGCTATTTTACTAAAAATAGCCCACTTTGACTTAACCGACATCAGTTCCTACTCGACCGCCGTCGGTTACGTAACTGCCATCGGTTCCCTGTAAATGACCTCCCTAAACCAAAAACAAAGGATCTGGAAATTCATTGGAAAGATCGGGAATTCACTTGGCCAAGCAGAGACAAGTGAAGGAAAGAGAAGAGTTTACAGAGAAGGACATCAAGCCCAAGACTGCAACTGAGTAACCAGATCCCAGTGACACTCATCCAAGCATTGGGAGAGAAGATAACTCATCTTTGATTGTCAGATCATCCTACCTAAGCCCGGCCTTCGTTATCACAGTCTTTGGACCTGTATCTTCATCAGGAACTAGTAAGTAGTGTCTGGTACGTTCTTGTAATAACATTTCTTGGACTTCTGAATCACAGTAATTATAAGTCTACTCCTAGATCCACTACCCGGTAACATCCTACATCTAACTTTCATTCCTCTACCCTTACATTGCCCCAAGAACAGCCCCCATACTCTCTGAGTCTTCTCCATCACCCCATTACCTATCCCCAATCATTTACCAGCCTAATAAACACCATAACCATCTTATAGCCAACCTTCACTAAAAGCCCCTAAATCACTGCCCCTACCGATATCAATTATCAGAAACTGGTACCGGTGATAGTGACTGGCATCAGTCACCGTGACTCAAAACCAAAACCAACCTTTCCTCTATTGTTTTAACGAGGCAATTAAATTATAATTTGGCTATAGCTTCTTTGTTATAATTTGTGTTAATTCGTATTAGCAGGGGAACTGACCACCTTCGAAAGGAAGTCTAATATTTCCTGGGCCCAAGGCAGTTCCCTCATTTATTGTCTAACTAAAATCTGGTGGTCTTGTATTCTTATTTGCAGGTAGTCCTTCCCAGAAAAAAAGGAGTTCTTCGCAATCGATATGATCTCTCTCTACGGTACACGCACACCCTCTCAACATTGAACAGGTATTCCTCCTAGCCCTAACCCCTATCTGTTTCTTAAAAGAATGAAAGGATAGAAGCAACTCTATTCTAGGAACTGAAACATCCTTTGTTAGAAATAGAAAGTACAGATGTAAGATTGAAAGTAGCAACATAAATCAATGCAAGATGGCCAAAGACATGGGTTAGTTAGTACTCTTTTCACTCGAGAACCATATGAATAGTAGTATGAGACTGGGACTAAATAATTACCCAAAGTGCGTGATTTTTTGTCTACATTAGAAGACCTCTGTGAGTTCTAGAACCATTGTCGGATAAGTGAAGGAATTAAATGTTCTCATTTTTATCTCATTTCACCCATTTAATATTTTTATAATATTCATCGTTATTGTCCCATTTTAGCCAGTTTTTGTCAATTTTGTCAATCTTGTAAATTTTGAGTTTCTCGATCATCATGAGAGAATGTAATAAGGTACTTGAAATTTTTACAACGAAGTCTTAATAAAAATATATTGTGGCATTCTTGGTGTCGGATTCAAAAGAAACCACTTGTAGAAGTTTCTATTTTTCATTTCAAGCCTTTATTCCAATTTTCAGGGGATTTCAATCGCCAGGGTTGCTTAAATATAATAAATGAGTATTTTTGCCTACAAATTTCAAGGGACTATAAAAATAATAGAGTTTACTAATGGATGCATGAAAACATTTCCCCTAAATGTGTTTTTACAAGGAACCCTCAGTTCAAATATAATTGAAAACGAGGTAAGGGTTTGTGAGATATGAGCAAAAGTGTACTCTTGAACATGATATTTCTTGGTGAAATCTTGGCATGACCTAGTTACAATAGAAATGGAGGGAGGAGAGATTAAAAAATGAGCTCCAAATTTTTCTAAGTATGTTTAAATATTCAAAAATTAACTCAAGTTAGGAAAACCCACCCCTTGATCCACTTTTAGCACTTCTTTCTTAACCCACGTTGAGGATGAGTTAGGAGTTACTAAATGGTTCCAGGAGCCTCTCATGTCCCTTACCACATTTAGTAAGGGTAAATTAGGTGAAAATGTGCATCAACATGGATAAAATTTTCCAAGGGGCAGCCATCATGAGGAGGGGGACAAGGGTGAAGAGTGAGGTGATTGGAAGCATGTCATAGGAAACAAGTGTGAGGTTGTGAGTGACAAGAGAGGGAAAGCTTCCTTGGTGGAACAATTTTTTTTCACCTGATGAAATATTTCACTAGGTGAAAAGGTGTTGTAGGTGTGGAGAAGTGCACCAAGGGTGAGGCTCATCATGGAGGGGGGACAATTTGAAGGTGTGAGTGGAAAACATGCACCTAACACTTGAAGTTACTCACTTAAGTGACAAATTAAATCCTCTCCCTTGGTGGAACATTTTTTTGCACATCATGCACTTTTACACCAAGTAAAAAGGTAAAGTAGGGGCTCCTAGGTGCACCATGGGTCATAACTAACATGGAGAGGGGGGAAAAATGACTTACGAGTGCATAATACTCACCTACCCCACCAAGAGGCCTTTTAAGTGACGAAAGATATTTTCTTGCTCTCCTCACCTTGGAAGAACAATATTTTTCACCTCATTAACCTTTGAAAAAAAGTGAAAAGGAGAAAAATTGCATCACATGAATGAAAATTCACCATGGAAACTTTGGAAACCCGACCTTCACCACCAACTACTATAAATAGACATCAGAGAGTGATTATTTTCCCTAGGAGATTCTTTGAGAGTTACCTAGGAAATTTTTATATGATTTTGAATCCAAAAGGTTTTATGAGATCATTAAAATAAATATCAAGAACTAATTACTCTTTAAATTTCAAATTTAGCCCCCATTTTGATTATGCTCAAGCCTGTACGCTGGTGAAAGGGAATGCCACCGAAAAGTATAATCATGAAAATGACAACCACCATATTGTCCGTGAGTCTGGAATTACTTCGGTAAATTTTGGATTTTAATAAGGCCTCAAATATCCATATAACTCTTATAATTTTCATTTGAATTCCCACCATTATCAGGGATCTCCATCTACACTTTTGTGTTAATAACTCAAAATATGGACGGTAGAATCTCCCGAAACATTTTGCAATATGAAGTAGGAATTATTATATTTCCAATGAATATTTATTCACTTATAAAAATATCCCGAGGCTCCTGAACCATTCATAACAAGCCCACTATCTTTTTTACAACTTGCATTTCCCTACATCGTGCTATAAGTAGCCCGAGGTTACATAACTTGTTCCTAATTTTGATTTTTCTTACTGAAATTACCTAAAATACCTCTAATGATCTCATATATTTTTCACACACTACTTAGATGTATTATATATTCTTGGTACATTCTTGGGGGTGTTTACCAAGTGTAAAAACCCTAAAAATAAGCCTTTTTGGGCCTCTGGGAGCAGTTCCTTCAAAGTGGATCAAAATGAATCCATGGATTTATTCCCACCATCTTACTTGCACACAAAACACACTTCAAAAATCTATTTAGCACATCCATCTTGGCCATTATGGGGTTTACGTAGTCAAAAATTAGTTGGAGGGTAGGTTTACATTACTAGTTTCAAGGATTTTTTTGTGTGGGCTTAGTTGTCATGGAAATTTTTTCAATTTTTCATGCTAGAAATTTAGCATGAAAATAGATAACTCTAACTTGGGACTTGTTTCATTTTGAACAAAGTGATCATAAAGCAAGCATGAACCACAAAATCTCAAGACACTAAGAGGACCAATGCCTTATATGTTGGGAATACATTCACATATCTTTATCAGTTGGGCATAGAGTCACCACTTCAACATACCATCAGGAACAAGGAACAACACATGACAGATTGGAAAACACAACACAAAATAATGAAGGGAAACACACAATCCTAAAATCACCTATGGTACATGTAGGGGACAACCCACTTTCACCGAAGAACTTTTCTCTTCAGAAATTACCCTTGAATGGGTAACATTGAGTGATGATGTTTTGTGAAGCCAATGACTCATTTGAGGAAGTAACTTCCTTTCCTTAATTACTTATGAAAGCCAAGTGATTTCACGAGTGCATGTATGCTTGGGAGTAATGATCCTACATGACCCATTTGATGTTTAAAGATTTTCTCAAAAAGTCCATTAATTTTAGGTTACAATTTTTTTTCCATGTTTACCCACATTTTTCATTTCTTGATTTTCATTTCACCACTACCCCAAGGTTGAGTTTTTATTGGATTTCTTAAATATTCAAAGTGTCTCTCTTTTCCATGCTCATGCTTGTTTACAACTTTTTCATGAGAGGAATTGAATTCATCCTTTTATTCTATTTCATTATGAGACATTTGGGCATCGAATGAAGAATCAAACTTAGCTTCATACTCATCTTGCATAACCATGGCATGAGCTAAGATATCGAGACCAAGTTCCAAAGCTTCCACTTTTCTACAACTTTTAGGATTTCATGCATGAACTCTTTCTTCAAAACTACCACAAGCTCATCTTCATGTTCATTCAAATAATATTCTTTTTGAAATTCAAAGAAATAAATTAGAGACATTGATTCATTAACCCAAATTTTATTTCATTTCATTTCTTCTTCATTATGAGATACGTCATCTTCAAATGACTTAAAGAATTTTTTTTCATCTTTTTTATCATAGAGATAATTTTCCTATTCAAATGGAAAAGAGAAAATTTCATGTTCATTATTGCATCTATCAAGTATTGTCTTATGAAAGATATCTGATTTTTCATCTTGATTTATTTCATCATGAAAATTTTGGAATCAATTGAGAATTTTTAATTAGATTCATACATATCTTGCAATTTCATGGCTTGCATCAGGAGTTAAAGGTTGAGTTGGGGATCTTCTGCTTCTTTTGTAACTCTTAGAATTTATTGCACATATTATTCTTTCAAATATTTCAAAATCTCATCACAAGTTATAATTTCTTCTCCATGGATGACATGTTCAAGATAATATGCATCTTTGAATGGGAATGATAACACCTATTCTTCATGAACAAATGCGTTGATTGATTTTTTAATTTGGAACTCATCAAGAATCACTTTGTCTTCTTTGTGGCCTGAATCATTTGGAAATTTGGAGATGTCATCTTGTAATTCAATATTTCTTCGATCTTTTTCATGATCAATACCCCATCGAAAATAAATAATCAGTCCTATCAAGATAGGAATTTCATCCTCCTCTTCAAGTGCTATAAAATAATTCCTATTCCCGCTATCTTGGTACAAGATGTTAACTCCTAGATCTCCTGAATTTTGCACCATATATCTCATCTTTTTTGCCAAAGGAAACTTTTCCATATCTCCATTAACCAAAATGGTTGCGGAAGACCAATTCATATCGAATTTACCTCCAAATTCTCAGTATAATCTTCTATTAAGAAACATTCCAAATGATGTCATAATGTATGCTACCAAGATAATCAATAAAACCTTATTTCTCATAAATTCGAAGAGATCCACCTATGCATCCTTGATATTACTCACAATTAGGACTTCCTTTGACTACATGGAGTAAGAAGATCCACTGACCCATGTTAATGTAATTCTAAGAGCATTGGAAAATTTTATAAGCATTACATTGTCATAATTACCTGAATCTATTATACAATTATTCAATCAATATCCTCTAATGAGAAGGGAGAGTTAGAAAGGATAAATCTTATCAATATTTAATGCACTCATAGAAAATATTTTCTACGATGAAGGAGTAGGTGGAATAGGTAGTAGTCCTTTAGAACTAGGGGTCACATTATTGGGCTTGGAATTACTACCCTTGATATGATGGAAAAACTTCTCAAATTGTTGCAGACGAGTCTATAAATACTCATACTTAGAAATCATCACTTTATATTTTTTCACATGTTCTATGATATCAAAAGGAGCATATGCAAACAAGGGGAGTGAATACACTAATTTTGAAGTTAGAATAAAATTGGAAATGGGAATAGATGTTTGGGGAGCAGAGGCTGATTTTGAAGGTACATTAGAAACTCTTGAAGGACTAGATCTTGTAGTAAAAAAATTATAATTGGAAGGAACATTAGGAGACTTACTTGGAATTACAAATGGTCTCTTACTTACCACGGGATATGGTTTCTCCATTGTATAATCCATGGAAGCTGGAAGTGGGGATCCTCGACTAATTATTTTATTTTGTAGAGTGCCTGTTGTTGGGGTTAGCACACCGGTTGTACAAACAATATATCATATCTAAGCATACATGCAAATAAAATTAGATATTCTACTAGAAGAAATATACAAAATAAGAGACATAAATCAACACCAGATATAACGTGGTTCACCCAGTGTGGGATATGTCCACCAAGAAACAAGCCAATCTATTATCCAAAGATTTGACAAGATATACAATGAAGATTTACAATCTTCCACACCTCTCAGATGTACAATACTTTCTTTCTCTCAAGATTTTGCTTCATTACCAAGAATTATCTCTCTCACCAACTTTTGCAAGTTCTTTCTAATTCTTGTTAATCATCATCTTGTTAGCATATGGATTTGAACACATGCAAATGACATGCAATAGTGTGGGAATGAAGTCCCTCCTCAATGAAGGTGAGGTTGCCTTTATTGAAAACCAAAAATGTATTTACACCTGTACATTCAAAATTGTATGTGGGGGGGGGGGGGGGGTTTGGAACATTAATGGAAAGAAAATTGAATGATGGAGATGGAATGGAATGAAGGAAAGGAATGGAAGGAATGAATGGAAGGAGCATGCAAGAGTTAGGTAAAAGCAGAGCCTAATATTGCATGGATAAGAACAAACAATAATTAACAAAAATAAAATAGAGTTTGCATCAGCTAAACGAGAATGAGTAAAAGGGAACACACATGAGTAAGTAAATAACATAGCTTGATCACTGTGAACAAGAACAACAGCTTAATAATGTTGATAATAAGATCAAAGACAATATTTGTATGTGAGATTCAAACATCTAACATCTAATGAACATAAGAACATCAAATGTTACAAGAGACAATAAATGAGACACAAAGTTCGTATTTCATTAACTCCAAAAAAATTTCACAAAAGAACACAAACTTTCTTCTTGAAAGAAAGCTTGCACACAAAAGTATTTTCTTCTCCTCTCTCACAGTCACCCTTACAAATGAGCCCCTCTCTTCCTTTTAAAACCCAAAATTTGGTTACAAAGTAGTTAGAGTTTTACATGAACATTAAATAAGGCACTTAAGTGACCTTTGACTTTTTCTAACCAACTTTATTAAAAACAACTAAAAATAGAAATCACTAAAGTCTTCCACAACTTCCTGAAAGAAAATAACAACATCCTTCTCTTAAAAATTCACTTTTTAAAATATACAATAATAACCAGTGCCTTATCCATTGAAATGGGGTCCGCCTATCTCAAACATATGAGAAATGGACTCTCCCACTTCGTTAGATACCAAGAAAACTATCTCCCTGAACTGTCAGTGAAATTAGGATATGCTGATTTTGCTAGTTGAAAGGATCTAAACCTTCCCAAAGTTTCAAACATCTTTTCTTCTTTTGGAGGTTCATTTGGTCGAAGAATATCCTCACAAAATACCTGTAATTCAAGAATCCTACTTGGCATATCATTTAAATTAACCATATTTGATTGAGATTTCTTAAATAGGTTGTTTAATTTGATGCACCGCTCTATTGAGATTGATGAGAAATTATTGGCGGGAGTGTACATGTCCTTAAAAAGTTGTGAAAATTTATCTTCCACCTGCTCCAATGAACACCTTTGATTATGTTCATTTACGAGGTTGCAAGGGATATCAGCTATGAATTCTTGATTCAAGGCGAGTGAAGTGAAGGCTTCATTGCATATGCTCTCATAATGGATCATATAATCCTTGAGAAGTGTCTCCCTTGATTTGAGATGCAGACACCAAAGAAAATGTGTCCCTTGATGTTTAAATTTGAGAATTCCTTCAATGGCTAAAACAGAGGATTCCATACTCATCATCTCCTATAGACTGGGTAATATCTCATCCAAATTCAATATATTAGAAACAAAAGTTTCCTTGAAAGAAAGAATTGGATCAAGATACGTATTAACATCTTCATGGAGCTTAACCACTATTTTGATTGTCCCTTAGGCTAAAACAAGAATCTCTGAAAGCCAATTTTTAGTGGTATGGCCCAATGCGTTTACTTCTTTTGATAAATTGAGAGTTTCTTCATCAGGGGAAGCCATTGCATTAGGTACTGGGAAAGTGGATGAAATGGGATTTATCATATGTTGAACATATTCCACCAATTGATTATTTTAAGCCTTGAGCTGAGAGTTTTGAGACTTATATTTTTCAAGTCTCTTTAGCACGATATCAATTGAATCTCGAGCCATTTCCATGATACTTTCCAATGTGGACCTTCCTAGTCAAAGTCTAGAAACTTCCAGCAGATGTCATGGTATCATGCTCCTTGTCAACTTGTGGGATGGCAAGATCTGCAAATCAGTTTCCATCATTATCCACCATTATTTGAGAAAACACCTTAGGATTCCTGGGAGTGACATCATTCAAAAGTTTGAAAAGGGCATCAAAATCAATGTCAATTTCCTTGACAACCCTCTTCCTTTTCTTAACCTCGGAATCAACACAAGAAGGAGTATCATTCACTATTTTTGCATACAAAATCCTAGAGCTCAAAGCAACATTCTCATTGTTCTTATCATCATGAGATTCTACAAGAACCCTTTCCACGACCCCAATTTTAGGAGAAATAACCTAGATATACACTTCTTGCTCATTTGAGAGATTTTGGGAAATCTCTTCATGAATTGCATGCTCTGAAGTGTTCGATATTTGGACTACCTATACCTGAGTGGACGTTTGTGCAAGGCATGGCTGAGGATCCTTTATCACTAACTTCTGAGAAATATTAACAATGTGAGTAGAATAATCTCTACTTGAAGTAGAGAATCCTGATACACGCTCTCTTCCCTCACTGTGGCTAGGACCCTTAGATTTTTCTCCTCGTGACACATTATCCAATGAAGGGGATTTTGGAAACCAATCCTTTCTTGCTGATTACATATGATTAAATGGCACGGAGGTCGATTGAGGAGTGGATTTGGTTAAATGAAGACCTCTTCGAGTTGTAAATTTTTGTGATTCTGAAGTATGATCTTGAATTGAATGTAACTTGGAAAGTTATCTTTTGTACCACGATATGCTTCTTTCAAGGATCGGTTAATTCTTGCTATCAAGAGAAAATTCATCTCTCTTGGTCCAGTCAATTCGAGGCAACGGGGTAAAAGCAACCACATCATATGAAGGATCAATAACATCATCATCACTTACGAATGAGTCTGGAGGGTTCTTAATGTGAAAGGCCTTGATTTGAGAAAGGGTTAGGTGAGAAAACTCTCGTCTTCTTACTTCATGCTCGTATGAATAGGAAGCCCAAAAATATTCCATGGTAGGATTATGTTGATACTTTTCTCCAAGAATATTTTTCATATATCCATTGATATCAAACTGGGCTCTCTTCACATATGGATGCATTGTGATGATGGTGAAGTCTTTTTCCATGAGTTGTGCACTGAATAGATTTGGACATTGGTATTCCACGATTTGGATTGGGAAATGAATTCCTGAATGATGTTTGTCACTGAGAAGATAGTGAACTTGGAATAGTTACCACACAAGCTCCATTAATGCCCATTTGTCACGGACATACTTAGGAAGTTTCCATGGGGTACCCGCAAAGCCACTTACATGAATGTAGGGAAAAGATAAAAATTTAATAAAAAATGTTCCCCATTAGGAAATGACATTCATGGATTCCTTGGAAAATATTTCCTTTGTATTCCTATTCAGGTTCCGAATCACGTGGAAAGTAAATGCATCATTGACCCTTCTGAAATTGTGAGAGCTATTTTTGAAACTTATCTGTGGGTAATAATGAAAAACACTATTTGATGGCCCCATGACTCCTCTTGTTTCGAGTCCAAAAAATAGCTTTCTTCTTACTACTGCATAAGTCAGATACGATGTCATATAGAAGCATCCAATCATCTTAACTTCTATTAATTGTTTGTGAAGGGTATTACTGATAATGGTGGCCCAATCCACAAACTCTTTCTTGGCAAGGATGATATAGATAAACTGATATCAAACTAGTATCCAAAAATTCTTGTGTTGACTATTCAATGATATCCGCATTCTTAGGAAAGTCAGGTATGACAAGCAATTCCTCAATGTGCTCTGGTGTGATTAAGAGGAAAGGCTCACAATTATCTTTAAAAATTCCTCATCTCTCAGGATCACAATGCTTCACGCAAGCGATAACCATCTCTGGACACCGCACCGAGACATGAAATACTACTATTTGGGGTAGACCACTATGGTAAAGCCTATCAAAGAATATGGTTTTACCTTTAGTTTTCACCCGTTCGCAGGATTGTTGCACATTAATATGACCTAGATTTGTATTAGTGATATTTTCATATGCTGACTTAATGGAACTAGGAGGGATGATTCCTTGGAATTCATACTTGAGCACAAATTTGTTTGATTTCTCTATTGGCTTCCTCGATCTTCCTGCAGATTTAATAGATTTTTTGGCCATTATGAATTTCACAGAAAAATGACCCATGCACGTAAAACAATGCAAGCAGGGCTAGGTCTTAGTCTTTGAAACCCCCGTAAATGCAAGAAAAAATATGATATGTTTTAATATTAATATTATTATTATTATTTTAAAAATAATAGTAATAATAATTGGTGCCGGCTACAAATAAATAAAATTTTTATTTTTTAAAAATTTCAAGAGTAAATTCTCCTTGGTATGCGTGACTATACTTTTGAAGAATGCGTGAAGATCTTCTTGTTTTATTGTGACTGCTCTTGGAAAATGTGTGGGGGAATTCTTTCTCTTACACCGAGTAATAGCTCTGCGTGGAAATTGTTTTAGAAAACCTTTGCATTTAAATTACTCTTACCCAATGCGTGGGCTCTTGTGTGAGATAAACAAATGCTCCTTCCTTGTCTTCTGCGTGGAATCTTGGACTATTTTACATATTGATGTCCCAATATTTATGCTGTCCCAATGCGTGGGAGGAGGAAAAACATTTTTCTTTTTTTCTTTTTCCTGATTTCCAAGCTGGGCGTTGAAAATTCTTTGGACTGTTTCTTTTCAAACTGCCTTTTTTTATTTTTCACGTGGTGAGAAACCCTGACTTCACTGATGTTTCCTTTTATCCAAGGCATGGGGATCTTGTTTTTGCTACTCCTGTGTGGAGATGCTCATCAAAACAAAACAAAAATCTCCCTTTTCTTTGCTCCAACCAATGCGTGGGAATGTTTGTTTTTTGTTTAACTATTGTTCCTCAAATTTTATGTCGTCCCAATGCATGGGAGGAGGAAAAATGTTTTTCTTTACCAAACTTGTTCCATTCAATGGCGTGGGAATATTTTAAACTATTTTATCCTTGCTTTGATTTGCTAGAAGATTATTTTATGCTTTTCTGGGATGTTCTTCTTCCTAAGCATTAAAAAGTGTTCTCTCTTGGGCTGTGCGTAGCCTTCTTTGGATTGTTCCTCTTCACCTCTGTTGTATTAAAATTGTATCTTTGGTCTAATTTTGGACTCTACTCCTTTGCAAAATGCGTATGGCTTTAGTTCCATGCTCTCAAACTTCTAACAATTCCTCCCTCCACATTGGTCTCTCTCATGTTGTGTAGTCATACACATGAAAGAGACTTGCGTTTAAACTTCCACCAATGCATAGCTTTTAACAACTCCTTGTGAATGTGTAGTAATTCATTGAGGGATGTGATAAAATATTACTTTGAGACGTTCCTCCAGAAGAAATTGGAAAGCTTTGCATGACTCTTTCCAATGAGTTTGACATGAGGATTTTATGAGGATTATTTCGTCCTGTTAAAACATCTTCCCCCTTTCCCGGGTAGTAGCATTAATTACTAGGGGGAAGTGGGGAAATAAATTGCCAATTGCCAGTGAAAATGGAAACGTTGGCTAACAATGCCTGTTTTATTTCCCCATGTGGGAAATCGGGAGATTTTTTGCCCGTTTGCCAATTCATTGATTTGGAAATTGGTGGAGAAAATCCCAAAAGTGGGAAATTAAAATAAATTTTCCAGGAAAGGGGAAATCTGGGTTCGAGAAGCCAATTTGGCATTCCCAGCAATTGGAAGCACAAGCTTGCTTCCCTGGAAATAAAATAAAAAATTTGTCGAATGAATTTTAATAATTATTATATTAATAGTTATTTAATTAAAAACCCCAAATTTAATAAAAAATTAGTTTATCAAATAAAGGATAATAAACTAATTAAATATTAATTAATTAATTATTAATGCATTTTAAGACCTGAAAGAAGGAGTTCTCGCCCACAATGGACGAAACGAAGATTGAAACGATAAAAAAATGAGACGATTGCGATGAGAGTGATAGATCATGCAAAGTATCAGATTTAAAACATTCAAAAATTTCATTTTTATCATTTTTGTGAAGTCAAAAATGGATGATAACAACTGGCTCTAATTGGGGACAAGGACTTCATGGACGTAGCAATGGACCCAGACCAAAATATTGATGAACATGATCTCAAAATGACAGGACACAAAAAATTGGAATGATACAAGAGAGGAGACCGAAAGACAGGAAAAAGAAACAAACCAAAATCCTAATTACCTATGTACATATGAGGAAAAACCCATTTTCAATTTTGGTATTGCTTGAGATATTTCCCATCGTAGGGAAAAGGAAAATGAGTTCCATCAAGATACCCCAAGTAATAGGTGTTATCTCCACAGAAATTTCTGATCTTGAAAGAGCCTAGCCACAGCGAATCAAAATTCCCATGCTTTCCTTTCGGTTCACGTCTCTTGTCTCTGAGAAGAACCAAGTCATTGATTTGGAATTTCCTCTCTTTATTTTTCCTGTCAAACAAACTCTTCACTTTGGACTGATGTTCCTCAATCTTGTTTGCCACTTGATTTCTTTGTTCCTCAAGCTTGATTAGGAACATGATCCTTTCATCTAATTCATTGGTGAAACATTCATCATCAACTGATTGAGCTAATTGTAATGCTGGTAACTCCAGTGTGATGGGAATTTGAGCATCGGTTCCATACAAAATTTGAAATGGAGACATCCCGATTGCTCTTTTGGGAGTTATGTGGTCAGCCCACAATGCATCATATAACTTTTTGTGCCAAGTTCTTTGATTTTCTTCAACTAACTTGCGCATGATAGTAATGATGTTTTTGTTACTAGATTCTGCTTGACCGTTTCCCTAAGGGTAGTAATCTGAAGAATGAGATAAAGATATCCCATACCCATAACAAAAACCTATCATCTCTGTAGAAGAAAAATTTGAGGCATTGTCCGTCACGATCTTGTGTTGAATTCCATAACGAACCAATATATTTTCTTTGATGAAGTCACAGATTACCACAATAGATGTTTGTTTCACTAGTATATCTTCTACCCACTTTGTAAAGTATTCAGTTGCAGTGAGCACGTGAGTATGACTAGAACTAGAATTAGGATTCAAAACCCTGATGAAATCTAAACCCCATTGTTGAAATCGTTCTTCAATGACAACTGGCTTCAAAGGCAAAGCTACCAATTTTGGTCTTCCAACAAATTGTTGACAAGCGTCGCATTTTGTCACCCAATTCTGAGCATCAGAAAACATAGTAGGCCAATAATAATTTTCTTGCAAAATTTTATGAGTTGTTACTCGGCCAGCAAAATTACCACCACATGCATGATTGTGAAAAGATTCAAGCAACCTAGGTTGTTGTTCCTTATCAACACATCTGAGGAACATGTCGTCAACTCCTTTCTTGAACAACATCTTATCCAAAATGACATACCTGACAGATCTTAATTTGATAGCTCATTTTTCCTTAGCTGTCAGATTCTCTAGACACTCACCATATGTGAGAAAATATACTATATCGGAATACCATTCATCTGTGGTACTGACAAAAACTACCAGTGGTAAAATTTCCTCAATTGTTTCTTTGCAAAGTCGTCTCGTGGTTTGTTCTCTGTAATAAGTTGGTTACATCCTCTTCCTTAAACCAATTTGGTAGGCTTGATATCCAAATCATATTCCTAGATCTTGGAGACCCAATTACCTATTTTAGATCCCGGTTCCTGTTGTGTCAACATCGATTTAACTGCGGTGTCTGGAACTAAGACTTTGGTATGCGAATTCAACACATACTACCTGAAGTGTTTCAAGGCTCTCACCACCACGTATGCATGTCTCTCAAGGGGAGTGTAATTAAGTTCATGTTTCTTAAATCCAGAGCTCATGAATGCAATAGGTGATTCAACTCCTTGATTGTGTTGAGTCAAGATGGCAGAGATTGTGTGCGGTGAAGAATAGCAATAGATTATGAAATCCTTTTTAAAATTAGGACACACCAATGTAGGGGATTTTGTAATAGCACCTTTCATTTTTTCAAATGCCTCTCTACATTCCTTTGACCATTTGAAGGATTCTTTTCCTTTCATCATATCAGCAATTTCTTTAGTCAGCTTAGCAAAATTTGGCACAAACCTTCTCAAAAAAATAACCTTCCCAAAGAATGAGTGGACCCCAAGCTTACTCGTAGGCAAGGAAAAATTCTTAATCACTTGAACACACTCAGGATCAATTTTAGTTCCCTCCTTAGAAAAAATATGTCCTAGGAGTTTCCCTTTTGTAACTTCAAAAACAGACTTTTTTAGATTTAGATAAATCTTATGAAGTCTACACTTTTGCAATATTTTCTCTAAATCTCTTAGGTGATCTTCTCATTGCTTTGAGAACATTGTTAAGTCATCTAGGTATATCACGATGATCTTGTCTTTATAATCTGCAAATGCCATATCTATATCCCTTTGAAAGTAGCACCGACATTGATAAAACCAAAAGGCATTCTTCTATACCCGAACGTACCCTAGGGGTGGTGAACGTGGTTTTATGTTGATATTCTCTAGCCACTTAAATCTGATTATAACCAGAGAAACCATCTAGCATAGATAGCATTTCTAATCCAGTTACTACCTGTAGAATATGTTCCATGACTGGAAGTGGATAATTATCTTTCAAGGAAGATTGATTGAGATTGTGGAAATCCACGCAAATCCTAATTTCTCCATTTTTCTTGCGAACCGGTACAATATTAGCTATCCAATTCAAATGTCGAATAGGAAACACTATCCATGCATCTAACATCTTTTGAACTTCATGGAATATTGTGCCCGCTATCTTGGGTTTATACTGTCTTTGCTTCTACCGGAATGGAACTGCACCAGGCTTCAAAGGTATGGCATGCTCCATTTCCCTAGGTTGGAAAGACTTCAAGTCTTCATATGAGTAAGCTAAAGCATCAGAATATTTCGTAAGGAGGCTTATGAATTTCTTGCGCTCCTTAGGTGAGCAACACTTACCAATGTTGACCAGGCAAGGTTTATCCTTGGTACCACTATTAACTTTCTCATAGTCAACAGAATTCATAGGTTCTGCCTACTCTTTCTCTTTGATAAACCTGTCAATTTTATCAAAAAGTTCTTCAAGTGAAACCAATCCTTTTGGAATTTTATTTCCTTTGAATTGAATGATGCCATTACCGAGATCTTTGTTCTCAACTCCTTTTTGAATGGGTGAGGTTGTCAATTCATGAAATGTAGAATCACTTCCTTTAAAGTAAAATTGTTCAAAATTATCCCTTTTTTCCAAGAAATCAATAATTTTTTGATCATCATTGAATACTTGCCAATTTTCTACTTTGTTAGGAACATTTGGCCTAAAAACCATTTTAATGGTGTATTTTTCTTGATCAAACTCTAAATGAGGAATCATTAACAAAGCTGAGACTTCTAGAGAATCTAATTTTTCATTCTTTCCGCGAGGGACAAATTTTATGGAAAAAGCATCGAAGGCTTCTATCGTGTCCCACACTTTATTTCTATAATGTCTCAAATGATCATTCTTTACTTGGAACTGATTTCTTACTTGTTTCACGATCAATTCTACATCTCCAAAGACTTCCAAATTTTTGATCCCTTTCTCCTTTGCAACTTGGAGGCCAAGGATTAATGCCTCATATTCTGAAGTGTTGTTAGTATTTGAAAATACAAGTTTTTAGGAAAAAATAAATATTTTACTATTTGGAGATATGAGCACCACTCCTACACTAGAACCCATCGAGCAACAAATTCCATCAAAATTAAGATTCTAGATATTATTGGAATCTTTACAAGTGATATCAAGGGTATGAACTTCTATAGTCATCATATAATTACCCATGCTTGAGCCTTGGAAAAGGATCTGTGCGCAAGGATCTTCGGTTTTATCTACCGTGAATTTTTCTTGAGTTTCTGGCATTAGCTTCTTCATTTCTCCATTAATAGGGATCCTGGCGTGAGACCAATCCATTTGAATCTCACCACCCAAATATCTACAAAATTTCATGCTCAACAGCATACCATATGAATCAGGAATGTCAGTAACTAGAATGGTTACCTTAACCCGTTTATGAGGAAATTGAGCTAAAACCATTTGAGCATCTTTAATCTGCCTGATCAAAGGAACTTGTCTTGTCTCCATTGAGTAACAGGATCTGAATGTTCTCGTACAATTCAACCCAAGAGCATGTGCTAATTTTTTAGGTATCACATTATCTGAGGCTCTAGAATCTATAATGCAATTACTTAATTTACATCTGTTAATTAGAAAGGACACAAAGAAAGGTTCAATATTTTCATTTGAAGGTGTAGTGGCCGCCACAATGTTTTGAGTCTTCCCATCTTTGGGAGTTTTTAGAATTCCTTTGGAGGAATGATCAGTAGAGTCGCCTTTGATAAACTCGATCAATTTCTCAAGTTGATCCTTATTGGACTTCAAGTACTCTTCCTGTGACATGGAATTTTTTTTATTGATATGATCAATGATATCAAATTTGGGAAAAGTAACCATACTTGATGTCCTAGATACTAGTTCTTTCAAACTTGATGATGGCACACTTTTGACCTTTGCTTTGGGCTTGGTTGATACAAATATGGGAGAAGAAAATTTCTTCATAGATGATTTATCAACTGATTGAGTTAACAAATTCCCTCCTTTCTTTAAGATAGTTTTAACCTTAGAAACCTCAGTCGCCTTAGACTCCTTAAGAGTCTCATTTGTCTTAGATTCTTTGGAAGTTTCCTTAGTCTTAGATTCTTTGGGAAGTTCCTTGGAAACCTCTTTATCTCCTGCATTAGTGGTATTTTGCTCCTTTTTCTGAGATCGTGTGAAGACATCGAAGGATTGACTATTCATATCTTCTATAATTTCTTTGTATTCATCTTATTCTTCTGAACGATACTCAAAGAAAGGATTATTACTTTCTCCCTCAGGATCTTCAACTTCAGGTTCAGATGTTCCAGAATCTAGCTCTTCCTCATCAACCTCGATGACTTCAAATTCATCATCACTTTCTTCAACGACATCACATTATGAGTTAGTTGCGGTAGCTTCTTCAATAACAAGCCTCATCAAAGCACCTGCAATCCTAGCTTTGTTGGGAACGTATCCTTTTCTTGGGATGTATTTTTAAGGAGTAGGTTTACTACTTTGAGCAACTTGATTTTTCAAAGCTAGCACTTCATTAGCCAACTTAGTGAGTATAGACTCTAAAGCATTGGGGGTTTCTTGACTCTTTCTCTTGGGGGAAGTTTTCTTGAATTTTCTTGCCATGATTAAGTCATCCTCAATTTCCATGGCCAAGGATTGAGCAAGTTCCAAAGTAGACACTTTAGCCCTTCTCAATTGATAGCACACTTCTGGTTGTTCTATGTTAATAAAGAAACATTTTTGTCCATCAAGGTTTGGACAAATCCTAGTAGGAAATTTGTTTACCATTTTTTTTAACTTAGCCACGAAATTCCTCATGGGTTCTATTGGCTCTTTCTCTGTCTGAGATAGTTGGGTAAAAAGAGCATGTTCATCTTTTATCATCTTGAATCGATCTTTAAACTTAGTTTTCATATCATTCCAATTTGTAATACATCCATTTGGTAGATGATGAAACCAATTTGCAGCAACATCATGTAATGTTTCGATGAAGAGGCAAATAACAACATATTCATATTCTACTGAAAAACAACACATACAATGAAGAAGGAAGAAATATGGACATCTGGTGACGTCTTTCCATCTCAGTCGAACTTGGGAAGAATATTCTTTGATCGTCTTGGGAGGTCATGTCGAGATGGTAAGGCCAATGGGCCTATGGAATTTCCCCAAGGTACGTTAAATGCCATTTTGGGAAAGGTGGTATGCAAAGGTAAAACAACGTGAGCAAGGACAAGTGCTTGACTGGTAGTGATTCCTTCCTTGCTTGCTCTTTCAGGACTTGATGCAAGGCTTGCAGATCTACGAGGTGTGTTCTTCTTTGGAGGAGATAACTTGAAAACAAAATTTCCTTGAAAGTCAAAAATGGGATCATATCAACCTTTAGCTTTTTCTCCTCGCGTAAACCTCTTTTCTTCTAGTTTTAAATATTTACTCTGAAGGGATTACTGGCATGTTCTGATCGGCTCTATTCTTTTCTCTTTGATTTATTTCTTGAGTTATTTACACCTGAATAATTCTAGCAACTCTTGCGGCTTGATCTTCTTCGTTATCTAGTATTGATATGGCAAGATGAAAATGATAGTTGTTCATGTGTTTTTCCCAAATAGCTTGCCTCAAATATGATGATATATCTTCTTGAGTATATGCAAAAAGAATATTTGGTTGCAAGATAGGTGGGTTACCTGTAATAGTCATACAGATTATTACCTTGGTGGAAGAGGACCGCGTCGATGAACAATGATCAACAAGTGTTCAGGAGGTCTTCTGGCCACAAGTGTGGGTGCTCTTCTTCTAAGGTCTTCGACGTAGATTTCTCTTTCAATGGATCTATCAACAGCCACAAATTGTTGTAAGTTTTCGTGGTTTTCCCAAGCTACTATTCGAAGGTTGGCAGACAATGTCTCCTTGAAAATATTTGTCGGGCACAAGGTTTGGTTGAAAAACTGGAGCTTGTGCAGAGGGGATAGTCATAAAGATTTAACCAAGCACTGGTTAACGATTCCTGAATCCCCAGAGGAGTCACCAAAAACTATTAGCATATGGATTTTCACACATGCAAATGACATGCAACAGTGTGGGAATGAAGTCCCTCCTCAATGAAGGTGAGGCTGCCTTTATTGAAAACCAAAACTATATTTACACCTGTACATTCAAAATTGTATGTGGGGAGGGGGGGGTTGGAACATTACTGGAAAGAAAAGTGAATGAGGGAGATGGAATGGAATGAAGGAAAGGAATGGAAAGGAATGAATGAAAGGAACATGCAAGAGTTAGGTAAAAGAAGATCCTAATATTGCATGGAGAAGAAAAAACAATAACTAACACAAATCAAATACAGTTTTGCATCGGCTAAATGAGAATGAGTAAAAGGGAACACACATGATCAAGTAAATAAACAGAGATTGATCATTGTGAACAAGAACAACAACTTAATAATGTTAAAAATAAGATTAAAGACAATATTTGTATGCAAGATTCTAACATCTAATGAACATAAGAACATCAAATGTTACAAGAGACAATGAATGAGACACAAAGTTTCACATTTCATTAACTCTAAAATGTTTTCACAAAATAATACAAATTTTCTTCCTGAAACAAAGCTTGCACACAAAAGTATTTTCTTCTCCTCTCTCACAGTCGCCCTTATAAATGAGCCCCTCACTTCCTTTTAAAACCCAAAAGTTGGTTACAAAGTAGTTAGGGTTTTACATGAACATTAAATAAGGCACTTAAGTGACCTTTGACTTTTTCTAACCAACTTTATTAAAAACAACTAAAAATAGAAATCACTTAAGTCTTCCACAGCTTCCTCAAAGCAAATAACAACATCCTTCTCTTAAAAATCCACTTTTTAAAATATACAATAATAACCAATACCTTATCCATTGAAATGGGGTCCGCCTATCTCAAACGTATGAGAAATGGACTCTCCCACTTTGTTAGATACCAAGAAAACTATCTCCCTGAACCGTTGGTGAAATTAGGATATGCCTATTTTGCTAGTTGAAAATATCTAAACCTTCCTAAAGTTTCAAACATATTTTCTTCTTTTAGAGGTTTATTTGGTCAAAGCATAGCCTCACAAAATACCTGTAATTCAAGAATCCTACTTGGCATATCATTTAAATTAACCATATTTGATTGATCATTCTTAAATAAGTTCTTTAATTTGATGCACCACTCCATTGAGACTGACGAGAAATTATTGGCAGGAGTGTACATGTCCTTAAACAATTGTGAAAATTGCTCTTCCACCTGTTTCAATGAACACCTTTGATTATGTTCATTTACAAGGTTGCAAGGGATCTCAGCTATGAATTCTTGAACAAAGGTGAGTGAAGTGTACGCTTCATTGCATATTCTCTCATAATGGTATCATAGAATCCTCAAGAAGCATTGTCCTTGATTTGAGATGCAGAAACCAAAGAAAATATGTCCCTCGATATTCAAATTCGAGAATTGCTTCAATGGATAAAAATTAGGATTCCATACTTTTCATCTCTTGTAGACCGGGCAATATCTCATCCAAATTCGATATATTAGAAAAAAAAGCTTCCTTGAAAGAAAGAATTGGATCAAGACACACACTGACATCTTCATGGAGCTCAACCGTCTGTTTTGATCGTCCCTTAGCCTAAAATGAGAATCTTTGAAAGCCAAATTTTAGTGACATGGCCTAATGCGTTTACGCCTTTTGATAAATTGAGAATTTCTTCATCAGGGGCAGCCACTGCATCAAGGTACTGGAAAAGTGGGATGATATGGGATTTATCAGATGTTGAACATTTTCCACCAATTGATTCTTTTCGGCCTTGAGTTGAGAGTTTTGAGACTTATATTTATCAATTCTCTTTAGCATGATATCAATTGAATCTCGAGCTATTGCCATGTCACTTTCCAATATGGACTTCCCTAGTCTAAGTCTGGAAACTTCATAATCAGCAGATGTCATGGCATCACGCTCCTTATCAGCTTGTGGGATGGCAAGATCTGTAAATTGGTTTCCATCATTATCCACCATTATTTGAGAAAGCACCTTAGGCTTCTTGGGAATGACATCATTTGAAAGTTTGAAAAGGGCATAAAAATCAACGTCAATTTCCTTAACAACCCTCTTCCTTTTCTTAACCTTGGAATTAACCTAGGAAGGAGTATTATTCACTATTTGTGCATACAAAATCCTGGAGCTCAAAGAAACATTCTCATTGTTCTTGTCATCATGAGATTCTACAAGAACCCTTTCCACGACCCCGATTTCAGGAGAAATAACCTTGATATACACCTCCTTGCTCATTTGGGAGATTTTTGGAAATCTCTTCATGAACTGCATGCTCCGAAGTGTTTGATATTTGGACTACCTATACCTAAGTGGGAATTTTTGCAAGGCATGGTTGAAGATCCTTTACCACTAGCTTCTGAGAACTATTAAAAATGTGAGTTGAAGAATCTCTACTTGAAGTAGAAAATCCTGATACACACTCTCTTCCCTCACTGGGGCTAGGACCATTAGGTTTTTCTCCTCGTGATGCATTATTTGGTGAAGGTGAATTTTGGCAACCACTCCTTTCTTGCTGATTGCATATGATTGAATGGCACAGAGGTCGATTGAGGAGTGGATTTGGTTAAATGAAGACCTCCTTGAGTTGTCAATTTTTGTGATCCTAAAGTATGATCTTGAATTGAATGTAACTTGGAAAGTTCTCTTTTGTACCATGATATGCTTCTTTCAAGGATCGGTTAATTCTTACTATCAAAATAAAATTCATCTCTCTTGGTCCAGTGAATTCGAAGCAACGGGGTAAAATCAAACTGCATCATATGAAGGATCAATAACATCTTCATCATCATTTATGAATTAATCTGGGAGGGTTCTTAATGAAAAAGGCCTTGATCTGAGAAAGGGTTAGGTGAGAAAACTCTCGTCTTCTTAATTCATTCTCATATGAATAGGCATCCCAAAAATATTCCATGGTAGAGTTATGTTGACACTTTTCTCCAAGAATCTTCTGCATATATCCATTGATATCAAACTAGGCTCTCTTCACATATGGATGAATTGTGATGAGGGAAAACTCTTTTTCCATGAGTTGTGCACTAAAAATATTTGGACATTGGTATTCCATGATTTGGATTGATAAATGAATTCCTAAATGATGCTTATCACTGAGAAGATAGTGAACTTGGAATAGTTGCCACACAAGCTCCATTAATGACCATTTTTCACCGACGTACTTATGAATTTTCCATGGGGTACCCACAAATCTACTTGAATGTAGGAAAAAGATGAAAATTGAATAAACCATGTTCCCCATTGGGAAATGACATTCATGGCTTCTTTGGAAAATCTTTCCTCTGTATGCCTATTTAGGTTCTGAATCACATGGAAAGTAAATGCATCATTGACTCTTCTGAAATTGTAAGAGCTATTTTTGAAACTTAGTTGTGGGTAATAATGAAAAACACTATTTGATGGCCCCATGACTCCTCTTGTTTTGAGTCGAGAAAATAGCTTTCTTACTACTACATAAGTCAAATACGATGTCATATAGAAGCATCCAGTCATCTTAACTTCTATTAGTTTTTTGTGAAGGGTATTACTGATAATGGTGGCCCAATCCACAAACTCTTTCTTGGCAAGGATGATATACATAAACTGATACATCAATGGGTGGAAAATCCTAGCAGAGGGTAAACCAAAAAATTGACTTAGGAGAGTAATCATGTCCTTGATTTCTTCCACAAACTCAATGCGGTACATTTATTTAGGAAGTCAGTCAATTCAAGGCCTCTTGGTCACTAACCATCTTGCTCCACCTGAGGGGTTCTTCATCCCAAAATTCTTGTGCTGACTGGCAAGTGATATCTGCATTCTCAAGAAAGTCAAGTATGCCAAGAAATTCCTCAATGTGCTCCAGTGTGATTAAGAGGAAAGGCTTGCGATTATCTTTAAAAATTCTTGTTCTCTCAGGATCATAATGCTCTACAGAAGCGATAACTAGTTCTGGACACTACACTGAGACAAGAAATGTTGCTACTTAAGGTATACCACTATAGTAAAGCCTATCCGAGAATATGGTTTTGCCTTCAATTTTCACCTGTTCATAGAATTGTTGCACATTGATGTGACCCAGATTTGTATCAGTGATATTGTCATGTGCTGACTTAACGAAACTGGGAGGGATGATTCCTTCGAATTCATACTTGAGCATGGATTTTTTCGATTTCTCCACTGGCTTCCTCGATCTTCCTGTAGATTTAATAGATTTTTCATCCATTATGAATTTCATAGAAAAATGACTTATGCACGTAAAATAATGCAAGTGGGGCCAGGTCTCAGTCTTCAAAACCCCCATAAATGCAATAAAAAAATATAATATGTTTTAATATTAATATTATTATTATTATTTTAAAAATAATAGTAATAATAATCGGTGCCGGCTACAAATAAATAATTTTTTTATTTTTTAACATTGCTAGAGTAAATTCTCCCTAGTATGCATGACTATACTTCTGGAGAATGAGTGAAGATCTTCTTGTTTTATTATGACTACTCTTGGAAAATGCGTGAGGGAATTCTTTCTCTTGCACCAGGTAATAACTCTGTACATGGAAATTGCTTTAGAAAACCGTTGCATTTAAATTACTCCTACCCAATGCATGGGCTCTTATGTGAGACAAACAAATGCTCCTTCCTTGTATTCTATGTGGAATCTTGGACTGTTTTACATATTGATGTCCCAATATTTATGTTGTCCCAATGCGTGGGAGGAGGAAAAACATTTTGCTTTTTTTCTTTTGCTTGATTTCTAAGTTGGGCGTTGAAAATTCTTTGGACTGTTTCTTTTCAAACTACTTTTAAAAAAATTTCATGTGGTGAGAAACCCTGACTTCACTAATGTTTCTTTATATCCAAGGCATGGGGATATTGATTTTTCTTCTCCTGTGTGGAGATGCTCATAAAAAAAAAAAAAAAATCTCCCTTTTCTTTGCTCCAACCAATGCGTGGGAATGCTTGTTTTTCGTTTAACTATTGTTCCTCAAATTTTATGTTGTCCCAATGAGTGGGAGGAGGAAAAACATTTTTCTTTACCAAACTTGTTCCATTTAATGGCGTGGGAATGCTTTAAACTATTTTATCCTTGCTTTGATTTGCTGGAAGATTATTTTATGCTTTGTTGTGTTGTTCTTCTTCATAAGCATTAAAAAGCGTTCTCTCTTGGGTTGTGCATAACCTTCTTTGGATTGTTCCTCTTCACCTCTGCTATATTAAAATTGTATCTTCGGTCTGATTTTGGACTGTGCTCCTTTACCAAATGTATATGGCTTTAGTGCACTGCTCTCAAACTTCTAACAAATCCTCCCTCCACATTGGTCTCTCTCCTGTTGTGTAGTCATGCACATGAAAGAGACTTGCATTTAAACTTCCACCAATGCGTAGCTTTTAACAACTCTTGGTGAATGCGTAGTTATTCATTGAGGGATGTGATAAAATATTACTTTGAGATGTTCCTCCAGAAGAAATTGGAAAGCTTCACACGACTCTTTCCAACGAGTTTGACGAGAGGATTTTGTGAGGATTAATTTTTCCCATTAGAACAACTTCCCCCTTTCCTGGGTAGTGGCATTAATTACTAGGGGGAAGTGGGGAAATATATTGCCAATTGCTAGTGGAAATGGCAAGGCTGGATGGCAATCCCTGTTTTATTTTCCCATGTGGGAAATTGGGATATATTTTTCTCGTTTGCCAATTCATTGATTTTGAAATTTGTGGAGAAAATCCCACAAGTAGGAAATTAAAATAAATTTTCTAGGAAAGGGGAAATCCAGGTTCGGGAAGCCAATTTGGCATTCTGGACAATTGGAAGCACAAGCTTACTTCCCCGGCAATAAAATAAAAAATTTGTTGGATGAATTTTAATAATTATTATACTAATAGTTATTTAATTAAAAACCCCAAATTTAATAAAAAAATATTTTATCAAATAAAGGATGATAAATTAATTAATTAATTAGTAATACATTTTAAGACCTAGCGGGAGGAGTTTTTGTCCAAAATGGACAAAGACCAGAACAATCACAAAAATGATACAATCGCGATAGATCATGTAAAGTAACACTTCTAAAAAAATTCAAAATTTTCATTTTTATCATTTTTGTGAAGTCAAAAATTGCTGATAACACATCCCTTCTAAACCCTAGCTTTTATGATTATATAGTCGTTTATAGACTTAGGGTACTTAGCCATCCAATTACAATCAATAGAAATAATTTAATGCTAAAAATAGATGTAATTCCCAATAGTTAATTAAAACATCGTTGCATAGGTAATTGATGCCGGTTAGCCTTAACCACTGCCAGTTCCTCCCTTGCCTGACTGATGCCAATCATACCTGACCGATGCCGATCCTGGGTGACCGATGCCGATTCCCCCTAACCGATGACGGTTACTGTATTTTCTATTAAGTTTCCATTGCATAATATACTGAAGTAATTGAGCTCCACAACTCAATAATCTCCCACTTGGAGATTAATTACTACACCATACCTATACAACGTCATTCTTGGATCCTTCTTTAGCTTTTTTTCTTCCTCTTCAAGTATCAAACTTAAATACCAACAGAAGTAGAGTGTATCTCCAACTTCTCCTTTGCTAATGGTTTTGTTAGCATATCCGCAAGGTTCTTGCTCATATGAATCTTTTCCAGATTCAATTTTCCATCCTCCAAAACCTGTCGTATGAAGTGATACCTCAACTGGATGTGTTTCATTATTGAATGAAACGTTGAGTTCTTTTCCAAATGAATTACACTCTTACTGTCACTGAACAGTTTACAATCACCTTACTCCTTTCCTAACTCTTCCATGAACCTACTCATCTATATCATCTCCTTGCTAGCCTCTGGAGCTGCAACATACTCTACCTCTTTAGTAGACAAAGCCATAACCTTTTGTAATCTTGAAATCCAGCTAATTACTACTTCACCTACTGTGAAAATATACCCAGTAGTGCTCCTCCTACCATCCAGATCTCCAGCCATATCTGAATCAACATAGCCATGTAATGAAAAATCTAAACCTCCATAGCATAATTACATGCTAGATGTCCCTTTCAAATACCTAAGTATCCATTGGACTGCTTTCCACTGCTCTTTACCTAGATTGGCCATATATCTACTGACAACTCCCACTTCCTATGTAATGTCTGGTCTGGTACAAACCATAACATACATGAGACTTCCAACTGCTGAAGCATATGGCACTTGTGTTATGTATTTTACCTCCTCATGTGATGAAGGACACTGATATTTGCTTAATTTGAAGTGTCCAGCCATATGTGTACTAATAGGTTTTTCATTCTGCATGTTGAACCTTTTTAACACCTTGTAGATATAATCCTCTTGAGATAAATACAATTTCTAGTTTTTCCTGTCTCTATGTATTTGCATGCCAAGGATTCTTTTTGCAGCTCCTAAATCCTTCATAGAAAATATGTGAGTTAGCTTTCTCTTAATCTCACCAACTTCCTACATACTAGATCTTGCAATAAGCATATCATCCATATATAGTAACAAAAAAATATAGCTCCCATTTTTAAGCTTCTTGAAATAAACATAATGGTCAGATTCGCATCTCAAGTAACCATGCTCATGCATAAAACTATAAAATCTCATGTACCATTTCCTTAGAGCTTACTTGAGCCTATATATGCTCTTTTTCAACCTACAAACTAATTTATCCTTACCCTTGACTTCATACCCAAGCGTTTGCTGCATATAAATCTCTTCATCCAAATCACCATGAATGAAAATCTTCTTCACATCTAGTTGCTATAAATGCAAATCCTCTAATGCAATTAAACTCAATATAGTATGAATAGAAGTCATCTTAACAATAGGAGAAAATATTTTGCCAAAGTCAATACCTACTTTCTGTGTAAATCCCTTTACTATAAGCCTTTCCTTGTACCTTTTATGTCCACCCTCTTCTTCCTTAATGTTGTAAACCCATGTGTTATATAATGTTCTCTTACCTGCTAGAAACTTAACCAAATCCCAAGTCTGGTTCTGTTCTAAGGAGTCCATCTCCTCATCCATGCCATGCTCCCACTAAACGTGAGTTTTATCCTGCATTGCTTCTTCAAATCTCTCTGGTTCACCATTATCAGTTAATAATAAATAAAATAGAGAAGGTGTAAATCTTTCTAGAAGTTTACTTACCCTTTGTGACCTTCTCACAGGAGTTTGGGGTACCGAAGAATCAATCTGGACCTCCCGGACATTCCTATCCAAATCTGAAAGTGTCTGATGTCGGTCACCTCTAACCGACGTCAGTTTTGTTAACCAATGTTGGTTTGGATCCTCTGTAACCAATACTGGTACTTCTGATTGGTGTCAGTTAGGGGTCAACTGACATTGGTTACTATGTAACCCTATCGGTAATTCTTTTAAATCTGAGAGTTCATTTTCATTCACAAACTTCAAAATTTGATCTCTGTACATTCTCTTTTCATTCCATTCAACATCATGACTCCTAATAATTTTAGAATTCTCTAAATCCCAAAACTAGAAAATGAAATCACCAGATCCATAACCAATGAAAATGTATCTCTTGGATTTTGCATCCAAGTTTTTTCTATTTTTTCTATCAATAAGCACAAAATATTCTGAACCAAAAACTTTAAGAAAAGAAAGATCTACCTCTTTTCCGGTCCAAGTTTCCTCTGGTATTCCTCCATCTAGTGAAATTTAAGGCCCAAGGTTAATCAAATAGACCGCCTATCAAATACGTCTGCCTAAAACTACAAGGGCAATCTAGAATGTATTCTCATACTTCTAGTATGTTCCATGATTTTCCTGTTCATTCTTTCTACAACACCATTCTCCTGTGGTGTTCTTGGAACCATTATTTCTCTTTTTATCCCATTTACTGAAAAATAATAATTGAAATCCTTGCTACAATATTCACCACCATTGTCAGATCTAAGGAAATTTAACTTAGAATTTGATTCATTCTCAACAAGGTATTTTTATCTTTTAAAAGTCTCAAAAACATCAAATTTACGTTTAATACAATAAACCCATACCTTTCTTATAGCATCATCAATGAAAGTAACATAATACTGAAATCCTCCATGAGAAGCTACCTAAGCTGGTCCCCACACATCTGAGTGTACAAGCTCTAATTTTTACTCCTTCTTAGTTTCCCCAACTTTGAGAAATCTCACTCTCTTTTGCTTTCCAAAGATACAATACTCACATAAATCAAGATCTAAATCTTTCAAATTTGATAACTTACCCTTAGCCTTTAATATTTGCATTCCTTTTTTAATCATATGATGTAACTGGTTATGCCACATGTATGCATCTGAATCTAAAGTAGATAATGCATAAAAGGAACCAATAATATAGGTAGTTAAATATAATGTTCCTACCTTCTTACCTCTTACCATAACAAAATCACCCTTGGTGACTTTCCAAAAGTCTCCTGTAAAAGTAACCATGCAATCAGATTCACCTAGTTGCCCTATAGAAATAAGATTCATCCTGAGGCTTGGCACATGCCTCACATATTTTAATACCCATATATTTCCATTCTACAATTTTAGATGAAATTTCCCTTTACCAGTAATACTGCAAGGTTCATCATCACCCAAATAAACATGCCCAAAATTTCACTGGACATAATTTTTGAAATAACCCTTATTAGGTGCTACATGGAAAGAAGCTCCTAAATCTAAAACCCATGATTCAATTCTACTATCTAAATAAAGAATAAGAGCATCTTGCATTACCTCTGATGTAACAAGATTTGCTTCTTTACCTTTATCTGGGTGTTGGTTCTCCTTGTCCTTTGACCAAAAATCTTTATTTGCATGTCCTTTCTTTCCACATTTCCAACAAGTAATTCTCTTACATATGTATTTGGATCTTCTATCCCTTGACTTTGATTTCCCATTAATATTACTCTTGGATCTCTCCTTTTGCTTGCCCATGCTTTCTACATTCAAAGCATTTCTAGATGATGATTCCTCTGTACTCTTCCTGTGAATTTCTTCATTCATGATTATACTAACCACATCATCAAACTTCAAAATATTATTAGCAGATGTCGTATTACTAACAACCATTACCAAGTTATCCCAACTATTAGGTAAAGAACCAAAGAATAAAAGTGTTTTTACTTCATCATCAAATGGTATAGCAACTGATTTTAATTGATTTACAATAGATCGGAAATAATTCAAATGACTAGATGAAGACCCACCTTCATGCATCTTAGAACTAAATAGTTTCTCCATCAAATAAACTTTATTTGAAGCACTAGGTTTTTCATATAAATTAGCAAGAGATTTTATTAACTCTATCGTAGAAGCCACTTCTGTAATATTGGAAGCCATGGATGTTTCCAGGCTCAATCTTATAGATCCTAAAGCCTTTCTATCAAGAATCTTCCATTCTTCATCAGTCATCTTCGTAGATCTAGACTTCTCATCCAACGGTAAATATAAATCTCTTTGATATAGATAATCCTCAATCTACATCTTCCATAATTGATAATTTCGGCCGTCAAATTTCTCTACCTTGTATTTTTCTTCTTCCACCATTTCTGTAGCTCCCACTTAAGTAGAAAACACTCAGTGAGTAAATATGTCAACACAAAATATCCTCAAACAAAGCTCTAATAGCAGTTGTTGGGGTTAGCACACCAGTTGTATAGACAATATATCAGATCCAAGCATACATGCAAATAAAAGTGGATATTCTACCAGAAGAAATATACAAAACAAGAGACATAAATCAACACCAAATTTAACATGGTTCACCCAGTGTGGGCTACGTTCACCAAGAAACAAGTTAATCTATTATCCAAAGCTTTGACAAGATATACAATGAATATTTACAATCTTCCACACCTCTCAGATGTACAGTACTTTCTTTCTCTCAAGATTTTTCTTCACCACCAAGAATTCTCTCTCTCACCAACTTTTGCAAGTTATTTCTAATTCTTGTTAATCATCATCCATTATGAACCCTAGATTTTATGCTTATATAGTTGTTTATAGACTTAGGGTACTTAGCCATACAATTACAATCAATAGAAATAATTTAATGCTAAAAATAGATCTAATTCCCGAGATTTAATTAAAACATCCTCGCACAGGTAACTGATGCTGGTTAGCCTTAACCACTGTCGGTTCCTCCCTTTCCTGACCGATGCTGGTCATACCTAACTGATGCCAGTTCCCCCTAGCCGATGACAATGACTGTATTTTCTAGAAAGTTTCCATTGCATGTTATACTGAAGTAATTGAGCTCCACAACTCAACACCTGAATGATGATCTTTAGTTTTATTCTTTTTTGGAGCAATAGTGGAGTGGCTTCCTTTTTTATATTGAGAACAGGTGAATACTGCACATGAAAATCTAGGTGCATCTTCATCATCAACTTCTTCACCTCCAAAATATTCACAGAATATTATTTGTACATCATTCTTTTCTTCTTCAATATCTAGGACATCATTGTCCTCACTATCTTGTTCAATTCCTTCTTCATCTTCTTGAGTTCTAAAACTTGCATTGATAGGTGGAGCCACCAAGGAAATGCTTCAGGGTGCTCCTGAAATGTTGTTTCTGTTATTATTTTGATGTGATGTTATTTAGGGAACCTCCCTCTTTAAAATCATCAATTCACTCACCAATTTATACAACAATGAATCCATTCTCCCATCTTTTGGATTCTAGGCCTTATCCCTCATTGAAGGATTCTTGATCTTTCTTGAAAAATGAGGCAATCTTCCAATTAAATGGAAATTTATCGACCATGTTCTAAATATCTTGATTGAACTCTTCGTAGAAAGAAACTCACATCAAGCATCTGGGCATTCATAAAGAACCTTGTCAAATTATCAGTAGTAGGAAGAGAAATTATGGGAATCTTGTTGAATAATGTTCTAAAATTTTCCACAAAATATCTTATGAGACTCATGAGTTTATTTATTCATTTGTATAAATTGGTCAAGGATGGCATGAGCATCTTCCTCTGATTTGAATATAGCTTCAAATTTAGTTGTCATTTGATCCCATCCTATAATGGAACCTCTTGACAAATGATAAAACCACTCAGCAACACCATCTTGAAGCGATTCAAAAACTAAATGAATGGATACATATTTATGAGAAACTCCCAACATAACACATGAAATTATGAATGAAGTGATATGTTCATTTGGATGTTGTTTACCATCACCTCTACATTTGGGGAAATTATTTCTTAAACATCTAGGAATTTCATGGATTTGGTTTAAGGCCAGAGGGCCTACCATTTTTCCCCAAGAGAAAGGCTCTTATGCTACCATGTCAAGTTCTTCTTATTCTATAAATTCTTCTCCAAATTCTTCCTTCGGTTCTTCTCCAATTTCTTACTCAAACCGAGGAAATTATAGTCATTCCTAAACCTTATGAACATTCAAACCTAAGTAATCAATCAAAAACATAATCCCTAATTAAATACAAGCTTATGAAAACCACATAAAAATAACCACCTGATCAATCACTCAACAAGACAACCAATCACAATGGTACCTAAGAATAGGTTTCAAATATGAAAATAAGAAGAAAGTAAGAACCCATTGGTTAATACATTATTCCATATCAAAAATCATGATGAAAATGATGTTAAAATTTTGGATTATCAAATTGAATATAGTAACAAGAAGGGCCCTTTACACAATAACACCAATCAATTCAACAATGATCATTTCATTTATCATAATAAATATGATTTTATTTTAAGTATTATAGATATGGGGGATATCCTACCTCCATATTTTGATCCTAACATTCTATGCCATATCATCAAAATAATTATGTTACAACTTTTAATAATTCTCTTAACACTATGAAAAATGAAGAGAATCATGGTAGTATGAATAAAGACCTCAAAAAATTTGATAAAAGAATTTCTAATTTTTATCAAGAAGCATTGACACACTCATGAGGAAAAAATCAAGTAGTCTTAGATTAAATATAAAAACTAGGACATCAATTGCCTGAGTTAGATTTAATATGAAACATGAGACCAAATCCTTCCAATTTTGGAACAAGGTAAGAAGAATGAAACCAAAACCAATGCCATCAACCCTTTGATCATGCACTCCATGTGGGATGAAATGAAATAGATTTCGAGAAAAAATTGGTATTTTTCCCATTTTGGCACTTTATGCTCACCGCATCGGGGAATGTGGGAATTTTCTTGAAAACTAAGGGAGAAGTTTTTGTGAGTGCTAGGACCATTAGATAATGTATGCAAAAAATGAAATGTGATAATTTTGAGCTCCTTTTCTCCATTTTCTATTTTTAGCATATTCATCATTATTTCCCCATTTTAGTCAATTTTCACCAATCTTGCCAATTTTAACAATTTTGAGTGTCTCAAACAAGGGGGAATGAAATGAGGTGTATGAATGCACATTTTTTTCAAAATTACTATTTTTAGTATGTGTTCCTATGAAGTCTTACTAAAAATAGAAAGTGGTCTTCCCAATGCGAAACCACTCGTAGAAGTTTTTTATTTTTCATTTTAGGCATTTGCTCCAATTTTTAGAGGATTTCAATTGTCATATTTGTGTAGATCTAAGAAATGAGTATTTTTGGCTAAAAATTTCAAGGGGTGTATAAAATAGATGGTTATATTAATAAAATCATGAAAACACTCCCCTTAAAGGTGTTTTTGTAAGTAACCTTCAGTTCAAATCTTATCAAAAACAGAAAAAGGGTTTGTGAGATATGAGAAAAAGTGTGATCTTGAGCATTAGGGATTGAAGGGAATTTCAACATCATAACAACAAGGGAACATGAAATGAGGGAGTTAAAAACATGAATATTGAGTGAGAAATGAATAATTATGAGATTTACACCTTCCCTTACTCATAAACCTAGTTAACACATCACTTGACTCACCCGATTTGACTCATGGGTGGAGGAGTGGGGTGAAAAGTTTCCAAAATGTTATGAGATGTTCCCATGTACCTTACCATTTTTTTTCTCATATTGAAGCATATTGAACTAATTTTTGAAAATACTTCCTCACACCTTTGCATGCTAAGTATCTCCTTTTGGAAGTCGTCGCAAGGTTCTCTTTACACGTTTTCTTGGTCTTATTATGTTATAGGTCACTTGGTTGTTTATTGGTTTCTCCCATGTAGGTCATTGGTACTAGTTAATTTCATGCCTTACTAAACATGTGCACACTTTTTTTTCTTCCCCACATGCACAATAGTGATGGTTGTAGGTCTCTCTGAGCACTCTACACCTCACACACAGGATTTGCAAGAAAAATTTTAGACCTATATTTGCTGCAGGTCCACATATCCAACTTGGATACTTAGCTTTGTTGTGTAGAATAACATAAACAAATCCTTTTAGAATAAATTCCTAGCCTCTAATTTCTCCACGCAGACAAGATTTAATCCTTGTTGGTCGAAAAGTTACTTCTAACGCATGTCATTTTTCATGTACCACAACATGTCTAAATTGAAGCTCTAGATAAATGAAACAACACACACAATATTAAGGAAAAACAAGGAAAAAAATTCTTGCACAAAATTCCAAAAAAGCAACAATATTCTTTTGAAACAACCACCCAATGCTACACTACAGGTTTGTTTTTGATGCTTTAAAAGGTTTGTTTTGTTCTTTTTTTTTAATATTTAGAAAAATCATTACATATTAAATTTTAGCATAGTATCTATCAACCTCGATAAACCTTAGTTTGATGTGAGGAGGGGACCACTAGGTTCACAAGTTTTATGTTGACTCTGTTCAGTTGAAGCCAAGGTTTTATACTAGCCTCTATACAACTGGTGTACACTTCATACCACCTACGTATAGCTAGTGCACACTCAAGGAAGTTGGGCGGACTACTCCAGCAACACCATCACACCTCTTTCACACACTTAGGGACATTGGTTAGGCTACTTTGGCAGCACTTAGGGACATTGATCCCACTATTCCTCATGCAAGGAACATGCCAATTATTTGGTATCATGTTTTTATTTTAGTATTAGTATGATTTTTTTGTTTTATTATTTGGCATCATGTCTGCCCCCAAATTATTTTTATACGATGCTCAGTTTCTCAAAATACCAAACTATGCCACTTGGAAGATAAATATGTGCATGATTCTCAAGTTTTAAGAGCTATGGTAAATCATCAGTAGCACGGTAACGCATCCAACTAGCGTTGATGAATGGACATAGCATGACAAAGATGATGCAAAAGATTTGATGTTGATCACTCTCAACATCTCTGATGAGGTTCAAACACATATACGGGATGCGAAGACATCAAATGTAGCCTAAAATACTCTCTCCACCATCCACGAGGCAAAGAATAAGATGAAGATCCTCTATATCAACACAAATCCCTAATACCAATGTCTAAAAATAAGGAGGATTGAATTACATTTGATGGTTATTAAACGATCATAGATGTACATATATACATGTGTTTGAGTAAAGGAGCTCAATAGATAAACAAACATGTGGTAGGTCAACAGACCCATTAAGGAAGGTGAATAGTGTAATGAAATACACTAACAAAATATGAATTTTTAAAAGCACACTGTTATATTTTCAACATGTATAAATGTCTGCATAACACTCATAATAAAGTTATAAATGTGATTTAAATAACATTTCATTAAAAAATTATGTGAGTGTGTGAGATCTCGACTTTCTCAAGGGTTTAGTTTTTCATATGCTATTTTCTCAAACATTTTAAAAAAAGTATCTAGTCCCTGGATTAATGGCCTATTTAAAAGTGAGTTTTCCCTTTTTCCAATTTTCTTTTCACATGGGTTCTATATATTTTTGCATGGTAAATTTTATGTATTGAAATTTTACTTTATAATCCTGAAGATTTCTTTTTAAATTTTTTTACAACCATTAATGCATCTTAAATCCTGTTGGAACATAATGATTAAGTGGTTTGGCCAACCCTTAATGTATATGGGTCCATCACTAATATATAGGTTAATATTTAATAATATGAAATATTTATATTTCTATTATTAAATATGCTAACCTAGGTATATACTTTAAGTTAAATATTTAATATCATGAAATGATTATATTTCTAATATTAAATATTATAAACCTAGGTGTATGTGTCAACTATTTTAGGTTGAAAAGGTGGGTTCGGAGACATACCCGATCACCTTATATAAAAAGGACTTTAGGTCCTCATTTGATATATTCAGGAAATATATCAAAGCTGTGCAAATCAAGTGATTTGGTTTTACCCTTAGTAAATAGGGTTTCAAAAGAGGAGGTGATCTTAATAGATGTAAAATAAGTTCTCTGAATTAAAAGGTTATTTTCAAAGTGGTTTTTACCCAATTGGGGTTTTCCACTATAAATATTGTGTCACCTGTGTTATTTATTTCCTCTAAGTATTTCCTTATTTACTTATGTTATTATGTATGTTGATCAAAGAATACGTGTCAAGGATCACACAAGGAGTCCGCGTGGGATAGATGACCAAGATCAAAGGCATAGAAGGACAAGAAGGACCCATGCAATGAAGGCAAGTTCAGATTTCAGGACTTATCTGATTTTGACCATAAAGACCTATTTTTAGAAGATGGCATGCGAAACACATAAACGATATAGAGATGTGTGTGTCATGCATTGTCTATATTTGGAGAAGCAGTTCAAAGCATCTATGCATGGAGACAAGATAATAATAGAATTGTCACTTCAGTTAAACTACAAGAGAACTATAGATAGTGCACTTGCATGTGTGGCTATGATTGTAAACATCGTGTGGCTATCAATAGTATGCGACCTATTTCTGGAATAGATAAGTAGTGAAGGGCATGTCCCCACCCTATATATATGATGTTAGGTGCATAGTAGGGTGGTGGTGAATGATAGAGAGATGGATGTATGTATGTGTAATGGAGAAAATACACATATGACTGAATTATTGTATCAGTTCCATACGCGCACTGGTATAAACTGACAGTACTGTAAGGAGCTTCTATATTTATTAATAGATGGAAGATATTGGCTGAATCTAAGTATCATTTTGTGTAATTGAGTGGTGCATGTTATTAATTCAATGATGATTACTATTTAAGCCCGCTTTTTCATAGATCTTAGGGTAGCATGCATTATAGAATGATGGATTAGTTATGAATCTATATGTTTCTTCCTTCATCATGTTAACATCCTGTTACAACAACCCTAAAGAGGGACCTAGTACCTTTGCATGCGTTAGGTGAGTGCTCAGTCTAGGATGAGTGATGTATCAGCGCAATTAGAGTGTTATCTTGTAAATTCTAGGTGGCATCATTGGTTCTGTTTCCGAGACCTCTTTTTCAGTTGTTTTCAAAATGGTTTGTGATGAAGACGTACTGGTGAACTCTAGCAATTATTGAGGAATGGATACACGATCTAGAGGAAAAATATGCACAACGGTTCAGTAGTGGATCTGAGTTTAATGCATGCACTTGGGTAGAACAGAATCTGTATGATAGCTTATATGAGAGCTTTTTTACTATCTTTCCAGTAGAACTATACAAGTGGCTTACTACTTATGCATCTCAGCGGAATTGGAGGTATCACGCACTTGTCTAGACACAAGAAGAATTTCAGGCCCTTTATGATGCTGATGTGATTTGGACTCGTGTGGTGGATACATGGTTTCGTGGTGTGCTAAACAATTATATTATGGAATATTCAATTTTGACGTACTCTTGCCCAGAGGTAGCTAAATTCCAATTTTTGCAGTATCTAAGAGGAAGATATTTGCACGGTATTCCATTGGCAATCAAGATCTTAATGGTAAATTTGAACCTAGAGAGTAAAACGATGGCTAACTAAAATTCACCACACGTGAAGGCAAGAAAAAGTTTGGTTTAAGATGGTAGACCTAGCGGTACTGAAACTAAGAGAGGAAAGGCGGCTTAAGTATAATGAGGCACATGAGAGGGAGATAGAGAAGTAGTGTTCCATTGCAGAGAGTATGGCATGGAGTAGAGAGATGGATCGTGAAGGTTTTTATAGCTCACATAGAAGACGTGGAGCCAGAGAACCAGGAACTCCCCCATCTTGTAAAGCATGATAGATATCCCTTCTCGGCCTCACACAGAGGTGCGCCAGCAGAGACTACTTGGGCCACAGGTGTACATTTTAATCCACCTAGTGACCTAGCCTTTGCGCTTGGTTTTTTAGTATCTATTATGACAAGTAACCAAAAAACTAACTTGGGAAGTAGAAAAGCATGAGTAAGTCAGGGATCAAGTACATCAATGGCAGAACAGATGGATTCATTTTCTTTTGGAGGAGCATTCTTAGGTGCATCATCCGCATAGAATGTGAGTGTGTAGAATGCTGGATTCACCTCTGGAAGTGGAACTACTTCACAGACTGTAGGGGTTATGTATAGTACTACCATTGGAGCACAGGGGAGTACATCTATAGGCCCTATTCTAACTACAGGTGGTGGATAAGGAGGTAAAGGTGGTTCTAGCTCTAGTGGGTCTGGTGGTTCATGAGGTAGAGGGAACACATGAGGTTTTGGATCAGGTGATCAAGGTCTGTAGCAACCACATAATATTTATATAGAGATGTCTCTTCGTCTCCTAGAGTATAGAGGTATAGAGGATGTTGTCGAACATGTGTATATGTGTGAAATTTTGTGGCGCGCCAAGGGGATTACAGTTGCTGAGCAAAAGGAAATTCAATTCTCCACTACATTACAGGGGTGCACACATAGCCAGTATAGGAAGTTTGACCCTGATCAAACTTGCGTGGATTATGCAGCACTGAGAGATGCTTTCTTGAAAGAGTTCCATATCCCTGAGTTTGAGTAGAAGAGTATAAGTGCACTCAAGGATATCAAACAAGGCACTACCGAGAGTGTATGTGAGTATGATGTTTAGTTTAAGAAACTTCTATCTAAGTTTTCTTATGATATTCACGCTAGCCAACATGCACAATGGTTCGTTGGAGGATTGATTACACCTTTTAGAAGGGCTCTGTCACATAAGACATACATGGATCCATGTGAAGCACTGGAAGTATATTTACTTGCTGAGAAAGTTGGGAGCATTGACACTGGCGTTAGCCCATTTCTAGAAGCACAAATTATAGCTATGACAACATAGTTAGAGAAGCTTTCAGAAAATTCAACCCATGAAATGTGCTCAGGAATTTGGTGTATAGATTGTGAAGTGGAAGGTCACACCAAGGATAGTTGCACTCGCAGATCTGTACGCTCATTACTACTGGACTATGAAATTTTCCATTTGAATCATGATGCGAGTCACTTTTCTTTGTTACAGCATGCGATAAGGAAGAATGTATCTTGCTTTTACAAGATTTGTAGGTCCATGACCCATGATACTGAGGATTATCGATTGATTGGTCAGATCCAGGATGCTATATACATTGGAATACGACAGACAAGTATAACAGATAGTTCTAAGGGTAATAATGAGCACTAGGATCAGGATCATAATCAAACGCGCTATGACAGGAATGAGAAGCATTTTAAAGGAGGTCATGGAAGGGGACATGGATATCATGGTGGATATGGAGGACGAGGACGCGGTGGAGGAAGAGAAGAGTTACCTCGTGGAACATGTTATACGCGTGGATCTCCTGACCATTATAGGTGCAAATGTCCTTAGAATATTGCATGTTATTTTTGTAGGAAGAACCATAGCTATGAAGAGTTCCTAGACATATATGAGCATTTGAGTAAGTAGCATAAGAAAGAAAACATAGGTGCTGGGATGGTTAGAATCCAACGCACAGTACAGAAGACCAATGGATGCCTAAGATAACAGAAGGACTTGAGGCATTGACAATGAAGATTACTATGAAGCAACACACGTGAGAGAGGCATTACACCAGAAGCGTATGATCACTAAGGAGGACGTTTTACATACGAGGTACCTAGATCCTGCTCATCAGAAAAAATTTTACTAGGATACCATAGAAGTGCTAAGGAATTTTCAGGTTAAAATACAGTATCTAAAGGAGAAAAAGAAAATATCGGAGATAGTCTAAACTGATATCAATGATCTACGGGAGGTGTGCAAGATGTTGTGCCAAGAGAGCATTATTCCACTATTGGGAAGTTGGTTGAAAGGGAACACTCCGTGCGCAATTCTTAAGACTGGATGACAGATTTTGCATGTAAATCTTCCCCCTGATAACATTGACTATGACAAAGAGATTACTCTAAATGTTGTTGTGGATGGGTTGTTGTTGAGTAATATATTGATCGATACAGGCGCGGAAGTAAATGTGTTAACATTAGATGTATGGGTACAAATGGGGAGGCCTCCATTGCAGCCATTATCTAATGTGTTATTCATGGCAAACGAGACTAAGGCCACTCCCATAGGAGTATTGAAAGATGCATCTATAACTATACAAGGGGCCAAGTTCACTGGGAATTTTGAGGTATTAGCACTTGCAGAAGTAAACAATTTTCCAGCCTTTCTTGGACACCCTTGGTGTTATGCGAATAATGATGACTTGAGATTCAATAAGGGATATATCATCTTTGAAAATAAGGAGGAAATGGTTGTGATACCTTTGACAGATGGGAAGTCTACACCGTATGTTGAGCCTCTAAGTGAGGAGGACTTAAACAGAGTCTATGTACGCACTATTTAGGACTCAGAGGTCAATGATCCATCAAAAGAAGGCATCCTACAGTGGGAGGATTCTCATTCTATTAGTGATACTACGATTATTTCTTGTGACAATTGGGTCATGGTACATACAAATGAGGTGAAAAGCGTGGTTGTGTGCAAGAATATATTTCATTCAATTCGACGGATAGGTAACACAGTACCTTGTTAGAAAGGGGCATATGATCTTTCTACCTTTCTGAAGGCCATGGAAACACAATGGGCATATTAAGTTACAAGGAGAGATATGTTAGTATATACACTATGCAAGATAGTAGTGCGCTGATGGGTAGTCCAAAGAGATAATATTATAAACTGGGAAGAGATTGGAATAAATTTGTCTACCAGGTTTATAAGGAACAATGCACCTATGCAAATCTACACTTATCATGGTGATCAACCTATTCAGCATCACATTCAGCAATGTGAGAGACTCTGGACAGTAGGACAAGAAGCATTTCCACCTTCACTCTGGGTGCATCAATTGTATTCTATGCTACAAGGATGTGCAGGTGCTTGGTATGTATATGCAGAACTACATCGATAAACTGGGAACTGGCAAGATTTGACTACAGGTATGATCTAGATGGTTTACTACTTCTCGACTAAACCTCTAGTAGACGAGGCATTAAAATTTGTCAAGCACTTAACTATGGGAGATAGTGCAAAAGTAGAAGAGCATATTCAAGAATTATTTAAAGAGACAGAGTTTGGAGCATGTTTTGAAAAGGAAGAAGAAATAGACTCCAAACTACTTGAATCCGCTTGCCTTGAGAAAGAGAAAGGGAATATGGTATACATCGTGGATGACAAGAAAGTTGGGAACCTAGATATTGAACATTCACACGGGGTGCGCAAGGTCTTGAACAGTGTAGACAAGGATACGCATGCCTACCATGAACCCATGCAAACATAGAAGGTGAATATAGGTTCAAAGATTGAGCCTAAGGAGGCCATAATTGGAGATTACTAGTCAAACTTGGAGGTAACAAAGATCATCGAGTTACTCAGGGATTATCAGGACTTATTCCCTCGAGGATATCATGAACTTAAAGGTTTGCATGAATCACTTGGGGAAATGAAGATCAAAATTAAGGATGGTGTACGTCCAGTTCGAAAAAGACCTTACAGAATGAATCCTAATTTGTGTGAAATGGTGAAAGATGAAATTGATAAAATGCTGAAATTTGGAATTATCAAGCCCCTTAATGAGTTAGAATGGGTTAGCCCAATGGTGATCAGTATCAAGAAGGATGAATGAATTAGGATATTTGTGGACTACAGGGATTTGAATGCTACATGTGTCATAGATCCTTTCCCTACACCATTCACTGAGGAAATACTAGGAGTTATAGGGAGCAAAATATATTCTTTCACAGATATATTTTCTGGATATCATCAAGTTAGGATCACTCAGGAGGATCAGGAAAAGAAAACATTCACTACTGAATGGGGTAGTTTTTTCTATACTGTGATGCCCTTTGGATTGAAAAATGCACCTACTGTATTCTCGCACATAGTTGTTCAGGCATTCAAATATTTTATTCACAACTTCTTACATGTTTACCTAGATGATTAGACAGTACATGGGCTTGTGAAAGATCATTGTGACAATCTGTGATTAATGTTTGAACAATGCAGAAAATTGAGTATCTCTTTGAATATCAAGAAGTGCATATTTGCTACACCATTTGAGATATTTTTAGGACATATAATCTGCAAGGAATGTTTTCTAGTTGATCCATCCAAGGTTGCAGTCATTTTAGGCCTATAAGTGCCTACCAGTCAAAGTGAGGTGTGTGAATTTTTAGGTCATATAGGATATTATAGAAAATTCATAAAAGGGTATGCCAAAATTGCTACACCCTTGGAAGAATTGTTGAAGGGGAAAGGTACATTTTATTGGGGAGAACCACAGCAACGCGCATTTGAAATATTAAAAGATAAAATTACTACTGAACCCATTTTGCGCTTTCCATCATGGGATAAACCATTTCATGTGCACGTGGATGCTTCAGGTATGGCCATTGGCATTGTGTTAGCTCAACCTGGCAAAGGTATTATAGATCATCCAATTTGTTTTGCTAGTAGGAAGATGACTCCTGTTGAAAGGAATTATACAACTACAGAGTGCGAAGCTTTGTCAATGGTCTATGCATTATACAAGTTTGGAAAATACTTGTTAGCAACACCATTTGTGTTCTATACAGATCATATGGCATTGAAATACTTGGTAAACAAGCCCATATTATAGGGGTACATATTCTAATGGGTGCTCCTATTTAATGAGTTTGACTTCATAGTTGTGGTGAAGCTAGGGAAAATTAATTATGGACCATACCATTTATCTAGAATCAATTTAGGAGAGTATGCACAGACAATTGAAGAAAAAATGTCAGATGCATAGTTATACAGGTTACGATGCGCGCCCACAGAACTAGAAGATATCATTTTCTTTCTACAAATAGGTATAGCACTAGAAGGAATGAAATCATTAGAAAAGAATCATCTTGCTATACGCGCGACACCATTTATGTTAATAAATGGTGACCTTTGCAAGATAGGCCAGGATGAAGTATTACGTCGTTGTGTGTTAGAGCATGAGCGTAAGGATATCATGGAAAAAGCTCATGGTGGTATTGCAGGAGTCAATTATGCAAGTGATGCGACTGCTCAAAAGATCCTAATTACTAGATTATGGTGGGATACACTGTATAAAGACTGTAAAGATTATTGTAAGGCGTGTGATCATTGTCAGCACCTAGGAAAACTAAGGCAAAGAGATGAGATGCCTTTGAGACCAGTTAGTAGTGCCGAACCGTTTGAGAAATGGGCCATTGATTTTGTAGGACTTATTTTTCCATCCACGCACAGGACTGGATCATGCTATATCATTACTTTCACATATTATCTCATGCAGTGGGCAGAAGCAGCACCTACCAAAGACTGTATGGAAGCTACATCAGCTAGATTTCTGTGGGAGAATGTTCTTACACGATATGGGTGTCCTTTAAGCTTGAAAAGTGATAGAGGTAAGAATTTTTTGAATGAGACAATTAGGATCTTATTAGATGAGTTTATGGTTGAACACCATAAAAATACACCTTATCATCCTCAGGAAAACAGAATTGCTGAGGCCTTCAACAAAATTCTGAGCCAGACTTTGACAAAAATTTGTGATGTTGGAAGAAAATATTGGGATAACAAAGTATCAATTGTGCTTTGGGAATATAGAACAACTTACAAGAGATTGAACAAAGCCACACCATTTCAGTTGGTGTTTGGTGCGGAAGCTGTTATCCCTATAGAATTTATGTTACCTTCTTTGTGCATTGCATGGGCTGGAGGTCTAGCTGATGAACAGGATTTAAAATAATGTATTACAAATATGATTCAGATGGATGAGTGACGAGCCATAGCACGATGGAGTCAGAAGAAGGAAAAGGCCAGGCAGAAGGCATGGCATGACAGAAACATAAGGGATAAGAATTTTGAGATTGGACAAATGGTATTTCTTTATGACTCAAATTTCTTACGGCATCCAGGCAAGCTCAAACTACATTAGTTGGGGCCGTATGTTATCACTTCTATTCTTGAATCAGGTGCTTGCCAGTTAGAAGCACTTGATGGAACATGGCTACCCGGTTACTTTAACGGGAGTAGGCTGAAGCCCTAATATAAATAAGTCTTCTTGGTGTATGTAATAAGGAAGTATTGCCATTTAGTTTAGGGTTTCAATTCAGTATTGGGTAAGTGCACCAAGTTGGGGGGCCAAAAGGGGGTCTTAAGTGGACGTATATTTCTGAGTTTTTTTTCAACTTGTATGAGTTTTTTGAAATAGTTACACTCAAAATTCGAAGATTTTGTAGAAATATGAATCGTAGCATTTTGAGTCTAGTTTCGAAGCTACTAAATTTTATTGAAAACGGATAAGTTTAAGTGGGGAAAACAACTAAAATACCAACAGATACTCTTGTTTTTGTTAAAAAAACATAAAAGAGTGACTTTCATGCCCCCCACCATTTTTTGAGCACAATTTAGTATTTTTGAAAACCCTTTGGTAGAAAGATAGCTAGGAGCATCTAGTTTGGGCTCCGTTTTTTAAAGATTTGTTTAGCGGATATTTTTTTATTTATGATTTTTCTAGTACAGAAATTTTATGTTTTGAAAAATAACAGAGCTCCAACTATTCCCCCCCCCCCCCCCAACTACCTCAAAAAATATCAAAAACTAGATTTTTTTTTAATATGTATAGAATTATGCCTAGTTTGGGCTAGTATATTTTTTTTTAAATTTCGATCACCCAAAAAAAAGATACACCATGAAAGATAGACATATTTACACTTCAAAAAATAGCTATGAAAAGGCATAGTTAGAAAATAAATAATATGGAAACCTTATATTAGTCAGAAAATTTGATAATTTACATTTTTAGAAAGAAGAGACTCTATTCTACGTTGTGGTATAATTTTTAAAAATGGATCGATTGTTTTATTTTGATTTATCATAGAGGAAGTGTCATTTTTACATTTTCTTGTTAAAACATGTTGTTTGTTGTGTTTGTGCAGGTCCATGCCTTAGGATTGGGGATCCAAACCGGATCCCAAGCCTTGAGGCATGGCTTGGGAAAAGAGAAAACACAAAATGTTTACGCATTATGTGTAGTATAAACATAACACGTACGCGTTCTATGTAGTATAAACATTATGCATGATTTTGACATGCTTATATTTACATAAATAAATGTTTTTAAATTTATTTATTATTATTATTTATTAAGTTTTTATTATTTATTTAATGTTTTTTAATTTTTTCATTTATTATTATTCATATTTTATTATTTCTTATACTTTAAATTTATTTATGTAAATATAAGAAATTAGGGTTTCTCCGCACCTTATGGAATTAGTCTCACACCTCCATGAGTCATGGTTTAGGAGATAGTTTTTTAAAGTATAATCTTGTTAGTACATAGGTAATTTTTCAGGATTTCAGCATTCAACCTAAATCTTTTAGCGTTTAACTTCTACAATCAAAACTCTAAACCATAGGCCATAAAACTAAACACTAAACTATAAACCTTGAGCCCTAAACCCTAAACCTTAAACCATGATCCCTAGACCCTAAAAACTAAACCCTAAACCTTAAACATTGAACCCTTACCCATGAGCCCTAAAACTTGAGCCTTAAGCCCTAAGCCCTAATCCATAAGCCCTAAACCCTAAACCATGAACCATGAGCCCTAAATGCTAAACCCTAAACCCTTAACCATAAAAACTAAATCCTAAACCCTAAACCCTAACCCCTAAACCCTAAACCTTAAACACTGAATCCTAAACCCTAAATCCTAAGCCTTGAACCCTACACCCTTATCCCTGAGCCCGAAAATCTAAGCCCTAAACCCTAGACCATATACCCTAAGCCCTAACCCCTAAAACCTAAACCCTAAACCCTAAAACCTAAACCCTGAGCCATAAACCATAAACCCTAAACATTAAATCCTAAACCATAAACTCTAAACCTTAATCCATAAACATTAAATCCTAAACCATGAACCCTGAACCATAAACCATAAACCCTAAAACTTGAACCGTAAACCATAAATCCTTATCCCTAAACACTAAATCCTTAACCCAAAACCCTAAACCCTAAAGCCTCAACCCTAAACCCTAAACCCTAAATCCTTAACCTCGATCCATAAACCCTAACCATAAACATTAAACCTTCAACCCTAAACCCTAAACCCTGAACCATAACCCTGAACCTTCAACCCTAAACCCTAAACCCTGAACCATAAGCCCTAAACCCTAAACCCTAAACCCCAAACCAAATTTCATCAATATTTCCTAGTCGCATGCCTAGAACCATCATTTAGTCTACTTATAGAACTACCTTGTTTATGAGAGGTGGGACAAGTAACTAAATGGATATGACATCTACCTTGTGCTTTGTAATGCATATATTACACATCTCTTCCAAACTTGTTTCTCCCCACATATACTTGCGCTCTTGAATGTAAATTTATTCACACTCTAAAACAAATTTCACATTTCTCATATTTCCATGTATGGTATTATGTAAGCCAGGATGACCCATTGGAATTTGGATAAAATAACCATCACAACAAAAAAATTAATCTTAAAGGAAACAAAAGAAACATAGAGTATAAACCAATGCAAAGTTGTAGGATCATAATTGAATTTCCTGTAGTATCCTCTCCTCCGGAGAAAGATAAATTTTAATTGTTCTACTGGAATGGATAGTAAATTTGACATAACTTTCTAAAGTGTTCAAAATAAGTATAGAAACCGGGGAATGGCTAAGAACACTAAGGGGTTGTCAATCACCTAGTAAATCTTTCTTGTTTAGTTCTAAATGGGAGTTACCTGGCCTACGACTTAGTGACCTTCCATTCATTGATAATTCCTTATATGATAAACCCATGGATGTTTTCAAAATATCAACAGATGAAAAACATAAAATTTTGATGACTCTCTTTGAATGTTATGCCTACAAATTCGATAAACCCTAAACTCTGTGACCTAAACCCTAAACTATAAACCCTAAAACCAAAATAATAAATCCTAAACCCTAAACACTAAATACTAAACCCTAAAAGCTAAACCCTAAACCCATAACCCTAAACCCTGAGCCCTAAGCTCTAAACCCTAAATAATAAATCTAGAGCCCCGGTCTCTGACCCCCAAACCTTAAACCAGTAACTCTAAACCCCGAACCTTAAGTCATAAACCATGAACCATGAACCCTAAACCCTAATCCCTAAACCATAAACCCTGAACCTTAAGCCTTGAACCCTACACCCTAATCCTTTAGCCCTAAACCCTTAACCTTAAACCTTGAGCCATAAACCCTAAATCTAGAGCCATGATCTCTAACCCCTAAACCCTGAGTCGTAAACCTTAAACCATGCACCCTAACTCCTAACCCCTAAACCCTGAGCCATGAGCCCTAAAACGTAAACCCTAAACCTTAAGACCTAAATGTAAAATCCTAAAGGTCCATAAACCCTAAAAAATAAATCATAAACCCTAAACCCTGACCCCTAAATCCTAAACCCTAAAATCTGTGACCTAAACCCTTAACCCTAAAACCTAAACCCTAAACCTCGAGCCTTAAACCCTAAAACTTGAACCCTTTGCCCTAAACCCTAACCTTTAAACCTTAAACCCTAACTCCTAAACCATAAACCCTAAACCCTAAACCCTAAATCCTCAACCCTAAACCTTAAACCCTGAGCTCTAAACCCTAAACCCTATACAATAAACCCTTATCCCTAAACCCTAAACCCCAAGCTCTAAACCCTAAACCCTAAATCATAAACCCTCACCAAAAGGGAATTCCTAAAAAGATCATTCAACATGTTTCAGTGTGTAGGGAATACTATTTAAGGTGATCGATTGGCTCATTTAGTTTTTATGAGAGACTACTTCATTTGAAGGCCTAAAAAGGCATTTTGGCCATTTTGTACTTAATTGAACACCCTTCATAACAAGCTAAAATGAGCTAGTCATGTCACAGAGTTATCAAGGACCATTATTTGTGAAGTATTAAGGAATCTTTTGTCTCCATAAGAGACATATGAGCAAAAGCATGTACGAGAATCATGAATTTGATTCCATGAAAGGATGCTTTTAGAGCTAGGAAAGGTGAGGGGATGAGCTTTATATAGAGCACCATGTTTCTAAGAATGAGAAATTATTTGAGTTCACTTGATGCAATTCACTTGGTACTATTCGTAACTGTAACTCATTCAACACCTAGTAGTGTTATCACACCTTAAGGAGGAGGCACATTACAATCACCTCATTTTGGCCATAGGACATGAATCCCATTCAGGGAACAATCCTCTATCTACAAAGTGAGGATCTCTTTTTAGTAAGAATTAGACAAACAACATAGAGTTAATTCATGGTCACTAAAGTGAATTATGGACCAAATTAAAAAATTAGTACCAATTCAAGTAGTGGTAGGGAAAAAATCCATTTTAGAAGGTCCAAAAACCTAAAAAATGACTATATGCTTTCCCAAAACAAAGACCAACTACAATATATATGCCCTAAAAGTTATAGGTCATTTGCTAAAATCCTGAAAATGAGTAAGTACTAACCAGATTAGATTTTGAAAAACTATCTTGTAGATTATAACGGTTAAAGCTATGAGACCACTTCCATAAGGTACAAAGTGACCCTAATTTCTTATATCTACTAAAATAAATTTAAAGTATAAGATTTCTTTTATTATTTCTTATACTTTTATTATTTCAAATACTTGAACATTTTTTTTGTAATTATAACCCACAAAAACACATGCATGGTCCATACTACATAAAACGCGTACGTGTTTTGGATTGTTTGAAACACGTATGCGTTATGGTTAAATGATTCTCAAGCCAAAAAAATTAAAACATGAGTGAATTTAAGCAAAACGCATACGCGTTTTAGTTTTTTTTGGATTCTTTTCCACTTTTTGGCCCCTCAAATTTGTGCACTTACCCTATTTCCTTAATGTATTTCCTTCATTTTCATTATGCTTTGTCAATTTAATTGGTATTCTTGTGTAATAAGCATGTGTGCACGCCTGAAGCTAATTACTGTATGAAGAATATTTATGTGTAGAGGACTGCACATAATTTTAGTGTGGGGTGGTTGTAGTTGTCCAAGAAAAAGAATGTGGGATTTGAATGGTGAAAGGAATAAGTTGCTACGAGTGTGCTTTAAGTCAAAGGAAGATTGTTTCTTAATTTTTTTATCAAATATGACCAAGGATGGAGATGAATGAAAGAATAGTACAATGTGAGGTAAGTAGAGGCCATGTTAGCTACTAGGAGAAGGTGTAGCGACGAGGTACTTAGGCATAGGAGCATGTGCTGAAGATAAGTTTGTGACTAGAGGGTAGGAATGCGCTCTAGAAGGTCATAGTTGGGTGCAAAGATGTACCGCACGGAATGAATCGGTTTAGTCAATGAATGAAGGGATATTTGGTAGGTGAGGAGCAATAAATGCATCAAAATTTGAAATATTTATATAAGGATGGGATGCAGATTCATTATTACCATAGGGACTTAGAGTATTTGAGAGAAGAGCCAAGTGTGAAGAGCCGAGTGATCGATTTGAGGTGCAAAGGGTGTGAAACCAAGAGTGATAACCAGATTTGTGTGATAAGAAGCTTGCATCCCCGGTGGTGAAGGGTTCAAGAGAATCAAATAGATAGGAAAGGGTTAGGTTACGAAGTTTCCACCTAGGGAAAAATTGAATCGAGCTAGGGTTTGATTTATAGAGTTGCAGAGTTAAAGAGGGGACACTTGCATGGTGAAAATGGCACCAAAGAAGGCATCTACAGTAGTGGTAAGAGGAAAGAAGAAAGTATTCATTGAGGAAGAAGAGATGGCACCCGAAATCCATTTTTCGGAGATGCGATTTACCCAGAAGGAGTCATTATCGGCCAAGAATGGGATTCACCCATTAGAAAAAGTAAAGTGAGTGAGTATAATCAAAGGACGTTGGAGAACAAAAAGGAGCTTGATTCCTTGCTCATGGATAGAACAAACAAACACACGGAATATGACATGTCAATATATGATGATGCAGGTGAAAAGCTTTTGAAGAGAATTAGATTCTATCAGTTGTATGAGCTTCCATATTTTGGGAAGTATGAACCCTTGTATCAGTGGTTCGTGAGTAGGGTACACAAACTTTTTCTACTTTCTAGGATGCAGAGTTAGAATTTCATTTGTGCTTGTATCATCAGCGACAGGTCTAAAGGACACACGGGAAGACATAAAAGGTGACCTTGCAGATAAAGCTAGGATTTTAAAGACAAAATAGGAGTTGGGATACCTGAAGGGTCCGTGCGGAATGGACATAGATAAATTAAAGAACTGTCTGATTGTACAAGCTGCACCACACCTGGTTACAAAGTTAAATGATCATGAGCAGTGGTCACAGGTAAACACTATGTGGTTGCATGTGGTGTGTAAGATGTCAGAAGGGAAGATCTACAACATTGTAGGCTATATTACAGAGAAAATAGTCAAAGAAGTGCGCACAAGAGCAAAGATCAGCTTTGGGGATGTTCTACTATCACTGGTCTTCATGGAAATTGGATTACTAGATGGACCTAAAGAGAAAATATGGGAATACCCCATGGAGAATGAGTCCCCAACTGAAAGATTCAACAAATACCTATGCAAGGGGACCATGACAGATGAATTAAAACAAAGGGTGAAGAAGTGGTATGACAGGATCCGCGTGGCATTTGGGGAAGAGTGACGCATCCCAAAGGACCTACCAGTAGTGGTAGGAAAACAAGTTCAGTTTTCTGTATACGAGCATTTTTGTATCACACATTTTCCAATGAACGATGGAGTCTAGAGTCCTTAGTGTAAGTTACCTTACACATTCACTGCAAGGTATTTTAAAGAATCTTTTCATAGGTTTACAGACACGCACCGATTGATCTTCAATGCATACGAGGTAGACTGTGACTACCATACATTGAGGAAGAAGTATGTATATCCTAACAGAAGTGCTTATACAGAGAGAATCATTTCAGAGGTTATGAACATTAAACCAATAAGTTTGGTTGTAGCAGATGTGGGGGCAGCCTTGGAGTATCTCTAGTTGAAGCCAAAAATAGATAATAACAAATATGTGGAAGGTGAGTTCGCACTTCTAGCACCACCAAAGGTAAAACATACAATGGAGAATATACCAGCACCTAATCCCATAGAGCCAATTGAAGTGCAGGATGAGGAGGAGCACGAAGATAGTCGTGGTTTGGAGTATAGGGGTAGGATACATCCTACAAGTCAGAGTGAAGTTGAGCTCGGTCTTACACCAAATCAGCCACAAGAGGGGGATGAAAAGGACTTAAATGAGGTCAAAGGGGAGCACAGGTTTAAAAGAGTATTCAGGAGAATAAGGACCCAAGGTGCTACTCTAACCACTGTGTGCAAGTCACCCCAACTCTCCCCACAAAAGGAAGTGACCGCGCAGAGAAGGAGGAAGCTGAATTTGAATGAAGAGGTGGAAAAGTTAGAGGAGAGTGTGCCTACATCATCTACACTTCCAGAGCACATAGAAGAAAAGGGTGAGGCATCAAAGGATAAGGAAGAAGAAGAGAAATGACCAAAGGAAACAACTATAGAGGATATTCAAGACATGAAGACGTAAGTCCCAAATTTGGAGGCTAGAGTTCCTAAGCAGCAAAGTTCTAGGAGGAAAAGTGGGGAGCACATTCCATCGGCCATGGGGTATGTAGAGGATTCAGGAAAGATTTTTCGCGCCCTCTTCCAGAGCACAATAGAGCAGAAGGATATATTTGGTTGGGAGTTGATGGATGAAGATATGGTGGATGTGTGAACTAGAAAGAAACTATCATGGTCAATGCACACCCACATGGATGAGCCTGAATTTGATGTGTGTGGAGAGTCATGTGTTTCGAGGTGACTAAAGAAAGACCCTCATGATAGACACATGACAGTAAAGCCTACTGTCATGTCAGATGAGCAGGTCAGCAATGCATTGGTGAAAGTTTCCGTGGAGGTGGCTAGAAGAAACATGGAAAAATCTATCACAATCAAAGCGACGCGTAAAGATTTGAAGACAAAGGATGTAGAGATAGCATGCATAACATAGGAAAGGGACTTCGTGCAAAATAAGAATGAAGTCTTCACAAGAACTGCAGAGGAGATTGAGGATAATGTAATCAAAGCAAGGCCACACTTGGAACCCAAGGTACCATAGACATTTCCTTCAGTAATACACTATGTGGGAAAGTTGGTGGAATTGGTGCTTGAAGATTAAACTCTATGTATGCAAGCGCCAGAAAAATCAGAACAAGATGTCAAACGGGAAAAAAGCATTTGTGATGAGAAAAATCACATCTTATGAAGGGCTATTACAGGAATTACAATAAGTATTGAAGAAAGCAGACCAAACTTTAAATATATGCACAGCTCTTGAGGCACTCATCAACATTAAGACCTTGGAAGAGAACAATGAGATCAAGAAAGCCATGAAATATGAGACATTGGGCAGTGCAGAAATGTTTTCAATGGTTAAATAAAAGTGCGAGGCCTTAACAACAGCACAAGATCCGCACAAGACTCAATTAGAAGAGCTTGGAAAGATGATTGTGTAGAAGATGGACCTTTTGGAAGGTAGGATGACATCCATTTCCAGTTTTATATTGGTTTTGCAAAATGAGAAAGGGGAAATTGTGAGGGATGAGTTGGAATCCATTGTTGTGGACATCCCAAAAAAAGTGGAACAGGAACTCACTAAATGGCGGGTTTTGAAGGCCGTAATAAAAGAGGAGTATCTAGAGCTGATACTACAAACTGATACAGAGGAGGTTTCTTAAATAACCTCATATAAATTCTTTATCCACATTCTTTCATTCTTATTCTTTCATTGTTATTCTTTCCTTCAAATTTTGGAGATACCCATTGTCGAGATGAAAATGAGATTAGTGTGGAGTAATGTTGTTCAAAGAATACGTGTCAAGGATCACATAAGGAGTCCACGTGGGATAGAAGGCCAAAATCAAAGGCGCCGAAGGATAGGAAGGACCCGCGCGTGGAAGGCAAGTTCAAATTTCAAGACTTAGCCGATTTTGAGCATAAAGACCTATTTTTATAATATGGCATGCGGAACACATCAAAAATGCAAAGATGTGCGGGCCATACATTGTCTATATTTGGAGAAGCAGTTCAAAGCTTCTATGCATGGAGACAAGCTAAGAATAGAATTGACACTTCAGTTAAACTGCAAGAGAACTATAGATAGTGCACTTGCATGTGTCGGGATGACAATGAGATTAGTGTGGGGTAATGTCGATCAAAGAATATGTGTCAAGGATCACACAAGGAGTCCACGTGGGATAGAATGCCAAAATCAAAGGTGCAAAAGGATAGAAAGGACCCGCGCATGGAAGGCAAGTTCAGATTTCAGGACTTAGCCGATTTTGAGCATAAAGACCTATTTTTATAATATGGCATGCGGAACATATCAAAAATGTAGAAATGTGCAGGCCATACATTGTCTATATTTGGAGAAGCAGTTCAAAGTGTCTATGCATGGAGACAAGATAAGAATAGAATTGACACTTCAGTTAAACTACAAGAGAACTATAGATAGCACACTTACATGTGTGGTTATGATTGTAAATGGCGTGTTGTTATCAATAGCATGCGACCTATTTCTGGAATAGATAAACGGTGAAGGGAAAGTCCCCACCATATATATATATATAATGTTAGGTGCATAGTATGGTGGTGGTGAATGATAGAGAGTTGGATGTATGTATGTGTAATGGAGAAAATACACATATGACTGAATTATTGTATCAGTTCTATACGTGCACTAGTATAAATTGACAGTACTGTAAGGAGCTTTTATATTTATTAATAGATGGAAGATATTACCTGAATCTAAGTGTCATTCTGTGTAATTGAGTGGTGCATGTTATTAATTCAATGATAATTATTGTTTAACTTGATCTTTCATAGATCTTAGGGTAGCATGTATTATAGAATGATGGATTGGTTATGAATCTATATGTTTCTTCCTTCATCATGTTAACATCTTGTTTCAGCAACCCTAAAGAGGGACCTGGTACCTTTGCATGCTTCGGGTGTGCATGTGTCAGTGTGACTAGGGTGTTATCTTGTAAATTCTAGGTTGCATCAATGTAATATTTATTTAAATATTTATTGTAACATTATGTAATATGTAAGTTGATTAAATTCATATTTATTAGAATCCTCAAATTCTAACATGGTAATAGAGCGAGGTAAATTAAATAAATTAAGATCAATTTTTTTTGTATTTTATTTATTTATTTTGTACGGGTTTTTTCAACCAACCCAAAAGGGTATTTGAAAGTATCCAGTCCCTATTTTTTCCCCAATTTATTTTGGCATTACATTTGTGTAATTAAACTCTCGGTAAAATTTTTAGGGGTTTTCAATTTTAAATCCCTAATTTTTTTTTTTTTTGGGGGGGGGGGGGGGATGTAATATGATATGATTCTTACTTTTATTTATGTTTTGTAAATTATATAGAATTAATGTTTATTAGGAGATTGATGTGTGCATAGATGAAAGAAGCTTCAAATATTTACTTGCGTGAAAATCACATACAGAAAAAGAAAGGATTTATTACTATATGAAATTCATACCCGTATTTTTTAGTCCCCTCTAAAAGAATTCGATTTGAAAAACTATAGTTTATAGTTAATCTATAACCATATCCTATATAATTTGAAAACTATATTATTATTTTTAAATAAAAATATATCTAATATAGAATAAGGTTTATATAATAATTTATATAAACATCATATTAAAATTTATATAGTTTTGGAAAAAAAAAATATTAAAAACCTTAAACCATATTAAAATTACATGGGATTGAGGGAAGATTCAACATACCATATTCTAAGCCTAAGTTTAAATCATATTTAAACTTAACTTATAAATCTAGGCATATATAGTTTTTTTAAAAAAAGAAAACAAACCTAAGTTTGAATCATATTATATATATATATATATATATATATATATATATATATATATATATATATATATATATATATATATATATATATGGTTAGTTTAAAACCACTTAAAATATATATTTTTTTAGATTTGGTTTATATATGTTTAAAAAAAAAAAAACCTAAGTGCTTACTTTGTTTAAGTAAGTGGGCCAGGTTTATTGCTTGGCCATGAAGGGATTACTTTTTAAATCTTAATACTTATTAAATAAAACCTAACACGTGTCCCTAACCAAATTTATATTATCCATGTAAGGGGGCGGCCCCATTCATTTATATCTTATAGTATATAAAAACTATATAAATAAACTTATTTAAAGGTTTTCTTTTATATAAGAGTGGGAGTGGAGAATAAAATGAGATAATATCTCATTTATAAATGTGGAACTCTCAACTATAAATGGAGAATTAAAAGAAGGGGGGGCTAGTTTATTGGTGGCCCACGTGATGTGTATCAACATAAAAGTTTTAAAGTATTTAGGTTGTAGGAATTATATAAAATATTTTGTAATATTTCCATAATTTTAAATGTGTGCCGGGTAAAATTAAAAGTAAATGAAGGGAGGAAACAAGGTTCATGAAATTAGGGATTTCAATTTATTTCATTGGTCGGATGAAATTACTTGTCCCCTCTATAAAATATGCAGGTTAATCTATACTCTCATAAATTTACTTGCACCTGGTAAAATTCTTTTAACTTGGTCTATGTCCTTTAAACCCCTTTAATAAGGGTTATGTGTTTTTTTATATATAAAAAATATACTATAGTTTATAATTTTTATGAACTATATGTTGTTTTTTATTTACATTTTATAAACTATATACCTTTAAAAAATGTGTATATATTTTTACATTATAAATTATAATAGGTTATTATAATGTGTTAAAATACATACACTTTTAATACAAAATTCAACTTTCTTAATCTATTTATTTATTTTTGACTTGTGAGCATATGGATGCTGACATTTTTCTCAGTAGGAAACAATCAATGTTTAAACATTCTATCATTTTTGGAGAAGATTAACATATATAATGATCTCAATTCATATCTTCTGAATCGTGTCGAATTTGATGCATAGATGACTAGTATCTTTTCAACGAGTGAATCTTCATGTTTCTTGAAATCCCCACAGAAATGAAATGAAGACAATAATATTTTTTAAGTATTCCTCATGTGAAACCTCTTTTAGTGAAGGAAATAGTATTTTTTGTGGATAACCCATCAATATGCATTTGAAAGTTTTGTTTTTACTTGATTTGAGGTTGCAAATTAGTTGGTGTTTAACGTTGTATTGACATTATTGCTAGAAAATGTGACATTGTAGAAGTTGTTTGTTTACTACTTGAAATTTTTCCAATGACAAGCCACATTTATTGTAAATGAGCTCAAACGGTATAGAGTAGATGTTGGTGATAGTCAATGTACCCTGCACCTGCATGATAAGAAATTGTAAATGAGAATGTAGAGGTGGAAAATTTGAAAGAAAAGACCAAAAAAAGAGAATACATTAAAATAGTTATTGATATAAACATTAATAGGCTTAGCAACACATGTAGATGGAAACTCTTGTACTATAACTGTTGCTGAAAAATCATGAAAAGGATATACACTTTCTATTCTTAAAATTGTTATTTAAGAATGATAAGAAGGATATAACATATAAAATTTTGAAACTATTCTTTATTACTCAATTAGTTCCATTACTAAGAAATAAAAATTTCGGGAATCATACAAAAAATTATAAAACTTCTGTTCTAGTAGGTATTTACCTTAGCTCATGTTCACCTAGGTACTTTATTTACCTTTATTGTATTTATCCTCACCCACTTATGTGTGTGGATATTTATTTTATTTTATTTAGATATTAGGAGATATTATTTAGTTGTTAAGTATAGCTATTTCCTTGATCTATGGTATTGACTAGATCCTTGATGTCTAGTTCTCTCCTAAATCTATGGTTTTGACTAGTTCTTTGATGACTAGTTCTTTCCATGATTTATGACTTGATCTACAACCTTGACTGGTTCTTAGATTGTTATTCCTTGCCTATATAAACAAGGTCTATTCTTATTGTATTTCATTAAGTTCCATAATAATATATGATATTGCTACTCATTTGTTTGCAAAGGTTTATGTAAAGTTATCTGGTGAATTAATTTCATCTTATTGATCGTGGTGTTTGATTAGCATCTATGTTCTTGGCTTGGTACGATCTGGTTATCATTCCTTTCAACTTCATCTCCTAAGAAATCATCCTTTAAAGATAAATATCACTATTTTGATATAGATCTCACCTCAATAGTTGCGTTTAATGTTGCTTTTAAGTCTTATAGTGATTTTTCCATCCTCAATGACGTGATGAATGTCGATTGGGCAGTCTTCAAGGACTTGTCATTATCATTTATGTTATGCCTTACAAAATTTTTGAATAGATAGAATGTGTGTTTCTGTCTTTGTAGTTGGTCCTCAAATGATGTAAATAGAGGTGCAAAGGTTCCAATTAGGTAGACTTGCAATTAGAGAAGAAATTTTTTAGTATTATGTGGAGAAGATCATATATAATATGAAGTTTTTGTAAAAGTAGAAGTTTACTGTTATTGTATCTTCTTTTGTTGTCCCATCTTTAATTTATAGGATGAGATCGAGGTTAATATTTTTAACAGATGTCATAATTGCAAAAAAAATTCTAATTGCATATGGTTCAGTATTGTTTAACAATTGTTTGGCAGTCATATTTGGAATAAATTTATATTTATTGAGATTAGGGTGTGATTTCTATGGTGCTGGATTCATTGAGGAATAAGATCACATCACAGTCTCCATGATCATAGCTAGTTATAGGAACAATGTTGAAATTTTCTATTCATACTCCTTTTCCAGCAAAAAAATTATCTTCATGCATCATGATAAATTTGTGGGAAACATTTATAGTAACTATCATTTCAAATTTCTCATCAGTCAAATATGCATGTAGCAGTTGTTTTCCTTGATCTTTTTGCACATTTGTTTTATACACTACAAGCACGTCTCCTTGGAAAATGTTGCCAACTGTAAAACTATTAAGGTCAAAAATGAATGTGAGGGATGGAGTTGATGTTTCTTTCCCATGAATAATATAGTATATTTCAGCATATGTCAGTGAATTCATTTATAAAGTTGACACAGTTTGTTTTTTACATACCTTTTTGGTCGATTCTTATCATCTTCTTGACCTTGTATGCTTTCAATGTATCTTTTCATGGTTCACATAACAACAAAGTGTCTATTGTAAAATGAAAACAATGTTGTTAGTTGTTATAAATGAACAAAAAGTACAAATTTGTTACACAAGAAGCACTACTATTGAATTGATTACAAGTGTACTTTTGGATGTTATTATTGCATACCTTGTAATGGTGTATAGTTTTATCAAAGAGAAGTGTATTGTAAAAGGTATTATTTACATTGGGTAGTATTTGTATTTTGATTTAATGGAAATTAGATAATGTAAAGTATATTGTATCATGGTCACTACTATAAGTATTTGTTTTAACAATGAGATGCCTTTGAGGATTTGTTTTTGACTATATGTGGTTGATAATTAGTTTAGAATTTGAATATTAGTTTTGCATCATGAAGTGCGTTTCACGGGTTCATATATGATCTTTGAGAATTGTATCATTTGTTTTTTTCTTGCTGATGTCAATATTTAAATCACTTATTATGTGTATTATGTTTCCTATTTGTGTATCTATCAAGGCCTTATCAATTGTACAAAGAATATCATAAATAGATGCACTTGGTGCTGCGTAAAATTTTACTATGGTTATTTCTTGGTTATGAATGCTAATGGATACAAGCAAGGCTTCTACCTTGTTTTTTTTTGTATTAAATTATTTTTGTAGTTGAAATATGATTTTTTTATGTAAACCGTTATTTCATGTACTTGTTGCATTGAATTATTTTTGGAATGTTGTTGTAGTGTGTGTTTTTATGTTGGTGGGGCATGTGTTTCTTGCAAGGAAAGTATGTATTCAACATGTTCTTTGAGGCTTATTATGTTCAAAGATGCAATGAGGAGATCACATTGGGATATATTTGTTTATTAATAATTTTTTAATTTCCAACTTGAATTTGATGTGAGACGAATCATCTCTTTTGTCATCTATTTTTTCAACTTAAAATTCTTCATTCTCAATGTTGCTAAGTATAGAGACTCAATATTTGTAGCTCAGTATAGTGTTTTGTATGTTAGTTCGTGTTATGTGACACCAGTAGAGTTAAATGAAAGTCCTTCCATTGTAAGGCCTTGGGATCTATGGATTGTTTATGTTCATGTCAGGGTTCATTTTAAGAGGTCTATCGGAAATCAGAGATGGAAAATCCCTGGTGAATATAACTGGAACCAATTTTACATGAAAGGAAAAAATTTCAGGATCATAGAATGAAATTTTCACTTGGAAATTTTTTAAGGGCTTTGTTTTTTTGCATTAAAAATCCTTTCTGACGCACAACTACAAGCCTTGTTATTATATAACAACAAACTTTGATTTCGTGTGTCACTGTCATGTATCAGCAAGCATTGCTGACACACAATAGTAAGGATTGTTGTTGCATGTCGAAAAGGCTTGTTGTCATGCATAAAAAAGGCTTATTTTCATGCATGAACAAGACTTATTGACACACAACAACAAAGCTTGTTATTACGTGTCAACAAGGCTTTTTGTCGCGTTTCAACATGGCTTTTTTCAGGCATCATCAAAACTCATTGACACATGATAACAAAGCTTGTTATTGCATGTCAACAAGGATTGTTTTTGTGCATCAGTAAGGACTATTTTCATGCATCAACAAGGCTTGCTATTGTGTGTCAATAAGACTTGTCATTGCACGTTAATAAGGTTTGTTTTCGTGTGACAACAAGACTGGTTGTTGTGCGTCAACAAAATATGTTTTCACACAACACTTGTATGTTTTTGTTGTGCGTCAATAAAAAACTATTGTCATGCGTCACCGCTATGTTTTTGTCATGTGTCCCTATACCAGAACCCTAATATTTCCCTATAAATACCACTCTAGCCCTAATTTTCACACTTCCCGAATCATAAATTTTTTCTCCATTCTCCCCGTGCTCATAGCCTATAGATCTCGTAACACCTAGTACATCAACACATTAAATAACCAAATACAATCCAACCTTTAGGTCTCAAATCTTAATTCTCCTAGTGCTCACAACTTACACATCCCGATTATTTCAACTATTTCAACCTTCAGATATTGAATCTCATGTTTACGTCATGATAGCTAAAGCTCAAACTAACCAGGAAACCAGCCTACCCAAGATTCAATATAGGAACCTAACACATTCATATAGTCTTGCAAATGAAAAAAGGTTACAGGGGATGGGTACATGTTTGTGGGTTCATAGGACTGGTTAACATGTCGCAGTTTGAAATAGATCTTGAAATTTTGAACTACCTCCTCTCGGCATTCAATACACAATATGGAAAATTCACCGTGACTTTTCCAGATGGATGTAAATTCAGGTTTAGTGTTGATCCTGCTAATATCCATCGATTGACAAACCTTCCTTTTAAAGACTCAGATTCCACCATTGTAACAACCAAATAATATCTGACTAAAGATGATAATATTTTCCTCGAATCCTACTACAATTTACATATTGATGGTATGTGTACGAAGAACTGTGTTTTAATTTGTAACATTTTAATTTTGATATAAAATGTGGTTAATTCAACATCCAATGAATTTTTTGTAGCAAATGTCAAAAAATCAAGATGAGGAGTAAATATGCAAGGAGTTACACATAGTTTTCTTGTTACAACGATATATTTTTTTCAAGCCAGAATTATTTTGTAGGGTTAGAAAATAGATATCCCCCATTGGGCTATTGCCTTCATTCTGAAAATGATCCGAAAGAAAATATTTGATTGGTGTACATACTTGTCAAATAAGATAAAATATGATATTATAAATGATAGATTTGCTAAAAACCAACTTTTTATACCACTAACTATCTCCTTGGCCTTTATTTTGAGGCATATTATAATTTAAAAGGTGAACCAACTCCCACTTGCATGAACAATATGATGAAGCAATTATCAATTCCATTTGAAGAACAAGTTAATAGTTTTTATTTCGATGTTACTAAGGTTATTGTCTTGATTATTCACTTCTTCTACAAATTACATATGGATGTTACTAACATTACATACTTCAGATTACATCTTTACCTTATGCAATAAAAAAATTGGAGGCCCTTTCATGAAAAAAATAAAAAAATTGATCCTTCATTTTGGATTCTTAAAGTTTGTGTGAAAATGTGTTGATCTGGGCCTCCATTGAAGCACACCTTATGGTTAAAGGAACATTTTAGCTGTTCTGAAGCATTTTGTTGATCAAGCCTTCCATTTTTGTAAAAAAACTCAAAGATCTGGCAAATCAAGTTCATTTTGCCTCACCTCCCACCAAAATTCATAAAAAAAACAACCAATCCTACCCATACTACCCTTGTTTTTCATGTGTGTGTACAAATACATAATTTCTATTACCAAAACATGCAAAAGAAATTAGGTTTTCATTGTCTTTAGTAGCCTGAACCTTGCTTAGAAAATACCTCCATTATCTAGGGTGACAACTCATGAGAGTTATATTTTTGTTGTATTGATCATGCTTTCTTCAAGGTCTTCTTAATAACTTTGCAAAGAAGGAAATCTCCATCTCCTCCACAAACAGTAGGATACAAAAGGGTTCTCTCACCCTATTTGAAAGGCGCAACCATAAAGTAGTGAGGATAGATCAAATCATCTTGAGGGTGTTATCCATTTCTCCACATCTCAGTGACAAAGAGCAAGTTACTTTTCTTCCCCAACTACAAAACAACACACAACATGATCTACTTGTCTCTAAGCTTCCTATCAAATCTGTGATGCTACTCAGATTCTGAGGGAGAATCAATTTGGGTACCAACACCATTTTTGGCACCGTTGCGAGGGACATTATGATTACAGTTCATATTCAGACCCTGGTAAACATTTCTTATATGCTCTAAGTGCTAGTACATTGTTTCAACATCATATTATGTTTAGGCCTGTAAGAAGTGTTCAAAGATACAAGTGTTGTGTGTAATATTTCTAATTTCTACAGTTATTACACTAATTTTCATTAATAAATTGGGGTAAAGGAAGGTCAGATCATTTCCATTTCCAATTCTAGTGTTGATAGACATTTAACAGATCATATTTTTTAGTGCATTTACATAACTAAGGTGGAAATCCTTAGTGGCGACTCCATGTTGATCTGATTTTTTGATAAATACCAGTGTCTTAACCTCTATCAAGTGAGATTTGTTACTAATATTTACAAATTTGGAAGGAAGAATATCTTTCTTTGCTAAGGATCCTACTAGGACATTATTTCCAGAGCTAGGAAAAACAAAGTCAGAAGGAAGAAGATCCTGGAGAGTTGTTGGAGATCAGTAGTCAAGAAAAGAGATCCCCGTTGATGAAATTGATCAGCCTATCATTGAATATTTCCATTCAAGTGCTTCTGAATCAGGGAGTCTTTTTTTGGAATTGAATTCTCCATCTGGAGAGGGGCCTTAATTTAAATTTGAAAAGTTTGCTTCTCAATTCTGCCCCTATATTTTCCAAAGTCTGATAGGGTCTACCATGAAACAAGATCCATTAGGGGATATTCATTTTGAAAATCAAATTCCTATGTCCTCAACAGACCCCTTAGTCCCTCATCAGTCTTGACAACTCCTCCAAGATCACCTCCATCAAAACAACATGGCTCAGCCTACACCCAGACCTCCAATTTATTGTTAATACCTTTGGTCCTATCAATTTTAGATGGATGGTTGGCCTATTACTCGAAATGTAGTTCCCCAAGATGTAAGAAATAGATTACCAAAATTTCTAAGGAAATAATGCTGATAACTGGCGATCAACATTTGAATCTCTTTGTCAATATGATGGAGGAATTTGAGATTGAATTTGAGGATGTATATATTAAACTTTTTTATTCATACATTAGCGGAGGATGTAAGGGATTGGTATAAATCTTTTCCATGATAATTTCATTGACTCTTTGGACAGAAATGAATAATGACATTTAGATTACATTATGGTGACAAAACAGACCCTAGGTTTCTTCTGTCAGAATTTGAAAATATTAAGAAGAATTCATAATGAATCTAGTGCATGATTTCAACACTAGAGTTAATAACACATTGAGAATATTGCCATGTGAAGTTTGAGGCCATGTGATGAATCATGTCTGATAAAGTATTTAGATTCATTTGATAAGAAAGTTTGTTTACTATTTGAGGGATAAAAACCCTGACCACTTTAAGGTAGGCCTTTACCATGAACCTATGCAATTCTGAGACATAACATTAAAGCAGTTGGAAAACCTCATAAGAGTGACGGTGTTTAACTGATTAACCCGAATATAAAAATCAATCAAGTAAGGCTGCTGATTTTGAGGAAGTTGTGAGAACTTTGGTAGGGGTTCTGGGAGAGAAATCTCATACAAATTAGCCTAGGTAGAGAAAGGAATTGGGTAGAGTTCACAAGGTTAAAAAAAGTCAACAAAATCATGATAGATTTGGGAATCATCCTAGGGGTGATCAAGAGGTTAGATGACAGAGGTAAAGGACCTGTTGGATATGGAAATAGACAGCCCCAAGCCATGTGAAAAGTAGAATGGTGCCTGATCCTTCTAACTGTGAGGGTTGCTATTGTTGATGAAGCCAATGCAATTTATTGGTGTGATATATGTTTTCATACCCCATCCTCCATGTGAAGTAGATCAGACAAGTTGAAGAGGAATCTAATTATGATGATAACAATGATGATGATGCATGCATGGTGGACTACTCTACAAGCTCAAAACAAGGAGCAACTTCAACTGAAGTGATAAGTGCTTGAACTATTTCTGCAAGTTTTTAGGATTGCATTCACTTTGTACCACTTCCTCCTCCCTCTCATAATTTTTAAATACATGTGGTACAAGCTTTGGAAATTACCTAATAATGACTTTGAATACTTAAGAGATTCAATGACAAGGAACTATGATGGACGGAATCCCATCTAAGCAGGATAGGTAGTTATTGATGAACATTTTTGTTTCCCAAGAAAAATGATTATAACACAAGGAGTAAAGTTATCAAAGGAGTCAGGCCCTCTGGCCAAAAAAAAAACTCCATCGCTTACTAGTACTCCTAAATAATGTTCCTAAGAAAGATGCACCTTCCAAAATCCTTGTTATCCCAAGACAAAAGTCATACTTCTCCTCATGCCCAAATTGTCAAAAATCCCATGCCATCAGATGAGTTTTCCAATCTCCCCTCTAATGTTGCTTTTCCGAAGTATGTTCCATATGAAATTGCCCAAGTTTTGAGTCAAATCAAAGTTAGTGTTCCAATTGTTGAGCTACTTAGGATTCCTGAGCACAAGAAGAGGGCATTTGAGTATTTGGGATTGAAAGAAGAGAAGAGTACCCCAGACAGAAATGTAAACATTGTGGAGACTACTCCAAAAATTGAAGAGCTATAAACACCACCAGCATTGGAAGAACTAGGTGAACCACCTGAGGTTTATTTGGGAACATCCTTGGTAGATTCTCAGCTAAATGTAGATCCATTCTTCACTACTCTGATCATTAAGGACAGATTGCTACACAATTGTATGTTTGATTCGGGAGCATCATGCAATGTTATGCCTCTAGAAGTCATGAATGAACTGGATATCAAAGTAACAACAACATATGGGAAGTGCACTGCCATGGATTCTAGAGAGGTGCCAGTGGTGGGATGTCTGAAAGGTTTGGTGGTACAACTTGCATCTTATCCGGGTAGGAACTTGAAACTTGATGTTGTTATTGTTGATTTCCCAACTAAGTGGGGTATGTTGTTGTCTAGAAAATGGGTTGCAAGTGTTGGTGGGAGTGTTCAAATGGATATATCCTATGCCACCATCCCAATTAAGGGCAGCCTTGTCAAGTTGTATGGAGAAAAGAAGATGTTGCACCTCATCAAAGATCCCAACAATGCATCTTATGAAGTGTTGTACACAAGTGTGTATGTTGATAACTTTGTTGGATTTGATTATGAGAAAGATAACAAAATGGATCAATGTAAGAGTCTTAAACAAGTAGGCTCTCCATGGACTTTGTTGTTTGATGGAGCTTTCTCCAAATTTGGAAATGGTGCTGGTGTAGTTTTGATTTCTCCAAGCTTGGAAGAGTTTGTTTTTTCTTTCAAACTTAACTTTGAGTGTACTAACAACATTACTGAGTATGAAGCATTGTTGTTAGGTTTGAGAATTTCTTGGAAATACTATGTTAAAGACATCATTGTTAAGGGAGATTTAGAACTAATTGTTAAACAAATCAAAAAACTGTATGCTACTAAAAATCAGAGAATGATAAACCAACTTGGTCTAAATTTAGGGGTTAGAGACTTCCATAGAACTGATGAATTCGGGAGTGATTGAGGGAAAAGTTGTAAAGCCGGTGAGGGGAGTGAGAGGCCTTGGTCACGGAAGGGTTTTGACTATTCCGTAAGGAGAACTGCTCGGGCATGGCCTGGTTCAACGGGGGATGCGGCCTGATAAAAAATAACATGGTAGTGGTGACGGGCCTAGGTCTGCGGAGGAGCTGTGCCCTAACCCTAGGGAAAAATACGCTGACTCACCTGTAACAGGGATTGCTGGATCTAGCAGGATTTTTAACAAGTTAAATGGGGGAGCTAAAGGCAGTACAGGCCTGTCTCATTCACATAAATCCACTTCATTTAAAGAAATATTGGAAAATTGGGGTAGTCAACCTCCTGGTTCAAATACTTTGACCAAGCAAACCTACTTGGTCAATTTGGCTGAGGATATCCCTTCTTTAATCATAGAGAACCCCGAAGTGGAGGAATATTACGAAAATCTATCTCGGGATGTTGTGATTGGAAGATTCAATAGATTTTGGCCTTCCTCCTCTGCTCTTTATCAATGGATATTTGAAAACTGCACCAACAAATGTGAAATCTCTCTTTGTTCCAAGGGATTTTTCATTTTTCATTTTAGGGAATCTGAGGATTATTAGTGCTGCTTTTCAGAGGGCCCGTGGTTTTGGGGATATGCTAGGTTATTTTTAATATCACGGTTTCCATATTTTGATGCAAATTCTTATTCAGTTACCAAAACACCAGTTTGGGTCAGGCTTCCCAACCTCCCTTTGCATCTGTGGTATGCCCTAGAGGACACTGGAAACATTTTGGCAAGTTTTTTAAAGGAGGACTTGGATAGAACAGATTCAGGTCTATGTTTTTTTACGCTAATGTGTTTTGAAATTGATTTAAGCAAGGGTTTACTAGATCAAATTAATCTTAAATTTGGTAAGTTTCAGTATTCCTAGATTTTAGACTATGAGAATACTGCCTTTAGATGTAGAATATGCAGAAATCTGGGTCATCTGCAAGCCTCTTGTCCTCATAACAAGAATCAAAAATATACAAAACATAATGGATCGACTTCTTCCAGCAAGTGGGGTTCCTTGAATTTGGAATTGGGTTTTGATTCAAAATTTAAGGATGATCCATGAAATCCTACCATCGAGGGTAACTTAGATATAAAAAAGATCGATAATGAGATGAAAATACATGAAAATGGTCAAGTTGCAAGTGGAACAAAAAGGAGACATTTATCTGAAAATTCAGAATTGGATCGGGATTCCGTGTGTGAAAACTTGATAACATCTATTAATCCCAACGATCTAGCACTAGTTATTGCGTCTGATTATGGGAAATGGCAAGAAGTGAATAAGCGGAAAAGAAAAAAGGGACGAATGATCAACATTGAAGATTATTTTCCATCACATGATGGGAAGTAAATAGGTTTTTAATTTTTCTTTTTGTAGGTGGGATATTTTCCTGTAGGTTATTTATCCTTTAGGGCTTTTACATTTCCCTGAGGATTTGGCCTCATTTAATTTACAAAGGGAATGGGCCCCTTCAACTTGCTTTATCAATAAAAAATCAGAGAATGAAACAGTACAAGCATGCATTCTGGGACTTGATTGAGATGTTTGATTCATTTAAATATTATGCATCATGATAGGAAGTTCAATGTTATGGTAGACAAGCTTGTAGTATTGGGATCTCAGTTTGATAATTGTGCAATGTCCACATATTGTGAATATGATGTTGAAGTGTTAACAAGGCCATCTATCCCTGACAACATTAAACATTGGAAATTTTTTGATGATGATGCTCAGGTCAAAATATTTCTTCAGAAGAAAGGGGAGTTTTGTTGATGAATGTATTGATTGGGAGCCAATGGCGTGTGCAGTAGAGGGTGAAGAAACTTTGTTCGAAAAATACATCATCCAAAAAAAAACTAATACAATTCCTAGAGGACTGGTTTCTCTTGAATCAAACTTTGATAATGGTGATTTCATTATTAAAAAGCATATATCAGCCTCAAGGGATGTTGAGGAGCATGACCTTGGTACAAAGGAGAAACCAAGGAAGATTTGGTTGGGAAGTAATCTGAACAAGGAGGAAAAACAATCCTATGTCCAATTGTTGAAGAAATATTAGGACTGCCTAGCTTGGTCTTATTCTAAAATGAAATCATATAGAGAGGATTTCTTTCACCATGAAATTCCTTTGGAATCTAATGCAAAACCATTCAGACAAAATCAGAGGCTGATTAATCCACTCCTCTCTGTGAAGATGCAAGATGAATTAAAAAATCTAAGAGATGGAGGGATCATTCAGCCAACAAGGTATTCTTCTTGGGTTGCAAACTTAGTGCCAGTTAGAAAAAATAATGGTGATATCAGGCTATGTGTGGATTTTAGAAATCTAAATATAGCATCAATGAAGGATAATTATCCTTTACCAAACATGGAAAACATGTTGTAATTAGTGACTGGTTCTGAGCTGCTTTCTACCTTGGATGGTTTCTCTGGCTATAATCAAGTGGTTGTGAAGGAATCAGAAAGAATTAAGAAAACCTTTACCACTCCTTGGGGAACTTATGTCTATGTTAGAATGCCCTTTGGTTTGATGAATGCTGGAGTAACCTTTTAAAGAGCAATGGATGTTGCTTTTGCTGGTTACATTAATGATTTTATTTCTATTTACCAAGATGATGTGATTGTGTTTTCCAGAAAGAGAAGTGATCACTTGCAGCACTTGGAAAAAATGTTGATAAGATGCAGAGAGTATGGCATTTCACTCAATCCAAAGAAGTGTCATTTTGGAGTGCAAAAGGCCAAGTTTCTTGGTCACATTGTATCAAAGGATGGTGTCATGATTGATCCTAAGAGGGTAGAGGCCATCAGCAAGGTCCCAATCCCAAGAACCAAGAAGGGAATTCAGTCCTTCTTTGGGAAAATAAATTTATCAGAAGATTCATATTAAACTTTGCTAAGTTGACCATTCCAATTACTTGCATGCTAAATAAGGACCAAGTTATCAAATGGGAAGAGGTTACCATTCAGGATTTCAATGGGATCAAAGAAGCATTAAAGTGTGCCCTTGTTTTAGCAACTCCAGATTATAATAATCCTTTTCAAATGTTTTCTTTTGCTTCAAAGAAAACTATTACATCTTTCTTTTTGCAGAAGGATGATGAAGGGGATGAGAGGCCAATTACCTTTTTCAACAAGGCAATGTAAGGGGCTGAGTTAAAGTAAACCATTATGGAGAAGCAAGCATTTTCCTTGGTAAAAGCAACAAAGGTTTTTAGACCTTATATTTTGAGCTCTAAAGTTGTTTCTTATGTTCCCCACACCATGGTGAAAGATGTATTATCAGAGATGAAGGTCTCAAGCAAAATATGAAGATGGGTGAACAAGTTGCAGGAGTATGACATGGATATCAAAACCATGAAATAGGTAACAGGTTTGGGCTTAGCTAAGCTTATGGCTAAGAGCAACTTGCAAACTATTAAGGTGAATAAAGTAGAAGAAGGAAGGGTGGATGTCCTTGAAAATTTGATGAGTTTTGAATGGGAGAAAGATATAATTTTTTATCTCAGACATCTATACTACCCTGAGTATTTGAGTAAAAATTAGAAAATATCTCTTAAGTTGGATTCCCAGAAATATGTCATTACTAATTTTGGGTTATCTTGAAAGAACCCTAAGGGAGCTCTCTTAAGGTGCATTACTGAAGATGAAGCCCCTGAGATAATTGTTGACCTCCATGGAGGAGTTTGTGGGGGGAATTTTGCTAGAAGAGTCATAGCACATAAGATCTTGAGGGCTAGTTATTGGTGGCCAACTCTTTTCAAAGATACAACTTTGTTGGTTAGAAGGTGTGAGAGTTGCCAACATTTTTCTGGAAGACTAAAAACTTCAGGCTCCCTTATTTTACAACATTTATCAATTGAATCCCCATTCAAGCAATGGGGAATGGATTTCATTGGTGAGATTTTAGACCCTTCAAGTGTTTGCCATAAGTGGATTCTTGTAGCCACTTATTACTTCACTAAGTGGGTGGAGGCAATCCCCACCAAGAGAGCAACACACCAATTTTTCATGGACTTCATGTTGAACCATATCATCTGCAGGTTTGGAGTGTGAGTTAAAATTGTTGCTGAAAATTCCATGAGCTTCAGAGCTAAACCTTTGATGGCAATGTGTAAAGAATATGGGATCAATTTGACATATGCCTCCAACTATAACCCCCAAGGAAATGGACAAGCAGAGTCCATCAATAAAAATATATTAAAGATCATTAGGAGAACCTTGGAGCTAAACAAAAGGAAATGGGGTGAGCAATTGAAGTTTGTTGTTTGGGATGATAGAATTACTGTTAAAAGAGCTACTGGAAAAAGTCCATTTGAATTGGTGTATGGAACTCAAGCTCTGACTACCCCTGCATATGTAATTTTCCTCATATCAGTTCCTTCAACAACTGGAAGATCAAGAAGTTAGTCCATATGATGCTCGCATTAACCAAATTGTTGAGTTGGATGAAAAAAGAAGGGCATCCCATCAACGACATGTGAAGTTCAAAGAAAAGTGGAAGAAGCTATTTGAGAAAAATGTGACACCCAGAGCTTTCAGCATTGGGGATCTTGTGTTGTTATGGGATAGCAGGCATGAAGATAAGGGCAAGCATGGTAAATTTGATGCATTATGGATGGGCCCTTACTCCATTGACATTCAAATTGGTGAACATACCTTCTTCTTGAAAGACTTGGATGGGGAATTGCTCGAATTACCTGTTAATGGCAGGCATTTGAAGCATTTCCTTGATTGATTCCCCAGAATCAAGATGAGCATAATTTATATTGTGTATAGTTCATTGGATGATTTCTGTCTTTTGTGTTTTTACTCATTCTGGTCCTTGGTGACCTTGTTTTGCTGGTTTCTAGGTTCATTTTTAGGAGATGGTTCTAGTTTTCTGCTCTACAAGATGACTCCTTTGCCTAGTGGATGTTTTTGGCACTTGGTCTGTTATTTGGTTCTTGTGGCACTCACAGGGAGTGCCCATCCCCAAGTCGGAGCCGATGTTGGTGCTCAAATTAGTCTTGCCCCATTTGTCATTAAAATCCATCAGTGTGCAGCCTCTGTCACATTTTTATCTCCCCGTGTTGGTGCTTGAAGACTCTGTCCTCCATTTGGTTGCCATGATTAGTACCTTCCTTGCTCAAAGATCACTTAAATATTCAGAATTTGTTTTTTGTTTCTATGTACATTTGAATGTGTCTTTAAATTGGGTGTAAAAATTGGGTTGTTCCTCTCCTTCCGTTTTCTGTAGTCGTGTGTTGTTGTCCCTATCACTTTTTGTCCCAAATACCTAATGAAACGTGAATGGATGTAGCTCAAAGGATCATGTTTGAACCTTATAACATTTCCAAATTCTCTGTCCTTGAAGAAAATTTCATCTTCGGGCTCAAACGATGGTTTCCCTACATTTTTACGGTTTGACGGGTGTGTTTTTCCTCGTCAAATTTACATCTCTGCATAAGTAGAAACGTGGCCCTTTTTAGTTAGATGTGGCTCATTGGGGCACTATAAAAAATCTATGGCTTGCTTCAACCTAAAACTTGTCCACGTGGAGGAACGACGCTCGTTTGAAAATTCACCTTTTGGTTTGGCCTTGGAGTTGTGTCGGGGAGACACGTGGGGGATTCCGCTGATTTTCTCGGACTTAGACAAAATTTTCATGCAGCTGGTATAGTTTTGGTGGGCCATGGACATGTGGTGGGATGGCACTCAATTTAGGATTTACCATAGGGTCCCACCTTAACAATTGCGATAGTGGGACAGGTGGAGGCTTACATCAGATCTACTCTGTACTTTAATATTTTAAAGCAATTTTCTGAAGCCTAGGACACATGGAGGGACCGCGCATGTTTGGAGACTGGCCCTTGAGTTTTATTTTGATGAAGTGCCAGGAGGACACTTGGAGGCTTCCACTCACTCTGCCTTTTTGCTCAGACTTTTCAACAGCCGAAGGAGACTATCTCGAACCTTAGACACATGGAACCTTCTACTAAACCTTCAAATTTTTAATAGACTCTGCCAGAATAAGACACATTTTGAGCCCGTGCTTGTTTAGGTTCTCTACTTTTGGGGACCATCTCAAAATGCGCCAGTGAGACACGTGAAAATTTGAAAATTCAAAAGGTGGGGAGGCATTGCTCCTTATTGTCAAAAATATTAAAGTCATCAAAATGACCCACAAGCCTGACAGAGAATAGTCAAAATTTTCTTTGAAAATTCAACGGTGGAGGTGCGGACTTTTGGGGAAATTTTGGAAAAATTTCCTTTTATGAAAAAGGGTTAAAGTGTAAAAAGGAAGCATGGTTCCGCTAGGACCCACATCAGAAGCTAAAGGTGGAAGGGCAAGGCTGTGGGGAAAATTTGGAAAATTTTCCTTTTTTCCAAAAATGAGGTAAAATAGAAGAATCAAGCCACGGTTCCGTTGGGACCCACATTGGGACACGTGTCAATCCTATTTTTTAAAGACGGAGGGGCGGAGAAAAATAAGAAATTTTAAATTTTTTCCAAAAAGGTGTAAAAAGTAAAAAGGAACCCCCAAGCCCATTTTAACTCGGATCTCCCACGTGAACGGTCCAAATTCAAAAGGGAAATCAACGGCAACTATGCATTTGTACCTGATTTTTTGCCATTTTTGCTCCAAAGCTCTTGGGGATGTGAATTTTTATGGTTTTTTATCATTTCTTGATGTAATCTACACATCAAATGAAGAGGAGAATTAATTTGATATCTTGATTTGGTGGGGAAGATCTGAAAATGTATTTTACCATTAAGGTGTGATCTTACTATTAGATTCGATCTGATTTTCCAGTCTTTCCTTCCTTGGCATGCAAGAAACTAGATTTGACAGATTAGAGGAGGAAGTAGTTGGTGCATGAAATGAAGAGTGATTTACTAGATGAAAGAATTGAATGCTAGAAATATTTGAAGAAATTTTCCCTCTGAGCACCTAACAACTTTTTTACAAATCTGATTCTGGGAATCACGATCAAAATCGTAACAAGAAATGGTGCTCTAAATGTTTTTTTGGGGGGGGGCAAACTCTGTTGTAGATGAAATGTTATAAATTGCATGATTTTTTCATGCAAATGGTTGGAGTGTTAGAGGTTGGGAGTTAATTCCTAAGATAAAAGTCTGACAAAGCCCATCTTTCTGAGAAATCATATGAGGAACCTGTTTATTTCTTTTGTGTTAAATTTGATCATGTCAAGGTGGTTGCAAGTGTACAACCTTTGACAAGCTATGAGATTGTTCTAGAAACTTTCCCCTACTGATGAATTTAATCAAATTTGAGTTAATTGTAAACAGGGGTAGAAGCCTGAAATTTATATTAATCATAATCAACCAAACAATTATATTGTTAAAAGAATATAACAACATCCCATATTGTTCAAATACAAACAAATAAATGGTTATAATTAAATATAACCATAGAATTAATAAATAATAATTTTTTTAATATGCAATGCATAATTAATTAAGATAATAATAATATTTTATCCTAACATTTCCCCCCTTAATTGTGCATTGTCTCAAGAGATGAGGAGAGGAACTCTCTGAACAACTCGAACTTGTCACGTGTAAGTGACTTCGTGAAAATATCTTCCTGTTGTTCAGCAGTTGGACAAAATTGAAGCTCGATGTTGTGCTTCAACACATGTTCACGTATGAAATGAACATGTACCTCAATGTGCTTTGTTCTCTCATGAAAAACTAGATTACGAACAAGTTTGAGAACACCTTCATTGTCAACATACATGGTTGTCAGTTTGTCCTGTGGTATTCCAAGTCCTTCTAGTATACGACATAGCCACATCGCTTCACAGATAACTTCTCCTGCAGAATGATACTTGACTTCTTATGTGGAAGAGCAAGAAACTGAAGTGTTGTTTCTTGCTTCCCCATGATATTGGTCCAGATCCCATAAAGAATACAAATCCAGAAGTGGATTTTCTATCATCAATGTTACCTGCATGATCTGAATCTGAATATCCAGTCAAGAAGAAGTTGTCGTTCTTCTTGTATTCTAGACCAAGATCCACAGATCCTTTGAGATATCTCAAGATGTGCCTTTCTTCTTTCCAATGACAAACTTTGGGTTCCTGCATGAACTTGGATAGATAGCTCACTACAAAGTTGATATCTAGTCTAGTGTAGGTTAGGTAAATGAGATTCTTGATCAGCTGCCGATAGAGAGTGGCACTTACCTCAGGAGATGGATCTGAACGAGATAATTGTAATCTATTCTCCATAGGTGTAGCAATTGGTGTGTAATCCATCATCCTAAACTTCTTGAGCGTTGTCTTGGTATATTTCATCTGAGAAACAAAAATGTGATTCTCTTTTTGTCATACTTCCAATCCAAGACAATAATGCATCAACCCGAGATCAGTCATGTCGAACGATCGATTAAGATCTTTCTTCGTTACATCGATCATCCTCACTAAACTACTAGTGATGACTAGATCGTCGACATAGACAACAACAATCACCATCTCCCCCCCTTGCTTTTTGAGGTAGAGATTGGGATTGTATGGATTTCTAACAAATCCATGTTATACGAGATGCTCATCAATTTTGATGTACCATGCCCGGGGTGCCTGTTTTAGGCCATATAGATATTTTCTGAGTCTGCATACCTCTGCTTCTTGACCAGGTACAACATATCCCTCAGGTTGAGTCATATAGACTTCTTCTTGTAAATCTCCATTTAAGAAGGCACTTTTTACATCCATCTGGTGGACTTTCCATCCAAACTGAGCAGCTAGAGAAGGATCATCCTGATCATTTTGATCTTAGCTGTGGGAGAAAATGTCTCCTCATAGTTACCACCTTATTTTTGTGCATACCCCTTTGCTACAAGTCTTGCTTTATACTTGTCCACTGTCCCATCTATTTTTACTTTGTTTTAAATATCCATCTACATCCAATGGGTTTCTTCCCTGGTGGAAGGTCGACAAGTTGCTAAGTGTTATTCTTCATCACTGATTGATATTCGGAATCGATGGCATCTTTCCAAGATTTTGACAATAGGGCTTCCTGGACTATAGAGGGCTCATCAGATTCAATAACTCTACTCATCAAATAAAAGTTAACTTTTTCTCTTGCTTTACTACGAGTCCATGGTCCAGGGGTGGATGTATCTGATGGAGCATCCATTCTTGCATCTCGTAATGTGCTTGTACACCACTTGGGCATATGCTAAACTTTTCTCATGGGTCATGGTTCTATCTGATCAACACCATCATCCCCATCATTACTTTCCTCTTTAGAGGGAACATCGACTTCAATTTTTATAACTAGTGAAAAATCTACTTCTTGTGAGTCCGGAGGAGGAGTCTCTACTTCCTTCTTCTTTAAAAACTCAACATCTCTGCTGGTGTAGAATTTTTTTGTCTTAGGATCCATCAATCTATACCCAAGAGTCTCTTCACCATACCTAATGAATATGAGTTTATGTGACTTCATGTCCAATTTATTTCTATTCTATTTGGGTATGTGCTTGCTTGCTTGGCATTTGAATACTCTAAGGTGTGCAATAGATGGTTTGCATTTTGACCATTCTTCTTGTGGTGTTACTTCATCAAGAGCAACATTGGGCACTCTGTTGAACAAATACACTATTGTCTTTGTTGCTTCTGCCTACTATGTATTTGCAAGTCCGGAATCATCGATCATGCATTACACCATTTCCATGATAGTATGATTTATTCTCTCAACAACACCATTTTGTTGCGGTGTGTGTGGAGGAGGCATTTGTCGACAAATCTCGTAAGTTTGTAGGTAGTCTCTAAACTTGTCACCAGTGAATTCCCCCCTCGATCTGAGCAGAGAGTTCTGATGTGACGAATAGTTCATTCTCAACTGCTACTTTGAACTTTTTGAAGGTTTCAAACACTTCACTTTTCTTGTGAAGATAGAAAATCCACATTTTTCTCGAATATTCGTCAACAAAAATCATGAAGTACTAGAACCAAGAGTGACTTGGCTGCATCAGACCACAAATATCGGTATGAACCAGGTCAAGTTTACCATGAGCTCGAAATGTAATCCTCTAGAATGAAGCTCTATGTTGTTTTCCTGTTATGCAGTGAGGACACTTGTCTGTATCCTTATGAAGAGATGGTAGCCCATGTACCATATTACACTGGTGAATTGTTTTGAGATATTTGAAACTTACATGACCAAATATCTGATACCACAATTGTGCTGAGCTAGATTTCTTAGCCACAAGTGCTTGATCGTCTCTATGAAAAAAATCAAGTTAGAACATGCGTCCCACATTGGAGGCTTTTGCAATTATTTTTGAGCCTCTTGATTTATCTCAAATCAAACACGTTTTCTTGCTAGATTGACTATCAAGGTCGATTTTTAGGTTGTGATCTAGGAGTTGACTGACTGAAAGAAGATTCTTAGTAAACCCAGGGACATATAGGACATCCAATAGTCTGCATTTGCGTGAACCAAGGGGTAGAGAAATGTTCCCAATCCCTTAAACTATGTATGAAGAATCATCTCCCAATGAAACATGATTTTTTGATGGCGTGTCCCTCATTGAAATAAACCAATCTCTATGGGTGGTCATGTGTCAAGTAGCCCCCGAATCAACATACCAAACATCACTAGTTGATGTGTATGGTTCACTTGATCGAGTAGTGAACAAGAAGTCTTCATTATTTGACTATTTTTATTGCTCAACAATATTACCTTACTGGTGAGGTCTTCTTTTCCAGCTCCCCTTTTTCCGCCCTTGATTGTAGTTAGAATGTCCCTTGTTAGATTGTTGTGGAGGTCCATAGTTGCTTGACAAACCTTTCTTGTAAGTATTATACCAACAATCTTGTAGGTTATGTCCTCTTTTATAGATTAGAAATTGCTTCTTCTGTTGTCTATCCCCTTGTTACTGATTTTGATTTTGGATTTTTGATAAGAATGAGGTTTTCCTTTACCTTTTCCTTTCCATTTTTGATGTGAAGACAATGCTTTATCCTCTTCATCATCCTTATTGTGAATAGATTCTTCTTGTTGCAGTAGGTTTAACAATTTGTCAAAAATAACTATCGTATCTAATAATTTTAGTGTTGTTACAAAAATATGGCATGAATAAGGGAGTGATCTCAGAATAATGGGAACGAGATCATCATCTTTGACCGCTTCTCCTAGGGCTAGAAGTGAAGCCCTCAATTTTGCAACTCTTCTTAGGAAAGCTTCTATTTTTTAATTTTGCTTGAACTTCAATGTGTGTAACTGACTCTGCAAATTCAGTATAACATTCTTGTTCTTGGCCTCATATACTATACTTAACTTATCCCATGCTTCTTTGGCTATTTTGGCATCTTGAATGTGGGGTTGCACATCATCAGACACTCCAAACAAGATGATGAGTTTGTCCTTCTGATCTGCTTTATCAAATTTCCGTTGTTGTGTTGTATCAGTAGTTGATCTAGTCAGAGTACCATTCACAGCAGGCCATATTTCTTCAAACTCAAGTTGTGTCTTTATTTTTGTCTTCCATGTAGCATAGTTATTTCCTAAGAGTAGTTGTGAATCCGGAAGAAAAAATTTGAGGGCATTAGTGCCCCATTTTGTAGAGATCACTGACAGGGTTTGGCTCTTATCACTCTAGGTATAAGGTCTCCCAATGTATATATCGTCAGTCTGATATACCGAACATTTCTATATATGCGCCCTTCCGATATACCCAGCGGCATGTGGAAGAAGCTCGCCCTTTCTATATAGCCTACGATACGTTAAAGAGGCATTAATGTAAGTGAAAGAATTCAATATGTTGTACCAAGATATTACTGAAAGGGATCTATGCGATAATTTCTCAGTCTGGATTTATGTCATGTAATCTTTCACAAATGGATGGGAGGGATCATAGTGTGTGCACTGTGACCTTATTATTCCCCATTGATTTAAAGGGTCGATGCCCATATGATGTTGTTGCAGCTATATTAGGTGTTAAGTACAGTAGTAGTCATGACGTCTTTACCCGTAAGCACTTCTCAGAGGCACCATATATACCGAACACTGCGAATGAGATCTAGGATCTCGTGAGTGTTTCTGAACCAATTTTTAGCTATTTTTATTACAATTCTACCAGTTTCTGAGCAGTTACAAATATTTCAGTTGACAATGGCAACCTGCAAAATAGTACAATATAATGCAGTATAAAAATTACATTCAAAAATCTAAAAAAATTGAATGGCAAGCAATTTTTTTTGTTTTGAGAGCCCTGGTGGCCTCTGGAGACCAAAATGACCCAAAATTCTAGAAACCTTTAAAAAAATGCCCAAGATGAATATTTTGGATGGTCTTCCTTTTGCAAATAATTCTCGAGATGAAAAAACAGGCCTAGTGGAGAAAAAAAAATTACCCTAAATTTAAGGTTTTTCTCACTAAATTTTTAGATGCCTATTTAGTTATGACTAAGTAGTTTAATCACGGTTTTTTTGGCTAAATAGCCCTCTAGACTTGGTATTTTCTCTGTTTTGGCCGCTAAACTCAAATTGTTTAAAAAATTTATGTTTATAGTGGGATTTGACCCATGCACCTCCCAACTCTAAAGTTTTCTCCTTATCCAACTAGGCTCTATGAGCGCTCATGCTAGAAAATGAAGAATATGATATTTAATGTATGTAAATTCGAACTAACCTTTTGAGCACTTGATTTTTTTATGTCAATCCATGTGGTTGAGGTGGGGCTCTAGGTGGATTCCAAGTTTGGAGGAGGGCGATTAGGGTTATTCCATGCTTAAAATCTGGATTTGAGACTTATATTTCTCTCCTTTGCATTTTTTTATTGGCCGCCTCCATTTCTATTCACTATTTTTGTTTCATGTGCTTTGTTTTTGGTTGCAGGTCCTACATAGAGGAGAGAAATTGACTGATGTGTTGATTTTGAGAAAAATTGTGTCTGCTTCATTTCTGAATGTATGCAACTAGTTTTTCTTGTTCCCATTGCAATATTACATTGAAATCTTTGTGAATCCCACAAGATATTATCTTTGTGATAGTTTGGTGGCATTTGCAATTTCATTTATCAGAATAGCTTTCATTTGATAGTGAAATAAACAAATTTAAAATCACTTTACTCCTACCATGATGATAAGATTGTTTGTTAGCCTTTGAGGGTATCTTAGGCCTGATAAAAAAAGGATGATAATTTTCAATTTGAGCCTTCATTTTGGATTCTTAAATTTTGTGTGAAAACGTGCTAATCTGGTCCTCCATTGAAGCACACCTTGTGGTTAAAGGAACATTTTAGTTATTCTGAAGCATTTTGTTGATCAATTCTTCCATTTTTGTAAAAACTCTCAAATATCTAGCAAATCAAGTTCATTATGCCTCACCTCCCACCAAAATTCATAAAAAAACAACCAATCCTACCCATACTACCCTTGTTTGTTCTGTGTGTGTACAAATGCATAATTTCTATTACCAAAACATGCAGAAGTAATCAGGTTTTCATTGTCTTTAGTAGCCTGAACCTTGCTTAGAAAATATCTCCATTATCTAGGGTGACAACTCGTGAGAGTTAGATTTTTGTTGTATTGATCATATTTTCTTCAAGGTATTCTTAATAACTTTAAAAAGAAGGACATATCCATATCCTCCACAAACATAGTAGGCTACAAAAGGGTCCTCTCACCCTAGTTGAAAGGCACAACCATAAAGTAGTGAGGATAGATCAAATCCTCTTGAGGGTGCTATCCATTTCTCCACATCTGAGTGGCAAAGAGAAAGTTGCATTTCTTCCCCAGCTATAAAAGGACACATAACATGATCTACTTGTCTCTAAGCTTCTTGTCAAATATTTGATGTTGCTAAGATTATAAGGGAGAATCAATTTGGGTACCAACAAATCATCACCCACTCACTCAATTCAATCACATGAATATGTTCAATCACATCAAGTGCAACACCCTGCTCCACTATTCCTATCACCCACTGGTCCAACACAATCATTTTAAACTTAGATGTGTCCAGTACTGATTGCCTCTCAACAACTTATAAATTGTTGCTTTTGTGTAGTTTTTAACAATTTTTTATATATGCTTGTAATGATTTTGTTCTTGGACTTGACAGTGCATTCCAGTTCATCACCATTTATTCAAAAAATTCCATGTCCTTCACCAATACCACCATTCTGATTCAAAGTTCCAACAAGAGATAAAAAGACCACTGCTAAACGTATGATGCCACTTCTGGCCCCTATAAGGACACTAAACATTGCTTCTGAATTTCCCAATATGTCTTTCGGTGGCTATCCCTGCACAACGGGAAAATAAATTTTAAATCAAATAAATTTATATTATGATTTTTTGGGCATTGATAGTAATGACCCAACATGTTTTTTTAACACACGCGATATGATTCAAGGCTCACATGTATATTTCCATTTTAATGTACTTTATTTAACATTGATACATATAAATTTCTCATAACTTTTTAATTTTTCTCACATCCAATTTTAATGTGAATTTATTTTATCAAAAATAGGATTAGGGAGCACATTGGAAACAAGAGAAAGCACATGAACCTCAAGCCAACCTCTCCATCGACATCATCCTCTTTGGATAGTGACCAATTGATATCATTTTCTTTGGATAACTTGATTGGTTATGATTGTGAAGCCCATGTCAAAGAGTTTATTATGTTACATATAGGTCAGCTCTTAAAATGGGAGCAAAGGGATAAAATTTTAATCAAAGATATAAAGAATTGTTTTGATAACCATAGCCAAAGGTATACTTTATATGTTGCAGTCCAAAATCAACCTGCTAAGAGAGATGCCTTACTTAACCAAGCACAAGGCATGACTGTCACATATAACAATAGTTATCAGGACAATATTTTAGATAAATTTTTGAATAAATTAGAAAATATTAACGTTGAAGCCCAGACATATTTTTAAAAATGGTTAGAGGAAAAAGATTTGGTGGAAATTACAAATGTTGAAAGAGATAGAGTTGATGTAAATATTATCAATTTGAAGCCATATTTTTATTACTTTCTAATTTTAGTACAATATGTTTTAATCAAGCTCAATGTTTTTGTTGCAGTTGAAATATGAAAACTTAAAAAGTCAAGAAAAGGTATTCCAAGTTCACTTGGAAACAACTAAGAAAATTTTATCCTCAACAATGCAACTTAGACAAACTATTTTTTTTGTTAACAAGCAAAACAATACTCTTAAGAGGATTATTAAAGAAAATGGCATGGATGCTAAGATTTTGTTTAAGGAAAAGGTAGTTACAAATCCTTATTTGTTATCCTATAGAGTTGTTTCAAAGGAAGATGCAACAATTGTAAAGAATTTAAACAACGTTGCAGAGGATCTTGTTAGTTTTGGAATTTTTGAAGCAAATAATAGGGGTGATCTGGCCATTGGGAAAAGCAACACAAAAGTCACTGCAGAAATTGAAAAGGAAAGTGCTAGTGGGTGTGGGGAAGTTGTTAATGTTTGAGTATCAAGATAAATTGTAAATGTATTTGTTGAAAAGATTTTATAGAAGCTGAAACTTGAAAAAATTGGAAGTTTGAATCTCAAAACTTGAATTTTTTTTTTAATTTGAAGAATGTTTAAAGTTGAATATACGTTGCAATGGTTTTACTTTTCATGGAATCTCTTTTTTTAAACATATTATGTTGCAATATGGAATTTATGGAATGCATTTTGCTTTAATGTTGAAAGTTTAATTATTTTCAATGCGATGTTTTTTATGGATTATGAATTTTTTACACATAATTTAATTGACTACCTCATTTCACATTACCTGAGTACCTTCAATATTTCATGAAATGATTCTCTTCCACTTAATAAAACAAAATATTCTTCTCTCTACTTGAAAAATTTAAACTCTATAATAGGTTTCTTCACATTACCTTTGTAACCCTTCTTAGAATCCTTTGGAAGAATCACATAACAATTTTTCCTTAGGAAGTCTAAAGAATCACCTATGTATAGTGCGTGCACATTGCAATGGTTATGGAATCTCTTTTTTTCATGTATTATGTTGGAATATGGAGTTTATATTTTGTTATATATATATATATATATATATATAGAAATTCTAGATTGTGAACTGTACTGATATCAAAATATGCACAGAATGCATTTTCCTTTAATCTTGAAAGTTTTATTATTTAAAATGTGATGCTTTTAAGGAATATTATTTTTTAAAACGTAATTTAATTGAATACCTCATTTCACATGACTTGAGTACCTTCAATATTTCATGTAATGATTCTCTTCCATTTAATAGAACAAAATATTCTTCTCTCTACTTGTAAAATTCAAACTCTGTAACAGATGTCTTCACATTACCTCTGTAATCCTTCCTAAAATCCTAGATGTATGGAATGCATTGTATTTAATTTTGAAAGTTTAATTATTTACGACTAATTACGATATTTAAAAAAAATATTCCAAAAATATATGTCACAAAAACTACATCATAGCAGTTTGAACTTTGAAAATACCAAAATAAATAAAACATGATTATTATAACTCTATATATGATGGGGTTTAAGGTACCTCTAGTCTTTTAGATGGGTGAAAATGTATATGGGTGCAAAATGAGAAATCCTTCTTTGCAATGAGCTAAATGACCTTCCAATCCAGAGAAATCAACACGAAAAATGGATTAGTGTATAGATGGGTGGGTTTCTTGATAATGTCAAACCCGAGAAGTGAGAGCTTCCTAGGATGGATGTAAACCCACATTTTCGATAAAGAAAAAATGAAATGCAATGAATATATAGTAAAATGCAGAATTTTTCTAAGAAAATTAAGGCAATCTAGAACCTGGGCTTCTCGACAGTGACACATTCCACAACTTACAAGTGTCAAGATTTGGAACAGCTACAGAAAATGCATATATGAAGTTCTTGCAAATTAGTATTCCATAAATGCATTTCACCAAAATAACATAAAAGAAATTTTAAAATTCCAAAATACCAATGAAATAAAACAAAATTATTATAGATAATTGTATTTAAATAAATGTAATTATATATACGTGTAACATCTTAAATGATAACTAGAGCTGAAACAATACATTTTCAACACCCTCTTCATATTTGATATTTGCATCTACAGAATTCAAGGACGAACGAAATCCAATTTCATTATGATTACAATTTTATTATGTCTAACTATAAACAATTATATTTGAATTTATTACTATTAAAATTAAATACATGACAAAATTTAAAATGTCAAATTAAAATCAATAAATGTAAGGTCAAGGTGATACCTATTATCTACAAGTTTTGAAATCATATTTAAAGCTGAAACAATCCATTTTCAATAGCTTCTTCATAGTCAATATTCACATCTGGAGAGTTTGAGGATGCACCAATTCTAGTCTCATCATTGAGAAAATTTGTATTTGTAGCTGTATTATTTACACCTCTTCTTTCAGCAAGGGAATTCTAATGTGCAATTGCTTTGTTAAAAGGAAATGTGTCCAAGGAGTAGATTGAAACATATAACCTCATGCAACTTTCTAGTTTTTTTATCCAACATGTTTATTAATTTTGATTTTATAAAAGATAAAGCACTAAAAACTCTTTCGTCCTCCACATATCCCAAAATCATTGTTTGACACAACTCATATAATCCAAAATATTCACTAATCTCTTCCTATAACACACTGCTTTAGGATATTTTTCACCAAAGCCTTGTCATAGCACCACTCTCCTGAGGTTTGTTTAAAATTTATACTGGCTAATCATTGTCGTTACAAAATCAGTTGATTGAGACTTTATTAAGTCAATATTTAGTATACCTTTGATTTTGATACCATTGAACTCTAACATCTTGGTGAAATTATCCATTATTATACCCATGGATTTATTAAAAAACTTACTTACAAAATCTGTACGACCACTTTCAGTATTCCAATATTTTGGATTCATCCCACCCATAGCTTTAAGAATTTAATCTTTACTGAAATCTTCTCTTATTTCGGATGTTAAGGATTGTGCAATTTTTTTAAGTTTTATTTGTGTATCAACTATAATAGAATCAAACAGAATGAGTGTCACATGAACTTCTTCTCGTTCTAATCTTGTAATATCTTGACGTTTATGCAAAATGTGCAGTGGTATCTCCCTCCTATGAAAATTGATAAAGAGGTGACCATGGATGTTAAATCTCAAATAATTACTAGGATTCTTAAGATCTAATAAAACTTTCTAGTTATCAAAAATATGTGTATCAAAACTTTCTTGTGGAAATTACATGACATCAATATTTTTACATACCTGCTTTCTCATTTGTATAAAATCAGAAATATAGATTGCTCTCTCTTGTGCATGATTTATCAATGTATTGATCTCCTTTAACATTGGAAGAATTTCAACCAATGTAAGAAATGTTTCCAGATACGTTAAACGGAACAACAAATCCTTAGCCCTGTCAACATCATGACAATATTTGTGCATAAAACCAACCAACGAAGTATACTCCCCATGAATTCTACATGCAGGCTCATATAAAGAAACCCACATTGTATCAACATCCTTTAGAAGCTTTTTTCCATCTGTAATTCTAATTGAATTTTTTTGAAACTCAAGAAATCACTTAGTACTGCTTGACATATAGGCATGTAGTTCTCTGATAAGGTCTTCTACTTTTGCAACATTTTCAAATTTGTTAACTATTTTATATGATAGATTTATTCTGTGATCCATACAATGAATTACAAACATATAAGGGGCTAATGTTGTTTGTAATCAAACACAGAGCCCGGTTTGATGACCTTGCATGATTGATGCACCATATGCACCAAAAAGTACCAACTTCATAGCAATTTCATAATTAGTCATGCTAGTAATATCTTTCAAATGAGAAACAACTATTTTATATAGGTTTTTGAAATTGCAATTTTCAACCATTTTCTATACACCCAATAGATGCAATGTTCTTATATGATTTTCTAAAGTATAAACATGGATACATACACATGCATTGTTGTCATATGTTGTCACTTCATCAATTAATAGAGAGATAAAATTTGCATTTTTTACACTCTCTTTCAAATCTTCCTTCTCAATCATTGTAAGGGATTTAGCCATTTCCTATGCACTGATGTCTGACCAATGAGACCAAGGAAAGTTGTGCATTCCATTATATTGATACGAAACTTTGAAATCAAAGAAACCTGAAATCGATCTTCCCTTTTTAAGGATGTGGAATATAGTAAAGAACTTTATGAATTTAACATGCAAATTTTATTGATTCATCTTACAAATTTATGATATGATTTTCCCACCCTTTTCCACAACATATCTGTGTATTTTATTCTCATCTTCATACTCTGGTGTGTATTTAATATGCATACATTCTATTTCAATTTTCCATCTGTGTGTTATTATTTTTTGGCCATCCTCTTGTTATACAGTCAAATATTGTTTTCCACAATGTTTTTTTGATTGTGTCCAACTTCAGTTGCATTTTTGTTGCTTTCCCAATTTCTAGGTACATATTGTACATGTACATTCAGATGGGATATATTCTAAATTAGTTGGCTATATAGGTTTGATAAAAGGAAATTTGGCAGCCCACTTCAACTTATATGTCCTCCCAAGTGTCCACATATTCTTGTTTTCTTTTGAAGTTTTACTTTTACGAGCAAAATTTTGAGAAATATCACGATCATCTAGTTTCCTCTTTCGTGAACCAAAATTTTCATTTGATTTTGGTGTTACATTTTGCTGAGTATTTGTATTTGAGATATCTTGATGCACTCGTAGTTGTAACTCAACAGAAATATCTTTAAGCTCTGACATCTCAATAGGAATATATTCAAGCTTTGACATGGTGTCAACATAGCTATCATTTGGTTGATATTGTCCTCAAGCCATGTCCACTTAAATAATACCTTTCACAGATTTTGTACTATGATTAATTCTAGTGATAGACACAATATTCTTGTAATGAAGGTTGCAAGAAGATTAAAAAAACATAGTAGGGGAAGATGCATCCACAAACTTGTGGTTGTTGTATCAATAGCAACAGAGTTTCCAAAATACTTGAACAATGACTAATAAGATTTTTCGTTACCTTTTGGGTATTATGAGCACCAACAACTTCCATTTCTTTTAATGGTGAACCCTTTTCATGCGTCACAAAAAATTTGTGATGCGTTAGAAATAATATTTTTTTCACGCATTAGCAACCCCTCTTGTGACCCATCTACAAACCCCTCTTGTCACATGTTAACATCACCCTCTTGACGCGCCTCAATGACTCTCTCTCTTGTCAACCATTTGCAACCCCCTCTAATCGCGTGTCATAAAAACTCTCTTATTACCCGTATGCAACCCTCTTGTCATGTGTCATCAACCCTCTCTTTTCATGATCAACACCTTCACTTGTCTTCCATCTATAACCCTCTCTTCTTACACATAATCAACCTTCTCTAGTCGTGCGTCAACATCTTTTCTTATCACACATATGCAAATATTCCTTATCACTCGTCAGTGACACTTTATTATCATGCGTCTACAATAAACAGTTTGAGACTCTGATCCACACTTCATCTATTGGTGTTTCGCAAGTAATTTAGATGATACCTTAGTAAGTTAGTAGTAAATTACTAGTATACTACCCAGTGAATTACCTAGGTTTATATAGGAATAGTTTTCAATGTTAGGTGAAGCTGACCCCTAAAACATTTAAACTAGAAATTTTAGGTGAACACTACACTAACTTGCTCTGAAAATTTTTCCTTTTCAAAATTTCCTAAAATGGAATATTCTCCAAATTACGAATATTCACCACTAAAAAATCCCTGATGCATACTATTTCTACAGGAAATTATTTCCACATTGTTAGACATATTTTAGCTTGGGAATTTGGTCTTGATCTACTAATACGTGGGATCAATATCCAATTGTTTTCTATCCATTTATCATATAGGTGAGTGAGTTTATTTTCTTGTGTATGTCTAATATGAGGGTCATTAAATTTTATCCATATTATATCGATTTCGTTTACAACACTGTATGTTTTGAATATTCCACCAAATCCATTGACTAACGTGTCTTAAATTTCATAGTTACTAGAAAATATTTATATCTTAGGATATCAAGTTTAATTATGATAGCTGGTGGTAGAGTGGCAGTGTGTCGATATGGATGGTATCCATCATATCCCTTGTCCTATTTGTCTATCACATATATTGTAATTTTTTGTCCTGGTGAAATGCATAACATTTGATTTTTGTGTTTATTTACATCATCATTTTTGTAAAAGAGTTGGAAAATTTGGATCAATAATAGGTGGTCATAGGCATGATTGGTTGATATAAGATAGGTCATACTCAGTTTGTTCTTCTGTGCACATACAATTTACGATCGAAATGAAGTTTTCATTTTTTTGACTCATTGTTTAGTTTAGTTGGTAGATATTTACATTATCTTTCCAAAAATGATATGGTATTTTTTGATCATTCAAATTAGAATATTGAAGTATGAGGGAGTCATGTACAGGTTGTGCTTGATAAAATTCTCTACAAAAAAGCATATCGATATTGCCAAATTATTTTGTGGGATTATGCATTATATATCACAGTCGTTTGGCTATAACATACAAGTATCTACAACCCACCAATGATATTTCGTCAATAAGAACAATTTTTACTTGTTGATATTACTTTGATAATGTGTCTAACGATTGAAATATTAATGGCGTCAAGTTTAATCGATTGAATGGTAGTAGGAATGAAGAGTGTATTGTTACTCCACCAAAATTGTATGCAACATTTCCTATATATCCTAGTGTCAATCCTTTTGGTTTGAGTGGACCACTATCAATGAAATTTTCGTAGAAATGTACAAGTGTATCGTATATGATTTTATCTCTAAAAGTATAGCATGTACCTGCACCTCCAGTGAGAAAGAGTTGGAATGGATTTTATGGGTTGAGTCACTTTATTAGTGTTTTGTCTTTAATAATTGCTTAATGTTCCTTGTTTAAAATTCTTCTCTTTTTGTAGTAGTCATTGGTTGAAGATATAAAGGGTGCTTCCCAATTTCGAATATATTTTATGTGTATTTTTTATTGAAATTCTTTCTAAATTATAAATCTGATTTTAAGTCTTATTTTTCATTGACAATCATTTTGTTCATATTATTTACTTATGTTGTCAGGAACCTCATTTTTTAGTTCTTATTCTCTAGTAGCATTGTCAATGTCACCCCATGTAGGATTAAGCTGGAAGGTGACTTTATATTCATTATGTTTGATAGTTTTTTAATGATATGTATACGTGTGTTTCCATGTTCCAAATCCTTGTTGTAGTGTTTTCTCAATTATGACAAAAGGGACATATAGAAACAACTTTTCATGATAGTAGTTTTGAATATCAAATGCTTTATTTTATTTGATATATCGAATAATGTTTTTTCCTTTTGAATTTTTCCTCCATTTCTTTAGTATTCTGATACGAATTCAGAGAGACAATTTTTTCTTAGTGTTGTTGGTCATTTGATGTAGTGATCTATAATTGATTGGCACATTATGTTTTCTAATTCATCAGGATCTTTAATAAAAAATGTTGGTGGCTTGAGGAAAAAACGTGCGTTGATCTGATGGACTTGTGTCTATGAAGGAACATTTTTAAGAGCATCTATTCAATGGAAATGACAAAATGAAGTGAACTTCTTGTTGAGAAGAACTTGTTGGGTGTTGATAAATTTATTTCCTAGTTATCACACCATTTCAATTACATTGATATTTCTTTCTTGATGGTATTTTCTAATATTTTCAAATGATTTTTTTTTTACTTGTCGAGTTTAGTCATATACGATGTGCAATAATGCGTTGCTACATATGCATTGAGCACAAATCAGGAATCTATGTTAGCTCTTCATGGCCGAGGAACTTTTCTAGAAATTTTATTGGCCCATGTATGTGAAGGTCTTTGTGTCAAAAAAATCCTCAGTTGTTTTAGTGTGATTTTTATTGCTTCTATATATTGGCGCTCATTGATTTTTAATTCTTCCAAGAACATGTCAAAGGTGTCTTCCATTTTATATTGATTTTTCTCTGATATAGAAAAAATGTCCTTTGCATTTTGAATTGCCAATTCAGTTAGGTGATTGGAAAGTTCAATAATCATTGTTCTACTCATTGGAGGTATAAGGAAATTATATATGTAGTTTAATTTTGACTTTCTATAACAAATTTTTGTGTGGTGATGTTCATGTAATCTTGCAATATCTGTATCTAGGTTATATGTGTTACAAGATATGTATTCGTCAACAAAAGATTTAATTTAATTATTCTTGTTCTCTTCATAAATTAGTGTGAGTTTAGTCCATACCAAGAAGTGTGTATGTTGATTTCCTCAGTTTTGGAACTTTGTTACAGAGAAGTGATCTTGTATTGGTCCAAAAAAATATGTGTCCTCGTATATTTTATGTATCATTGCTTTCATTATGTGGTTTTAGTACCTAGTACAAGTGACGGGGTCCTTTCTAATTACAAAGTCGTTGTCTATAGTGAGAAAGTGATGGTTTTGTGTATATTTAATTTTTCTTCTTATTTATGATACAATTCAGATAAATGTGATTGCTTGTCAATTATGCTCAACACTTTTAAATTTCAAGAATAAGGTTGGTGGTCCTAAATTTCATATCATTGAAAAAATGTGTTTTTCTTAATTGTTGTAAATAATATGGATATGTGCATATTTGTTTGAAGTCCATGTATCCAATATTTGATTCCAACATTTTCTCCAAGTTTGGTTTGTATTTAACATCTCTTGCAAGAAATTTTCTTCCTTTTAATTGTCCTTTTCTTATCCTCACCCACATGGTTCTTGAGACTTGGCCTATGATAATATTTATTTCTTTGAAGAAAATGTTTATTGTATGATATGCAAATGCACGATTTACATGTTGTAATTCCGAATGTACAATTTGAAAGTATGAAAATGAATTCATTATATTTTCAAGTCGAAGATTATTGAAAAAAAGAGTTGAAAAATCCAATTCTTCAACAAATTTGTCTTTGAAAATGCCAAGTAGATGTTGTCCTTCTGTAGGACAAACTTGTATTAATTTATTTTTCAAATCAAGAATGACATGTGAGTCTATGAATCCATGTACCATAGTCTCATTTGGAATGTCTTCTTCATCTTCACTGCTTGTATTCTCAATGTCTTGCAATTCATCTTAACTGTGATTTTTTGTGTCAACAACATGAAACGATCTCTTCCAATCCTTTTTGACATGGATTTTTCCATTTCATATACTTTTCTTTACATAATTGTTGCAACACACGCATGATAATGTATGCTCATACTTTTCCTTCTTTAAAGGGGTTTTTGTATTGCAGTCGTCTTTTAAGTTGCACTTCAATTGTATTTGTCTTGACTAAGGATTATAGTGTGGCCTTTTGTATTATATTGGTATTGGAGGGGACGTTGATGATTGCGCCAATCACTCCTGTTTGTGGATTTTTGTAGTCTAGCTCTCTTATTTACGCAAATGTAATTACAAGTGAAACAAGTCATTCTTCAAGTTCCATAAGAATTTTGACATATGTCAAGGAATTGTTCAGTTTGATTTTGTTTGGTGATACAAGTTTTGGCAGATTTCTAATTTTCAAGGAATTTATACACTTCTTTCATATTCGCTTAGCCGTCATAGCTTTGTCTCTTTTTGCGAAAGTTATGTAAGTCTATTTTTCTAATTACATAAATTGTACCATACTATAGCTAAAATTCAATTTCTTGCAGATGGGCATGCATGTTTTGGGGTGTCTTGGATTTTTTTTTTTAAAATTTGACTAGTGCATTTACATTGTGTCATGTGCTTTTTGTTGTAGTGGTATTTTTGTTTCGAGTAATAGACGTGAAATGGTAAAGTGATGTTTTAATTGTCGTTGGTATTACATAAATTTGTTGAGTGTATGGTTTTGTAATTTCTTGTTGTGGTTGTTCTTTTATTGTTTACACATTGCTACATCAAGCAATAGACTTGATATATTAGACGGAGGTGTTACGTATTGTTTTTGTAGAAGAAAAATGTCGAGTACTCTCTTTATTAATTGGTTCATTTAAGTTATTTGTAGATATTGGTTCAAAGTGGATGTGTGTTGTTTGAGTTTCACAATATATTATATTAAAAGTTACTTTGGGTTGTACAAAATTGCAATGTGTGACCTCAGAATAAATTTTCACTGGATGACCATAATTTAATTGTTAAATTGAGTAATAGAGATATCCATTCTAGGAAAAGTTCATTTCCCTCAATTTTCCCTTTCTCAAAAAGCATTCCCAAGTTCACAATGTAATATTTCCAATTTGAAATTGGATGCAGGAGCATCAAGTCCATCTTTGTAAATAGATTAGGTTTTCATCAATTTTGGTTTGCAGGTGTGGTTGTAGGTCCAAGGGGTTCATTTAAGCCATTTTGGAGTGCTAGTTAATATCTAGGCCCTTTAAAATCCAAATGGAGCTTTTCCCTCCATTTTTGCAAATTTGAATATTTAGCCATTTTTGGCTTCGTTTGAGAACTGTAAGATGTTATTGGAACTTGGAAATCATGTGTAGGGGTATAATAGAGTAAGTGTGGGGTGTTTAAGACTGTGTAGGTCACTTAGGAGGAATTATTCTACCAAACTTAGGGCTATCAAGTAAAGGTAACCCTTTTTGAGTAATAACTTCCTTATTAGACTGTTTTGTAACTAACTCAATGAGAATAACCTTGAGAAAGAAGGGGAAAAAAGACTATAAAGTGTTGGATGTAATTTCATTTCTTCATTCTACCCGGGTGAGAATCATGCTATGAAGTTTGCAAGAAGAATTGTAAAGATGAAGAGTTGGCTTTTTACAGTTCTTGCTTGATTTTGTTACTTGTTACTGTGCATATGAAGATATTATTGGTCTATGAATTGACTTAAAGAGATTTTTTAGATTGACATAAGAATTTGTGTTTATATATGTTTTATAGCCCTTGTGTTTTGTATGGTTGGCCCTTAGTTTGATCGTGTATTGTGGAACAATTCTGATTCCTGAGATATTGCAGGGTTGTGTGTGAATAACCAATTGGAAATCCATAAGCTTGTTAAATCTTTGTTAAGACCTTTGCATGAAATATAACTGTGACTAGGAAGAGGATTTGTGATGAACCTTCAAGGTAAGTTTGTGAGTGTTTTATTTCTTGTTTAACATGGAAAGTTAGGGGAGGCTGTATCACTTTGTGCCAGTGAGATGATCCTAATAGTTGAGAAAAAATGTGTGAAGGATTGGTGCAAATAGTTGTAGTACTTAAAGGCCAAGAATAGACCACTGTAGCATTGGTGTGTTGCATATAATATGATATTCTTTCCTATGAGTATCTTGTTGTTTTCATATTGGGTAAATGAATCATATGAGATTTAGAGTTGATTGTTTGTAGATCCTTCAAGAGAAATGATGGATGGATTTTGTGGTGTTATATGAGGTATACATATGCTTGATGGAGAATTCCCAACTATGATAGAGTATTTGCTTTCTTGGAGCCATAGCAGTGAGTTGATGTGTCTCCATTCTTGTGAATTAATGCATATTGAATGATTGTTGAACTCTTCCTTGGCTAAGTAAATATGTGTGTGTATGAAAATAGTCTAAGAGAATGAATAACGGCCTCATAGTGTAGATAAAATGATCCTTGTAGGATTCCCATCCAAAACGGAGGTATATATGGCTTGAATGCACTGTCACAGTTTGAGTTTCATGTCATATGAATAGGTAAATCAAAAGAATAAAAGGACATTAAATTGCAGGAGATCTCGAAGACCTTGAAGGTCATGGGAAGATATACATGCATTAAACAAGAGAGAACTTATAAGGAATAACTATTATTTGTCTTTCATTGTTAATCTTTAGGGTTTCATACACTCTTATGTGCACAAAATAGAAAACGGGTATATAAAGAAGGTCATATAACTTATTTATCATATGATTTGGTAAGATCATCATTTTCCCCTCACTTTCTCAATGTTGTATGAAAAATTTGAGACTTCGAATTGATCTAGAGTGGAAGATATAACATAATCAATCTTATCAGACATCTACAAACATCTTAGATAGGGTTTGATAATAGACGACCTGAATCATAAAATTTACTCTTAAAATTTGGAAGATTTCATTTCAAGAACATATATAAATTTTTGGAACATTTTATTAGTTGCATTTCAAGTTCTCGATGACAATATACTGTTACAGTGAAGAGTCACTGTGAAGGACCTAGAGAAGTGAGTAGTTTACAAAGGAGCCCTCATTTTTATGCAAAGTTGAGAAGTGAAACTTTCAGGAAAGGTGTAAGACCTTAATGAGGGTCTCAAAAATATATGTAATATCCCTTGAGACCTATAACCAAGAAAATTAGGAATGACATTTCTTATTGACAGAGCTAGTTCAGGTTCTTAAGAGCAAGAATTAAAAGGGTGAGTTAATGAAAGTTAGGAGTTAAATTGAAACCTAATATTTTGAGAGCATGTTGAGATGGATAAGAAAGAAATATTCAATCCTTCAAAACCTCATAGATATCTTTGGGAACACATTTTCATAGTTTATTCAAACAACTCTATTTTAAGGGAATTTTGGGAACTTGTGGAATGAAGTGACGTTTAAGTAGAATTTGAGAAAATTTGAAGTTGATGCTAACTTTGGTTGGAGTATATGATAGGGATAAGGTCTTTGGGAACTTGATAGTAGGTCAAAATTCAATAAAATGCTATGTTGCACCTTAAAAAAGGTGAAATAAGAAACTAGTAAAGTTGGTGCTAACTAAGAAAAAGAAGGGTTGAACAAGTTTAGTTGGCTTTGATGATGGAACTGAAGGAGTGAAGGACAAAGACCTGGAAGAAATTCACATGCATCGAATAGTTTCACTTCACAAAAGTGTAGGAGTTGTGAGATTAAAGCAAGCAAGCTTTGTAAAGCAATGTGCATGCATATGAGAGCTCAAGATTCAAAAATGGAGTAGAATGGAATTGCTTGGCTTGGCTTAGATCAAAGGAGGTGAGTACAAATAGGGGAGTGAATGTGTAACTACCATGTAAGAGAATATTCCTCCATAATGGAGAAGAGGAGTTACTTTCCCAAATGGGAATGTAACTCCTATGACACACTTACACATATGACAGATTATGTAAGAGAATCTGTCATAACTAAGATGACACCTAGATCCATGTCTACCTAAGTGAGATGACTCACCTGGTGAGGTGGAATAACACTAAATAAGTGAATAAAAATACCACCTACACCAACACCCCCCCTTCATCATAACTTAGGATGAGGCGGAAAGTCAGAAATGAGAAATGGGTCTTGACACAAACCCTGATGAGGTACCCACATACAAGAAACTCTCAAAAAGTAGAGTAAAAGGAGAAAATCTAGTGGGAAAAAACTCCCCCCAAAAGAGAGACAAGTCCACTCTCTAATCTAAGAAAGATTCCAAAGATGGGTCTTGGCCACAGACGAGCATGTAAAGGTACCCATGTATAAGAGGCAATCTCTCATAAAGAAGAAGAAGAGAGAAGAAGGGGGAGATGAGAGGAACGCTGAAGATGCCATGGACGGATCTGAACTCTGTAGCTCTAGAAAGTCTCCCATAAGAATGTTGATGACGAGATCCTCTACCTCTGGACTGAAGAAGATCCACCCGCACCAAACTGTGTGCCTACCCTTAGGAAGGAAAAAAATGACGTGCTGGAAGTCCACCCACTCCACGAAGGAAACTAAACGTAACAACACAAAGAACTCTGAGTCTGGTCCATGAAAGTGTGACATAGATCTAGCAAGTGAGTGTAAAGGAAACGAAGATAATGTCACGAGTGTAGAACTATCAGAGTGTGAAGAGTAAACACCTGCAGAAAGGATGTCCAAGTGATGTGAAGGTAACATAACACCCATAACAAAAAAGGGATCCACAAGCAAGGGTGAATCAGTGAAGGTCTCCGGAAAAGTGGAAGTGGTAAGAGTCCCAGAAGGGGAAATCCCAACAACGGAGATAATGAACTCCTCTGAAATACATGTAGATGAATGAGGAACCTGCAATACATCATAAGTGTACCCTACGAAAAGAGTTCTAAGGTCAGGAAAATACTCGTCCGAATGAGGGGGCTCAACAAACAGAAGAGCGATGTCAGATAGGTATGAGTCGTCTAATGAAGGTAGAGGAGTGAAAGGGACCTCAAACAATGAAGGTGGAAAAGAGGTGGGTGTGATGATGATATGAGATTGAATAGGAGACTGCTCAATATCTGGTGAGATGTGGGATGTGTCAAAACTCTCTAAAATAGTGAGAGAAGGAGGAGAAGAGTCCTCTATAGTACTCTCGACATTAGAAATGGGTGCACAATCCTCATCATCAAAAGTAGAACCAACCAAGTATGTGTCAGTGGAAATATCATCACTTGAAGAAATAGAGGAGACAAATGAATCAGCAGCAACAACAATGGCGGCAGTATGTGAAGGGTCTCCATAGAGGGACTGAAGAATGCTCCAAACACGGTGGGGTGGATCTGAGTCTGCCACATGAAACCAGAGAGATATAGAGACATGCATTATCATGTGACCAAAACCATGGTTGCAAGTGTTGAGAAAATCCTCTAGATAACGATGATCAGTGGGTGCAGGAACTGGCCCAAATAAGAAGGGTGAAAGACCCTTGTGAGCGAAGTAATGTTCCATGGAAGCTCGCTAAGCTAAATAGTTCTCTCTCCCGATGAGAAGTGGCAGAGGTTGTAAAGTGATCCTATAATGCTCAAGTCTGGAAAGAGCACTCTCCATGATGCGTAAGCAAGAATGCAAGATGCACAAAAGCAAGACGTCGGACTCGGCCGATAATGCGTCTGTATGTAAAAGCCCAAGAGTACTAGTGAACCCCTCCATAATGAGGCACTTTATAAAGTAGTGTGTTTACAAAATTGAAAATGTCATCACGTAATGTGCGAGAAATCATGTAACTTTGACTAAAGAAGTCCTAAAAAATGAGTAGTGAATTAAACGTTATAGCAAAAATACAATTCCCTCAACTGATGGAAAATGCCAATGAACTTTGCAAACTGATTTAAAAAGTGCCCGAAATGGGTGTAAAGGGTGTCGTGTGGGTACTCATTAGAAATGACATCAAATTTTAGGCAGGTTTTGTTTTTCTTGCAAGGGGGAATTAGCCTCCTACCAACCCTGGACCTCGTCGTTCGTCTTCGACACACGAATGAAGGACATAATTACAAGCAAAAATAAAGCCTTAAAATTATTACAATGTCAAAAGTGAATGTTTTTCACCTTAAAACATTAAAAAGGAGGGATTGTTTTGACCGCCAAACAATGTCTAAAAGGGATGGATGGGGGCCCACGTTGTGGATGCACTGAGCTGTTGTATGCTATGGCAAGTTAATAGCCAAGTTGAGGCTTACAAATGACCACTGCAACGAGTCAAGTTAGTGGTTGACTAAGTTGGGTCGTGGCAGGTATGCAGAATTGTTTGCAAGTTGATGCCATGTGTTGAGCCAAGTCTCTACGTCAAGGACAACAAGGGCCAAATGTCAGTACAGAGTCGCAGGTGTGGCAGAGTTCAACCGTTAAGGCAGGGGCTGTCCAAATTGAAGATTTCGACCACGTGCCGCTGAAGCTGCATGTAGCGGTAGAGATACAGGCAGGTGAGTGGGAGGAAATGTCCAACATATACATCGAGGAGCAGCTGAGGTAGAGTTTGTGAATATGATCTAGACTAGGCACAAATACGACACATAATGGCGACTTAAACTAGGCTGAGCACACAGAAATTTAGGACTCGAGCTGTGTAGATTACAAAGGGCCACGACCAAGCTCATGAGCAGGTGGGAGCATGTTCAAGCATGAGTTGAGCTTGTATGAAAACAGTCCCAGGTTAACTGAGCCCACAAATGTTTAAACCACGAGCAGTGCACGAATGAACCCGAGTCATAGGATTAGTGAAGGTTGTAACATGAGGGATTTGAATGCATGAGCACAAGATGAGCCGCCTAAACAAAGAAAATTTTAAGGCAAGTCACGAACCAAGTAAACTGTCAACCGATGAGTGTACGGTGAACTGTTAGAATGGCTCTACAACAAAATAAACTTGCATTTTCCTTGACCCTGATCACACATAAACGAGCAAGAAACACACAAAACAAACTACTAAAAAATAACCACAAGAATCTTAAAATATGCAAGTAAAGCACATGAAAAAGTGAGAGCTTACACAAGCAACTACACAATGGAGCAACGTGATTCTAGTCCCCTCAGCTCTGATACCATGAAGGAGTGAAGGATGAAGACCTGGAAGGAATTCACGTGCATCGAATAGTTACACTTCACCAAAGTGTAGGAGTTGTGAGATTAAATCAAGCAAGCTTTGTAAAGTAATGTGCATGCATATGAGAGCTCAAGATTCAAAATGTAGTAGAATGGAATTGCTTGGCTTGGCTTAGTTCAAAGGAGGTGAGTACAAATAGGGGAGTGAATGTGTAACTCCCATGTAAGAGAATATTCCTTCATAATGGAGAAGAGGAGTTACTTTACCAAATGGGAATGTAACTCCTATGACACACTTACACATATGACATATTCTGTAAAAGAATCTGTCATAACTAAGATGACAGCTAGATCCATGTCCACCTAAGTGAGATGACTCACCCAGTGAGGTGGAATAACACTAAATAAGTGAATAAAAATACCACCTACACCAACAGGAACAAGTATGAAATAAGGTCTACATGTAGGGTACAAACAAGTACAAGCTTGGGGAATACTATTTATGGTAAATTATGCCAAATTGAGCAATAATTGAACAAAATATATTGATTTTAGCCTTTTAATCTTTGAGATCCTTATATTACAGAGTTTAAACAAAATTGTGGATTTATTCTCTTGCATGATTTGAAATAATGATGATATTTGTATTTTGAATACTTAATTTGTTTTGGTATTTGTCGTATGAAGTTGTCTGCTAAGATAATTTTTAAGAGATGGAATGCTTGAGGATTTCCATAAACTATTACATTGTAAAATGATTTAGCGATATAATGATGCAAGCATTATATGTCATATTCTCCATTTTTACATAGGCAAATCGAACCGAATAAGCTTTCACCACAATCATAGGGATGTGTAACTAGTATAGACAAGCAATAATTATTTAATTCATTTGAAATGGTTGAAAAATACAACTCAATCTCACTACAAGTGTGTGATAATTACACATGTGTCACAAAAATATTGTAATTGTTGTTTTTTTTGCAATATAATGGTTCATAGTGGCTAGCTATTCGATTTGTGTAATGGAACAAGATGGAGTATGGAAGTTCAGGACTATTTACATTAAATAGAAGGTAATTATTATTTTTTAAATACCAAACACATATTTGTATATTTAATAATCTAGATAGCCAATTTATGCAAAAAGTTTCACCCCATAGTCCTGTTTCATTTTTTTGGAACACTGCAATGCATACAATTACATTCTACATAAATATGTTTCTACGTCATGTATTCCATGCACAGTATACAGTTGGAATGGATCTAATTATATTTTATATGATTCTAGTGCATTTGTTTGACCTTTATTTAAACAATTTAGTAAATGATTGATAATGTCATTACGTAGCTTTGAAGATGTATATTTGAAATATAGGACTTGAAATGTGTTGAACAGAAAATTCACCACATGGTAAGAAAATTATGGTTATCTTAATAGCTAACCTGCACTTAAAGCGTCATCATTGGAAGAGTAGTGCACTCCGTGCATTTTTTGTAGTCTTCTACAATTATTAGTTCCTCACATGTTTGGTTTCTTTTTGTTCTATATTGGTTTATTGTTCGTTTAAAGTTTTCGCTAGTAAATTACATTGATCACAACAAAGTAATGAATAAGTATTTTTTTTGAATCTGTAAGAAAAATAATGGGTTAGCATGCAACTTTCAAAATATGAAATAAGAACATTCAAATCCTAAACTAACACCAGTACCACTAATTCCCTTACCTCAGATTGAGCAATGATAGAAAGAGGGAGGAAAATATATACTTGTATTTACCCCCAAGTAGGACCCTCCTTCTTTGATGATTTTTATTTTCTCCTTAGATGAAATTAGAATGCTTCAAATTTGTAGATTGATTTTGGCAGCACTTCCCCTTGATGAAATGGTGATTTTGGCTCACTAGGATGCTATGGAGATTGATAGATTGCTTGGATATTTTGGTAGCATAAGTTTCTTATTGTTATAAGGTTATGTGCATGTGAGGTGGTATCACTATTTGTAGATGGATGCAGGGTTGAGATTAATCTATGTATGATTAGATCAAAGGTTGAAATTCCATGAGAATGGAGAATTCTCTAGAATTAGAAAATTCTAGATTTTAGGATAAATCTCTATTGAATTAAAAATTCAATGGAATAGTACACATTTATTTGAATATTTGAAAATGAGATGGAAGAATGGAGAGGTTTCTAGAAATATAATCCTCCAGATTTTGAGGGGCATTTAGCTTGTTGTTAGGTGAAGTTAATTATGCTTAGTGGGGTGATTAGACGGGGAAGCTAGATATAGAGTAGGTATAGGGTAGGTGGTAGGTGGGTGAGTATTTTTAAATTGCTAGAAAATAGTTAATGAGGATTAGTTAGTATGGAAAATACAATATTAATGATGTATTAATATTTCTAAGGATATAATGGGATTATGGAACAAATGAAAGAAAATAATTGAAGATTTCATATAATAATTAATTAATTTCATAATTAATTATTATATGGTTGATAATGGGAATGGATTATTATTCCATATCATTTGATAAATGATTATGTTAAAATTTTGCATGTCTACATTTTCCCTCTCTTTGAAGAATTATTGCGAAGAAATGACAGCTGAAAGAAAATAAGATGAGATAGGATAGATGGTGAGGTGATTCCCCCTCGAGGGGTTAGGTGGAGAGGAACGAGTCAGGTAACCACTTGGAAAGAAGAGAGGTCTAAGTTAGGAGAGGAGGAATGATTAGAAGATGAGAATATGAGAGGATATTGGAGTTTAAGAGGAAGGATATAGAGGAATGAGAAAATTAAAATATAGGGGGAAAGAGAGAAGAGATGACTAAAAGAGAGGAGGAGAGAAAGAGGAGAAAAGAAAAGTGAAGGGAATTGGAAGAGTATAGAATGAAGAGATGATAGGAATAGGAGAAAGGATTATAGGAATAGAAGATTTAAGAGATATTGGATTATGGATTGTGGATGCCCCAATCGACAATGGATGACAAGGGTGAAGATTGTAAATTATGGGACTAGAGGATGTTGGATGTGAAGATGTGAAATGTTGAGATAAGAGGATGCCCCAATGAATGGGTGAATAATTGTGGATTGAAATATGAGGATTCCCTAGTCAAGGGGTTAGTATTTGAGGATGCGGGATGAAGGACGTTAGATGCCGAGGATAAGGAGTGGTTATTGGATCAATTTAGATGAGAGGTGTGTTCATGAATAAATTAGTTATGCTATGGAAATGGAGCCAAAAAATATAACCTCAAAAGCATGAACCTAATCTACACTAAACCATCACGATAAGAGATAAGAAAGATCACTTCTATCATTACATGAACTTAGATTAACTCTAAACTAACATACATATCCTACTCTCTACTCTTTAGATCACTAATTAAGCATTGAACCTAAGAAGATAAACTTAACTATCAAAGGGGTGATTAGTTGTTTTATGGTTCTCAAGATTTCAAGAATTGAGTCTCACCATTAATGGCTACAAGTCCATATGGTTCTCTCCATATTACTTGAACTTGGATTATGGATGTAAATGGAGGTGTTAGGTCAAGATTAATGGAGGAGGCAAGCTTAAGATCAAATTTCTAATTAGCTTAAAGCTAATACAAATGAGATCCTAAAGCAAGGTTTTCTTAGTGTTAATAATATATCCTAAAATGTGAAGGTGTCAGGTTGAATGAGAAGGCTTAGCCTTGTATTTATAGTTTTCTCCTTAGAAGAATTTGAAATTTGGGTGCATGTGGGACTAAAGGTAAGCCAAAAGCACTTTATGATTAGGAGTGGTAAACATGCTTTGGACTATTTAAGCTAGGTTTAGGCTAGTTAAACTTGATTAGAAAGTGATTAGAGACTCATTGAGAGTTGAAGGGAGTCTGATTAACCAAATGTGATTGATAGATAGCCTATGAAGCCTATAGAATTGATCTAGGGGGAAATAGGAAGATATTTAGCTAATTTAAGGAGGTTTATCAACCAAATGGGTTGAATATAGGAGGAATATGACCAATAAGGTGTCGTAAATGGGAATCCAAGAACGGAGTGAAGAGTAGCTAATTGACAAAGTGTCTTCAATCAGTTGAATTGGAGGAAATGCTAAGTGTAAGCATATTTTAGGTGTTTACAAGAGGATTGTTAGTCGTATGTGAGATGATATGAATGATTGATTGATTAGTAGATTGGTTGGATAGGAGAATGAGGAGGTTATATACTAAATGAGATGATGATGAAGGGAAAATATGATGATAGAAGGGGGTGTGCTATCAGAAAGTGTCTATTGATTTCATCATTAGCAAGATTGTGGCATTGAGCAAAACGCATTAAGGTATAAAGACCATTGATGACTGAATTGTCAAATGCCCATGTCCTCATATTATTAGATAGAAATAATATAAAAATATGGTCCTCCTATCATTGGAATGGAAAAGAGAAACAAAAGCGACCTCATATCATCGGTGAAAATGAAAATGCAGACGAACAAAAAAACACACAAGCAAAACACACACATTACATTTTTGTATTTTTTTGGAATGTTTTGATATTTATATGTTGGATTTTGGATGCTTATAATTTTTTAAATTTTTAGGATTTTTTACTTTTTTAGGATTTTTTAATTTTTTACAATTTTTTAATTTTGTACGATTTTATAGTTTTTTTAATTTTTTTTGTTTTTACGATTTTTTATTTTTTTACAATTTTTTAGTTTTTTACATTTTTTTTAAAAAAAAATATGATTTTTTTAGTTTATTGATGATTTTTTGAATGTGGGGTGATAGAGGAGGAAATTTAATGATGGTAGGAAGAAATGGGAGGGAAAATAGATACATTGGGGGAGAGAACGGGCTCTCAGAAGGTATTAGGGCATCACGATGGGTATAAAAGGGGTTCGGGGTCCACGGGAGGGGTCATTTTCACTGCACATAGATTGAAAATGAGAGCTATGAGGAGAACAAGATGGCTTATGAGAGGATTGTGGACCATCGAGGAAGATGTCGTGAGAGAGCACCAACTACCGTTGGCAACAATAGGACTACTAGTGAGTAGTTTTGAAATCAAATTTTTAGATTATTTTTTACATTTTTCGAGGTTTTTAGGGTTTTCTAGGTAGTTAGTAGTCAAAATCAGCCACAAATGCACACAATTTAGTGCATATGTGTATGAAATAGTGCATGTATGCAGTAAATCGTAGCGCATATGCAACGAAGTGATATGTTTTATCACATATATGAATGGGAGGGATGGGTTTTAGCACATTTGATAGGTTTTAGCGCATTTGATATACTTTAGCATGTTTGATATAGTTTAGAGTGTTTGCATGCTAAAGTAGCACATATGTGAATGTTATAAAATACAAGTTTAGATCTAGCGTGTATACGTGTGGATGGTGGGATAGAGTTTAGCGTGTTTGATGTATTGTGGCGTGTATGATATGGTTTAGTGTATTTGTATGACTAAAGTAGCACATTTGTAGGTGGGGGTAGAAATATGTTTTAGTTTAGCGTGTTTGGGTGGATGTGGGTTATATTTTAGTGCATTTGATATAGTTTAGTGCTTTCGATATGTTTTAACACGGATGTATAGTATAGTAGTGTGTTTGCATATGAGTGGAAAAAGGTTTGTGCATCAACGCATATGTATATATTAGCATGTTTTTGTAGATATTAGCGCATATGTCGTAGGGGTAAAATGGATAAGGGATGGAAAGGGAAGTAGGAAAGTGGTTAGGAATTATGATGTAGGGATTAACATGAGTTGTGTGACTCTATGTGCAGGAGGTGTTGCTTCTGGTTCAGGTGAGGCATCAATAATCGATTGGCCTTATAGTACCTATTCGGGGGCGATGATATAGATGCAAAGGAGGACGAGGCCTCATTATTACATGTATTAGGGTTACTAGATGTGGTGAGGATGCTTGTTATGCAAGCATATCAGAGTTTACTGACAGCACTGGCGGAGAGATGGCACTAAGAGATTAGTACATTTTGGCTTGCCGACAGGGGGAGATGACAATGACTTTGGAGGATGTATATAGGATTTACCATCTATTGGTGGAGGGGTAGCTAGTAGTGTGGCATAGATTGAGACATGGGACTAGGTTGAGATTGCTGACAAATGTGGTGAGAGCTCCTCATGATGGGATGCAGATAGATTTGGGGGTATACTTGAGAGAGGGGTACATGGAGCGGGTACAATTGTTGTTGTGTTCATTTATTAGTTGTGTATTATTCCCAAATGGTGGATGCCACTATTTTAGTATTGGTTTTGTAGATGTCATGCATGTGATGTGTCAGGAGGAGATAGTGTTTGCATGGGCACCAGCAGTTCTGGTGTGATTATATCGTGATTTGCATAGAGCGGCCTATTTTGGAGGAGGGATTATTGGAGTGGGGATTTTGTTATAGCTATGAATTTATAATCATATCAATTTGGGGAGACCGATTGGTATTAGGGAGTAACAACGAGTGGGGAGCCTTTTGTTTATGGCTAGTGGATGACTGGGGGGAGACGGGATCATTTAGGTGAGATGGAATAGTATCATTGATGTATCAATGAGTTATAGGCATGTGATATTATTTGGTAGCCATATCATGAGTATGAGGTGTGGAAGTGAGATCACAGACATCTAGGCAGGGTTTTGACAACATATTATACAGTTGGAGGTCAACCCTATACAGTGGAGCGGTATCGACCAGATTTGGTATTACGGAAGTTCGGTATAGTACAGGGTATTCCTGCCGATTGACACATATTTTCTCAGACCACATGTGACATAGGGGAGTGGGGAGAAGTGATTCCAGAGGCAATGTCTATAGCTAGTTTAGATGATATGCAAGTGATGCCATGGGTAACACTAACAGCAATAGATGATCCTAGAACTATGAAGGGTTATGAGGAGTGGTGGGTAGAGATTAGACTAGTGCAGTTAACATGACCACTAGGTGGGATGAGGTCTATACATGGTCAGTGTCAGGTATACATGGGTATGCCACAAGGACATGTATTGGTGATACACAAGCCCCAAGGAAAGGTTGAGGAAGAGGCATAGATGGTGCCAACAATTATTATATTGGGAGGAGTTCCAGGTCATCAGCCAACAATACAATCACCAATACAGAGCCCGGAGAGTTGAGAAGCAGACTTGATGGAGGTGGAGGGTGTTAAGAGGACATTACAAGATGTTTTTCCATCACAAATAAAGATATCAGGACCTTCTAGTATATAAGGGTCAGGAGTGGGAGGGGTTGATGGTTTAGGGGATGAAGCAGCAGGTAGATTAGGGTTAGGGGATGGTGGAGTAGGAGGTGATGGGGGTGTCGATATGCATGAACATATAGATATGTTGGAGAGGGAAGCTCATGCGTGAGTGATGGAGATATAGGGTTGCGAGATAGAGATGAAGTTTGTATGAGAGATATACATGGGTTGATAGTGGTAGTGAGACAAAGGGATGCATATGTTACACAACTACAGGGATATTTGTATCGGATAAAGAAGGAACGAGATGGGGCTATCCACCACTGGGATAGATTTCATGTGCAAAGGGATGCTTACAAGGTAAGATGTGGCCCATTAGATACAACGGGGGAGGATAGTGAGACACAGGTTGGCTCAAAGGCAACATGAGTAGTAGCAACCCCTAGCACTTCTCAAAGATCAGGTTGGATGGGTCTGCCAGTGACCGTATCATCGCAGCAGTATCTGATAGTGATGGATGAGCTGCATTATTATGAGGGTGTTGTGGCATAGGAGTGGCTGGATGTAATGTGATATATGATCATGTAGCGTGTCAGCGAGTAGGGGAGTTAGAGGGACATAGGTCAGGACAAAGACCTAGACACTCCATATCTTCTGGGAGTGTTGCACAACCTCCAACTAGCAGATCATGTGATGATATAGGGAGTTCAGCACATGGATGAGTAGCATTGGATTGGATTATATGCATTTTTATTGATTATTTTGATGACCAGGGTGGTCACATTTTTTATGTATATATGTATTATTGATTATTTTGATGACCAGGATGGTCACATTTGTGATGTATATATGTAGATGATTCGAGATGTATTTTTACTATTTTTTATAAGGTGCATGATGATGTATGATATCTTGTATATGTTATGGGATATTTTATGATGATTATGATGGTCATATGTTTGACAATTATGTATATGGATGATTATCATTTTGGATGTATAGTGATTTGGTAGGACGTATGTCATGGTGATGTAGTTGATATTGATGATATGTTGTTTATTGATGAAATGATGTAATTTTACTTTATGTTGATGATGTATAATGATTTAATGGTTACCATGATGAGTTTGGATGTGATGATGGTGTAGTGTTTAGATGATTTGGTGTATGTAGGTCTTGATAATAATGTCATCTTTATTGTGAATTGCATATATGATATGTAGGGTGTTAGTTATGATGGTGATGTTCATATGTATATGTATGATGAAATTAGTGGTGTCATTATATTTTATTATGATTAATTTATAGTGATGATGATGTAGTTTAATAACAAGTGGTATTGATTTGTGATTATTAGATGATTGGCTCGATGATGATAAAATGTGAATGGGATCATGACTATTGTATATTGTTGTTGTGATTAATCATGATGATTTATTTATGATGTGATGTGATGGATTTGATTATGGATTATAGACGAGATGATGCTTTTGTTAGATATAGGTTACGGTTTTAGTTATGATTATGTTAGGTGCTTTTTGTTTTGATGTTTGGATAAATGGATGTGTAGCTATAGTTGAATGGTAATGTATGTGTTCATGGTATTTATGTAATGGTGGTATTGACAAATGTACTGGATGTTATATGTTTTTAAATATGTACAATATTTACATTATAACCAATGTGCAAAATACAACTAGATGGCAGAGAGAAAAGGGGAGGAGAAGGGATGAATATCAATGGGGGTGATGGAAAGAAATAAAGGCCTTGGGATCTTCCAAGGGTTTCATTTCTTGGTAGTTGACTGAAACTCCTGGAAATATATGTCATGGAAGATGAGTGTGAACAATGCACCCTTAGTTGGGATCAGGATAGATATTCCTAATCATGGCAGATCCTTTTCTTAGTAGGAAGGATTAAAAGAAGTTTGGATTTAAAGGATGGATAAGGTAGAGTAGGATGAAAAATTTGAATAGGGATAAAAGTGATGTAGGGATGAAGTGGTATTTTTCCCCTAGTGTGTGTATTTGCGTGTTGTAGAGTACTAGTAGATGAAGTATCTGATTTACCATAGCGCTGAAAACTGGTTTTCACTATGGTACTTTCCCAAGGCACCACCGCAGTGGTTTTCACCCGTGGAATTTTTTTTTAGTTTTAATATGTATTTAGGTATAGAAATGCTAGAGATGCATGATATTCATGGGCTCATCCATATCGTATCCATCCGGAGTAGCAAGCTTATAAGCACTTGAGTGGAATTTAGCTATGATGACATATGGTCTGAGCCAGTTTGGTTTAAAATTGCCCTTATTTTCTCGTTCAGCGTTAGTATTGCATTGGTTTTCCTTGAGGACTAGGTCATCAAATTCAAACTTGCGGTCTTTTACACACTTGCTATAATGATGACGGTGGTGATTTTGGTAGGATTTTAGATGGTCCAAGGCTTGAATGCATTTCTCATCTAGTAGTTTGAGTTCTTGAAGGCGATGGACATGATAGTCTTCATCATCGATGAGGTGTTGAAGGGAAATGTATAACGATGGGAGTTCAATCTCAACAATTAGAATTGCTTTAGTACCAAACAAAGGAGTATGGATTGCCACCGGTGGGAGTGCGGATGGAGGTGTGATAAGCCCACAAGGAGGGATATATTTTTGTATGCCAATCTCATCCTGCTTGATTCACAATTTTTCCAAGGATGCGCTTTAGTGTCTTGATATTTAATTGGTCACAAAGTTCATGGAAATCTTGATTTTTAAAGGATTTTCCATTTTCCATGATGAGAGCAGATGGAATACCATAGCATCAGATGATGTGGTTAAGGATATATTTGAATGTTTTTTTACCGGTGACATAGGTGAGTGGCATGGCTTCGACCCACTTAGTGAAGTATTCTATGGCAGTGATAATGAACTTGTGACCATCAGATGAAATTGGATTTAATTTTCCCATGAGATCGAGACCTCGGGTAGAAAAGGGCCATGAGGGAGTGATGGGTTTTAAAGCTTGGGATGGTGAGTGGATGAGTTCGACATGTTTTTGGCATGGGACACATTTTTAGACATATGAACATGTATCTTTTTCTATGCTTGGCCAATAATAACCAGTATGTAGAAGCTTTTTGGCTAGGGCGACACCATTAGTGTGAGCACCGTAGATTTCCGCACAAACTTCCTAAAGTGTTGATTCATCCTCTTGGGAATTTAGGCATTGTAACAATGTTCTGTCAAATCTTTTATGATACAGGGTGTCACCAAGGATAGTGAAGCAGGAGGCTCATTAGATGAATGATTTGCAATGGCAATGAGGGAGATTTGGTGGGAGGGTATGATCATGGAGATCAGTGTAGATGTCATGGTACCAAGGGGAATTGGGACCAAAAATCTCACAAACCATCTTAGACTCAGGGATATCATAAGCTGGGATCATTAATTGATTGACCAAAAACTACGAATCAGATGCATAAGAGGGCATGTATAGGAGGGAGACGGTGGTAGCCATAACATCTTTTGATTTATTGCTTGTACGAGGAACTTATTCAAACTGAATATGTTGGAAATAATCCTTGAAACTTTCAACTATTATTTTATAAGGAATTAATTTATCATCTTTGGTGGCATATTCATCATTAACTTGTTTGATGATTAACTGTGAATCACCAAATACATTGATATGCTTGATATTCCATTGAATGATCATCTTTAAACCAACAATGAGTGCTTCATATTCAACTATATTGTTGTTATAAGGGAAAGCAAGCTGGAAAGATTTAGGAATTAAGTCTCCATGAGGAGAGATAAATAGGATACTTGCTCCTGAGCCATGATGTGTGAAGGATCCATCAAAGTATAATGTCCATGTATTTGAATCGGCGACCGTACATATGGATTCATCTAATAACCAAGTGGTGAGTGGTGTAGAATCAGAGACTAAAGCTTTTGCCAACTGGTCAACTACAACTTGTGTTTGGATAGCTTTCTAATTAACATATTCAATGTCAAAATCATTGAGAAGCATGATCCATTTAGCCATTCGTCCTGTGAGATCTGATTTAGAAAGTAGATATTTGATTGGATCAACTTTAGCTAGGAACTTAACGATATTATTGAGCATGTAATGTCGTAGCTTTTGAGCGGAAAAGACTACGAAAAGACACATTTTTTTCATAGGAGTGTAGTTGAGCTCATACGTAATTAATGTTCAACTAAAATAATAGATGGTTTGTTCCTTTCGATAGGTATCATGTTGCGCCAAGAGAGCTCCCAAGGCATGTTGTGTAGTTGATATGTAGAGAAGAAGAGGCATTCTCAGTATAGGAGGTACCGAGACAAGATGATGCATAAGATATTCCTTGAGTTTATCAAAAGATGCCTGGAATTCCCCGTTCCAATGAAATTATGTTCCCTTTTTTAGCAAATGATGGAATTTGATATTTTTAGGTGGAGGCATTTCGACTACAACTTTTACCTTATATAGATCAATTTTAATCCCACGCCTAAAGACAACAAAGCCTAGGAGATTGCCAGATGTGACACTAAAAACACATGTCTTGGGATTGAGGATAACCTTTTATTCCCTAATTCATTTGAAGATTTGGCGAAGGACCATAGGATATTCCTCGCGAGTTTTAGATTTTCCCATAGTTTTGTCGATGTAGTATTCAACTATATCATGCACCATATCATGAAAAATGACAGTCTTGGCATGTTGGTAGGTGGCTCCGGCATTCTTGAGTCTGAAGGGCATGGCTTGATAGAAAAACATGCCCCAATGTATAGTAAAATTTATTTTATGATGATCTTCTTCAAAAAAATTGATCTAATTATAGCCAGAGAAACTGTCCATGAGAGACAACATCTCATGCCTAGTTGTAGAGTCGATGATCATATTAATATTAGGTAGTGGGAGATCATATTTAGAGAAATATTTATTGATGTCACAGAAATAGGTATAGATGTGAATGCCCCCAGTTTTCTTGCCTATGGGGACGATATTGGAGATTTAATCAGAATAATCAATGGGTCGGATGAAAATGACATCAAACATCTTATGTAATTGTTCTTTGACAAGCAACACATCTTTCAGAGATTTTTTTTACCGGCTTGGCATATTTACATACTACAAGATTGTGAACCACTAGGGAGGGATTCATACCAAGCATATCCACATAGGACCATGTGAATACATCTAAAGATTATTTTAGGAGTGCAGTAAAGGTGACATGTTCTTCTATAGACAAAGATGCCGCCAGTTTGAGAATCTTGGGTTCTTCTTCCATTCCAATGTTAATATCAATGGTTTCCTCAATTAATGACGTGGAGCCGTCTTGTAGCATTGCGGGAGCTGGGAGAAGTTGATCCATAAGTAGATCATGTTTGGGATTTGGGGATTCTTAGAAGAAATCAGCGAGGGGATATTCCTCATCAAGGTGAGAAGAGAAGTTAGGATGAGGGATATTGGATTGGGATGGAAGGGAAAGGGCAGACTCCTGTGCATCAAATTAGGCGTCAATGTTTAGGAATATTTGGAAACCTTTTTTATGATCCCCATCAAGTATATCATCATGAGTTCCCATGAACTCAAGAATTTATTCATGATTTTGAAATGATTCAAGAGGGGCATGCTCTAATCATTGGTCCCATTGAATGAGTTGTGGACAAGGATAATTATAGTGGTGAATATTCATAATTTGGCGAATATTCCATTTTAGGAAAAATTGAAAAGGTGAATTTTCTGGTACGGGTTAGTGACCTATTCGCCTAAAAATTACAGTTTAATTTTTTTAGGGGTCAGCTTCGCCTAGGCTTATAGGCCTAGGTTAGTTTTGAGATAGGTTTTTAGAGTCTTATAGGCCTAGGTTAGTTATGAGATGCCAATCGAAAACACTAAGAAATTAGGATGGTATGACTTATGGGGGTTAAGATGAAGGATAATATTTCTTTTTGGAAAATGGAAGAGGGTGTTTATGTCGTATTATTGATGAGATGGATTATTATTTATGTTATTTTCCTAGGTAAGAGAATTTTAACTAGCATGGGATAAATATTATGAAATTTATTTAATTAGATGGGAATGTTGGTTTTTCTGTTTAAATTTTGGACCTTTTGTGGTATTGTGGAAAGTGTAACTAAAGTATGTACGCGATAGTAGTGTATGTTTAAAGTTTATAGTGGAAAATTTTGGTTTACTATTTACAAGGATGTGTGTTATGGAAAAGGGATAGTGTGTGGTCAAAATTTATGTATTAGGTGAAAAAGGAGGAATGTTTTCGTTTTATATGATAATTGTGGTAGGTGTGATTAATGATATGTGATATGGAAGATATGGTCAAAGTTTGATGATGTACATTCTAAAAATCGAGGTTAAAAGGTTGTAGTCAAAATGGGTGAATGGTAGATATATGGTATAATTATGAGGATTAGTGTGATGGTTATTTATTGGTTTTGACAAAACACTCAAACAAGTATAATCATGCAATCACAACCCTAACTAGTCAAGTGGGATTGCAACCAAACTATAGCTTGCTTTTAATACCACACACTGATGGTGGTGCAAAAATTGGCTCTCCACCTATGTGCCAATGTGTGATTGGATAACGAGTGATCTTGGGAAGTGTGGAATCCTTGCACTATAGTTCGATATGCAGCCAAAAAGGCTACCTAGTCTAGGCTGACGAGCTCTCTAGGGGAGTTCATGTTGCAAGGATGTTGTTTAAGACCTGGGATTTGGGACATGGGAGCCCCTCATTTCATGCCACTCTTAAAATAAGCAAGCACTTATCCAAAAATGAAATATTTCCTTGAATTTATATACCCCACTAGAACACAGGGTGTGCCTACATGCTTAGAGGTGAATCCCACGGTTACAAGACCCCTAAGAATACGGTAAGTGTGTGGATGTCACTTCCACATAACGTTATCCCCTAAAAAATAAAAAAGGGAGGGAAGAATAACCACTTTTGATCCTCAAGATCGTCCTAAGATGTGAGAGGAGAGCATACACGACGTCACCTTCGGGATTTAAGACAAACAAGCACACAAATTTACAAAAAGATAACGCACAAATTAAAGAAAATTAAAATTTATATGATGGGGGTCTTTGATAAGGGGACCTGTAAAAATAAAGGATTAGTAGTTTATTTCAAACCCCGATGTTCTTGGACCACTCGAGTTGCAAGAAAAAGGTTAGTAGTTTTGATTTAATCAATATCTTGCAACCACAAATGTTTGTAAAATATCGTTTGAATATTTAACCGGCAGAATTTCCCCTTGTCTCTACAATATTCCTACAAAAACATAATGTTAGGAACTGCAAAACACCACTAAAAAGAAAAAAGTGTAAATAGTTGGTCAAAAATTATGCAAAAAGGTTAGTAGAGAAAACATGCTATTTCAGAGCAAAAGCGTTGTTTAAGAGAAAACGTGTTGAAATGTTATCAAATGTGCCAATCCCCCACAACATAGAGTTAGAGTCATAAAAGCATTAATTCAGGTCACAAACATGTTGAAGTATGATCAAACGTGCTGATGTATACACAAACACGCTACACATGCATAGAAATAAGCTAGTATACACAAAAACATTGTTTTAGATCACACATGTGCTAAACTACTATCAAATGTGTTGATATATGCATAAATGTGTTGAACGTGCACAGACAAAATAACATAGACATAGAACATTGATATGCTAACAAACGCGCTGAAATGTGGAAAAACATGCCATGGGTTTCATAGACACGCTGAAATATGTCCCTGCAACCACATAAATTAATTTTTCATGCAGAAGCGTTGTTTCAGAGCATATGCATTTTTTTACATTGCAGACACGCTACTTCAGGTCATACACACTGAAACAAAACCAGATCACAAGAATTCAAAAAATTTAGGTCAAAGCTTAACGAAACTTTATCAAATTTTCACAGCTTGTTTCTAAAGGGTAATACTACTAAACATAATCAAATTTTTGTTGATTAAGCCCCACGATGGGCGCCAAAATGTAAGAAAAATAATGTGTTAGCATGAAGTTTTGAAAATAAGAAATAAGCACATTCAAATCCTAAACTAACACCACTAATTCCCTTACCTCAAATTGAGCAATGATAGAAAGAGAGAGGAAAATATATACTTGTACTTACTCTCAAGTAGGATCCTCCTTCTTTGATGCTTTTGATTTACTCCTTGGATGAAATTAGAATGCTTCAAATTTGTGGATTGATTTTGGTAGCACTTCCCCTTGATGAAATGATGATTTTGGCTCACTTGGATGCTATGGAGATTGATAGATTGCTTGGAGATTTTAACAGCATAGGTTTGTTATTGTTTTAAGGTTATGTGCATGGGAGGTGGTATGACTATTTATAGATGGATGGAGGATTGAGATTAATCCATGTAGGATTAGATCAATGGTTGAAATTCCATGAGAATGGAGAATTCTAGATTTTAGAATAACTCTCTATTGAATTTAAAATTCTATGGAGTAGTGCACATTTATTTGAATATGTAAAAATGAGAGGGAACAATGGAGAGGTTTCTAGAAATAGAATCCTCTAGATTTTGAGGGGCATTTAGCTTGTGGTTAGGTGAAGTTAATTATGCTTAGTGTGGTGATTAGATGGGGAAGCTAGACATAGAGTAGGTATAAGGTAGGTGGTAGGTGGGTGAGTATTTTTAAATATTAATGATGTATTAATATTTCTAAGGATATAATGGGATTATGGAACAGATAATTGAAGATTTCATATAATAATTAATTAATTTCATAATTAATTATTATATGGTTGATAATGGGAATGGATTATTATTGCATATTATTTGCTAAATGACTATGTTGACATTTTTTATGTCTATAGAATACATACCTTTGTGTAATATGTGCAATTATTTTGTTGGTAATAAAACACTTAGTTGTGAATACCTGTAACATGGACAACATAATAATACAAAATTATATATTAGTATACACACATATATATCTATGAATACACAACATAGATAAATAACATCCAGATACATATATATCTATGGATACATTACTGGGAAGGATGGTGACATTATTGGGAAGGATGGTGATGTACAAAGAATCTAGGAAAAGGAAGAAAAATCTAGTTCCAGACATTATGCAAAGTAGTGGGAAACAAAATTTAGTTATTCATCCTATAAGTAGAATTAATAGCAGAATAGTTAATGTGGAAGATAGAAAAATGTACTAGCCAATGTGTCTCTTGCTTTCACCAAGTCTGAGATTTATAAGCACAGAACATCATGAAAATGTAGGATCTACTTTTTTGGCGTTGTTACAGGATAATCTACCCCTGTATGAGGACCCTTAGTGTACAGTATACCTGAGCTGGCGTAAATTTTTTTGGCCTCGAAAAAATGCACCTGACATATCGGGAAACGTGCTCTTCTCATATGGGCGAGATTTTTGACCCATAGGTTTATGGGACGGGTTTTTCCCATGGTTTTGATACCCACAGTTTTGTAAAACTACTTAAGTAGTTGTCTATTTATATGGTGTTATGCATATGATAGATAGACAAGTAAATGTATTGCAGATGTGTTTTGAATTCGGGTGTGAATTCTGTAGAGTTTGTTGAGCATAGCTCCAAACGGATCTGGGTATTGTATTGAGAGAGCGGAGGCTTGTAATAAAATCTGAGCAAGTGATACTTGGTGGACGTAGCCCAAATTGGGTGAACCACGTTAAATCTTGTCTCTCTGTGTTGTGTTATTTATTCTGCACTTTTATTTGAGATCTGTAATATTTTCTGCATATTAGTTTCTATTGTTGCAATTCTGTAAGGGATTATTCCGCATATTTTATCTCTTATTTCCTAACAATTGGTATCAGAGCCTAGTTTGGTTTGTTGAAGTGTTGAATCGCAGGGAAAGTTTTTTAGCTTGAGTGGGAGCTATGGCAGATGATGGAAGATCTAGGGTTGATAAATTCAACGGGCAAAATTTTAGTCTTTGGAAGATGCAGATGGAAGATTACCTTTATCAAAAGGATCTTTATACTCCGCTGTCTGAGAAGGTGAACAAACCCTCGAGCACATGACAGATGCGGAATGGAATTTGCTGGATAGGAAGGCACTTGGGACAATCTGGCTGTGTCTTACATCTTCGGTATTATTTAATGTTTCAAAGGAAAAGACTACAAAAGATCTAATGGATGCATTAGGGAAGTTGTATGAAAAACCCTCTACCTCTAATAAGATATTTTTAATGAAAAAGTTGTTTAATATGAAGATGTCTGAGAATAGTTCAGTAGCAGATCATTTAAATGATTTCAATATGGTTGTGAATATGATAGCTTTGGTTACAATAGAATTTGATGAAGAAGTTAGGGCTTTATTAATTCTGTGCTCTTTACCTGAAAGTTGGAATAGCCTGGTAATGGCGGTAAACAACTCGGTTCCAGCTAACTCAAAGTTGAAGTTTGAGGATGTTGTAGGGGTGATTCTAAGTGAGGAAATGTGAAGAAAAAGCTCTGGGGAATCTTCTACTTCAGGGAATGCTTTGACAGTGGAAACTAGAGGGAGACAGAAGAATAGAGGAAACCGTGGAAAATTGAAAGATTGGGGCAAAGGTCAAAATCCAAGAGCAAGATTGTATGTTGGAACTGTGGAAAGTCTGGGCATGCAAAGAAGGATTTTTGGGAGCTTCGGGACAAGAAGAAACAATAGGAAGAAAACAAGGAGGCAAATGTGGCATCGGGTAATGTATGTCAGGATGCTTTGATTCTTTCTTTGCATAATATTACTGAATCTTGGGTTTTAGATTCAGGGGCTTCTTTTCATGCTACTCCACATAGGCATTATTTTGTTGATTATGTTCAAGGGGATTTTGGGCATGTTTTTCTTGGTGATGATGAGCCTTGCAGTATAGTTGGAAAAGGTTCTGTTCAGGTTAAGATGTAGAATGGGAATACATGGCTATTGAAGGATGTCAGACATGTGCCTACATTAAGGAGAAATTTGATATCGGTGGGGCAATTGGGAAGTGATGGTTGTACTGTGATATTTACAGCTAACTCTTGGAAGGTTACCAAGGGTGCTCTTGTGTGGTGGCAAGAGGTAAGAAGGTTGGAACCTTGTATTTAACCACTGATAGTACTAATGATTGTAATCTTGTGGCTTCAGATGCAGATACAACATTATGGCACTATAGGCTCGGTCATATGAGCCATAAGGGCATGAACATCATAAAGAAGAATTTGCCTGGATATACAGAAACTAGTTTGGATTTCTGTGAGAACTGCATATATGGGAAATAGAAGCGAGTAAGGTTTCTCAAGGTTGGACCTACGAAGAAAGAGAGTAAGTTAGATCTGGTACATTCTGATGTGTGGGGGCCGGCTCAGGTATCATCTCTTGGGGGTTCAAGTTATTATGTTACTTTTATTGATGATGCAACAAGGAAAGTTTGGGTTTATTGTATTAGAAAACAAATATGATGTATTTGACACTTTTGTTAAATGGAAAGCCTTGGTAGAGAATGAAATAGGTCTTAAGCTAAAATGTCTCAGGTCAGATAATGGAGGGGAGTATTGCAGCAATGAATTTGATGATTATTGTTCTAAGAATGGAATCTGCAGGCAAAAGATGGTTCTAGGAACTCCGCAGCAGAATGGGGTATCAGAAAGGATGAACAGAACAATAATGGAATGTGCTAGGAGCATGAGGTTACATGCAAGACTGCCTCTTTCTTTTTGGGTAGAAGCGGTGAGCACATATTTGCACTTGATAAATAGAGGACCCTCAAGTGCCTTGGATGGAGGCATACCTGAGGAGGCTTGGTATGGTAAGAAAGTTGATTATTCATTTCTTAGAGTCTTTGGATGTGAGGTGTTTGTTCATATAGACAAGGATGATAGGACCAAGCTAGAGGCTAAATCAGAAAAAATGTACTTTCATTGGTTATGGTGGTGATGACTTTGGATTTAAATGTTGGAGTATTAAGGACAAGAAAATCATTCGGGTCTAGGGATGTGGTCTTTAATGGGAAATTCATGTATAAGAAACAGTTTCAGGAAAACATGGAAGAATCCAAGAAAGAATATGTAGTGGTAGAGGATCTTCTAGATGGGACAGTGACCCATGAATCAATTCAAGAACTAACTCAACAGGAACCCCAGACTCCTATATTGAGGAGGTCTTCTAGGGTAAGAAGAGAACCTGAACATGTTTTTCTCCTTCTCTTTATTATTTATTACTCACTGATAGTGGAGAGCCAGAGAGCTTTGATGAAGCAATACAAGTAGATGTCAGTAAGAAGTGGGAGCAAGCCATGGATGAGGAGCATAAGTCTCTCATGGAGAACCAGACTTGGGATTTGGTGAAGCTACCGGAAGGAAAAAGAGCATTGCAGAACAAGTGGGTGTACAGAGTTAAAGATGAAGGAGGAAAGAAAAGATATAAGGCCCAGTTGGTGGTCAAGGGGTTTGCACAGAAACAAGGTATAGATTTTGATGAGATTTTTTCTCCTGTAGTAAAAATGACTTCTATCAGAACTGTTCTTGGAATAGTGGCAGCAGAAGACTTGCACTTAGAACAATTAGATGTAAAGACTGCATTTCTCCATGGTGATTTGGAGGAGGAGCTATATATGCAGCAACCAGAAGGATATGAAGTCAAAGGTAAAGAGGAGATGGTGTGCAAACTGAAGAAGAGCTTGTATGGCCTGAAACAAGCTCCACGTCAATGGTATAAGAATTTTGATAGCTTCATGATGGAGCAAGGTTATATTAGATGTCATTCTGACCATTGTGTGTATACAAATAAATTTGAGGATGGAAGTTATATTATCCTGTGTTTGTATGTAGATGACATGTTGGTTGCAGGTAAAAACATGCAGGAAATAAAAGTACTGAAGAAACAACTAAGTGAATCCTTTGATATGAAGGATTTGGGGGCAGCCAGACAAATCCTTGGTATGAGGATAACTCGGGATAGGAAGGAACGGAAGCTGACTTTATCTCAGGAAGAGTACATTAAGAAGGTATTGGATAGGTTTAACATGCAGGATGCTAAACCGGTTGGGACTCCTTTGGCAGGCCATTTTAAGTTATCAAAGGAGTGCATTGTCCCAAGATAGAGCAGGAAAGAAACTAGATGTCCAAGGTACCTTACTCATCAGTAGTTGGCAGTTTGATGTATGCTATGGTGTGCACTAGGCCTGATATTGCCCATGCAGTGGGAGCTGTGAGTAGATTTATGAGTGATCCAGGTAAAGAGCATTAACAAGCAGTAAAGTGGATCCTTCGGTATTTGAGAGGGACCATGGGGGCAGTTTTTTGCTACAGTGGATCAGAAACCACTTTACGTGGTTATGTAGATTCAGACATGGCTGGAGATGTAGACAGCATGAGGAGCACGATAGGTTATATTTACACTATATGTGGGACAACAGTGAGCTGGATTTCACGACTACAGAAGTTGGTGGCTTTGTCAACCATGGAGGCCGAGTATGTTGTTGCAACAGAGGCAAGCAAAGAGATTATTTGGTTACAAAAATTTCTTGAGGAGTTGAAGCATAAGGAGGAGGAATATAAGATGCATAGTGATAGTCAGAGTGATATACACCTAGCTAAGAACTCTGCTTTCCACTCTAGGACAAAGCATATACAGTTAAGGTACCATTTCATCAGGACAACTTTGGAGGAAGAGAAGTTGAAGTTGGAGAAGATTCATACCAGTCAGAATCCTGCAGACATGATGACCAAGGTGGTCACAAGGGAAAAACTAAAGTTATGTTCAGCTTTGGTTGGTCTTCACAGAAACTAGTGAAGGGTTGAGAAGCTTGCTCAGAGGAAAACTAGTCTCCAAGTGGAAGATTGTTAGGTTGTGGAGCCTGTTTTCATGTGTGAAAGTGTTGAAGATAGTACACTAAGAGTACTGTACATTTTTCATGTATCCTCGCCGAGGTTCGGCCGGGCCGGGCAGGGCCTGAGCGAAAAAAAAAAATTTAGGCGTAAATTTTTTTGGCCTCGGAAAAAATGCACCCGACATATCGGGAAACGTGCTCTTCTCATATGGGTGAGATTTTTGACCCATAGGTTTATGGGACAGTTTTTTCCCATGGTTTTGATACCCACAGTTTTGTAAAACTGCTTAAGCAGTTATCTATTTATATGGTCTTATGCATATGATAGACAGACAAGTAAATGTATTAGGTGAATAGTGTGTGTAAATTCAAGTGCAAATTCTGGGAGGGTTTTATTAAGCGCAGCTCCAAACAAGATTTGGTTATTGTAATTGTGAAGACTATGGAGGCTTATAATAAAATATGAGCAAGTGATTCTTGGTGGATGTAGCCCACATTGGGTGAACCACGGTTAAATATTGTCTCTCTGTGTTTTGTTATTTATTCTGCACTTTTATTTGAGATCTGTAATATTTTATTCATACTTAGTTATCTACTGTTTACGATTCTGTGAGGAATTATTCCGCATTAGATTCTATTAATTTCTAATAGATTTGCTGAAGAATATGCATTCAATAAATTATAATGAATGGATCTCAAAGCACTGTAAGGGATGAAAAAAAGGCTTCTTGTCTCCTAAAGATGGACACAAGATCTTGGCAATCAGACAATTCATAGATTTTTTGTAGCTTTTTTTAACCTATGAGAAAGGATATCGGTAATCATATTTTTTTGTTTTTTTTCATCAGTGAAAAGGATATCCTCCAATAGGGTACTCCACAAGCATATCTTCCTCCACCACATGGATAACCTCCAGCTGGGTAGGGTCCAGATTTATAGGGTTGATCAATGATCATGGATGGGTCACTACTTGAAACACAATGTCAAGGTGATCTACCCACTTTGGGCAGTGGAATGGTGATTTCAGATCAAGACATTTAGAGCCAAAAAGAGGTGGGATTAGGGTTCATGAAGTATAAAGACGAATTGGGGCTACTTAGGATGAGTAAATGGGTCAGGTGGACTGGTGGAAAACATTGAAATAACAGGCTTATGGAGTGCCTTTTTTTAAATTATCAAGACATTTTGTTGCTGGCCTGAGAAACAGGATACAATAGAAGATTTAATAAGAGTGCAAATATAATCTAAATGAGTGGATTCAAGATATTAACTAAACATTTTGATTGCAGGTGTATGTGCTAATGAATGATTAATATTGGGTAATATGTAGATAGTGTTGGGATAAATTGAATTGTTATGAGTTGGATGCATGGGAATCTGAGGAAAGGGACATGTAGATTTTAATGCTATGTAGAAAATATGACACAGAGTGAACACGAGGTGAGATGCTTATTTGACGGTATCACAAAAATATGGTGTCTACATTTTCCCCTTTATGTCAAGTGGTTTTCATTGGGAACTAACACATGAGATAAAAATAAAAAATGTTTTAAATATGCATTGATTAAGGTCTTTCCCCATTCAAACTAGGGGTCGATGACATGAAGGAATTTGATATACGAGTTCTGAAAGAGTTTAGATGAAGATGGATATAAAGGATTATAAAATAATATGGGGAGATATTGATATCCCAGAACAAGGACTAACACAATTTCAATTACTGAACATGAATGCTAAATAAAAATATGGTAGCATGATTTCACGGCATTGGACTCTAATATTGGTAGGGAATAAAGTACAACCTCAATGTACAACTTGAACAACAATGACCTAATTCAATTCTTTGTGAGTTGGCAACACAATTTCAATGTCAATCTAACTGGATTTGAATACAAGGGGGGTCTGCTTCATAATGGTTTTGCCAAGTCGTGGCAATACAATGGGTCTCAAGGAAGACATCAAATATGTGAAAACAAAGGAGATTAATGGCTGCAGATCAATTATTTTGGTTAATATTTACTATAATTGTCATTCCCGGGGAAAAGGACAATATGATGTCCTCCATACTTAAGTTAAGGAATCAAAAATATGCATCCAAGGTGGGACAAAAAGGAGGTAAATAATTGTGAGGCTAATGTAGTGAGAACATGACAGATTGTTATCCAAGTAGGTTAAAAGTGATGCAATATTGTGAACAGACCGAGACCTGATAAGGAAAATCCCATGGGGATAGATACCAGATGCGATGTAAATACAACATAAGGTAACTAGTCGAAAAGACTTAGATACTTTGAAAGGAAGGATTGATTGAAAATGAGCACCCCCAAGGGGATACCAAGGAAAGAAGACATGGTCAGGTCGACGACGATTGGCTACCCGATGGTGCATGACCAAGGATGAAGTGGTGGTGACCCAAGGGGGTTGATGGAGACTAGGTTCGAATATGCTATATAATCCCATGGGTCGCCTGATTAGGCTCATTTGCACGGTTCAAAGTGACGATCAAAATCTCTGAGGTAAATCTAAGAGCACCCATGAGATAGTTGGAAGACTTAAACTGGAGGTTGGATGGATTAGTGAGGAAACAACTTTAGACTTAAACTCATAAGGATGTGAATTCAGCTAGCAACATTTCTTAAATTTCCTCGTTCTAAAGATGGACATCTTTCTTTCCTACAATTGTAGTAGATTAATAGTCTTTGGTATTATGTCCCTATAATTATTAGGAAGTCAGCGCAATATGAACTCCTGCGAGTCACCTATAACTAGAACTACAGCATCTATATTGTCCGATTTCAGGCCTAAAAGGGTATTGAATCATGCTACGATGCGTCAACCTGGGTCGACAGGGTTGACTAGGACTAAAAAGGTTAATTTTGGATTTTTTCATATGAAGACTCTATCTGAAATTTTATCCCCATTCATCACATTGGTTAAATGACAGGCACTAGAGACCTTATATATGTGGTACACAGTGTCTCGGCCTTGTATAATCAAGTTAGCAGGGAATGTCTACTTTATTTTGAGTGGGACCACTTAGATTGCAGTAGGATTAGGTGGAATTCCATCATTACTAGATGATTCCACAAGCATGTTTTTCTTATGATTGCATTGGTGGAGATTTCATGGGATCACCGCCTTTACATGCACATTTTCATTTATGATGGGAGAGATGACTTAGATCAAAAGTCTCGCAGTCTAGATTACGTGCCCTCTCATCATTGGTCTTTGTGGTCCTATTATCCGTGCACTCGCTTTCTCAAAATCAATCCAAATATACAGCAGATAGAATATTATGGGTATTTAGATCGTATTTTTGATCTGACACTCCATAGATTACCTTCATGTCTGGGGAATTTAAAAATAGAGACGCAGTGCGAGCATAGTGTGGCTAGGATCAGATTGATATGCTTGGTGATGATGGTCATTTATAGCTATGCACTACCAAATTCAATGGGTGCGAGATTCCCATGGATGATGACGGGTATAGTTGTAGAGATTATCTGATAGACAAGAATAATGGAGGAATTTTAGGGAGGGTCCACAACATTTTTGGTGCATGTATAGCTCCATGACGGTCATATGTTTCCCAATGTTATCCTTCCAGCAGGAGGACATTCTCAGATGGATGTAGGATTCTTACTCCATTGTTGGGCATATGAGCATATTGAAGTGATCAGGCCACCAGGCCTACCATGCATGATAGGGTATCATATTTAGGTGGTGGTTTAGTTCATTAATGTTCAGAGTTGATTCAAGCTCATTGTGATATCGAGCAGATGATTTCAGAGGAGTAAAGTGGTATAGCATTCGGATGGGAATGAGGCAGATCTTGATGTGGACCAAGCTCCCAGAAAAAACATTGATGGCCATATTGTGATTTTCCTAAGTGGAGCTGACTCTGGATATGGAGTATACATGGATGAATCCACCATGAAATGGCCCTGGTATGTAATTGGACAGATTCGCTTATCAGATGATACTGAGGCCATCCAGTTTGGTAAATTTAGATGATAGCATTTTGGTGCGTAGTCCTCAGATAGGTCCCAGTAGAGCCTAGTAAATATAGGTGATACGAGTCAGATGAGGGATCCTTCTGAGTCCCAAAGTGGTAAACAGCCCCATTGGATTGCTAGGTGGGGGAGCCCGATGGGATAACACATGATGATGGATTGGGTCTTCCCAAATTTATAGTATTATATATTAGATGAAGAGGACATAGGTAGCATTTGTATAGTAGTGGAGGGAGATGACGGGGGTGATCCGAGAAGGAGGAGGATGATTGTTCTAGCTGAGGAGGAGGATGTGTCACCTCCAGAGGGTGGATGAGGATGATGATGCGAGAGGTACTGAGCCACAGAATAGCTTCTTGGTTATAAAAAAATCAGGATTTCCAGAACAATAGGATAGGGACACTTGACACAATAAGAGAGGTAGGTTACGCGAAAGGACTATCCTTAGTCCTACACAAGGAGAGGGACCATGCTAGGCAGAAACACGACAAATATAGAAGACAAAGGGTAGGCAATCTATAGAGCATGACTATGGAGACCTCATTCCTTTAGTTGGCTATAAAGTCAGCCAGAGTGGTGCACCAGTGGAATTCACACAGGAGCTAAAGTGAGAATGCAACCACCGTGTATTGTTTGGGGTAATAGAATTACAAGGCATTGAGGACTATAGGTGGTGCACTAGTTGCAGTGGATGGCAGATGGGCGTGCAAGAATTACAAGAGGGCTACTGTGGACGCTGAGAACATGAACATATACTGAAGGCTATGGTAATGAGGAAGGTAGGGGTCATAGCATGGCCGACACCATCCTGCAGATAACAACAAGTATGTGCACGGAATCAGTATATGCTACGATGTGGGTCTCACGATTCCGAGGAGAGTGACGGCCTAGAGATAGATTCAAGAGACTAATCCACATGGGGCAATAGCGTGAGAATGTGAAGTGATGTAGCAGTTCATGTGATTTTGATCGATATACTTAGCAGTAATTCATGACGATGAAGGCCTTCAGAAGTGTACCTCGATAGATGTATATATGGGTAACGTTATGATAATGATGAGATATGAATTGGTGTTGTGAACAATATCATGCGTGTATGAGTATGCCCTTATGGATTTGATGACCGTCTTCTTCTAATAATTATCAATATATAAAAATGTTTGATAGTCAAACATTATATCCTGCTTTGAGCTTTGACTTTTGTATTTTTATTTTTGTTTTTGTTTTTGTTTTTGTTTTTGTCTTTTGCTTTTAATTTTGAGGGATCAGTAAATATTTAAACTATCTAGACTTTCAAAAAACGAAGTTCTATATTTAAGGTGAGTGTCATTGATCATTCTCATTTAGAACAGCATATATCTTGAGCCTTCAACATATATTGCAGATAAACTATGAAATTTAAACATACACTAGACACTCTTATCTATAGTTGAACATAAAATTCTATTAAACATTTCACTAAATTATCTTAAATTCACTAATAATTATTTTTAAAATAAATACATAAATTGTTGGTACGTCCATATAATCACTTCTACTTTTTAATCATGTGTTTAACCACATATATATAATTTTGTCTGTAACAACCCTCTCCTAAATATTTTGCTATCATAAGAATTATTTGTAATTGTAGCAATACTCATGTTTTGTATTACACAAATTCACTTGCCCCAAGACATTTAGTAATTAGTCAAAATGAAGATTATGAAACATTCATAATTTTAACCATTTTAAATTTAATCTCACAAAAGTGGGAAAATTGTTTTCATAGAGTATTTCAACTAATAATTTTTCAACTTCCACTCAACTTCTAAATCCTTATATTTAACTCAATACTCACCATCTCTAGCCCATCCTTTTTTCAAATTGTAATGATTGTTAATCATATCAAATGCAATAAAAAGGAGTCTATTTCTATTCATATTGACTAACTTGTATCATAGTTTTAGGCTTCAAAAAAATTAGAAGACCTTATTACAAATTTTTTGTTCTAAGTTTTATCAAGGGGATTAAGGTTTAGGTAATTATATTAAGATTATGATATTTAGGAGGCCTATATATCTTTCATATTTTGTATTGTTTTGAAGTTTTAGAAGTAAAACTCAAGGGAAAAAATAATTAGAAAATACATCAAAAAGAAAGATTATGATAAACTCTATGTTAGAGAATTAATTAAGATTTTATATAGTAACTTAGCTACACACATATTTATTATCAAGTTTTTCTTGGATAAAGGCATAACATATCAAGTAATATGATATTTGTTTACGGTTAATTATTTTTTCTAGTATAGTTTCTTTAATATATTGAAACTTTTAGTTCTAGGTAATGTGTCCTTAGTTTCACCTTAAATTTTATAATTGATATTACAATTTAAATTTCACAACAATAAAGATTAGTTGTAAAAAATAAAGTTTTGAAATGAAAATATTTCTATATCTTTATCACAAAATTCAGTTTCATGTATTTTGTAAGAACTACTAATAAATATCTTCTCAACACTATAATTCTAATTTACATAAAAATTTAAATCAACATTAAAAATTAGACCTCTTCTACATAATATTATTAGAATAAAACATTGTTTCAATATATTTAATAATAACTACTTTGATTTTATATTTTTTATACAAATAATTTGTTCCCCGAAAATAAAAAATAATACAAGGATAGGCATAGAAACAAAAGACAAATAGAAAAATCCACGAGATAGACAAAATATTTCTATATACACTTACTTAGAGATGCAAACAGGGTAGATAAATTAGATAAATTCTTCGTTCTTAAAAGCATAAGTAGTTTTCTATTTACATTCATATTCCCCAATGTTATTGGTACCAAGAGTGCTATTTCCTTCACAAAATAATTATGCACAAAGGTTTTCCCAATAGATGTTCTTCATTCCTAGTATATTTATACTTATCCTAACTTTTATGGTTTTGTCACTTACTAGGTACTATTCCGGCAAAACATTTTAGGAGAGTTCTTGAAAACTAAATCTTAATTTCTTATCTTCATTGATGCCACAAGGTGGTTTTCTATCTCTCTTTCACCTAGTTTTTCTCTTTAAAAGCATTCAACATGTGTAAATGGTGGTGACATGTGGAATCAAGTGTTTATTTAAATCGTGGTGACATGTGGAATCAAGTGTTTATTATTGGTAGAAGTTGATATTCCTGATTCCCATTGGTATTATCATCATTTCTCAAATTTTTCTACCTTACTTTTTCACATGGACGTTTTCTACCCAATATTGTTTGGTATGCTTGCTTGAATTTTAGAGATTATATCATTTTGTGTGAGAGGGAAAGATGGTGTGGAACTCGTGGTGATTGAAAAAGAGAGGCAATGGAAATGGTGTGTAAAATGTAGGACCTTTTGGTTGAAAAAGTGGACGGATGCTCTCATATGACATGCATGTCACTTATCATATTCAGTGATCAAAGCACGAGTTTTCATTCTAGTAAGGTTTACTCAATTCATGTTATCATTTTGTTTTAAGGTGTCATTTTTAGTTTTTATCATTGTGGTTGAAGTGGATGATTGTGTTGTGGGAAGAGACAGAAGAATAAAAACAAGAACTAAAACTAGATGTGCTACAACACAGTGAGATCAAATTTTATTGTCTTTCTTGCCTTGTCAAAAACATTACATCCTCCTCCTTTTTATAGAAGATTTTAGAAATTTCTGAAGACTGATTTTTCATATGTTTTTTTAATCACAGACCAAGGAAGATCTGGAGAAGTTGGTGCAGTTGATTGGAGTGGTTAGTGGGGAGGTTGATAGAGTTACGTAGAAATTAATATTTCTAACACTCCCCCCTAATTTCTACTATCAATTACATCAATATTTACAATGCCCACAATTTCTCTCAAATACTCAAATTGTTCTTGTGCTAATGCCTTTGTGAATATGTCTGCAAGTTGCTCCTTTGATTTTCAATGTTGTAGGATGAGTTCTCCATTGTTGACTGATTCTTGAATGAAGTGATATCTAGTTTCTTTTTTATTTTGTCCTATTGTCGGTGGAAAACATGATTATTTTATAGTGTAATGGTGGGACTTGTTATCACAATAGATTGTATGGTAGGGATCCTCTTGCTCATGCATTAGATCCTTCAAAATTCTTCGCATCCAAGCTTGCTTGACATGTTGCTGATATAGCTTACGACATACTCTACTTTTTTCGATGAAGATTTTCAAAATTGGGTTTTTTCTTTAATGCTCATACTACAATACTTGTTTCAAAAATGAAATGCATATCTAAAATGGTGTTCTTTCTATCATATATGACTTCCTGGGCAAAGTCACTATCTATATATCCAATCAACTAAAAAACATATGATAGTAGAATATACTATGTTATAATTCATAGTTCCTGCAATATACCTTAACAACATTTTTCCTTCTTTTCAATGTAAGTTCTTTGTTGAATCCATGAATCTTGAAATCAGAACTAACTCCAGTACATTATATCCGTCCGATTTGTTGTAAGATACATCAAACTGCCCACCAATTTTCTGAGTATAGTTGATATCAAAATCTGTCTGTATTATCTTATCTACTGAGTTTTGTGCCTACTTGCCATAGGTGTAGAGATTGTACTTGAAATTTATCATTCTAAACCTTCTCAATACATATTTTGTATATTTAATTTTAACAAATGAAGATCCCACTATCATTTTGTCATGACTTCAATACCAAGAAAATATTTTCATCAATTCCAAATCTATCATCTTAAATTATTATTGTCATTGCATGATTTAAACATAATTAATAGAAATATTTTCTCTGCTAAACATGAAAATCATCAACATACAAGGAAAACAGATTAGAATTTTGACCTTTCTCGATTCACTTTGGTGTATAGAGTAGGCTCACTAGTACTCTTTTCTTGATCCATTTCTATATCATGTATGAATTTGTCACATTGCTGAACCATACTCTTAGTGCTTGTTTTAATCCATAAAGTGCCTTCTTCAACCTGTAAAACCTTGTCTTTATATCTTTTTTAATTCATATCCTTGTCGCTGCTACACATAAACTTCTTATTCTAGATAACCATTCAAGAAGGTATGATTAAACATCCATTTGAGAAACCTTCCAATTGGTTTTGACCTGCCAATTGCTAGTACCATTCTAACAGTTATTAAGTATTGCTACGGGAGAGCTAATATTGTTCATGGTAATTAATTCGCATATTCATGTGCATATCCGCTTAGCTACTAATCTTGCGTTATATTTTTTAGTTTTTCCCATTTTCCTTATATTTAGTTTTATAAATCCATTTCACACCTATGCAATCTTTATCCTTAGGTAAATCAAATAGATTCCATGTTTCATTTTTCTCAAAAGATTTCCTATTTTCATCATTCATTGCCATTAATTCAATGTTCTTCCTTAATTGTTTTTTCAAAATATATAGGATATCTTGGACAAACAAAGAAAAATTAGACTGCAAATCTATCCTATCTCCGTCATCATATATTTCTTGTAAGATTCTAGTATTTTTGCCCTCATAGTCTTGGTCTCAATGATGCAAGTGTACGATCTTGAGTCATTAGTTACTTATGGACTTGATGATTCTCCTTGGTCAACTTGGATAAGTTGTGAATTTTATCCTGTGTGATGTTCCTCCATTGCTCATTTGAGTATTCTCCTTGTTCCCCTTATTCTCCTAGACCTTATTCCTTTTTGGTCTTTATATGGCATTGTCCGTGTGGTGTACTTGTAATTGTCTTGTCTATATTTTCATCCCAAGATTCTAATTATTTGAATACAACATCTCTACTTACAATGACTTCCTTGGTTATAAGAGGAACCGAACATGACTAATATGCCTTATATTGTTCATCATAACCAATAAAAATACATTTTAATCACCTTTATCATCCAATTTACTCCTTGTTTCTTTAGGGAACATGTGCATATGCAATACACCCAAATACTCTAAAATTATAAACATCTATGATGCTTACCACTCCATGCTTGTTGTGGAATCATGTTCCTCACAATGTTTTTTGGACTCCTATTCAATATATAAGACATGACACAAGCTATTAGATTCATTCCAATGATTCATTGGATAGATTCTTGCCTTTCAACATGCTCTTTTCCATCTCCATTATTGTTCGATTTTTTCCTTTCTACAACACCATTATACTTGAGGTGTTGTATCTTGTAGTGTACTACTTCTTTATTCAATGATACTTGCAATAATCTAAAAACTCATTTGACTTATATTTTCCTCCTCTCTATCTAGATCTCAATACCCTGATGGAACTAGGCCTCTTTGTTTCTCAACCAATGCTTTGAACTCCCTCAACTTTTTAAATTCAATTATATTTATATTTGAGAATAATAAACCCCATGTTTTTCTACCGCTAATAATCAATGAATGGATAGAAAATAAATGTCGCCCCACTAATGATGGTGTTTTCATTAGGACCACATATATCTATATGCACAATTTCTAAAGGTGTCCTAAGCTTTATATGACATTTCCTTTGGAAAAATATCTCTGGTTTTAATGATCCTAAATACAACTTTCACACAAGCTCGATCATGATGCTTCAATAGGGGGAGCCAACCTCTTACCATTTCATTTTTTTTTTAAAGCAAACACATATTCCTTTAAAGTTTACATTATCATCCGTCAAATTCCATACCCAGTGCTTGATATTTAATTGATTCCTTGAAACTTTATGCAATCTCTTCCATCATTTCACTTTTCATGTGAAGTGGGAACATTATGTTCTTTTTCATTTCAAATTTTGTAATAATCATGTTACTAGGGAAAATATCAATATTGTGCAAACATTATCCTTAAAGACAACTTTATAACCCTTTTGAATAAGTTTTCCCACACTTAGGAGATTATGCTTTAAACTAGGTATACAATAAACATTGGGAATAGTCTTCTTACCAAGTTTTGTTATCACATTAATTGTGCATTTTCCCATGGATTCAACTATATTATCATTCCCTAATTTTATTTCTGATTTAACAACTTTATCCATATTCTCAAACAACTCTTTGTTTCTAGTCATGTGATTACTACAACCATTGTCTCGAAACCGAAGGTTAGTAGAAGTTTCCTAAGCTACATCACATGTAACAAATACAGACCCTGAATTACTTTATAGAAAAGTTTACATTTTGATTTCTCATATCACCTTGTTTCTTTTGACATTCATTATCAAATTGAAAATACTTCTTGCAGTAATAAAATTTCACATTTGATTTGTCATACCTTTGTGATGCCTCGTTGTTATTTTGCATCCCCTTGAGACCTGAAATTTTGATTTCTCCTTCCTCATGGATATAGACTTTTTTTCTTCTCTTTGAAAATAGTTTCTTCCTTTTCCTCTGAATACTGGATTTCCTCTTCCTCCGCCTCTGACAAATGTCATTTGTGTTTTGAATGCATTCTCCGATGAAGTATTGTCATTCTTGTTTATCTTGTCTTCATAATTCTTCAAAGAACCAACCAACTCATCTATAGAATATTTAGTCAAATCCTTAGATTCCTCAATTACCACAACAATTACATCAAATTTGTTAGGCAATCATTTTAAATTATTTTCTACAACATTTTGATCTGTTAGCTCATCACCAGTTTTCCTTATTTGATTAACCCAATCCATAACTCGATATGTGAATTGATCTACTGATTCAGAATCTTTCATTTGCAAATTTTCAAATTCTTTTTTAAGTGTTTGTAATCTAAATTTTTTTACCTTACTAGTACCTTGATATGCCATCTTTATGATGTCCCCTGCTTATTTTTATATAGTAGCTGGCTTGATCCTTCCAACAATTGACTCATCTAATCCTTGTGCAATGATTTGCAAAGCCCTTTGTGATATGCTAACTAACTCTAGTGATTTTGGAATCGGATCTACAAATGCACTCTTTTGATTGACTGTGCCTTCGATACCTTAGTAACAACAATACATTTTTTGTCATATTTTGCAAGCTTCGTGATCTCCTTTATCATGTCTTCACCTCCTTATGATGCCAAATTCATCTAGAACTCAAACTCAACTTAGTCTCTTTTTTAATATTTTAGATAAAGATAAATATTGAGGATTCGTTGCCACAAAAAACTGTATTGTTTCATTCACTGAAAAATCCTTCTCCCTAATAGTGTTACAAGAGAAAAAACTACCACTGTTAATAGGCTGAGCAAAGGCAAAAAAAACAAAAAATGGAAGAAAAAAAATTCAAAATAGCTCTGTAGATTCCATTTATATTTCCAACCCATACATTAGGTGATTCCAATAATCACACGACCACATTACCATAACAAGGATCTTGGTGCTTAAACTAACCTACAAGAACACATCTTGGTGTTAATACACAACACATCGACCAACCTTCAATGAAGAGATCGACACTTATCATGGCTAAGCTAATGAATCCGTAGTAGTCAACTCACCACGACAGGGATAGAATCTTCTAAATCCTATCAAGAAACCAGAAAATCACTTAAACATGCTCTGATACCACACTGTTGTGGGAAGAGAAAGAGGAATAAAAAAATAACTAAAACTAGATGTGCTATGGTACAATCAAGTCAAATTTTATTTCCTTTCTTTCCTTGTCAAAAACATTACATCCTCCTTTTTATAGAAGATTTTAGAAATTTCTAGAGACTAAATTTCACATGTTTTTTTAATCACAGTCAGGAAAGATCTAAAGAAGTTGGTGTAGTTGACTGGAGCAATCAGTGGGGAGGTTGAGAGAGACATGTAGAAATTAATATTTCTAACAGATTGGACAACATTCATTTTAAGAGACCTCCAAGGAATCAAAGGTGGAAAACCTCTAGCAAATATCCCCAGAACCACTTTCACAAAACATGTGAATTTTCTAGGGTTTTTGAGCAACATTTTTGTTTGATTTTTAAGACATGCAAAAATAAGGTTGTTGTCATGCGACAACAATTTTATTGTCGTACGATTGTAACCTTATTGTCATGCATCAGCAAGGGTGCTGAAGGTTCATGTCATATGATAGTAAACTTGTTGCAGCACGATACCAACCTTGTTGTTGCATGACAAAAAAATTATTGTTGCACAATTATAAATTTTAAATCTTCCATTCTGCATCAACAGTTCAGAGGATTATCACGCATCAATAACCTCATATCGTGCATTAACCAAATCTAGTTGTGTGTCAGGAAAGCACCTTTGTCACTGTCAACAGACTCCCCTTATCGCATGTCAGCAGAAAATCCTTGGCGTGCGTCAAAAAAAATTAGTTGTCGAGCGTCAGTGATGAACAGTTGTCGGGTGTCAACAAATAGCCCTTGTCGCATGTCAGCAAATAATACTTGTCACTCGACTGCAAATTTGACAATGATATATAAGACTATACTTTGTGTACTGGACTCTGGTGCTTCGAAAGTTGACTATAATTGATATTCCTATAGTGGTACAATACCTCAGTATGAGTATTCTATAGTATTATACCCATCGAGTCACCTAGGTTTATATAGGGTATGTTTTCAAGGGTAGGCAAAGACGACCCCTAAAAAAATTTATACTGTAATTTTTAGGCGAATAAGACACTACTCTATTTCGAAAAAATTACCTCTTCAAATTTTCCTAAAATGGAATATTCACCATATTACAAATATTCACCACTAAAAATTCCCTAAGATTGGAGGTTCAGTACATTGTGTAAGCCTCATTTGGAAACCATATGCATTGGTATAAATTTTATTTGAAAAGATGATACATATTCATATTATGGTTCCATAATGTTTAGATAAATACAAAATAAAATGTGATATTTTCTCATTACAAACTTGATTATCACTAAAACAAATCCATTATAAGATTCAACAGTTTCTCCGAAGAAGCATCATTCAACTTAATATGTGTGCACACTATTTTTATAATGATATAGACAACATGTAAGAGTTTGAATATTTCAACGATTTTAGTATAGAATTCTACCCACAAAAAACAATAGGAAGTAAATTGAAGATCATTTTTATAAAAATAAGAAAAATATTTGAGGATTGATTACACCAAAAAAAACAAGTGTGGAAAAATGGAGGAATTCTTTTATTTATCTAAATATAGATTAGGGTTAAAAATAGGATGTATATTCAAATTATTAATTAATCATTAACATTCATATTAGAATATACATATACAAAAATTGCAAGATAAATCAATTACAACATGTGTCAAATAATGTAAGACATGAGATGATGAGTGCACATGGAGTGCAACCAGTTAGCTTTTTATTGGTCTAGAAGTTGATCTCGGTGTGAGAGATGGATATACTAGCTATAAATTTCTTGTAAATGCTTCATCTAGGATTCTAGATATGCACGATAATCCTTATCTAGCACTCACAAATCTGTGTGGCCCACATCTTTCCTCCAATAAAAAAGTAATAATGTTTAGCATTTTTTGGTATTTGTTTTATTGGAGGAGAGCATGGACCCCACTAGTTTTTTGGGCACTAGATACAGTCATCCACTCTACAGAGTGTTCTAGGAAAAATCCATTATTTTTAGACCAAATTGTTTAGCAATTTTTTCCTAGTGACTCAGGGAAAATTTTAGTGGTGAATTTTTGTAAACTTGCGAATATTCAAGTTTTTGGAAATTGGAAATGGTAATTTTTTCAGCGATCGATAACTTCCTAATTCACTCAAAATTTCGGTTGACATGTCTTAGTACGGGTCATTTCGCCTAGTATTTACACATATAAATAAACTTATGCATGTAATTCACCAACGTTTTCGAATCAATATGTGCACATATTCACCGAAGTATACATAGACAACCGTCCAACATCTTTTGCAAGCTTTTCTGCCGAAGTCAAATATCAACCCGTCTGGAACCTCTATCGGTCTGACCACAATTTTCTGTCAGACCTCAACCGTCCAACTATAACTACAAGTCGTCTGACTATAACAATGCTATCGGTCCTAGCTTATCAATCCAACCACCAAAGGAACTGCAAACTTTTCAACAAGGTGCCCAACTGATCGTCATCCAACTAGCTGCAGGCCAACCATTTACCATCCAACTCGTTGCCATCCAAACACCAGTCATCATATCCCTTGCCATTGTAGTGCCCACCTCTTCGTGTACTAGCTTAGTTGCTGACTCATTTGTTTTTACTAGATTTTCAACATGGATTTTATCACTATTTAGAGACTATGGTTTCATTATGGATTATTGATGACACTTGTGGTGTTTTCAATGCGTAGTGCTAAGTTAGCATTATGGGTCAATATCTTAGTCTTGCACTATATGGCTTTGGATATCTACATGTTGTGATACAATTGGTTTTATTTCATATATGATGGATTGACATATGATTTTGTCGCATAATTTGATATTATTGGTTTATAATGACTAATTGAATGTTGTCATGTAGTGATTAGATGTATATGATAGCTTGGGTTAATATGGATGTATGTGTTTAGCGCTTAGCCATTTCATACTAACATTTATTATGGTATAGTTAGAGTGATTATCCATGACTACTTCATTGATATCATTTAATTGATATATTTTATAGAGCATATATGTTTAATGTTTGAATTGAGTGTGCAGATTATAGGGCACAAAGGAGAACGTTGGTTTAAGGGTAGCACCTCAAATTACACAAGCAGACGACTGGGCCGAGTCCTTTAGCCATGCATGATTGTGTATATCCTTGTGTGTTTGTGGCATATTCCTATTTAGGACACCATGGGTGATTCCTAATTGTAATTATGTTAATTGTAAATTGTTTTAGTCTTGTGTTGAGCTAGTTTAGGGACCTAATGGTCCCTACATGTGTTAATTATGTTTTAAGTTAATTAATTAAGTTGTTTATGGTTTAAGACCACCTAATTATCATTTGGGTGGCGCCCACCACATATACCCTTATGTCACTTTACCCAATCTCGAATTTGGGCTAAATGTGGTAATTTCAAGGGCTTCTTTTCTCTTTGGTGGTCTTCGTTACATGGAAATAGACCCCTTGGATCCTACCTATGGGTAAGGGGTCTCTTTTCAAGGTCAAATGGGATTTTCCCTCCCATTTGACCCCTCTCATGTCACCATCTTGTAAGGGTGGTTGTTTTTTTGTGTTTTATTAAAAGATGAAGGGTGTTTGATTATTAGCATTTTAGGGAATTTGGGAGATTACCTCCTAAATAGGCTTTGTTTTATACTCATTGTAATTTTAGGAATCTTTTGTTGGGAGATGAGATGGGTGACACATATCAACATCTCATTTGTGAGGATTGGTGACTTTTTCTTCTTACTCCCTCATGGGGAGGGGTTGAAATTTTTTCTTATCATTTTTACCCTTTGATTTGGAGAGCTTGGAGCTAGGGATATCTTTTCGTGCTTGAAGTTGGATTGCTAGTTTTTTAGGTAGGCTTCATACTCTTGTTTGTTTCCATTTTAAAATGTGAAGAAAAAGAATGGTTGTTGAACTTTGTTTGTTGCATGTTTGGTTGTTGGTGTATTGTGTGTTTGTTGTTCCTTTCTTTTTCTCCAATACATCCTACTTTTGAGGTGGAGTTTTGGAAATGTATGGGGAAGAGGGAGGAATGTTCCCTCTTGCACCACATGGCTTGATGGGCAAGCCATGATGGTCTTATTTTTATTCCTCCCCTCATATGGTTTGTTGTGGAGAAGGATTGTTCATATGGTTTGAACCTCCTTCTCCATCCTTGGCAAGGAAACCATGTATGGTTTGAAAATCCTTCCAAGAAGGAGACTTGGTGTTTGAGAATGAGAGATAAGGAGGGCATGATGGAGATATTTATAGTGTTCCTATGGTTGGTTCACATTTTGGCTTCGTATGGGCTTCTTACCACTCTTCCCTTTGAGGGAAAAAAATGGAGTTTTTCCTTATGTGATAAGCGTTGTTCATTTGGTTGTTATGTGTGTGAAAAATTTGTGTGTGTGATTTTCACCCTTGTTTCCTTCACTTGTGCATTCTTGAGGCTTGCTACTCTCTCTCCCATGGGCTTGGAGGGAGGCTAACATGTCCTCCATTTGTTGGAGATGGAATGTGATGATGTCATTTGGCTGGGAGGAAACTAGGCCCCTTTTCTCTTGTTCTTTTAGACTATTTTGGAGTGAAAACTTGCAGATTTAGCATTGGAGCTTGGAGAAAAAAAGCTGAAAATTTTGACATGTTGTTCCCCATTTTGGGGAGGCTTATACACTTGTATTTTGTTATGCTTTTGAAATGGTGTTGTAATTATTGTTAAGTTGTGTTCTATCTAGGGATGAATTTTGCATCTTGCACTTGAATATGTTAAGTCATTTTATGATCCAAAACCTAGGGATTTTAGATTTAAAGAATAGAATAACAATTGTTCCAGATGTTAACTGAAGAACTTTCTCTGAAAATATATGTGAATGTCTCAACAAAACTCAGAATATATTAGCTATCTCTACAAGGGAGATGTTTTCCTTACCCTTACGAGTTACATATGCTTCAATACTATTTTTAGAAATGTGAAAAGACACCTAGAGGAGTGTGGAAGGTCACTGGTCTTGAGGGAGATAAGGTGTTTCATCTTCCGAAAATTACATGTGTGACAATTTCACAAAACATACTATTTTTAGAATTTATTATTTTTAGGCAACACTCCAAAAATTACAATTTGGGACCTTTAGGAGCAGATTTCAGGGGTCAGAATTTACCAAAAAAAATTCACACCTTTTCATCACATTCTACATGTTCCAAGATTTCCATCGCACTTTTAATGGAGTCAATTGAAGCTATAAAGCAGAAGTTATGGTTCCTGGAAGTTGCACCACTATTGCCTCCTAGATCATTTTATCCTCTCTTTGAGAAGGAATATTGGCATGTTGTAACCTTGCTCCTTCATGTTTTAATAAGTTGGTCTATTCTTTATTTTTAGTATTTTTTGTAAACATTTCTTAATGGAAAATATGGGTATTCTTTTATCTTTTGAGAAGGGTATTGTTAGACTTAGATTATGGGATTCAGAGCTTGTTTTGTTTATCATTGGTAATGAAAGGGAGTTTTATAGAAATGGATGAATTGTGAGTTTCAAATAAATATGTTATCCTTGTCCCTTATGAATAATTTGTTGTATTATAAGGAAAGAGCTTCATTTACATGTCCATTTTGTTTATCAATGACATATAAATATTGTATGAGTTGTGGAATAAAAGAAGGCAGATCTTGTGTGTTTTTCTAATCATCTCATATTAGTAAAATGAAAGGTGGTAGTAGAGTTTTTAGTTTTGCATAAAAAGGAAAATTATATTGTTAAAATTCTTGCTCATTTCTTTTTATAAACTTTGATAGTGGAATTATAGGCACAAATCATCACACCTAGACTTATAAAATCATGGCCTCGAACCCTAAATACCATTTTCTGAACCAAACCCTAAAATCTCCATGCGGTGGCCTCTTTGGCAACGGCCATGGGAAGAGAAGTCGTGATGTTGGTGAAGGGAAAACAGTTCTCGGAGGAGGTAGTAATACACAACGATCTTCAAGAGCAAACACTGATTTTTCCTAGATCAGTATTACTTTTACTCTAAACCAGGAGAATAATGGAGGAGTTCATACTGACCCTCCCCAACCAGGAATCACTGATGGTGAAGCAAGTGGCAGAAAAGAGAAGAGGAACCCAAACCTAGTGAGTGGAGGCTCCACAAATGGAGGAGACAAGGTTAATGAAAATCCGGGGAGTTCCTGACATAAGGCTCTGGCTAAAGGGGAGGGATCTTCCCCTGTGTAAAAAAGATCTTTTACTACATTTATCTCCAATCAAGAGGATAGAACAAGACATGTTAAAAAGTTATTAAAACCATCCCAGAAGACTCCAGTGCTAAAGATAGAGGAGGATATACTATAAGAGGTCCTTAAGGATGAGGAAAACCTTGCTCAACTCAACTTCATTTGCATATTTCACAAGCTCTGGCCCAAGCTAGAACAACTCCATGACTGGATCTCATAGAGATGGAGGCAAGTGATTAAGGGTAAGATTGAACTTTGCCCCTGTGTTAAATCCTATTTCATTGTTTTTCTGAAACCCCTGAGGATGGAGATCTAGTTCTTGATAAATATTGGGTTTGGGGTGAACATGGTCTCATGCTCAAGCCATGGTATCTGTCTTTTGATCCTCTAAAAGACTCCTTCGATACCCACCCATTCTGGATTCTCTTACCTGGACTTCCTCTGTAGCTTTGGAATAAATATTGACTTTTTTTGCTATTGGAGATACCTTAGGATCTTATGTGAAAATAGATGATAAAACCTTGGATCAAACTCATACAACTTATGCTAGGATTTTGGTTGATATTGATACATCCTAATCTCTTTCGGTGGAAATTAACTTGCAAATAGCTGAAAAACATTGGGTTCAAAGGATTGACTATGAGAGCTTAGCCTTCATACGTCAACGATGCTATCAAACAGGTCATCTCTTGGAGGACTATGTGCATTCCAAACGTAAGGAAAAACCTACATGGTGGAAGGATTCTTTACCAGAACATCTTATGGTTAGCCCACATCCATACCCAGTTAAAGACTCTTCAACCCCCTCAGATGATCTTCGATAGAAGGAGTCACCTAATCTATCAGGATCTGATGGGATAACTCATATTTCTTCTACCCTTGCAGTTGTCTCTGAAACTAGATGGTTGGTGACCCGCTACCCCTTGTCAAGGGTCACATTCCCATCAAAAATATTGACGTTGTTCTTCTAATATTTGTAGAAGATGGTATCGAGGATTGGGCGGTGGTGGAGCGAAGGAAGAAAGGATATAATAAACAAAATCCCACCAGTGATTTGACAAGGTTTGAGCCTTACCCCATCTTATACTTTTATAGCTTTATCTGGGATGAAGGCTTGTTGTTTCGGGGTTGTTTTTATGCTTTGAGCAGGTTGTTGGTTGGTTGTAGACCTATTGTTTATTGTTCTTATATGTTGGACTTCAGTGTTTATCTAAGTTTCAAACTTATCCTTTTTTTTCTCTTTTGTTGTATCTGGGTTTTGACCTACTGTACTGGGGTATGGTCCCTCCCAAAAAAACATTTACCATTAATAAAAAAAGTTTGATAGTGGAATTGATTTAAGTATGTTGTAGACTTAGATAAACTTTCCCTCTTCATTTATTTTTAAGAAACATAGTAGTATAAGATAATCATTAAAGCTTATTGGTGAAAGCTTTCTCTTAATCTAAATCGCTTACATCTTGTGTCCAAATATTCGAATGCTTTAAATATATCTCTTTAAATTATTTCCCCGATTAATTATATTTTATGAAGTTGTATTTCCTTAAAGGAAAATGAGAATTAGGGAGGTTCTAATAAACTTAGTTTCATGGTAATATCATCTTTTTTATCTCTTTATAAGCATTCAAAATAGAAAATAAAAATTGTTCTTATATATATCCCTTATTATTGAATGTCCTTGATATATATATATATATATATATATATATATCAAGGAAATTCAATAATCAAGGATTTCAAAAATACCACACCACAGTTCGTTGTGTTTTTTCTGTGCCGCACCACAACCCCCACCCTTCTCTACTACCATACTCCCCCACATTCCTTCTCCTACACGGTAGTTCCGCCCTATCTCGTCCTTGTACCATTGCCCGGGGGCCGTGGCCATAGCTTATCGGAAAATGTAAGTAATTATTTTCAGTTTTTAATCATTTTCAAGGATCATAAAATTTTAATCAGCTTTCAAGGATTAAATAATCCAAAACTGATTTAGGACTGATTTCAAACTGAAATTTTAATTTTTTTACTGAAAAAATTCCCTATTTGATGAAATCCCAAAATTCATTGTTTCTTGATTTAATTGATTTTCCAAAGTTTTCCAATACTAACTATCATTGCATCCATATTATTTTTATGAAATTAAATTATTGCAAATAATCAAAAACTGAAAATCAAAATTAGAAGCAACACACAGATTGTTTATAGGGTTCAGAATTCCTATGTCCCTGGGTTCGTTTAGAACTGATCAATTAAATATGTTTGAATTATAAATACAATTAACTTTTATAATTAACAAATAATTGATCAAAACCTACAAAACTGTGCTATCATACCTTTGAAGGACTCTGGCATATCTCACCACTTTTCTTTCACCTTCCCGATTCACTTGCAATTGTGTTTCCCTTAGGATTTACATGTTTTTGTGACTTATGACGCTTAAAAAATCATCACAGAATCTCCAAAATAGGAAAGTATTTATACCATTGTCAGCGTATCAAAATTTTGAATAATTTCCTAGTTTACTCTGAGCTCTGGCTTTGAGTGGAAGTGCTCCAAAAATGGTATTTTCTATAACTTCCTCTATTTTATCTTATACACAAACATGTAAAAAGTCCCTTTAAATATAAGTGATCTCATTTTGTATCTCTTCAATAACTATGGAGGGTTGGTAAATCCTCCTATTATTTTGGTGTAGGTGATAGGTTTGAATCCCATTAGCTTATCAATTTGTTGGATAGGGATTAAACAATATCCCACATACCTAATGGTGGTTATTACTTAAGGATTTTAATAGCCTTTAACTCCCCAATTTTCCCGTGGCTTAGGCCACACATTGAAATGTTTTTCCACATGTTGAGGATCCTTTTGGGGACGTGGCATCCTTATCCGCTGAATTTGGTTGAACGTTGGGTTTTTTGGCCATGTTGGAATGTTGGTGGTGAATGTTGATAAGGCTTGATATGTCATGTAGTGGCCATTGTGAAAGTTTTTTAAGCCCATATGGGCCTCCTAAGATATATGTAATCCACCCAATATTTGTGTTGGCCATAGTTGAACCTTCAAACAATTGGTGTAGACTAATACAAATGATTTCTATGTACTATCAAAATCCCACATTTTCTAAGTGATATAAAAAATGTGGCATATATAATCAATATCGTGGCATTGTAAATACGAAGTAAAGGCGGCAAAGGAAACCCTCCTTCAAAAAAGTGTGTTGATCCTGGCTGATGATCCCCAGCCAGAAAATTGCGGGGCCAACCCATCTATTTATGAGTGAAGAATACTGGCGATTCATACACAATTTTTACATTTTCCCAATTTTAAACTTCTACCACGTGTCAAGAACATATTCGTCAGTTACCCAAGTTTGACCCGATTTCAACCCATCTTTAACATGCGATAATGTTTGCATCTGAACTCCATTTTTGATGTTCTTTATATCTTCAGAAAGGTATTGAGATTATCTACATCTTGGTCATGGTTTAGGGAGGTTTATAAAATTCATTAACACTATAATATCCTCCAGATAAATAGCATTAAACCCCTGCACCATTACCTTGGTTTGTGGCCATAACATGATAAACCTGCAATGAATATATATATATATATATATATATATATATATATATATATATTCATACACTATCATACGAATATAAAAAAAGAGAGAAGAAACCCCGTTATTGGAAAATAATATAAAGAAGAAGAGTTTAGAAAATCCCTTCATGAAAATCTGCCCACCAAGAGAATGGTGTCCCCAAATGGCCTCCTTCCTCCTCCCTTGAATAACCTATGCAAATGAAAAGGGAGAAAAAACAAAAGACAAAAATTATAAGACTCTCTTAAGGAAACTTAAGGCTTTTTAGAATAACCTAAGATCTAGGAATTAGATTCTTTTCATCAAAGGGTGGTTATTAAGTCCTCATAACTTTAAAGTTATGGGAATGGGGTAAAATAGATTAATGAGGTGCCTAGGGAGATAAACTAAGGGCCATGGGGGTGAATTAATTAATTAGGTCCACTAGATTAGTTTAGTGGCCATGTTAAGTTTGGACTTTAATGTGACCCTTTAAATATTGGTTAAATAAAGAAATGTTTTAGCATGGGTGTAGCCGTGTTAAATATTTGGGAAATTAAAATATTAAATTATTAAATAAATTAACTAAATTAAATGTGGATTAAGGGTGTACCTTAACCTAGTAGCCTTAGGAAAATTTAATTAGTCGTTATATAATATGTTTTAAAAAAATTATAGGGAATTTTGGGCGTTTAGGTTTGGTTTTTGTCATGCCAAATATGGGGCACCACATCTGGTATCAGAGCTCAGGTTGCTACACTATGTCCGCTCTGGGTAGTTTTAAAATTAAATTAATAATGGATAAATCAATAAACATAAACCATTTACATCATTTTTGCTACCTTATACAAACTCATAACTTTCCCTTTCCTTTCGTACATAGGATGCCTACATGAGGTACGAGACTCCAATCAATCAAGGATTTGGGATGTATGTCACCTACGCCTGAGCCGCGTGCTCCTAATTTGGGACCATAGATATTGGAGGTGTTATAACAAATGATGGGAGTTTTGCAGCAACGTCTTCCTCCACATCATGAGCCAGGAGAGGAGACTTATCGTCTAGGAGAGGATACACTTCCATATGAGGGTGCACACTCGAGGCCACTTCAACATGACACTCCAAGATGGGATAGGTATTGTAGCTGCTCCATTCACCTTGAGAGGGTGGCTTCTCTTTGTCAGTGCCTCTCTCACAACATTGAGGGACCGCTACATAGAGGACAACCACATTCGCCATATGTGGAGGTGGTTGGACATTAGCATCAGGATCACTACACGGATAGTGTGATTCGGGATCTCCTTCCTCTACAATTGCCTACTTACAATGGCACCTTGCATGGATTTGGGGCCGAGCCATGGCTCTTGAGCCTTGAAAATTGCTTTGGATTGCACTCATATAAGAACAATGTCAAGGCTAGGTTCGTGATACACCTCCCCCGTGACTCAATAGACATATGGTAGAGGAATGAGGAGCGGAAGCTCCATTTGACTCAAGATACGGTGACTTGGGAGATTTTTGAGGAGTGCTTTAGATCGCCAATTCATTTCTGAGCATTTTTTTTCAGAAGAGGATCGAAGAGTTCCATGATATCCGACAGGGTTCATGTTAGGAAATTAATGTTTATGTTATGGTTAGTAGGTGGTTAGTATTTTATACCTGTAATATGAAATAGGTTATTATTTGTTAGTTGTTATTACCCGTGGCTATCCTGGGTTATTTGGTTGTATCACTTCCTATTTTATAAGAAGTTGGTTTTCCTATTTGGATGGCTATATAATAGACCAAATGTATTTTATGGATTATATGAGAAATATACTGATTATTCCATTTTTAATCTCTACAGCTCTTTTCAAATTTCATCATTTGGAATCATATTGAACCCATTCTCATCCTTATGAGAGTCTTGTAAAATTTCAGAAATGTTACAGCTTCAAAAATAAGTATTGAATCTCCATTCTAAGTTTGTATTTGCAAATATCTCTAACTTGCATTGATTATACCATGAATTCGAAGGTGCTTGGTCCATTAAGTATGCTTGATCGTCTAAAATCATTTTCTTGACATCATATAGTCTATTAGAATATCCGTACAGCTCCATGATCAATTACATTAAAAAATTTTGGGGGATGTTACAGTTTTTTTGTGAAGATAGGAGTTTTACGGAGCTATTTGTGCTTGATCACATCCACGCAGGGATCATACATGATTCAAAATATGCTTCCAAATCGGAACAATCTATGAAAATTGCCTCTCGTGTTATATATTATATCCTTGCAAGGCATGACTTCAATGTTTATATACTACCGAGATGATACCCACATGATTTATTTTGGAAGGTAAGTATCACTTTTTGTTTGCATGATTGTTCAATTTTATTTTTGGCATGCCACTATCAAAACAACATATGGGATGGAAAGCATTCATTGGAAATTGTTGAAACGATTGCATGTGACTATAGACTCAATTTTATTTGGCTTTCATTGTTGTCACATCAACATTGTGAACTGAGCTATAACTCTGTTCATTAATTTATGTCACCTATGGATCTGGGTGCGCGATCCATCAAAATGTGTGGATACCATGCAGTTGATCACATGCCCTGGTGGGTCTCAAGCACATCTACATGGTATGTTGTGTTTTTCACCAAAATGAAATCATAATCAGTTAAAGCATACAGCTAACTACATGAGCTATACTGGTGAGGGATTAGGCCCTACACTAAGAATAGGTCTGGCTCTTTCATGCTTTGACTTCATAGCTACACCTCCCTACGCACGATTTCGAAAAACATTGCTTGGTCTGTTTTTTAACCATCATAAACCACAAAAAATTATGGAAGCCTGGACATTCACATCCGGCATAATTTTTTGGGATCATCACATTGGGCTTTGTAGCATGGTTCACATGGTTTGCATGAGGGTGTTGTGCAGACATCCATAGGTGTAAATTATGCCTGGAGGACCATCTCTCAGAAATCACATCTAAACAACATATCGATTGTACATCATCATCTGGTAGCCTTCTTCTCTAAATGGAAAAATCTTCACACTACAGGTCACACTATCACATGATTCCTTGCTACTTGACATACCACCTATGGTTTCGACACTAAGGTCTTGGATTTAATTTTGAATACCACATTATCTATGGATCACAATCTCATTTTCCATTTAGTGGATGCATCTCCAAGTTGCCTTGTGGAGATCTTAATATCCTGGTGATCTCCATGGTGGCTATTTCTCTAAGATTACATGTATGCACTAGTTTGTTAATATCTGGGATTTTAAACCATGGTTTAGAAATGTTTTAGGTCAAAACATTGTTTTATTACCCAATGTAAATATCAAGTGTAACTATGGTGGTGTTTATGCTCTATCAAGATTCTTTATTGATGATTAGTGGATATTGATAATGTGTATAGAGTCAAGTTGATATATTAATTATCATAGGTGTCATTGTAAATCCTTAAATCTATAGTGTCATTTATTTGTCATATGGTTAGTCAAACTATAGTGTCAATTAGTCATTATGTTGTCAAAAGTAGGCATTCAATGTATCAGTAATGTCACATTTGTAATGTCGTAAAGTTATATTATCAAAAGTTAGATCCGTAGTGAGTTGTTATTGTTCTTCATGTAAGTTAAAATAGGTCATTTCACGTTTTGATTCATTAACAGTGTCATCAAACATATTGATTAAAATAGAGTCATTAATGTCATTAGTCGAAATTCATCATGTCGTCAAGCCATCAAAAGTCAAAGTTTCATTTTTGGGTCAAGACTGTCAAAAAGTATGTAAAACAAAACTTACCTCACGGACACATTTTCGGTGTTACCCAACATCCGAACAATAAAGTTGTTGCATAGTACATGGGAGGAAAGAAAATAATAATCTCAATCTGGAAACAAATGTGCATCACATGTTTGCATTCTAGCTGAGTTAGTCAGTACATATCACTGGAGGATGGAGGACACAGGAGATTAGAGGTCAATTAGTGACCTCCTCGTTACTCGCCAACAATGGGGCCACACTTCACTAGTATCGTGACACATGTGTGTTTTTCAGTTGTGTGGTAATGTGATTTCAGTTTTTCAGTCTTGGTGTGATTATGAGCGTGGTCTGAAAAATAAGAACATATGTGGTATCATTCTTATTCACTTGTATGTGTGGTTATTCCTACATAATTCCTTGATATAATAACATAGCGAAGAACATATAGCACATAGTGAAATGTAGCATCATGATTCTTGAAGAGGTTTGAGCAGTCAGATGTGTTCCTATTCATACCTAGGTTTGTGGTCAACCTTTGTAAAACAATTAAAGGTTGTACAGATGTGTTCCTGTTTGAGTTCCCATAATTAGCTAGATTATATGTATTCCCTACAGTGATTGGTTGATAAAGCAGATGGTTCTTATATGCATGTTCCCATACTCAGTTGGGGTCAGATGTGTTCCTCGATAGTGTATGATCTATATAATAATTTTATGTGTTCCTTCTTCTACCTTCAATTTGAGTGTTGTACCAAGATCATGAGCAAACACAGGTGGCAGGATGCAAAGGAAGTGTGAAAGTTCTTTTGCTACTACGTAAACATTAAGGGGGGAATGTTAAGAAATTAATTTTTATATTATGGTTAGTATTTTATACTCGTAATATATGTAAACGGGTTATTATTTGTTAGTTGTTATTTTTTTGTATCACTTCCTATTTTATAGGAAGTTTGTTTTCCTATTTGGATGGCTATATAATAGCCCTCCATACATTTTAATATGAAAAAAGATGATTAATAGATTTTTTTTTTTGCGCAAACTCAAAGTCAAACTTTATAATTCAGACACAGTTGCACAATATGAGATTTGATTTATGGACTTATTGTAGTATGTGGATTATCTACAGGACAAGAAATTGTAATTTAAAAAGTTAATTTAGGGACTGAATACGAATATAGCTGGGGCCATCAATATGTTATCTCCTTCAACACTTGAGAAGGCTATAGAGAAGGCTTACCTAGCTAAGGAGAACATGAACAAGGACCAAGAGCATAGAGATAGGAATAAGGGTAAGTTTCAAGTGAAGATGCAATCATTTCAAGATCAGAGGTCATAGGGTACAACACCACCCCCTAGAGGAGGATTTAGGCCTCAACAGTTAGTCTCGAGACCTCCACCTCACACCTAACAGCAATATTATCACCACACACATCAACAACAAAGGACTAGGTAGACACATAGTATGCATAGAGGAAGAGTTCGATGAGGTTTTGGTGGGGGTAGAGATAGGAGACAAGGCACCCATATTTTTGTACCATCTAACAAAAATTGAAACTTTACTCACACTATGTGGTATTTTGCCTATGTTGAAGGAGTTAAATATTTTGACGAAGCATGCACAAGAGTGTTGTATCTACATAAGACTAAGAAAACGTGTGTGCTTGATTCTAAATAATTTATAATTTTGAGATGGAAGTTTTTTAGGGTCTTGTTTTTGAAAGATGGAATGCATTAACAGACCTAAAGAATCCCATTTGCTTCTTAAAATTCAATATACATTATCATCTTTGTATAACAACACATGGGAAAGAGATACCACTTCATACTTTTCATAAAAGAGTAGCTTTTTTTGGGTCAAAAATGGAAGAAGTAAGAGTGACACACAATTTATTTGAAACAATATTATCCGACACACAAAATAAACTAAAAAATATTTCTCAATATTTATCTACAAAGATCCGTGAAATATTCAAAAAGGATAAATTACTTGAAGCAATGGAATTTGTCAATCCACAATTTTGGAATACAGTTGGAAACATACCTCACACATCCATCAGTAATTTATTTATCAAATACATGACTAGTCTAACTGGCCATTTATGTAAGTGCGAAGAGATAAATGGACTTGATGTCGAAGGTATTTTACAAAAGTTACTTAGTTCTCAGTTAATTGATTTTTCTACCACTATGCTAGAGAAATATTTGTTTCTGGATGATCTAGATGAAAATGGTTCCATTAGAAGACTTTGGATGAAGATTTATTCTAGTAGTATTTTGCGAGAGGATTTGAGCGAGTTTATTCATCTGTTTGAACTTTTTCAAACAATGATTTTGGGTTCTATCAAAGATGAGAGGGTATTTAGTGCATTGTCCTTTGTCAAGTCAAAAGTATGAAACAGATTGGATAGAAATTTAGAAAGTTGTCTAATATTGTATGTATCATGTTACTCCATGGAAACATTTCCTTATGAGAGAGCATTTGCATTATGAAAATCACTTGTAGAAAGAAGAGAATTTGATAACATTCTAACTTATCTGGGGGATCCAAACACATCCACAGAACATGCTTCTAGTTTAGTTGAATTCCATGAGACAAATGAACATGTTGCTATGGGACTATTCCAATTGTTAGAGTTGTAATTTATTGTATACATTGTTGACGCTATTGAAAATGATTTGATATATTGATATATATTTCATATTCATTAATGATAATCAACTAGTCCTAGTAGACTTTGTTTTTTACTTGCATCGAATTCATTTTACTATTTTGTTTTATGGCTGAAATAAAGACTGATTTATTTGTATCCATCTATGTGATTATTGATTAATTTTTTACATCTGCATGAAATGTAAATATTTTTAAAAAACACAAACTAAGTGTCTAAAATGATGATTTACTATTTACATATCTAAATAGTAACATAAAAAACAATTAACAGTAAATAGAAATCCAATTACAAGTTTGCATATTAAATTTTTGAAAAATGAAAACTTTCAATAAATGCGATACAACAATGAATATAGTTCCAAATCCAAATTAGTCTTGTATTCATTATATCAAGTAGCTAATTAATTTATGAAGACATGCATCTTTTCATAAAGCATTGTCAACCAATTCAATTACAAAATGGTGGGTTGTAAATAACTTTTCAAAGCTTTCGATAAAGTTTTGTCATATAAGAACACATTACGAGGTAATACTCTTTTCTACCTATGATTTTGAATCATAGTTGTCCTTACGTATGCCACATGGAATAAAAAATAAAAATATTGGCTTGCCACTGTCTTTTAATATCTATGCCAATTTCAGAATTGTGACAACACACCTGTCACATGGTGAAACTAACTTTTTTTGAATTGTTTGTTACAGGGGAAGCCTTATCTTTTTCTTACACAACAAGTGGAGTTTTCTCAATGTATAAAGTGCTATGTGCCAACTCCTGATGGCTGTAAATCCTGTGTTGCGGTGATGATATTTTGTATAATATTTTTCTCCTCCCTCGCAACATCTCCTGATGAAAAAATTGATGGATCCACATCTGTCTTTTCCTTCAGTAAGATTTCTAGATCCATCTTATGCTCCTTGATTATCCTTTTAAATGTATTATTTTGTTTATTTAATAATACAATTTTTTCTTTCAACTATATAAATGTATTTATGTTTTTGCATTATTCAAATGTGTAACAAATACAGTTGCTTATTTCTTTAAATTTTCATATTTTTCCTACAAAATAGAAATACAAATGTATTAGTAGTCTATTAGATAACTCACAAAACAATAATTTATTACAATGTTCATAATATCACGATTATGCGTGTAAAAGATGGCATACCACAAATTTCTCTTTCTTTGCATTTGCAATTAAAACATTATTTTTTCCTTAGCCCATTTATCGTAGTAGGTCTGGTCTTCTACATTAAGATTTTGCAACCTGTTCAACATTATGTCCAAAATATCATCATACTCCTTATCATAAAAAAAATTGTGCCTAACTGAGCTTTTTTTAGAAAAATGTCAAGCCTTGCTAGTTGGATCTCACAAGTAGTGAACAATGAATACCTTTGAGCGTGATTATGGTATCTGGTATTTATTTATTTGATCAAAAAAATTTCCCTTTTCTCCCAAGTGCAAACGGTTTCCACATCTGTCATAACAACATCCTGGATTGTGACCCCCATACTATTTGAAATCAGATTTTCAATGGAAAAATCCATCTTCTGATCATCTATGAGTGGAGTTTTACTTGGAGGAGGAGAAGAGACTAGAATCCAGTTCACATCTCATTGTGCTTGTGGCTAAATAGGTGGGGTAGACTGTATCATATTATGCATGTCAAAGTAGCTACCCTTCTCTATTTCACCACTATCAAAACCTAAAAACCTATTGTCGATAATGATCTGGTTCAAAAATTGGGTTCTAGTTGTGTTGATGACACCACCTAGTGAAAACCTAATAAATTCAGTGGTTACAGGATAATGTGTTCCTGCAGAATCTGTAGGAAACCTTATATTCTTACCTAGACATTTTCTTGTTGTTTGAATAGTACATGTCAACAGTACTGAAGGAATTTTTGGAATCTACTGTGAGGGTCTCACTACAAGAAGCAAATTGCAATGTATTAGAAAAATAATCAATTAATATTTTCAAATAATCAATTAATTATAGAATAACTTGCATGCTTGGAGACGTGAAAAATTGATCTTGACACTGAGAATGAATTTAATCGATATTCATATCGCCAAACTTTGAACTTTCTGAAAAAAAAAATGTAGAAATATTAAATTATTATACCACTTACTATTAGCTTAATTATTTATTATAAAGAGTAAACAATAATGTTTATACTTGTAGCCAAGTGTGATGGCATAGAATATTTTTGTGGTGGAAGTATTCACCCCCCTGGTTGTTATGTTTGTGGAGCCTATTTTCATATTAGAGTGTGGTACACCTTCTATGTGTTACACTCGGGTATTTTTACGGCGGTCCCGCTCATCGGTGAGCAGGTCAGGGGGGTTCGGGGGTGAAGCCCCTGAAACAAATTTTCATGGGTGGTTTATTACCCCATGGGTAATGGGTAACCATTATGGGCTATTTTTGGGGCCAATGGTTTTTTCGGTACCCATTATTTTGATACCCATGGTTTTTTGCTCATGGTTGTGATACGCACAATTTTTGCCCATGGTTTTGATACCCACGGTTTTGTATCAAACTGCTTAAGCAATTATCTATTTATATGGTCTTATGCATATGATACATAGACAAGAAAATGTATTACTGATGTGTTTTGAATTCAGGTGTGAATTTTGTAGAGTTTGTTGAGCATAGCTCCAAATGAATCTGGGTATTGTATTGAGAGAGTGGAGGCTTGTAATAAAATTTGAGCAAATGATTCTTAGTGGACGTAGCCCAAATTGGGTGAACCATGTTAAATCTTGTCTCTCTGTGTTGTGTTATTTATTCTGCACTTTTATTTGAGATCTGTAATATTTTTTGCATATTAGTTTCTACTGTTGCGATTCTGTAAGGGATTATTCCGCATATTTTATCTCTTATTTCCTAACAATTGGTATCAGAGCCAAGGTTTGGTTTTCTGAAGTGTTGAATCATAGGGAAAGTTTTATCTTGAGTGGGAGCTATGGCAGATGATGGAAGATCTAGGGTTTATAAATTCAACAGACAGAATTTCATTCTTTGGAAGATGCAGATGGAAGATTACCTTTATCAGAAGGATCTTTATACTCCGCTATCTAAGAAGGTGAACAAACCCTTGAGTATGACATATGCGGAATGGGATTTGTTAGATCAGAAGGAACTTGGAACGATTTGGCTTTGTCTTGCATCTTCGATATTATTTAATGTTTCAAAGGAAAAGACTACAAAAGAACTGATAGATGTATTAGGGAAGTTGTATGAAAAACGCTCTACCTCTAATAAGATATTTTTAATGAAAAAGTTGTTTAATATGAAGATGTCTGAGAATAGTTCAGTAGTAGATCATTTAAATGATTTCAATACAGTTGTGAATATGCTAGCTTTGGTTACAATAGAATTTGATGAAGAAGTTAGGGCTTTATTAATTATGTGCTCTTTACTTAAAAGTTGGAATAGCCTGGTAATGGCGGTAAGCAACTCCAGTTCAAGCTAACTCAAAGTTAAAGTTTGAGGATGTTGTAGGGGTGATTCTAAGTGAGGAAATGTGAAGAAAAAGCTCTAGGGAATCTTCTACTTTAGGGAATGCTTTGACAATGGAAACTAGAGGGAGACAGAAGAATAGAGGAAACCGTGGAAAATCGAAAGATCAGGCAAGGTCAAAATCCAAGAGCAAGATTGTATGTTAGAACTATGGAAAGTCTGGGCATGCAAAGAAGGATTGTTGGGAGCTTTGGCACAAGAAGAAACAACAGGAAGAAAACAAGGAGGAAAATGTGGCATTGGGTAATGTATGTCATGATGCTTTGATTCTTTCTTTTCATAATATTACTGAATCTTGGGTTTTAGATTCAGGGGCTTCTTTTCATGCTACTCCACATAAGCATTATTTTGTTGATTATGTTCAAGGGAATTTTGGGCATGTTTTTCTTGGTGATGATGAACCTTGCAGTGTAGTTGGAAAAGGTTCTGTTCAGGTTAAGATGCAGAATGGGAATACATGGCTATTGAAGGATATCAGACATGTGCCCACATTAAGGAGAAATTTGATATCGGCGGGGCAATTGGGAAGTGATGGTGGTACTGTGATATTTACAGTTGACTCTTGGAAGGTTACCAAGGGTGCTCTTATGGTGGCAAGAGGTAAGAAGGTTGGAACCTTATATTTATCCACTAATAGTACTAATGATTGTAATATTGTGGCTTCAGATGCAGATACAACATTATGGCACTATAGGCTTGGTCATAAGAGCCAGAAGGGCATGGAAATCGTAAAGAAGAATTTTCCTGGATATACAGAAATAGGCTTGGAGTTCTGTGACAAATGCATATATGGGAAACATAAGTGAGTAAGGTTTCTCAAGGTTGGAACTACAAAGAAAGAAAGTAAGTTAGAGCTGGTGCATTCTGATGTATGGGGGTTAGCTCAGGTATCATTTCTTGGGGGTTCAAGTTATTATGTTACTTTTATTGATGATGCAACAAGGAAAGTTTGGGTTTATTGTATTAGAAACAAATCTGATGTATTTGAAACTTTTGTTAAATGGAAAGCCTTGGTAGAGAATGAAATAGGTCTTAAGCTAAAATGTCTCAGGTCAGATAATGGAGGGGAGTATTGCAACAATGAATTTAATGATTATTGTTTTAAGAATGGAATCTACAGGCAAAAGACGGTTCCACGAACTCCACAGCAGAATGGGGTATTAGAAAGGATGAATAGAACAATAATGGAACGCGTTAGGAGCATGAGGTTACATTTTGGACTGCCTCTTTCTTTTTGGGCAAAAATGGTGAGCACAGCTGTGTACTTGATAAATAGAGGACGCTCAAGTGCCTTGGATGGAGGTATATCTGAGGAGGCTTGGTATGGTAAGAAAGTTGATTATTCATTTCTTAGAGTCTTTAGATGTGAGGTGTTTGTTCATATAGATAAGGATGATAGGACCAAGCTAGAGGCTAAATCAAGAAAAATATACTTGTCATTGGTTATAGTGGTGATGACTTTGGATTTAAATGTTGGAGTATTAAGGACAAGAAAATTATTTGGTCTAGGGATGTGGTCTTTAATGAGAAAGTCATGTATAAACAACAGTTGCAGGAAAACAAGGAAGAATCCAAGAAAGAATATGTAGTGGTAGAGGATATTCCAGATGGGACAGTGACCCATGAATCAGTTTAGGAATCGACTCAACATGAACCCCAAACTCCTACAGTGAGGAGGTCTTCTAGTGTAAGAAAAGAACCTAAACTTTTTTCTCATTCTCTTTATTATTTATTACTCACTGATAGTGCAGAGCCAGAGAGCTTTGATGAAGCAATGCAGGTAGATGCCAGTAAGAAGTGGGAGCAAGCCATGGATGAGGAGCATAAGTCTCTCATGGAGAACCGGACTTGGGATTTGGTGAAGCTACCGGAAGGCAAAAGAGCATTGCAGAACAAGTGGGTGTACAGAGTTAAAGACAAAGAAGTAGGAAAGAAAAGATATAAGGCCCGGTTGGTTGTCAAGGGGTTTGCACAGAAATAAGGTATTGATTTTGATGAGATCTTAATTCTCTTATAGTAAAAATGACTTCTATTATATCTGTTCTTAGAATAGTGGCAGTAGAAGACTTACACTTAGAACAGTTAGATGTAAAGACTACATTTCTCCATGGTGATTTAGAGGAAGAACTATATATATAGCAACCAGAGGGCTATGAGGTCAAAGGTAAAGAGGAGATTGTGTGTAAATTGAATAAGAGCTGGGTCAAAGCATACAAGTGTGTCCCACTTTGTGGCCATAAATATTTTAAAATCTGACTAGTAAATAAATAATTAAAAAATACTATAAAATTTTAAAAAATCAGGTAAATTCTAGATGCCCTGCACCTTGGTATTTATAGCCTCTTAAAAATTCATGTTTGGTCATTTTATATGTGTTTGGTCATGTTTTGGTTGTCATACATAGTTTGCTGAAAGTACAAAAAACTACAAAAAAGTGGGACACAGTTATATGCTTTGACCCAGCTTGTATGGCTTGAAACAAGCTCCACGTCAATGGTATAAGAGGTTTGATAGCTTCATGATGGAGCAAGATTATATTAGATGTCATTCTGACCATTGTGTGTATACAAAGAAATTTGAGGATGGAAGCTATATTATCCTATGCTTGTATGTGGATGACATGTTGGTATGAGGAAAAAACATTGAGGAAACAAAATTACTCAAGAAACAACTAAGTGAATCTACTATGAAGGTTTTGAGGGAAGCCAGATAAATCCTTGGTATGAGGATAACTCGGGATAGGAAGGAACTTAAGCTGACTTTATCTCAGGAAGAGTACATTAAGAAGGTATTGGATAGGTTTAACATGCAGGGTGCTAAACCGATTAGGACTCCTTTGGCAGGCCATTTTAAGTTATCAAAGGAGCAGTGTCCCAAGACAGAGCATGAAAGAAACTAGATGTCCAAGGTACCTTACTCATCAGCAGTTGGTAGTTTGATGTATGCTATGGTGTGCACTAGGTCTGATATTGGCCATGCAGTGGGAGCTGTGAATAGATTTTTGAGTGATCCAGGTAAAGAGCATTGGCAAGCAAGTAAAGTGGATCCTTCGGTATTTGAGAGGGACCATGGGGACAGTTTTGTGCTATAGTGGATCAGACACCACTTTACGTGGTTATGTACATTCAGAAATGGTTGGAGATGTAGACAGCAAGAGGAGCACGACATGTTATATTTACAATGTAGGTGGGACAGTAGTGAGTTGGATTTCATGACTATAAAAGCTAGTGGCTTTGTAAACCACGGAAGGCTGAGTATGTTGCTGCCACAGAGGTAAGCAAAGAGATGATTTGGTTACAACAATTGATTAAGGAGTTGGGGCATAAGCAGGAGGAATGTAAGCTACATAGTGATAGTCAGAGTGCTATAAACCTAGCTACGGACTCTGCTTTCCACTCCAAGACAAAGCATATACAGTTGAGATATCACTTCATCAGGACAACTTTGGAGGAAGATAAGTTAAATTTGGAGAAGATTCCTACCAATCAGAATCCTGCAAGACATGATGGACCAAGGTGGTCACAAGGGATAAACTAAAGCTATGTTTAGCTTTGGTTGGCCTTCGCGGATGACAGTGAAGGGTTGAGAAGCTTTCTCAGTGGAAATAAGTCTCCAAGTGGGAGATTGTTATGTTTGTGGAGCCTGTTTTCATGTTAGAGTGTGGCACACATTTTATGTGTTACACTCAGGTATTTTTACGGAGGTCCCGCTCGCCGGTGAGTGGGTCAGGGGGGGTTTGGGGGAAAAACCACTTGAAACAAATTTTCATGGGTGGTTTATTAACCCATGGGTAATGGGTAACCGTTATGGGCTTTTTTTGGGCCCATGGTTTTTTCGGTACCCATTGTTTTGATACCCACGGTTTTTTGCCCATGGTTTTGATACCCATAGTTTTTGCCCATGGTTTTGATACCCACGGTTTTTTATCAAACTGCTTAAGCAATTGTCTATTTATATGGTCTTATGCATATGAGACATAGACAAACAAATGTATTGCATATGTGCTTTGAATTCGGGTGTAAATTCTGTAGAGTTTTTTGAGCATGGCTCCAAATGGATCTGGGTATTGTATTGAGAGAGTGGAGGCTTGTAATAAAATCTGAGCAAGTGATTCTTGGTGGACGTAGCCCAAATTGGGTGAACCACATTAAATCTTGTCTTTCTGTGTTGTGTTATTTGTTATGCACTTTTATTTGAGATCTGTAATACTTTATGCATATTAGTTTATACTGTTGTGATTCTGTAAGGGATTATTCCGCATATTTTATCTCTTATTTCCTAACATTGATATTTTTTGACGAGTAAATCGTATAGGGGTTAATTCCACCAAATCCATATCAAAAATGACAGAGACCTCGGGAGGGGCTTTACTCCGAGAAATATCTTCCTTATGAGAGTTTACAAGCATAATTCTTCTATGTAAAAGATAACATTACTATAAGTATTGCATTCAAAAATATGTAATCGATATAATGTGAAAATTAATCATTACCTATTGTTCTTCAAGAGATAGACCAATCATTTTTTCATTAATTATAGTTGGAACTTGATCATTCTGCAATTGGAGGAAAGATTATTGATAGATAACAAGTAGATAATTGGAAGAAGAGAAAACACTTTTGGATTTATCAGATGTATTCGTACTGGCAAGGGCATTGCTGACATCTTTTTTAATTCGATTGGAAAAATGTGTGCACTAATAAAATTGTTTCCCCTCAAGTGTATGCAATATATACTAAATTTCCCAAAGAGGAATGTCTCCAAATATTCCCTACAACACAATCCTCACCTGAAATAGAGATATCATTGCATAAAATAGATTTTTTGTAATGCCTTGTATAACAATGTCTCTTTTAGAATGATTAGGAGGAGCTGCAACAAGAAACAAGAAATGTTAGAAAAATAGGAGTCAAGTAAAATTAGGAAAACAAACAATTGAAAATATTTTTGAACTTACCATCAACCTATACATTGTAATGAGACTCCAAAAAAACAATTTCTTCATCTGTAAGGACTAGTTTTGTAGTGACAAGCGGCTAGTTCCAGAAAGGTAAAGCAGTTAACCGATGGACGTTTACGAGTTCCATGGTAAAATATACTCTGCAATCCAACAGGGCAATGGAAAACTATGCATCCTTCTGGCTATAAAAATTTAGCATGTAATCGAGGAAAACTATCTATTTTGAATTGGGGCATATGGACAAACCCTGTGAATGTTGCTTTCTGCATCCACTCCTTATGTATATCTTGCAGTTTAACGAGCACTATGATCTGAGGGCGCATGAGATTTTTGTATTGGAATTTTGAGGGATCTGTAGGACTTACAGTTGAGCTATCCATTGTAGAAAGATTTGGAAACTGTAGCAGTGAAGTGGCAAGAGTAAGAGCAGGTACGTGAGTCCATGTGCATGTTGTTCTAAGAGAAAAATGGTGATCTCAGAGCACTTTAGATATGGAAAAAGTGAAGAAATGAACCTTATATGGGTATATATAGGGCTCAGGTTGACAACACTGGACACATGGTGACAAATGGTTGGTGGCGAAGTTCGAGGTACGTGTCTGGAGATGCAGGGAAAAATTTCCCATCCAATCACCAGTGGATATCCAAACAAGCCGTTGTCCAACCTATTTTAGGTAGACCTTCTAACTACGTTGAGATGACAAAGGTCACCCAACCATTTCTATTACTTGCCCAACCCAAATGAGATGAAAAATTCTTCCGTATTAGACGTACGCCCAATATGGATAGTCACTAATCCTTACGGAGGTAACCACCCAACCATATTAAGCGGTCGTCCAAACATATTAGATCATCCAACCATATCAGATAGTCATCCAACCATATTAGATGACTGACCAACCATATTGGATGGTCGTCCAACCATATTGGATTATTTTCAAGCCAAATGTTTGCACAATGATGGTTGGATGACATTCCTACACCAGTCCAACCCTACAAAACTACTTTGAAAAAAAGAATAATGGATTTGACTTTTTCGCAAAACAATTTTTTAGAGACTCGCCATCATTTCGAAAGTCCATTTCAAAGATTCGCCAACCATTCTATAATGATTTTTTGAAAGGAGATCTTAAAATGAACCCTATAGTTAATGGTTTTTTCTGTGATGTTAATGGAAATCTGTGACTTCTCGAACCTTTTTGAATGACTAGAATATAATTTTATGTCAAATATTTGGTCTCACAAATATGTGAAACCATCTATAATGAATTGAATTGACTAAAATCCTTAACCTACGGTAAAATACCTAAAAAATGTTAGTGTTAGGGTTAAATTACAATTCATACATTGTCTATGTTGGCACTACTTGTAAGAGGCCTCAAACTGCATGCAGTTCTCCATCTAGAGATATAATATTATATGGATGTAACTATATTCAATAACCCAAATATTTGATAATACTTTGTAAAGATTTAGCTTGTTTGTGCTTAACTTGGATTTTAAGACCTTTGGCTTGGGAAGCTTGACTCTTGAACCTAGTTTAGAGTGCTTCATACCTATTTGGGGACTATCCCTTATGTTTCCTACACCTTAGGAATATTTTGAAGATATTTTTATAACTTTTGAGAGATATTTTCTAATAAATGTCAAGTGAATGTAAGGTGTGTAAATGAGTTCATTTAAGTTTCTTATATAGGGTTTTGTAATTATAAGTTCACATTAAAAGGTTGACCCTTAGGGAAATTACTAATCCATAAAAAGATATCAAATTGATTGTTGGATGACCCTAGATGAAAATGTTATGTTTATACCAAACTGGTAAACAAATTTCATCCTACTTAATGATTTTTTCCAGGAGAAACTTATGGCACTACAAAATTATGTGCATGGCAATTAAGACAAGTAGACTACTTGCGACTGATTTGATCTTTTTCATAAATTGATGAAGACTACAATGAGGAGATTGTATGTTACAATAACACTTAGAATGGACTAATATATAATAATTAGGCTCATAATAGGAACACAAATCATGGTTTGGGGATTAAGGCAATACTAACATTATCAAGTGATAAAGTACCAAATTTAGGTGTCTACATTTCCCCACTTTAAGATAGGAGATAAAATTTTCCTTCTTAAAGATACTTGTCTATAAATATATTTTTATCTTTTCTTGGCTTGGATGGTTGTAAGGTAGTCAATGCCCATAGAGAAAGAGTCAAAATTCAACTTTAAATTGAAATTTCAAAAAAAATAGACACCCTAAATCCATCATGTTGAATTCAATATAAATAACACAAATCATACTAACATCCTTCTTCATGTATTAATTAATCAAACTTCATTAATTAATTAAATTCCCCTTCTTCATACCAAATTATCTCATAATTCCCACTTAAATCACTTATAAAAGCTAATATAATCATATTAATCATCTCTTACACGATTAATTAAACCCCCTTCTTCCTATCTAATTCTAATCAAATCCATGGTGTATTAATCCTAATTAATTAATCTTGATTCTAATTAAAATTTTCTAATCTTGCACCTTCATCATCCCACATTCATCAAGATCAAATAATTTTATAAAATATAAATCTATATAATAAAACCCCAACCTTGTCCCAAAACACACCAAATTATCATATGAGCATCCTACTAATAGAAATCTTACCAAATTGAGAAAACTCTATTGTTGATGTAAGAGGTTACATTGAAGTTGTATAGCTCTTATTTGGGAAGACTTCAACCTCGCTTCCTTCATCTTGAACAAAATGATTCATGCACATCCACAATCAAAAGTAAATCCACAACGTCAAAGGGAGGTTTGGAAATTAGTTGTTTATACATGTTTCAAATGGTTTTCTTCTCTTAAAATATTTATCTTGATGTTTAAGATTATATTTTTAGTCTAAGAGCTTCTAGGTGTAAGTTCCATTTTGATTAGATTAACAAGTCAAACCCTAGAATACATTAAGAATGCCTAGTGGGACACCCCTTTGTCTCTCATGCATTTTTTACTTCATGATTTTTCTAAGTTTTGTAGAGATGAGTCTTTTTTATAGAATTTGAGGATGTGTTATTGTATCAAAAATTTGTCTTAGCTTCACAAATTATAGTTTTTTAATTTATTCATAGGGTTTTTTGCTTCTCAACTTTTTCAGTGGTTCCACTATCAAATAGAAACTCAAATTTCATATTTAGTGAATTTTTTCTCATTCATAGTGGTTCTTACCTAGAAAACGTGGTTTTGTTGTGTCTAGCACTTTTGTGCACATTCGTATTGTGTTTTACCACTGTTAGCGTGTGTTCTTAGAGTTGCAGTAGTTTTATTTTTGTAACATTTGGATGTAATGTTTTGTTCATTTTTTTCACTTTGACATTTATGTGGTTTATGATGATGCATTCCTACGTTTGTTAGTTATTTATGTTGTTTATTTGCATTTTAGTTGATCATCAAAACATTTAGGTTTTTTGGTTCATGTTACTGTGCATGTTAGGGAAAAAATTATTGTTCTCTATTAGATTTAGCACGTCTTCTCATAGTCATGTTGATTTTTCATTTTCTTGTCAGATCTTTGGGATTAATAACTACACACTAGTAAGTTACAATTTCTCTCTAGTTTCGTGTTTGCACTCGCATTTACAACAATGTTTCCTTTGTATTGTTTTCTATCAAATTTAGATCCTATGCTTATATTTGTAATAATGTTTCTCTATTTAAGCAATTCTACTCTATTTTTAGGAAAATTTACCCCATTAAACTTATTTTGCAACTTGTTTCATCTTTTGTCACTTTGTGTTGGTTTGTATGGGTTGTTTGTTTCTATTTAAATAACTAAATCTTATTTATAATTCTCTTCTCATTTTTTAAAAGTAAAAAAACAAACTACTGATCAATTTGTATGCTTTCATTTTCTGTACATTGTGTATTGCACTTTGAATATTGTACTTTATTTATCACACTTTACTTATTGTATTGTTTAAATCAATTCAGATTTATTTATCATATTAGATTGATCAATTGTTTAATCAAAATCATTTGGTTAAGTTACATTGTTTATTCAATTGACATTTCTTTTCTTTTTTTTATTTTGTGTTTCTTTAAACCTCATCTCAAATAGTGTATTCTCTTTCCACGTGTCGAAAGGTGATCTAGGGAATCAAAAATAGTTTAGATGTTTTTTACCTTTTATAAGGTCTGGTGGCTTGGAGGTCATTATCAAGTTATTTGGACAAATCCCATGTATGAGATGGTTGTATAAATTTATGGGAGGAGATGTCATTTTTAGCTAAGATAAGTTTACTTTTCAATGGCTCCTATGAATCAAGGCATACATTTTTTCCAAATACTTGGAAGCTTCAAACAACACCCTATATGGAACGATCTATTATTTTTGGTTAAGTGCAATTAAATTGGCTAGAGATAAGGCAAGGGGAATTTGACCCTTTGAACAACACCATTAGAAAATAATCCTTAATTTCATGAACTTGTGTCTCACATATTGAAAGGTATATCGAGGACAACCCTAGAAACCTCTTTTATCTTAGAATATGTGGCCATTGTTAGCATAGGTTGTGTTTCTCGACTCCCATTACATATTGATTGAAAAACATGAAAATCTTGAAACTATGTCAAATTCATTACTTGTTTTTTAAAAAAAACGTTAAACATTGTTCGAGCTAAGATATATTTTTTAACATCAAAAAAATGAAAAAAAATCCGACTCGCAACATGGTTTCTCAAAAGAAAATAATCTAAAAAATTTCCAAAATTGACCAAATATTTCTAAAAATTAATACCAAAAATTTTGGATAATTTTCCAACATGATGGCTCATACTACATGACAAATAATAAACATCTTGATCACAATTCTTTTCCTTATGATCCTCTCAATCCATCTGATGAGGAGGATATCCTTACATATCAAAGTGAAACCAAGGCAGAATATGATTTTTTTGAAGACATCCACACCCACATAGACCACTTTTGATTTCAACACAATGAGAACATCATCCTCATACTGGTTGAACTAGGAGCTAAACTCATTTCTTATTTTGACCCCACATTCCGCATGAAAATTGTTTGTGAGGTGGAAACATGGAACTTGGATCCACCCAATATATATGAATATCCTTTAAACATAAACAACACATCCACATCTAAAGAAAAAGCAAATCCTAATGTGGAATCTGATGTAAAAGATCCTCCAAGATCCTATAAAGCTACAAGAACCAAAATCCTTAAAATTAACACCCATTACATTAATGAGAATGAGGGAAAATGCCATTTGGGGTTCATTAGCTAGGAAATATGTTACAATGTTCATTCATATTGAGCTAATTAAAATTGATAAAAGAAAATTCAATATATATGTGGACATTAGGGGGTAAAAGAGTTTAATTATTAATATTTTGAATCATGTATTGGAGGTAGGTTAGAGAGGTAGACTAAAGGATAGGGAGGTTTAATTTTAATTCAAAATTAAAACATTTGAACCCTAGTTTTTAAAACTAAATACCTTTAAAACTATGAAAGGAGTGTGGTCATAAAGTTAAATTATAATATATTTTTGAAGAAGGAAATCTCAATTAAGAGATTCTTAACCAAGAAATACTAAGATGGTAGAAAACTAGGATTGAGTATGTTTTTCAACACAAGTGATATTATTTCACCATCTTAATTATTTGAGGAACTGTAAATAAATGTTTAAAGCTTAACATTTATAAGGTAATTGGTAATATGTCTTGAATGGTTTTAAACTCTCTTTCGAGAAAAAAAAAATTATTAAGAAAATAATAATATTTTTTGTTTGATATATTATGGTAGAAATAAAAATGGGTAAATAAAATTGTAATGGAAAAGGGGTACGTATAAAAGTATGGTATAGGGGGTATTTTCATTCTAATAATATAATGGAAGGGGGTGTTATCAATTGAATAATTAGAGGTAAAAAATAGCATTAAGGGTATTCTTTAATACCCTTTAAACGAGCGTACTATACCATACTTTTACTAAGTGAACCCCCTGTGCCTCAGTGTGCCTTCTTGAGATGGTGAAAAGGGTGGAACATGAGCAATAGTGCAAAGAATATTAACGCAATTTCTCAAAAGGGTATAAAAATGGGAAACCTCCAATGCCACTTTCTTTGTTTGTATTTAAATATTAAAATATACATATTAGACATTATTTATGGCTTCATTATATGTTGATAAGCTATAATCAATAATAGAGCTAGCAAAAACAACTGGATTTCTTTATTTCCAAATAAAAAAGAATATTTACTCTAAAAGTATGTTATATTCAGTTGTAGTTACCATGAAGTAAATGTCAATATCCTTAGATGATATTCTACTAAATGAAAGGCTTAGGTATGAAGAATTTGAAAAACTTGTGGATCCAAGTCTAGGCTATTTTGGTCTCTTAGAAAAACCAAAACAAATGCATGAGTGTTTCTGAGTGCCCAAAGAATGGACAAGTGGGATGAGGAGCCCTTAGATGTATTTGGAGACACACAAGGGAGAGATCCTCGTAAAGAATGCATCATGTAAAGTTCACAAAAATGATTTATTTTAATTTGAATTAAATATTATTTTCAAAGTAACTAATGTAATATGTTATATAAAAATGATAATGTACAATAAAAACGCAAGAAAACAAGCAAGTGCAATGTGAAGCGCTAAGCAAGAGAGGGAGATAGGAAGACTTATCTAATTTTCCAAACAGACTGAGGTGATCTGGGAAAGTGAAATAGTGAAACAGGCTATAGACAACATTGTTGATGCTTAATAGAAATTATGGAACTCTGTAACGGTACAGAGAAGGGGCACCCGTGGGAGGATAGGGATGCCTGGGCATTGGTGGCCATGTAAATGCTCAGGATCTGATTTCTTCTGTGTCGCAAGGGTTTCGTTGTTGATTCCTATATGTAGCTTTATATTCTCTCCTTGATCACTGAAGATACTTGTAACCTACAAAATAGAATATCTACCTACACGTGTCCACAAACCACATCAAATCTAATAAAAAATATGTAGAATGTGGAGTTGGACTGACCCTGGTGGTCACCCAAAGAGTGAAATTATGACCGATCATTTCACTACATCTCAGACTCCAATAGTACTTTTGTGTGTGTGTGTGTGTGCGTGTGTAGAAATGATGCCCTAGGATGCCCTTGTGCAAGTTGCACCAATGATATCGGGCTAGGTCTAGAATGTAGAAGATGTAGTATGTGTGGATGGAATAGAATAAAGTCCCCCTTCCTATGTTGTGTATGTAGAAGTATGCAACCCTTTCCCTTGAATGGATGTGCTAGATGGATGCCTTTTATGTGCTCTTGTGCCTTTTGAATGCAAGCTTAGGTGATAATAGTAATGTTTAGTGCTTTGTCCCAAATTTTGAGAAGTAACTAAGTATACATGTGATTCCCTTGTTTGAATTTCGTAATTGACAACTGGAAGGCCAACCCATAAGTGAAAAATATGCCCAGAAGATAAAAGAGACCTAAAAAGAGTGAGTAAAGGTAAGAAAGAATCAGGAGCGCCTAGTATGGACAGAAGTTCCTAGGCGCTAGTGTCTTAACTGGGTGCTAGTTTCTTAACTGGGTGCCAGTGTCTGAGGCCATAGAAGATAAAGCAGTCAAGTTCCGTCAGGGCTGTAAGGTGTGTAAGACCAAAGAGATAGTAATAAATAAAGAAAAGAGACCAAATATAGTTTTCAACCACTAGTTTTCTTGCTTAGGAATCATGTATACATTAGTATGCTTTATGACCTAGAAATGTACCCAAGTGCATAGATTTTGTGTCTACACTATCTTAATCAGTTCTAAAATTTAGACTCTGTGAAATCTTCAACTCCAATTGTTAGTACTTAAGTAAGGGGACACCAAGCATCAAGCTTTTCAATCATGGGCAAGTGCGATGAAAAATTATCATAACCCTTGTTGGCTAGTAATTTGAAAAGGCATTTCAAGATCCCCACTTCTATTTTGAGCGAGAGATAATTCTACAGTGACATATTCCCCTCGGTGTTCCTTCTTGAGATGGTGAAAAGGGTGGAATATGAGAAATAGTGTAAATTGCATTACCCAAATGGTTTAATATGGTCTAAATATGGGAAACTTCCAATGCCACTTTCTTGGCTTGCACTTGAATATGTAAATATACATTAGATTTCATCATGGCTTTATTATATTGATAAGCTGCAATCAACAAAAGAGCTAGAAAAAGTAACTGGATTTATTTATTTCCAAATAAAAAAAATCATTTATACTCTAAAAGTATGCCATATTTGGTCGTAATAACCATGAACTAAATGTTAATATCCTTGGAGGATATTCTGCTAAATGAAATACTTCATTCTGAAGGATTTGAAAAGCTAATAGATTCAAGTCTAGGTTATTTGGGCCTCTTGGAAAAACTAAAAAAAATGCATGAGTGTTTCCAAGTGTCCAAAGAATTGACAAGTGGGATGAGGGACCCTTAGGTGTATTTGGAGACACACAAAGGGGGGCTCTATATAAATAATGCATCATGTAAAGTGTGTTATCTTAATGGGTTCTAACATGGAATTTCAAAATCTATGAAACCTTCAACTCCAATTGTTAGTAGTTGAGTGAAGGGGCTACCAAGCATTAAGCTTTCAACCATGGGAAAGTGCGATGAAAAAATATAATAACCCTTGTTGGGTGAGTAATTTTAAAAAGGCAATTCAGGCTCCCACTTCCATTCCTTCCATCAGGGTTAAGAGGTAATGACCCCAACTCTTCCATTCCTTCCATCAGGGTTAAGAGGTAATGACCCCAACTTTGTGAAGCCTCTCGTTAGGGACACATTAGGGATTCCCTCCAAAATATCTTTGAAAGAATCTTGATCATTGTTAGCTAGATGAAATTTGTTCTTCGCTTGAGACCCTTTAATCAACTTTCTGGTATGTGTTGCCAAGGGATTTGGTTATCTTTTGGAGCCAAGAGTTATGGATTACTTAAGGCATCTCCTTTCCTACCTAGTGTCTACTTCTTTGTCTCTATTTTTTTTTTCTATTTCCATGGGGCTTTGTTATGATCATCAACTTGTCAATGGTCTTTTTTTTTATGATTCTTACCCTTATAGAAGAGCAAAAAACTTATTGCCTTTTTTTAATTCCATTTACATTTCAAGCTACTCCTTCCCTTCTATGACAATACATTGTCAAATACTAGATCACTAAGGTCCTCTCTCTAGGAAGCAATTTCAATTTTAGAGTTACTTGGGAGTTTTGTTGTCTTCCCAATGTTGGTGGGTTGGATCACCAAGGAGTTTTGTTGTCTTCCCAATGTTGGTGGGTTGGATCACCAAGGCACTATTTTATGTGCAAAATGGAAAATATAAGCCAGTGAAGGGAAAGAACTTAAAGGAGAATGTCAAGGTTGAAACATGGAAATGGCTCAACGTCCAAAATATTGTCATTGTATTTGGAAAGCCTAGGTAAAGTTCAAATCTTGGATAAGGTGGTATGGAGAAGAACTATTTTTATATCAAATTTTCAAGTTAAATGAAAATTATATGTATGTATGTATGTATGTATATCTGTGTGTGTGTGTATACATACACATACATATACATACATACATACATACATACATACACACATGTATGTATGTATGTATGTATGTATGTTATGTATGTATGTATATGTGTGTGTGTGTGTGTATACACACACACACATACATATACATACATACATACATACGTATATGTGTGTATGTATGTATATGTATGTATGTGTGTGTGTATGTATATATATACATACATACATATATATATGTATGTATGTATACATATACATACATACATATATATATATGTATATATGTATATGTATATATACATACATACATATATGTATATATATATATATATATATATATATATATTATGTATATGTACACACACACACACACATATGTATATATATATATAGGTGTGTATATATATATATATGTGTGTGTGTGTGTGTGTGTGTGTGTGTGTGTGTGTGTGTATGTAAATATACATATATGTAATATATACATATATGTATGTATATATATACATAGATGTATGTATACATACATACATATATGTATATATACATATATGTATATATACATATATACACACACACACATGCATATATATACATGTGTGTGTGTGTACATACATATATAGACATATACATACATAATATACATATATGTCTATACACATACATATATATATATATATATATATATATATATATATATATATATATATATATATATATATATATATGTCTATACACATACATATACATATATACATACATATATACATATGTCCCACACACACACACACACATATATATGTCTATACACATACATATACATATATACATATATAGTTATACATATATATACATATATATATACATATATATATGTATAATATATATACATATATATATGTATATGTATACATATGTATATATACATATATATATACATATGTATATATACATCTATATATATATATATATGTATATATATATATGTATATATATGTATGTATGTATGTATATGTACATATATATATATGTATGTATATGTACATATAGGAATCTGACAATTTTTTTCAAAGAATTTACAACCATGTAGGAGATTATGGGTGACAACAATATTTTTTTATCAATGTAGATTAGTGTGATGATGTACAAAATACAAACCATAAAAAATTACTAGGCCCTTTCCCATTTTTTTTGTTTCTTTATTTTGGGAAATTTTGGCCTTTTGCAAACCCCCCTATAATGGAAAATTTTACATTTTTTTTGGTTTTCTATCAATTTTGCAAAAAAATACCAATTTTAGGCTATATGGCCTCTTTCGGTTTACAAAAAGGATGAATTATTGTTTTTTTTTAAATAAAAAAATATTTTTTGACCCAATTAGAGGGTTTTACTCTAAATTATTTAGTTAGGTCTTTGACTTTGGAGAGACCTCTAAAAACTAGTAGTTCTATTAAAAGAAATTGCACCAAAAAGATGGTTTGGGAGATAAGGGTGGTGGAGGTTGACCCATTGACCTCCACCTTCCTGAGTGCCTTACAAAATTCAACTATCCACTTGATTGGATATATACACAAGGCATGCTATGTGTGAGGTTTTATTTGATTAAGCCTTAGTTGCAATTTTTTCAAAATACTAAATGAGAAATTTTGGGTGAGATGTTGAACCCGTTACCTATGTGTTGTAGGTTTAGTAACTAAAAAACTTGGTAGTATTACAATGTTGGATGGGTGAGAACTTATTTTTACTATGCAAAATAAAAGCTTAAACAATTAAAAAATGCCTTCTTAGAGATCCAAATGTGTATGTCAGATATGCTTGAGCGATGTACATGAGGTCCAAGGGGGGCTCAGACGCACAAATAGGATTTCCATGCTCATTTCTACCTTTTAAATAAGAAATTTTACTTTATTTTCTTTATTATGTGGTTGTATTACAAGCTCACCACCTTGGACTGCTCAGAGATCACTAAGATTGGAAGAATATTTTATGATCATTTCTTTTTTCCCTTTTCTTCTTGTGTGGCAGATTTGATGAATCCCACCTTTAAATTTGATTGAAGGTTAGATGTTTGGCATATATGTATATATATAAACTAACATTAATTTAAAATATGATCATAATAAATTTTAAACTTATAAGAAATTTAAAATTTATATTTTAAATTAATGTTAGTTTATTATGATCATATTTTAAATTAAAACCAAAAAAAATGTAAAATTTTCCATTATAGGGGGGTTTGCAAGAGGCCAAAATTTCCCAAAATAAAGAAACAAAAAAAATGGGAAAGGGCCTAGTAATTTTTTATGGTTTGTATTTTGTACATCATCACACTAATCTACATTGATAAAAAAATATTGTTGTCACCCATAATCTCCTACATGGTTGTAAATTCTTTGAAAAAAATTGTCAGATTCCTATCTCCTACGAGGATACAACTACATGGTATGGAATACCAAAATCAAAACTCAAATTAAATTTGAATAAATTTGGCCTATTGTTGAAGGTTCCTTCACTAGAACATATGCAGATGTTATACAATGTCAGTTTCATTGAGCCAATCATAAGGAAAATTTGATATTCTTGTTTGTACTCTCAAATGATGTGCAACCACACATTCAAGATGCCAAAATGGAAAAATAAGTGTGGGACAAGTTGAGCATATTTATTATTCCAAAAATAGAAACACCATTCTACACCTGTAGGGTCACTGTACGTACCCAAAATTGTGGGGTACTGCACAACCAGAACAACGTAACACGTGCCCCAATGATGATACAGGTCTCCTCGCAAGGTGTTCAGGATCCGGAAAAGCTCTCTAAACATGCGTTAACATCCCGCATACCCCGCTTAGCCCCTGCGTCCTTTGTTTTTCTCTTTTTTCTTCTTTTCTTGACCTTTTGCTCTTCAGTTGTGAAACTGCCGCCCTGCCTGGGCGGCGGTCTCGTGACCGCCACCCTGATTAGGGCGGCGGTCCTGTAACTGCCGCCCTGCTCAGAGCGGCGGTCCTGCATGCATTTTCCAGAAATCTCTTTTAACACGACTCACGTAAATTCAATGTTTCACCAGCTTTTTTTCACCGCCATAGGCTTGCATTAATGATTCTGGTTCCCTGGAATATTGTTTTGCCATTGTTTATAATTTAAGAGTTCAAATTGGTTTTTACCTTGGGTAAATCCAAATGCTATAAATAGATGGCTTGTGCTCAAGCAAATGGCCCCTCAAATTTTCCTCTAAATTTCTCTTTGCAATAGATTTCTATCTTTCATTTTGTTTAGAGTCCTTAGTTTCTTTCATTGCATGCTTAGTTAGTATTGTTTTGCTGTTAGGAAGCCACATATTCATCTTGTGCAAGTGCTATTGATATTTCATCCAATCCATTGGAGTAGAATAGTTTGTTTTCAATAACAGGATAGTTTCAGGTTTTGGACGTTTCATGTTGCATGACTCGCAATAAATCCCACTAGGAATTGCATAAGCCAAGCTCTGTACTCTTGCACTATCCCTCTCCTACTCACATTGTATTAAGTCTGTATCTTGAGCTGCCTTTGTCCCAATATCTACTTTTGTTGATGCTAGCATTACATGCTTTTCTGGATCCACGTGAACACAAAGGAACAAGGAGATCACACTGAGGGGACAAGATCACACACACCATCGGATCCACCACTGTTCTGCAGAATCCAGGTTCTAGCTTTCAAAGTTCTAAATTAGAAACATATAAAATAGAGTAGTTAATCACTTTATTTCAGTCAATTTCACTTTCGATATTGCCAGGGAATTTATGGGGATTGATAGTCTCTGAGAGACTATGATTCATTCCTCACTTCTGAGGTAGGATCGAGAGTCTTGCAAATATATTAGATCAATTATTTCATTGTTTAGAATAGATTCACAGTTGCACAGAAAAATAGCTATACTCGGTTATCTTGTTTGTTTTAATTTGTTATTTTAGCTGTCTATTCTAGATATGTTAAATAGTTACTCTTTTAGATTCATTCGAATAGTTCATCATAAAATAAAAAAATAGAGAAATCATATATGCTATAGATATATTCAAAGTAGTTAAAATTCACTTTGTTGTACAAGTTGATTTACATTATTTCCTTTGTATGACAATCACGGGACCTAGGGAGCCCAGAGAATACGTATTTGAGCCAATCATGCCTCAACCCAATCTCGTCACAGAAATAGTTGACATAGACTAGAATCTTAGAATCCAAGTCTTCCAAACAACAACAGACTTACAACAGATCAGCTCTCAGTTGAGGGGATTAAACATAGAAGACAATCAAGCGCATACGTTTTGGTCAAATCAGCCAAATTATAGATTACCCTAGAAAAATATCCACATGACTGTAGAAGGGCTTGAAAGAGAGAAAACGTTCGGTTGTGATCTTTTGGTCCCACAGCCAGACGCATGAGACATTCTCACAGACATAGATACTAGCCTAAGAATTCAGGTTGCAAGAATGCCTGTGAGGTACTCTGAGAAGATCGCACAGCTATTAATTTTGAATATAGAGGCTGAGAAAGCATATGATTATTGGATACTAGGGATCAGGAACTAAATTCATACATGACCATAGCAGGACCGCAACAACCAAGAGTCTACGGTTGTGATCCATAAATCCCGCAACCCAACGAATCCGTAAGTGAATCAGACATAGACACTGGCCTACGCACACTAGTATTCAGATCTACTCCACTTCCACCTATCATCATCACACAATTATCCTTGTTAGATATAGCGGCTAATGAAGCTAAAGAATTATGGACTAGGCCAGAGAACCGCCCATAAAAACAACTACATCCATCATCCACTCTATGACCCTGTCTGGAGACATACACGAAACTATCCCAGGCCATTTTCCACATATTCCACAACCTATAGACTGAATCACGCTAGATCTCGATATTAATTGGAGCCTTCAAGCATTCATCCTTGTTGATCGATCTATCACACCAGTTCAAGTTAGGAGGGCCTTCTTTGCCTTATATTCGTAATTTCCACTAGTGCGTGTAGAAGACATTAGATTGCCTAACCAGTTTGTCTGTATCCCACACATATTCCATCCCCACCGGCTGTCTCGGCACGACCTCGGGAGGTCGGGTGCGAGGAAGAGTTACTTGTAGATTCCCACGCTCGCTTGTCACTTTTCCATCGTACAGTCACCTTCATTGTTTCCAATAGAAAATCGGGGAGAAAATTTAAGCCTTTTTATGGTGTGTTGCAACACTACAAGCATCACTCAAAGAAATGGAGGATGAACTAATAGATGACTCTCTTGTACTCATCATCTTGAGATCACTTCCCCCTCTTATTGTTTCTTCATGACCACTCTAAATTTCAGTGGACATATATTGACCTTTGAAATTTATTTAAACATGTTACAAAAATAGGATTCCACACACATAAAAGAAGAGGAAGAATAAAATATTGCTTTACACTAGAAAGGGAAGAAATCATTCAAATATTCTAAACAATCCAAGAAACAAAGTAGTCAACATAATCACTAAGGGAAAAAATAGAAGAAACAATGTTTGATTTGTGGTAAAAAGGATATGAATTGAAACATTTTTGGTACAAAGGATTCCAACATTGATCCTCTGGTGGAAATAATCATAATAACTAATAACCACACTAAGGAAAAAAAAGAAACAAGGGAAGAACAAGGGGATTTTATAAAAGAAGCTTTGATAACAAGGCAATGTTGTTGAATAGGAATATCACTCTAATGATGGATACTTCTAGTATGCTTCTCATTCACTTGAAAAAACATCGTTCCACAATGTTATCTAGCATGTTGATTCGGGGGCAACCTAGGACGTGACTATATGAAAGTATTAGTTCTACACTTTAAATGATACACCAGCCAAAAATTATGTTTCAGTAGGTGATGATAGCTCCTATAATATCCAAGGTATTATAAATATATATTTATCCATTAGTACACATAATTATAAAATAACTAAAGTTTAATATTTCCCTATATTGATAAAGAATCTACTATCAATAAGTCAACTTTTGGGGGAAAAAAATTTGAATATTGAATTGACTATAAAAGCAGTAAGAACATGTGTTCGATCATAGACATAAATCTAGAAGCTCAAACATTATTGCACAAGGTTCTAATGTGAGTCATATGTTCTAGCTTGACTTTTTTTGAGATACAATCAGGATCTTGTAGTAAAAGTCACAATCTTAGCACAATTATGGCATAAAAGGCTTGACACGTCAGTTTTGAATATATCAACACACTCCTTTATATGGTATGGTGAGAGTATTTCCACCTCTCAAAAAGGACTTAGATAAATGTCAACATGATTTAGGAGGAAACTAACATACATTGTCATTCTAGAAGAGTACATTTTTGGCTCTAGGTAAGCTTGATCTAGTGCATACCGATATTTGCAAACCTATGACACTGACTCATGTTGGATTTCAATATTTTATGCTCTTTGTTGATGATTTTTCAAGAAAAATGCATACAATTTAATATAAATTTAATTAAACCTTAATTTCATAGTAGCTTACTGTAACTAATGATATACAAAATTATAATATACATTAGTGCACAAGCAATAAGCATTTAATGATGTAAAACCCTAAACAAGTGAGAAAAGAAGGTGACTTAGATGATTTTATGTAATCTAGAGATGATCAAGACTGAGTATCTATTGAATCTAGATAGAAATAACATCGTAAAGGCTTGATAAAGATTCAGAAGTACAAAAATCTATAGGAAAAAAATTCCCATATGAGGACAAGAGCACCTCAAGCGCTAGTGTCTGATCTGGGCACTAGTGTCCGCTTAGATGCTCAGGTTCTAAATTTTTATGTGTCAAAAGGTATTCACTTTGTCACTCCGACTTCGTTGTTAGGGTTCCAATCACACATATAACCTACAAAACAAATGTCTACCTGTAGAATGTGAAGTCAGACTAACCCCAATGGTCACCCAAAGAGTGAACTTACATCCAAATGCTGCAGTACATCTCAAAATCCATGTATTTTTGTGTTTTTATGTGTGTAATGATTCCCTAAGATTCCCTTTTGCAAGTTACATGATGATAGCATGATAGATATAGAATGTAGGAAGTATGTATAATGTGTATGATGGAATAAAATAAACTCCCCTCCTATGTTATGTATGAAAATTAATGCAACCCTTGTCCCTTGTATGATAATGCTAGATGTATGCTTTGTAAAGCTCTTGTGTGTTTGAATGCAATATTAGGTGATGATATATAATGCTTATGTGTTTGGCCCCTTATTTGAGAACATTAACTAAGTATATATATGATTCCCTTGTTTGAATTTCATAATTAACAATTGAAAGGATGACCCAATGTTTTGAAAGGTGACCAAAAAGTAAAATAGACCCAAAATATTAAGAAAAATATACATAATATCACGATCACTTGAGAGGGATATGAGTGCATGGGCGCTTCTTTCCTGACCGGGCGCTAATGTTTGAGGAAATAAAATATAACTCAATAATTTTTTGGCATAGTTGTAAGATATATAAGGCCAACAAAAGAGAAAGAAGGCTCTATTGGAACCACAATGAACTGAGAGTGGGTGAATCAGTTCTTTAAACCCTAAAAATAATTTCATATTAACTTACATGCACCATTGACATTCAACCATCAATTAATGTGAATTTAAGTACATGCAAAAATCAACCACATAAGCACAACCAAGAGAGAGTACACACGAACACAATATATAAGTGTGAAACCCTCAAGGGGAAGAAAACCCACTAAAAATATTCTTATATTACTCAAATCAAAGAGATTTAGTGAAGCACCAACTTCACAAGGAGCACCAACTCGTAGTTTAGTAGAGCACCAACCCTGCAAGAAGCACCAACCCCTAATGTAGTGAAGCACTAACTCCAAAAAGAGGCTACAACCCCCTAAGATGATCAAGAACTAAATCAACCACCTTTATATGAATATATATAATGTATTAGTGCCACCACAACTGATGGAGATCACAATTTTAGCTCACACACCTTCAAAGCCTCTTCAAACCCTCTTTCTTCTAACTCGCTCAATCTTGATCTTTCATGGACTGATTTGGATTCAAACACTTGCACACATGCTCTTCAACCTTATTTATATTTTTTCACACATCCTCATCTCTCTCTTGATTTTCTTGAATAGCTTTCACTCTCTTACCTAGGTCACATTTTTCCCTTCATGCATAACTAGTTCAAAAATGAACCAAAACAAGCACTTTATGTGCTTCTCTACTCAAAAAATTAACATAGGTTGGTCTAGAACAAAGAGCTAGATATATAAAAATCAAAAATGTATCATTACATTCATATACATTCATAAAATGGGCCCATTTAGGTTGGTCATGCACCAAGGCAACCAAACAAGCCAAAATGGGCTCAAAACCCCATCACATCAAAGACCTCAAAAACACATAAAAATGATTATTCAAGCCTAAAAATTCCTCAAAAATTTCAAAATTACCATTAAAACATCATCCATGCTCTCACATTAACTTGCACTAATCAAATTCTTCATAACTCTCAAGAAGGCTCATATTCTACTCAAAACAATTACTTCCAGGAACTAGTCTACACCAAACACGCTCAAGATCACACAAGAACACATAAAACATGGAATGTAACCACTCATTGGAACTTAATTGACACACAACACATACATTATTTCTAGACCTCATGAAACATCCATAAATGCAAATCACACCTACTTTCCTCTTCACCAAACTGAACTTCCGAGAAAGTAGTTTTTGAAACTCAACTATTTTTCACTCTTTCTGTAACTTTAAATACCTATAAATTCCTTAAATAGGAACAAAATTCATCCCTATTCACTCTCCAATAGATAGAAAACATAATCAAATTCAAAACATGAGACTTCTACATCCATCTTCTAGCTAGAGCAATCATATCCTGAAATAGTCAAACGTGGTCTTCATAAATTGAGTTGGTTCACCTATCAAATAACCTCATCAAGAGACAAAACATACATAATTTGAAAGGTATATGAATCTACTTTTTATAGAGTCTTACATTTCCATCCAAATCCAAGTGGAAGATTTTCAACTAGGTCAATCTTTGTAACTGCTCAAAACTGTCCTTACAAACCCAAAAATGAGTCTTCAAAAATAGAGCACATTTTTCCCTCTAAAACTTCAACCATGACTTGAAACCACCATGTAAATATAGTAAAACTCCAAATATTCCATAAATGGTGATTTAGTAAATACCTTCTTTGGAAAACTTTGTCACAAATTGATCATCTTCATAAACTTACATGTTTGAGTGGGGTCCATATACTTTCACAAGATCTATCATACCTTTATAGAAATTTTGAGGAGTCCTATATAACCTAAAATCATCATACTAGCAAAAGGAATCAAAATTGGACATGTACAATCAATTTCCTCCAAGTTTCTTTGACCTAGGTTTAATTAGGGTTTTAAATAAACTTATCTTCTTAACAATCATTCATAAAAACCTGACAATAAACCACCTCATTATTTTTGTAAAGAATTATTATCTCAGTAGAAAAACATCCCCCAAAACCTCTAGGTCACATATGATGAGGGTCGTCAATCCTCGCCATTAATAATGTCAATCCAGGGTTGGTGTCTGATGGTTGTATGCATTAAGAGAAGAAGATCTTTGGAAAATAACTCCTTTAAACACAAACCAAACTTGCATAAAATAAATCACACTTGCAGAAATTTAAAGGCACACTTGCAGAAATAAATTTTACATGAAATAAATCACACTTGTAGGAATAAAAACACACTTGCATAAATTGAAATTGTTAAATTAGAAATAAATATAATTAAACGAAACAACTGTAGGTTCACAACAGACTGGATTTTCACAATACAAAGATAAAAACAATACAACATAATGAATTACAGAAAAATGAATAAACATAAATATAAATACACAGATCCATCTTCCTTGAAATGAGTGGCCAACTCATTCCTTGGAAGAGGATTTAAATCATACTTCCGAAATTTTAAAACTACAGAATATTTGAGAGGAAAGAACAAATCTTTATTTCTTGGGATAAAAGAATTACATATCTTAGTGTGGAAGGTTGCATTTATAATTAATGCATCCAACCAACTCATTATTTTAGGAAATATAATCTTATCTTATCTTTTTTCCAATCCTAACAACTAAGATCTCGATCTCCACAAAATATGGAGAGAGATATATTATTAGAGTCAAAGTCTAATCTCACTGTTTTAGGAAGATTTGCTCCCAAATATTCTCCTTGTTTTTTGGTAACAAGAATCACAATGATTTTATTCTCCTATATTATTGGAAGGAGGTTTGTCCTCAAAATATGATTTTGACCAAATACCTTTCCTAGATTTTCCATTTGATTTTGTTGTTTTGATTGTGGAACTTTTGACGCTTGTCTAATACAATTTTTCCTTGGACTACAATTTACTAAACGTTATATTTATCCTTATTGGTAAAACCTATAGAAAATATGAATGAGGTTTTTGTTAAACACATTTCTATGAAAAAAACCTCTCTCATATTTTCTGTTTGACTTTTCTGTTTCTTTTTGTGGAAGTTTTGATGCTCAAATGATACATGTTTTCTCAAACTGCAATTCACTAAAATTTAGATTTATCTTTATTGGTAAAAATTTGTAGAAAATATGAATGAGTTTTTTGTTAAACACATTGCTATGAAAAAAATCATTTCTCATATTTTCCAATTGAATTTGTTGTTTCTATTTGTGGAACTTTTGATGCTCAACTGATACGCTTTTTTCTTTGGACTACAGCTCACTAAAAGTTAGATTTATCCTTATTGGTAAAACCTATAGAAAATATGAATGAGGTTTATATTAAAAAAATTTATGAACAAAAACCTCTCTCATAGTTTCCATTGGATTCTCTGATTATTCGCAATTCCTCAAAAATTGTCATTCCATTTATGTAGGTTTCTGAGCTAACTCTAATGGTTCTGGAGCTAACATTACTTTGTTGATGCAGGTTTTGAAGCTAAATCCAATGGTTCTAGAGCTAACTTTACTTTGATGATGTAGGTTTCAGAGCTAATTCCAATGGTTTCAGAGCTAGCAGTAATCTATTGATGCAGGTTCCAAAGCTAACTCCAATGGATCCGGTGCTAACGTTACTCTATTGATGCAGGTTCCGGAGCTAACTCCAATGGTTCCAGAGCTAACTCAAATGGTTCTAGAGATAATGTTACTCTATTGATACAAGTTCTAGAGCTAACTCCAATTGTTCCAAAACTAAATCTGTAAGTTCTGGAACTAAATCTGCAAGTTCTAGAGCTAATTCTAATTGTTTCTGAGCTAACTAAAAACAAATATAAATTTTGCACATGATCTCAGATTGAGATGATTCTTTTTTTGAACTTGTATAATTTTTCGAGAGGAATTTAAACATGAAATCATATTTGAGTTTAAATATACCATCCATGATCAATTCCACTTTTACCAAAACTATCATTATCTTTCCTTTATGGCCTGCATGCACAAGATTTTGCATATTTCCTAAATAATCAATAGGATTAGTCAAAAAATAGATAACAAAAGATTTATAAAGAATGAACAATATATATATCCTATATTCTATCTTAAGAAAACTATAAGCTCCAAGATTGCATTTAAATTCACTTTCAAAGGTAACTTGGAAGGACAAAATAATGGTAATTTATGGTCAATTTATGGCTTCATTACCATAAAAAGTACATATTTCACAACGAGCATTAGAAGGTCCACTTTTAGCACTAAAATTCACTCTGGAAAACCCAGTTTTACCAAAAATGATGTATTTTACAAAATCTTTTTCACTTTGACCTGAAACTTGTCATGACGCATCATGAAAACATCCTCTAACTTTCCATACTCACAACAAATCTCAAATATTCTTGGAACTCTCCAACCACAACAACATACCTGTGTTTTCTTTTCTTTTATTCACCTTTTTACTTCGCAATGACCATAAATCACAACCAAACCACTGATAATTGACCTAAAAATCATTAAATGCCTCATGTATACTATCCTCATGTTTCTTCCATGTTCCAATAAGACTAATCATATCCAAAACTCATACCTTGAACTCATTCTACATGTTTTAGGGCTAGGAATAGGCCTAGAATGACCCGACTCAACCATGCCAACCCATGAGCTAATCATGAAGACTATTTATAGACTCATTAACACCTATAGCACACCTCTAGGATGAGGTATGACCTCATGACAACCTTAAACCAGCTTAGGAGGAATCATATAATGACTATGCATGTTAGAAAAATGCCTGGAAAGTTTGATAACTCATCAAATCCTATCACTACCTATCAACATTCATGTTTTCCTTTGACTTACACATCATGGAGACTGATATGACACCATGACACCCTTTTCCATCAATTTACTTTACATTAATGAAAACACTAAGACACAATGGCCGATATTCTCCCCCTTTTTCTTTGATGACAACCATCTTCATAAACATTAATGGAATCCATAAGACAAAACACGCCTACTGGACCTCATTTCCATGTTTTTGATGCTTCTCTCCACCTTTGACATCTATGAAAAAGGATACAACAATGACAAGACATGGAAAATTACAACATATAACAAGACACGATGAAAACAACAATTTACTTACTTATATGACTCCTCCTTTGACTGTATTTTCTCTTCTTCTGACCTCAACAACAACAAAATTGATTCATGGACCTAAATTTGAGATTTAACATAGCTCCCTATGAACTGATACAACATGTTTTTATCTCCATCCATATTCTACAACTTCCTCTTGGTTCATTTCATGTGAAAATCACAAAGTTTTCTTCCTATGCTATCCAAACCTTCTTTAGGACCATTGTCACTAAACCACATTTTCAATTAAAAATTGACCAAATTATCCATGCTCTAAAATCCTAAACACACTATGACACATCACCTTATAACTCCCCCTGGATTCATACTACCCACATCTAGCTAAAAACACAAAAATATGATCTCATACCTTGCATATATGCCTTAAGGATGACTTAACTATAACATCATTGTCTTGAAGTCACTTTTCAATGTTTTCAACCTTCTTTGCATGGGATTACTAATGTTTGAGTCAAAATCTTACTTATCCTTTAAGTATACTTGCAAATCATCATCAAATCCACCCTTTTCTCCTTTTTGACACTCTATATGCTTGATTATTGATTAAAGCAAGCTCCCTTGCCTTAGATACCTTTATATACCTGTATCATGTCACTTTCTCTCTTTCTTGGTCATATTATGCCATTTCATAGTTCTTGATACTTTAACCAATCTCAATTTTACATATATCCTTCATAGCTTCATCTTCTCAAGATAGAGGGAACTTAGACTCCCCCTCAACATATGTTATGATGAAAACCTCATGAAACCTTCATACTCAGCCTATACAACTGTAATCATGCTCTTGTAATCACTATACCATTATTAAGTAATGAAACTCAAGGTCATAGTTTATTTTGAAGCAACTTCACAAGATTTGTATGTGCATATTCCAATATTATCTTGTCCTTTAAGGTCTCTTTGATGCTCAAAACACATGCTTAACGTTCAAATTTTGCTTCCCCCAATTTAGTAATCCTCTACAGGCATGTAGCTTGCCATCCTTAACCTTAGCACCTTGAATATACTCAAGGAACATGCCACATATTCCACATAACTTCATTAATTTAAAAGATTCATACCACTTCCATGGTGTTTTAACACACAAGATACCTTTCAAAATATGTTTCATAACTTCTCACTTTTTGGCAATACCTCTTATGAGACCCTATAATTTCATTTTTGTTCTTCTTAAAGTATGATCAATTGAACCTCGGACCCTCAAGACCTCATTCATGAAATGATACGTATTGTACACTTGAAAACCTTTTGAGAACTTCTAACACTATTTTTACTACATTTATTCATGTTTTGAAGATTAACACATATCTTGATAGAGCAGAGCATTACACAGATCAAAACCACTTTATGACATAGTTTATATTACTTTCTTCATTCAAATTTCTAACTTAGATCTCAACCATTACCACTAGCCATGCACATAGCTAGGATTCATCTTGAAAACATTATCCATACCTTCTTTTCTTTATTCTTAGAGAATCTCAGAGAAAAAATATACTTGATACATAGACTCTAAACACTACTACAGACTTCATTGAACCATACACAGGATTTACTTAATGCATATCATCTAATGAGCTTATCGATTTACCTATTGTCAAGTTTCATCCCTATTTTATATCACATCGTAGTCTCCAATATATAATTCATTGGCTTAGTACAGTACCTAACATCTAGGAAACACGCCTTTACATTTCACATACTTATTTTTTCCTTTTACTACGTCACACTCCTTTCATGATTAATACTCACTTTATAAGCTTCTTAATCATGATTCATGGATCAATAATTTAGTCATAATGAACCTAGATCACCCATTCATAGGTTTTCCACACTATTATGACTTCACAAAAATATAACTAGTCAATTAATGTTTTTCAAAAAATTCCATAGTCCTTCAACAACTTTGATTTTCATTTTGTGCAAGAATAACTTGTTAGGTCCTCTTAATATTTTTGAGGCACATAGTAGACCTTCTTAATACACTATAGGATTTGATCAGCCATACATGTTATAGACCTTCTTGACTGTATACAATCTTTGTTCATATTATATGAATCAAACATCAAACTCACAAATTATACTCAGAGATACCATTGTTCCTATCTTTAACTTGGAGCACAAAAACTTCTTTAAAAAAATTCTGAGTCTTCAAGATGAAAATTTTCTTATTTAGGGGATAAAAACCTTATTTCAAACCACCATACAAACCTTTTCACATTCATGCTTTTGACTATGCATTAGGCATTCTGCATCATTCAGCTCTAGTTACATGTTTCAAGTTCATCCATATACACACTCAACACTTTTCCTCCAAAGGATATTCTCATGCAATTCCTAGGCCATGCAATACATTTTAGTTGTTCACATATTTCCATATCAAGACATAATACATAGCTTTAAGTCACGACTAGGTTTGATCAAGTCATCATATCTCCTTTATGATGCATAGTCAATCTTCATATTTTCAAGGATCATATCTTTGTTCTAGACTCTCATGACTTGGACCTCATCCACATGCTTAGATCTTGTTGCAAACTTAACCATCTTCATAGAACTCCATACCTTCCTAAAAACCTTTGTACATATCTTGAAGCTCAATACATCACTGTATATCAACAACAAATTACTCAAATGACACTGAAATACCTTATAATTTTGTAAAAATATAAAAAACTCCTTAATCATCATATCATATATCTTATGATGTTAAATGCTCATAAAGGTATTCAACATTAGCACCCATCTTGTTGATACATCATGATCTCATTAATGAATTCTACTAACTATAGATTTCTCCACAACATCTGTAATCATAGAAGTATACCTCGATACCTATGCAAGATCTCCTACATAGTAGTCATAGTCATCTACACTTGTCTAAAACCATTATTGTGCAAATAATCATTGATAGGCCTTCAAATCTCTCTTAAGTGCACATATGATTTTCAATCATCATCTATTTTACAAAATTTCTTCATCATCACCTAACTCCCTCTGGGAATGTACATCCTTCTTACATTCATAACTTGATTCAAACTTGTGTAGAGAATTATGAGACCCATTTCACATACTAGGCTTCATGATCCATGACTCTGCTTTGAGAACTTGACTATAACGGTGACATAAGACAAAAACTTCACAAATCAGGGGAATACTTACTCTTAAGGGTGTCATAGACATACACAAACCTTTGCATACATTTTAGGCATATAAGACCATGACTAGTTGTTATCAATCATCAAACACTTGATTTCAACTTAGGATGCATTCTTAGGTCACTTTCTGATCTATAAAATTCGACTTTGGAAATTCACAAAATCACAAATCTAATGTTGTTCTACTTTCAACTTTGGAAAATGATAGATTTGAAGCTAATTACTAATTTTTGATGTTATAAAATTAACTTGTAGAGTGAGATGAAGAAATAAAACAACACAACGCACAAATTTTATCTTGGAAACCCCAAGTGTGAGGGAAAACCAATCGGGAAGGGAAATTTCTCTTTCTTCCCACTTATGTATTGGCCAATTTAAATAATGGATACATATTACAATAAGCTTGGAAAGAAATTAACAGTGTTAAAACTTCCTCCCAAATACTTCCTTGATCTTCTCTTATACACCTTGCTCTTCCAAATCAGTTCAGCACTAAATATGCTTTGCTCACTTTCTCCCATGAATTCCCTTGTCTTCTGATTATTGAACTCCTCCTTTCTCTTCTCCTTAAATACTTGCTTCAAGTGTTCTACCGTGCACTGGAGAATGGGAAGAGAAATAGTTGAGCTATTCAAATTTTGTAATTGTTTGGGGAGTTCTGTTATTTTTTTTTCAAAAATGATAGGACTGCCACCCTGCATATGGGGGTGGTTACAAGACCACCACTCTAATGGGGAGTGATTATAGGACCAACGCTTTGCACAGGGGGAGGTTCTATAAAAAATAAAGCATGCTCCTTGTTTTCTTCATATTCTTCTTCTAGTACTAGATGATCTGATGAAGTGGTGTTGTTTTGGATCCCTATGGATCATAGCTCCTCTTCTTAGGAGGGTTTTGGTCCCAAAAAATCTTAGTGGGGGAGTAGATGAGGTAATAATTCCCTCACTTTCTTCTTCGAGTAACAATGGGACTACTTTGGTGTCTTTCCTTCTAGTCCAACCTTCCAAGGATCATGTGGATCTCTTATTTTCTATCGCAGCACAAAGTCCTCCTCCAATTTTCCTTGAGAATACAAGACCCAATCTTCTACGGAAGGTAGTAGCTGAATCTCTCCTTCCTCAAGCATGGATGGCTCATGTAGGTGCAAATTTTCACAGTATACTACTGAGTGAATCCACATGAATGGTGGCAATTCAAGTCTGAAGATATTTTCTCTAACCTTCTTAAGTATAGAAAAGGGTCCATATCATAGTAGCTTTGTTCTTCTTGCTTGACCTTGGTGTTCCTTTACCTTGAAGTGGAATTGTGGGATCCTCCCAATGGATTTCGCTTTGCTAATCACCTCCGAAACATGTATCTCCTCCTCTTCCTTTTGCCCAATTGTTAGGTCTAGTGGATTGGTAGGTAGATATTCCAATCATGCCTCAAATGATGACTGCATCATGGAAGTTTGAACCGCCCCTTGGTTTAATAGTTCCTGAGGTTCTCTCTTCTCCTTTGTACTCTCCAACAAGGACTATCTATACAATCTGATGTTTGGTAAAGGGAACTCTGGCTCATGATCTACCTTACATATTGATGAAATCTTATTAGGAGTCTGGAGATCTTCTCAAAAATATTGAATAGTGTTACCCAAACCTTCCATCTATTTGTTAGCAATATCTGAAATCTCTACTCAATCTTGCTTTTCATTTAATAAAAGTAAGCAAAAATGATTTTCCTAAATTAGTCTCTTTGCTTTGTTAGCACTTACCATAGAAATTTTTGACTTGCGTTGGTGTGCCTGGATGTTGAAACTGACCCCATCCTTGACCCATCTGTATTGGTTCTCCCTTCTCATGAACATAGGATCCCTGATATATAAGTAAGGGCTCCTAAAAACAACATCAAACGCATCAAGTGGAATTACATCAACTTATAATACATCTATATATTCAGAATTTATCCCAAACTTAAACTTACATTTCCTTGCTACTTGAATTTCTACACCCTTCTTCACCCATCTTAATGGGTATGGACATGGATGTTAATAAGTTTCAAGACCAAGCTTCTTCACAACCTCATCAGAAATAAAATTGGATTTAGAACTAAAATTAACCAAAGCATTTACCTTAGTCATCTTAATTTAGATTTTGATCTAGAATAGTCTACTCATCTCTTCTTCTTCATCTCCATTCTACATGTTAATGGCCATGTATCTCAGCCTCTCATCTACATCCAAATTGTCTTCTATCTCTACCTCACCATCTAGTTTTACATTGGTTATGGATTTCTTGGAATCCTTGGTTTGGTGCTTTGCATGTAATTCCAGATGCAACTTCTAACATGTGGCATCAGATCATCCTCGATGTGACACAACACCGAAGCTCGGAGGGGGTACGTAGGCAAGAAGCTAATAATGAAAACACGTTGGGTAACAAAAAAACTAGTTGTTAAAACATGAACACAAGGAAGAAACTAATTTTGCCAATATCTTAACTTATAATGTTATGTGAAGATTGGTAGTTCCAATTTACCATGTTACTTTGTTTATATTTTCCTTTATAGTATTTCATATCTCAGGATTATAATATTCAATGTTTAGAAATTTTTAATTTCCTTATGTTTTTGGGTACCCAACAGTAACTGACATCAAGATGTCACAAAAAAACTTAACACAACACACGGAACCCATGAGACATCTTGCTACCTATTTTCATGATAGTATTAGATTACAAGGCCATTAACTCCACCATGGAATGACAACCAACTATCTACATAGAAAATAATTTCTAACAATTATGTCCTAGACATAGATCTAGTACACACATATTACTGACAAACCCGGTCAACACATTGATACATATACAATGGGTATCACATAACCCAAAAAAATCCACACCTGTAACAACATAGTTCAAATCCAATATCCAATAGTCTATACCAACCAAGGGGAGAGTCAAGCCATCAATCATAAAAAAGTCTAACCAGACTCACAAAAGTACACATAACTCACTATACCAACTCCACACATCAAAAGGCATCATGAAACAACTCCAGATATCTCCAAAAGCAAAAAAATACAACTCCATATACCTCCCCAAAGCATCACCAAATAATATCCATATACCTCCCAAGAGGAAGAAACATAGTGCCAGAACCAAGTCGGATCACTCAACCATAGATCCCCGTCAAGAATATTAGGTCACTCAACCATAGAAGCTTGTCTCCTTTCTCCTTTTAATGAGGATAGGTCACCCTATGGCCCTAGGCACATAGAGCCCCATCAGCCCCAACCCAAGTGACATAATAACTCATGGTTCAACAACCCGCTAGTTATCAGTAACAAGTGGGCCCATAGGTTCAACCACTCCATGGTTAATCCCATGACCCTATTCCAACACATTACGACATTAGAACTAGCATAACAATCCATTCAAATGCCAAGTGGAAAAATCAAAAGCCTTGGGCTAGGCTACAAAATTTTTAAAAAAGAAAGTTTTAAAACTAAGAAAACAAATGGCTACTTAGCCATGGTTAGTGCAAAATCCAAATGTTAATGCAACACTCAAATAAATGCCCAAAATATAAGAACATGTCAATCAAGAAAATGGTTGGTTCTAGCTAAAAGAGATAAAGATTAATTTACTAATAAAATACGTATAGAGAAATAGAACATTACAATCACTATGTGGCCTCATACCACCACCAAAGGGGTACTCATCGAGTTGCTGGCACTCGGACATCGAGCCTCAGCTCGTAGAAATATACATGTAACCAGAAATGAGTATATCAAATAATGTAACTGTCATCATCTCTTCCTGAATCATTCCTCCATACTCCCACAAGGATCAACATAGTCAAAATCACATAGGATTTTCCAATGAACAATCCAATAAGAAAGAGCAGGGAACTCTAGTTGCATAAGTTGAGCCTAAGGTGGTACACACCCATAATATACTGAGCAAGCTCGAAGTATACTAAATATATAGAAGTGGGTTTTAAGTCTATATAAGATTTCACTTCCTCACTCGTAATTGGCTCAAGATTATGAAAACCTGGTCCACGCCTCCTCTCTCCACACATACACTCTTGACAGTTTATCCCCTTAGGGTCGTCTAGTGTAAGGTTCACAACATACACATAACTACAAACACAATGGTGATTCACACACATTAACCATAACATCTTAAGCATGGTATTTCTATACAGGGTATAACACAATCACTACTTTCACGGGTTACGATACATCACATTACCACATCCTGCACCTAAAGTGCAATCACTGTACACTAGGGATCATACTCACCATATGCCCCTAAATCACGACATGAACCATTACATATTACATGAATTATACGTATGAGGAACACAATGTCTAACCTTACAACAAATAGTCAATTGTAAAACAACACGATGATGCACACAACTAATCACAATACGATGATGACATCATGATGAAATGTGATCCACTTTACATCAATTTTTTCATGCAATACATCAATACACCTTCACATCACATAAATCCAACATGTTTTAACCCTCTGCAATCCACAATAATATTCCATTCACAAACAACAAGATGGTAAATCACACACGAATTCCTCATTGAATGAACAACATAGAGAGTGAATAATATCATCACAAGCACATCAATATGATAACAAATACACACTAAGTGACATGCACCACATGTGCTTCCATAAGGTCACAATTACGAAATAGTTCACATAACAACATATATCACATTACTCTTCCAATATCCATGACCATCATGCAGAATCATCACAACTCCAATCCATCCCAGAGGTTCGAGAGCATGAACCTCCGCTCTGATACCATATGTAATGCCCACAATATAACACACCCAATTACAACAGTAAAATACCAGGATAATTTTTTTTGACTTACATTGCTCACTACACACAACACAGCAAGGGCTCCAAGTAAAGAAATTCGACTCGCATACGACAATCACATAATTCATCGACTCACATAGACACATGAAAACAACATAGACATGTCGATGCCACACTTTTCCAAATGAATGGTTACTAGAAATGACCCAACTACAAGAAAATTGACTTCCGGAATGGAAAACCCACAACACATCATTTCTTTAATTGTATTTTAGTTACGATTAACACTCCAAGAAAATTATTGTGCAAGCATAGCTTCCTCCTTTTTCTAACTACAGAAACTTTAAGTTCATCCCGCATATAATTTACAGTTCAACCATTTAAAGTTAGCTTCTTACTCTTTACAAAATTTTCCATAACTTACATACTTATTTGGCATAATTTCAAATGCATATAAAGTACTTAATTATCTTGTTCTTATGTTATGAATCTTCTTCTCGAACATACATTCAATGTCTACCTTTTTACTCTTACCACTCAAGTGAATGTGACTTGGTGTCCATATAGCGATATTGGGATTTAACAGAGTTTTAAATACAAGATATCTTTTTACCACAAAACATTCCTCGATCCCGATACAGATTATTTCCCTACCATAGTTATTCTAATTCAATGACCTGTGAAATTCCATTTAGATTTAAATAAGTATTTTGCTTTCTCGAAGGTTGAACACACCAAGGTAATTCATATTCTTTGAAACGAAAGGATATATTTAATTGAATTATAAGGTCTTCAAGAGTGACATTATTCTGAACCTCCACTCTCGTTTTTACTCTTATATGCTTTATTTTCTACGTCACATTATGGTCTTATTTTTAGCATTGTCTTGAAAAGGAGTTACGAACTGTTTGCCTAACCTCTTGAAGACATAGAAAATTAGAATACTTGTAGCTACACACGAACCCAAGTTATAATATGAATCAACTAAGTTTTAGATTAATTCCAACATCACCTAAGGGTCTACCCCTCAACTATATATGAGTTTTAAGCGAGAGGACAAATTTATGCTAAACCAACTTCCAGAAATGAACAAGGTGTTATGTTGAGAGAAACCAAGGTAACACATTTAGCTGAGCGGAGCTAAGGATTTCATTAACAAGATTTTAAGACCTAGAACAACTAAGTCACAACCTCCATCTATGTCATCTAGAACCACAGGGATTTCCTTCTATGAAGAAAATAAATTTTAGATCTATCCTCCGAAGACAAGGTAGTCCACTAGGATACAAAGGGGGAGTTAGCTCTACACACTCCAAATGAAGTTTTACTGTGTCACTCTAATCAAATTGGTTAAATACAATGTCACTAAACCTACTAGCTAAGATGATAAGCCCATTTCCTGGGTCCCTTGTTTACTCAAACTAGGAGGTTTTATCAAGTGTAGGGTTTAAGTTAATTCTACAGTTTTCAATGTCGTCTATGGTAAGGAGTATCACACAGGGAAACAAGTTATGCTCTGATACTGTACAAGGGTAGAGTGTTTTGATTAAATCCCCTTATTACATTTACAAGTATGAATGCACAAGATGACTCGTTAATCATTTATTGAATACTAAATATGCACTACAAGATACTACTTCAATTTCATTTACTATATATAAATATCAAACCTTTTTACCATGTGTACTATGAATCAAATTGAACCTATAATTAAATGCACATTTCCTAGAGGCCCTTGAAACTGGCATCTCATACATATCAACAAATCATCAAAAATAACCTTCTGTAACATGAGACTGCATTATACATTTATTCATTTAACAATGAACTATATAAATTTCAATGATAATTAATGGATTACACATCACCTTTTTTTCGTCATTCTTTCATCGAGCAAAACCATGTGAGCATGATATCAGCAAAAATTTGCTGGCATGGCATCCACCCTAATCAAACATAATTATCATTTTTCATTTTTCTCAATTACAAATAAAAATAATTACAATTTGCAATCGAGAGAAAAAATTTAGAGACATGTATTCAATGTATTTCATTTCACTTCATTTTGTAACCCAGGAGAGAGAAAAGGAGGGAAGAGAGAGAAAACACCATTTTTTCAAAAGTTCTATTTCACACAACAAGCTATACCGTAGATTTTTAAACAGTTATTTACATGTGTCCAAAGTTTCCACGGTGATTTGACAACCCGACGAGGGTCCCATAGCTTTTTATTTTTACCTTTTCTTACTAGCTAAAAAAGGTTCAAAATGGGCTCAGAGGTTAAGAAACCGCTTCCAAAAGTTATCTACCAAAGAGAATGCACACCACAATTAAATTTCTACATGTCCCCAAATATACCAAGAGTTCATAGCAACTGACGGATTTGGGAAAAAGTGAATGGTTTGCATTTGCCGGCTAGTTTTCTGGGGCTACAGGTTGTAGTTGGCCCAGTGTAAAATGAACAAAATTTAGCTCGAGGGCTCAGAAAATCACATCCAAAACTAACGTTCGATGGATGAGCACGCAACGAGACACTTCCTACAAGTTCCCCTATATAAGGAGAATTCATCAGAGTTGACGGGACTGAGAACTAGAAAACCATTTTCAAATGGCGACAAGTTTTCTAGAGTGACAAGTCAAAATTGGTCCAGTTTGACCTCGTCAAACTGCGACCGGAGGCCTACACAATGGCTCTATCAAACTATCCAGAAAAGTTATTTTCCCTAAACTGAATGTTCCATGTAATTTTCTAGTATAAGCACTAGAGGTTTGCGAGGAAAGGAAGTAATTTCTCTATCCAGGTTTCAAATGGTGGTTCAAAACAAAAGCCAACTTTCTAGATTCAACAACTTTCTACTGTTGTAAACCAATGTAACAGGGCTCCTATAAGAGTGTCAAAAAGATCACATATGTTCGTTCGAGGTCAATCCAGAGGTCAAGGTGACTCCTCACATAACAAGGTACATGAATGAAGCTTAACATCTTGTTTTTAGAGTTACGAAGGGTACTTAATGAGTCTCTGAAAAATGCAAAAATTAACTATTTAAATAGGGAGGAGGTCAACATTATTACGGGGAATTCAATCTCGTCTTGTCGATAAACCAATCTAGTAGCGATCTAATTCGGTAGGGAGTTTACTAAATCACCTTGGGATGAGGTTGGAAGTTCATATTTTAATGCAAACGAGTTATTTTGACTTCGTGAGTTACGACACGACATTTTTTTGTTTTGCAATGAGTTGAAATAACAATTAACTGTATTATAATCCTAATAGTTTAAAATTATATTAAGTTGCAAATGAAAAACTAAAATACGAGACTTATGAAAGATGAGGGGAGGTGAACCATGCCTGGAAATGAACTGGCGAGGCAGAAGAAATTCCTAAAGGAGTTGTTGCTTTTGTAGAGATTGTTGCTGCTGAAAAATTCCAGATACCATTGTTAAAAATACGTATGTCTGTACATTCACTATAGCAGTGTGGAAAATCACTTCAGCAATTCCTATGTTCACTGTAGTAATCTTTACATCTGAGCTAACAAGGACAATAGAATTGGCTCCTAATTCCATTGTTATAGATAAGCGTTTCTCATCAATATCTACAAGTAAAAACTCATACAGCACCAAAGGCACGGGCAACGAGCATGCTCGTCAAACCAATGGGACCAGCTCCTAATATGAACACGCATGTACCAGCTTGGATGCTAGCATGGCGACAAGCATGCACACCCACACTGAGAGGCTCACACATAGCACCCTCTTCCAGAGACACATTATCTGGCAATTTGAGGCACAAATATGCAGGATGCACCACCTGTTGTGCAAGAGCCCCATGGATAGGAGGTGATCTAAAATATTTAACTTCTCAGCATAAATTATTACTTCCTTGTTTACAAAGTGAACAACTGTTACAAGGGATTCTAGGCTCCAATGCAACACAATCACCGATTACTAAATTCTTAACATGTTTACCGATTTGTATCACAATACCAGCACTTTCATGGCCAAGCACCATAGACTCTTTCATCTGGTCAACCACTGAAATTGTGTCCACCAAAGCATTTGCAAATACAACATCTAACAAAACCCCCCTATCCTTTATCCACGCAGGAATAAAGGCTCATTTTTTTTACGCAGGTTGGGGAGAATGCTGGCACAGGCCATGCAAGGTGGATTTACACCTGTACCAAAGCAGTGTTTTCTTGAAGGTTTCTAATCCATTTCAACAAACACATTTTGTACATTTCCAGCGTCCATTGCAGTCCAAGAGGAGACATTTCTCTCTGGGCACTCTGTCCAACAGTTCACATATGTATATGTAGCCACGTTTTTTTTGAGACATTCTATCAAACAGTTCACACGCCTTTTCAACAAATCCATTTTGCACATATCCTGCGATCATGGCACTCCATGAGACCACATTTCTTTGAGGCATTCTATCAAACAGTTCATGCACCTTCTCAAACATCTGGTTCTCCTCGCCACTCCACCCTGCACACATTTTTCACCTGCCCTGTGCGACCACGTTTTGCAGCAAATTTGTCTAGTAGCCACAACTATAACATCTGGAATTAATTTCTTCCCCGGTTCAAATGGATTTCCTGCTTAATCTCTAAACCCTGACGCGTGAATAGAGGAGAGTGAGGTAAAATGCCCCTAGTTTTGCTCTGCCGCCGCCCCCCAAACTCACCCATTCCAAAAATCAAAAGAGACAATAATACCCTAACTGAACATTTTAGGGCTTTTTCACCCTACCTCCATTTAGTTTTATTTTATTTTATATTAAACTATAATTATATTTTGAAATATTCTCTATTTGATACATATACAAAATCGGGAAGCATATGCCTTAATGTAATCTCTCTACCTCACCAAAGCACTTCAATGCTTGGGGACTTGGCCAAAACATAAGATATTCTTATGCACACCTTCCCATGCCATTATATTCTCATCATATAAGCATGGTTTTCTCCACTCCATCTGTTTTTGCTTTCATAACTTACATTCTTGAATTTGAGTAAGAGTAGAATTTAAATTAAATAATGAACCTTGCAAATCATTTTAATATGTTAGAAATCTATGATGTGAACCTCTTTTAAACATTTTTTTGTTCCAAGTTAAACCAACTACGCAAATAGCTCATTATGGGTAGTATGAAAGTCAACTTGATTATGAACTTGTTTGCGATAAATTAAAAAAAAAACTTGATCACCCATGTGTTTGTGTATTGGGCCTCTAACCATGAAATATAAAATTTGAAAAAATGTAACCCCTTTTTTTGTTAGAACACATTTATTGAAAAGGTGGAATAGAATGAATGTTGCGTGAGGATGGATTTTTCTACTATGCTAACAAGGAGATAGGAGGGGCACTACACATCTCCATTATACATGTTTATGGCCGTGTATCCTAGCCTGTCATTTACATCCAAATTGTCTTTTATCTCGACCTCAACATCTAGTTTTACATTGGTCGTGGATTTCTTGGAATCCTTGGTTTGGTTCTTTGGATGTAATTCCAAATACAACTTCTAACATGTGGCATCAGTATGACCATTGATTTCATAATTCTTACATAAACTATTTGGATCTTTATAAGTATTAAAAGCACTAGTGGCTTGTTTACCTTTCCATTTACCTCTGTTACATGTTGATCCCTGATCCTTTTATTGTTGATTTGTTGACTACTCCTCCTTTGGCTTTGTTTCTCCTTACTTCTCCTCATCATTAATGTAGTATGCTTGCACACAAGCTTTGTTGAGATCCTTGGTTTTCGTGGAGATTACCTTCCTCTTAAGGTGAGTGTGAAGTCCTACCAATTATATCGTTAGAATGTCTTCATCCTCCAAGTCCATATTGAAAAATATGGCATGTCTTTGAAAACTCCCTAGTATAGTCGTGCACACTTTAACCACTGCCTTGTCTAAATTACAACCACTTTATCATCTGGTCAGTTTTATGTCCAATAAGATAGAATTTAGCTCCAATAAATTATTTTTAACCATTCCAAGTACTAACAATAGGACGTTTCTTCTTTTCACAAGTGGCTAGATGGGTTTCCCACTAAACCAAATCATGACCTTCCATTTTGATACATGCAAAGTTAATCCTTTATGCCTTCATGACATTATACACACTAAAGTAAACCTCCAATTGTTACAACAATTTATCTAATAGATATGCATCTACTTGTCCTTAAAATTTCTTAATTTCAATCTTATTCTTAGCTTTAAAGGGAGTATGGTCATATTTTACCTTTTCCTTTACCATTGGGATTTATTCTTCATGTTCTTCCATGTCACATTCCTCTTCGTGGCTCTTTCCTATGCCAAATTTTTTTTTCAATGCTCAAACCACTTATTCCATGGAATCTTGCTTAACCAAATCCATGTTTTACAGATCTAAGAGTTCATGTTGTTGTCTATACAATCTGTCCGTCATAGTCTCTAGCATCTCAACTCTACAGACCAAGTTGTCTTCCTCCATTTGTCCCCAAATTCTTTGTTTCCACTTCTTCGTAGAAATTTTAGGATTGCAAGGTAAAAATTCTTCGCCTTTGGACTTTATCACTATCATACAAATCACAATAATGAATACCACAGTCTTAGATATATAATCAGTTGTGATACCAAAATGATCTGTAAAATTTGAATTTGGAAATTCACAAAATCACAAATCTAATGTTGTTCTACTTTCAACTTTGGACAATGAATATTTGAAACTAGTGACGGATTTCTAATGCTATAGAATTAACCTGCAGAGTGAGAAGAAGAAATACAACACTGCAATACACTAGTCAGGAAGGAAAATTTCTCTTTCTTACCACTTCTGTATTGGCCAATTTAGATCATGGATACATATTAGAATAAGCTTGGAAAGAAATTAACAATGTAAACACTTCCTTGCAAATACTTCCTTTCTCTACTCTTATACACCTTGATCCTACAAATCAGTTCCAGCACTAAATATTCTTTGCTCACTTGCTCCCATGAATTCTCTTGTCTTTCGATTACATAACTCATCCTTTCTCTTCTCCTTAAATACTTGCTTCACATGTCCTCATGTGCACTGGATAATGCGAAGAGACATCTAAGGAAGAGACATGGTCCAGATATTTGAATTTTTCGACCGTTCAAGGACGTTGATCAGAGAAACATTTGACAGAACTGATACAAGAAGTCCACGCAGGAAAATAGGCCAAGTTTAAGGGTGCAAATGAACATGAAGAACTTGAGTGAAGAGGGAAAGTTCAACATTCGGGACTTAGCTGATTTTGAGCATGAAAACATATTTTTAGAAGATGGTGTGCGGAGCACATAAATGATACAGAGACGTGCGCACCACGCATTGTCTATCTTTTGAGGATCAAAATGAAGTGTTTTGCATAGAGACGAGCTAAGAATAGGATTGTCACTACAGTTAATTGTAAGAGGTCTATAGATAGCACACTTACATGTGTGGTTATGCCTGTAAATGGCGCGTGGCTATTAATAGCATGCAGCCTATTTTTGGAAAAGATAAGAAGTGAAGGGAAAGTCCCCAGCCTATATATATGATGTGAATCACATATTAGAGAAGGAGAGCTGAGAGATCTATGATATATGCAGAGCGTAAGAGGTAAGCATAAAGAGATATGTGCATATGACTAGATTACTGTATCATATCCATGCACGCATTGGTATAGAATGCCATTATTGTAAGGAGCTTATGTGTTTATTAATAGATGGAAGTTATTGGCTGAATCTAAGTGTCATTCTTGTGTGTAATTAAGTAGTGTATATTCTTGATTCAATCATGATTATTGTTTAAAGCTTGTTCTTTCCTAGATCTGAATATAGCATGCATTGTAGAATGATGGATTAGTTATGGATCTATATGTTTCTTCCTTCATCACGCTAACATCCTGCTACAATAACCCTAAAGAGGGACTTGATACCTTTGCACACTTTAGGTGAGCACTCAGTTTAGACTGGGTGACGTACAAGCACGTCTAGGGTTTTATCTGGTAAATTCTAGGCTGTATCATTGGTTCCGTTGCTAGGACCTATTTTTCAGTTGTTTTCAGGATGGTTTACAATGAATACGTATAGGTTAACTATAGCAAGTATTGAGGAGTGGATACATGATCTGGAGGAATAATATGCATGGCAGTTTAGAAATGGATCTGAGTTTAACGCATGCACTTGGGTAGAACAAAACCTATATGACAACTTATATGAGAAATTTTTCACTATCTTTCCAGTAGAATTATACGAGTGATTGATTTTTTATGCATCTAAGTGGAATTAGAGGTATCGCACACTTGTCTGGACATAGGAATAATTTCAATTCCTTTATGATGATGATCTGATCTGAACTCATGCTGTGGCTATGTGGTTTCTTGGTGTTCTAAATAGTTATATTCTAGAATATTCAATTTCGACGTATTCTTTCCTAGAGGTAGCTGAATTCTAGTTTTTTGCGGTATCTAAGAGGAGCATATCTACAAGGTATTACACTAGCGATAAATATCTTGATGGTAACTTTGAACCTGGAAAGTAAACCGATGGCTAACTAAACCTCACCACACACGAGGGTAGGAATAGGTTTGGTGAAATATGGCAGACCTAGTGGCAGAAAGGTAGAGAGAGGAAAGGCAGCTTAAGTATAATGAGGAGTGCGAGAGGGAGATAAACAAGAAGCATTCCATTGCACAAAGTATGGCGTTTAGGAGAGAGATGGCTCATGAAGGATTTGAAGCTCAAGTAGAAGACATGGAGCCATAGCATTAGGAACTCCCCCATCTTGGAAAGCATGACAGAGATCCCCCCTTGGCTTCACACAGAAGTGCTCCAGTAAAGACTACTTGGGTCGCGGCTGCGCATCTTAATCCACCTGGTGACCTAGCCCTTGCACTTTGTTTTCCAGTATCTAGTATGATAAGTAACCAGCAAGCTAACCTAGGAAGTAGGAGAGCAGGAGGAAGTCAGGGATCCAGTACATCAATGGCAGGATAGATGACTTCAATGTTATTTGGAGGAATAGTTTTAGGTGCATCATCTGCATAGAATGTGAGCGTGCATAATGTTGGATTCATCTCTAGAAGTGGAACTACCTCACAAAATGTAGGGGATCAATATAATACTACTATCAAAGCATAGGGGAGTACATCTACAAGTCTTGTTCCAGCTATAGGTGGAAGATCAGGAGGTATAGGTGGTTCTAGTTATGATGGATCTGGTGGTTTTGGAGGTATAGGAAACACATAAGGTTTTGGATCAGGTGGTCAAGGCCCGCAGCAACCACAGAATATCTATATGGAGATTTCTCTTCATCTCCCGAAGTATAGAGCTATAGAGGATGTTGCCGAATATTGTGGCACGTGAAAGGGATCACGGATTTTGAGCATAAGGCAAGTCAATTTGCTACTACTTTACAGGGACGTGCACACAGCTAATATAGGAAGTTTTACCCTAATCAAACTTGTGTGGATTATGTAGCACTAAATGATGCTTTCTTGAAAGAGTTCCATATCCCTGAGTTTGAGCAGAAGAGTATGAGCGCACTCAATGATATCAAAAAAGACACTACTGAGAGTCTACAAGAATATGATGTCCGTTTTAAAACACTCCTATATAATATTTCTTATGATATTCATGCAAGCCATCATGCACAATGGTTTTTTGGAAGATTGATTACACCATTCTGAAAAGCACTATCACATAAGACATACACCGATCCATGTGAAGCATTGGAAGTAGCTTTGCGTGCTCAGGTAGTTGGGAGCATTGACACTGGCATTAGTCCATTCTTAGAGGCACAAATTGCAGCTATGGAAAAGTAGTTACAGAAGCTATCAGGAAAATTAGCCCATGAAACACGCTTAGGAATTTGGTGTACAAATTGTGAAATGGAAGGTCACACCAAGGATAGTTGTCCTCATAGAACAATATGCTCATTATTGTTAGACTATGAGATCTATCATTTGAATCATGATGCTAGTCACTGTCCCTTGTTACAACATGCGATAAGGAAGAATTTATCCTACTTTTGCAAGATTTGTAGGTCCACGACCCATGATAATGAATATTTTTGATTGATTGGTCAGATCCAGGATGCTATAGACATTGGGGTACGACAAACAAGTGTAACAGATAATCCTAAGGGTAAGAACGAGCACTAGGATCGGGATCATAATCAACCATGCTATAACAAGAATGTGGGTTGATTTGAAGGAGGTCATGGAAGAGGACATGGATATCAAGGTGGATATGGAGGACGAGGCCGTGGTGGAGGAAGAACTGAGTTTCCTCGTGGAACGTGCTATACATGTGGATCCCCTAATCATTATAGGTGCTAATGTCCCCAGAATGTTACATGGTCTTTCTGTGGAAATAATCATAGCTATGAGGAGTTCCCAGACTTATAGGAGCATCTCAGTAAACATCATAAGTAGGAAAACAAAGGTGCAAGGATGGTTAGGATCCAGCACACGAAGGAAAATAAGTGGATACTCAATTGTCTACACTACTTTTCTTCCCAACCTCTAGTAGAAGAGGCATTAAAAATTTTCAAGTGGTTAACCATGGGGGATCGTGCAAAGGTTGAGGAACTCATAAAAAAATTATTTTGTGAGACAGAATCTGGTACGCATTTTTAAGAAGAATAAGAAGACTCCATATTACTTGAACTTGCTTGCCTTGAGAAATAAAAAGGAAAGATGGTGTACATTATGGATGATGAGGAAGTTGAAAACCTATATATTGACCATTCATAGGGGGTGTGTGAGGTCTTGGATAGTACAGATAAGGATACGTGCGCATATCATGAACCAATGAAGACAAATAATTTCAATATAGGATTGGAGGCTGAGCCTAAGGAGGCCATAATTGGAGACTATTGGTCAAAATCAGAAGTGGTAAAGATCATTGAGTTACTTAGGGATTATCAGGACTTATTCCCTTGAGGGTATCATGAACTTAAAGGTGTGCATGAATCACTTGGGGAAATGAACATAAAGCTTAAGGATGGTGCACACCCAGTTAGAAAGAGACCTTACATAATGAATACTAATTTGCGTGAAAAATTAAAAAAAGAAATTGATAAAATGTTGAAATCTAGAATAAGCAAGCCCCTTAATGAGTCAGAATGGTGTTATGTGAATAATGCTGACTCTAGATATCAATAAGGATGGTATATTAGCTTTGAATATGTGAGGACTAGAGTTGTGAGCTACCTGTTGACAGATGGAACAGTCTACATTCCATAGAGCAATTTACTGATGAAATACTAGACAGGATCTTGCAGGGCGTTATCAATCTATGCCTCTGCCAGATGGACAGTTCTCAGGTATCTATAGGTACAGAATGGATTACATGATCAAGAAAATATCAACTTTTACTACTAAATGGGGAATATTTTCCTATACTGTGATTCCTTTTAGATTGAAAAAAGTGCCTGCTATATTCTCGTGGATAGTTGTTTAGGCATTCAAAGATTTTATTCACAACTTCTTACAAGTCTACCTCGATGATTGGACAGTATATGGGCTTGTTAAGGATCAATGTGAAAATCTACACTTAATGTTTGAAAATGGTGTAGTTCAATTTAATATCTCCTTTGATACAGGTTGAGACAACTGTATACTTGCTACACCTTTTAGAAATTTTCACTGGTTAGGACAGTGATACTTTATAACTAAGGATTTCCTTTTCTTTCCCCAAATCAAGGTTGCAATCATGGTACAGTATGGCCAAGCACCTACTACTCAAATGCGAGGTGCGTGGATTCTTAGGTCACTCTAGATTATTATAGAAAATTCACTTATGTCATATGCTTAGAATCTCTACCTTTTGAGGATGCTACTGAAACCCTCTAAATGCTTACATCTCTATTAGGGACAATCACCAGCACGCGTTTGAAACATTGATATATCAAACTTACTACAACACCTATCCTGCATTTTCCTTCATGGGACAAACCATTTCATGTACACGTTTACACCTCTGGAACGAACATTGGTGCAATATTAGCTCAACCTTGAGAAGGTATTGTAGATCATCCAATTTGATTTTTCTAGTAGGAAGCTGACTCCTGCTGAACAGAATTATACAACTACAGAGCGTAAAGCTTTGTCAATGATCTATGCATTGCACAAGTTTTGACAGTACTTGTTAGCAACACCATTAATGTGTCAAATACATGCACACCAAGAGTTTTGGTAATGTCATAGTCTTCTTACCACCAATACAAACATTTACCAAATATTTTCATAGCCACACACATACAATATAAAGCTACCATCAACTAAATACACAAGATCATAGTCACACCATTACTCTGCGAACCAAAACTCTTAGTTTCTTGGAGCTCCAAGTTCTCTTGTTGATGACCATTCAAATGATGAATGATATTAGTTACATCAGGGTCTTTATATGTTTTATTTGATAGTTTCAAGTGATCACACTCCTTCATATGACCCCCCTAGACTAAATTTTTCCTAAAATACAACTTTAAGTGAATTTGGACTCATGCTTAGACTAAGACATAGTGATTTAGGCTAGCTAAGACATAGTGATTTAGGCTAGTAATATGGCTCAATCACACCTTAGAGACCTCTTGAAGTCTTGTTGCAACTTTATTACATATTTTATAGCTCCAAGAATCACAACAAACTAAAAAACAAACCAAAATTCCTTCAAATTGGTACCTTTTTGGAGGGAAAGTGCCTTATTCAAATTTTAAAAAGGCTAGACATAGTCTAACACCACTTAAGGACTTTGAATGACCACTAGGACCCATAGACACACTAACAAACCAAAATTGATGGTGTGCAAGTCTTATATACATGTTTAGGGAGGATGCTCCTGCATCATCTTCAAATATTGCTCATGGGAGATTATTTTCATTGAAATTTTGATCCACACTCTCTTTTGGCATGTTCAGAGTTTCCTAGTGGTTCATTCCCCTGCTGCATATGTGGAAACATACATTTGCATAAGGATTTATTTTTTGATCACTTAACATATTACATTACTGAAACTAAGCAATAGATGATCTAGTTTCTCAACTTGTGTTTTCATATACGAAACAATGCAATTGACTGGGAAAATCAAGTGTTTGCACCGAGTGAAAATTATATACAGGGGTAGAATAGTGTAAACCCTCACGTGAGTTTAAAATTTCTTTCCTTTGAATTTGTTGAGAATATTTTGGAACAATAAAGTGAGTGCATAAAGCCTATAATTTTCCATACTATTGAAACATGTCATATTCAGGGGTAAAAGGGATTGCACATTTATAATTATTAACTTTATTTTATTCTTAAATAATCACCTATTACTAGTGTCACATTCAAAGATAACCAAGGGTAGTACTTGTGTGGAAACTATACCTTTACATAATTACTTATTATAGTTAGCAAAGCAATCATTTTAATTTGTTTGTTAGAAAATTAATGATATAATATCATGTTGGGTATATTCCCATTATAGTTAGCAAAGCAAACATAATACCTTACCTTATCAAATCAATCAATCAATCAAATTTGTTGGATAGAAATCTAATATACATAATGTTGAGTATATGCCCATCATTTTCTCTATTATCTGTTATGGTTGGAAGGGTTTGATTAGTTTGACTTGTTAGCTTGAACTATGATATACTAAAATTAGTAATGAGAAAATATGTTTTGATGAGATAAAAATTAAATTACATGTGATTAGTATTAAAACAAGATTAAATTATACATGATTTAGATTAAATTAATATTTTATGAGATAAAGATTAAATTACATGCGATTAGTATTAAAACAAGAATAAACTATACATGATTTAGATTAAATTAAGATTCTATGAAACTATTGATTATAAACCAAGAAGATCGTAACACATGTTAGGTCATCTATTAATTATATTCTAAGTTGTTTCCAATAAACATAAACCATATAATAGATAACACCAACATGAGACCTCTCAATAACCTTTCTCAAGTAAATGCTTAGCTAAGACATTAATGTTGTAAATCAAGATATCTATGCCTTGATCCCTTATCATTAGTGCCACTATTTGCCTACACAGTGCCATTTCAATAATTTATTTTAAATATGCTATATGTTTTAACTCAAATCAATTAACTTGTACCTTTGCATCATATCATTTTCCTATTTGTGAGAAAATGTTCTAAACTTTACAATACATATAATGTGAATGTAATATTTGTAGTTTTAATTTACTAGAATCACCCAAACATATATACTGTGGACATTGAGAATGTAGTTCAAATTACATTTTTATGAAGCTCATTACCTTTAATAATCTATTATCTATATTTTGCATCGATTATACATTAAATTAAAATAAGGAACATGTAATTTCACAAACAAGGATAGAAGCCTGTATATTTTATTAATGTGAAATTGATTAACCATTACAATAGAGTACTGCAATATTTATACATATTGGACAACAATGTGCAGATAAACAAATATGTTGCACAGGTAAAACCATACTCACAACTGCTTCCAATGATAGGGAAGCATATAAATTGTTATAATAATTGTAACAATTATCCCTGTGAAACAAAAAGACAAATATGGTTTAAAACCATATAAAAACTTACAATTATATTATGGTTTATAATATAACCATATAATATGATTATTTAATTAATAAAATAAAATAAATAATAAATCATATAATGCATAATTAATTTATCCTAACATTCCCCCCCTTAATTGTGCATTGTCTCAAGGGATGAGGAGAGGAACTCTCTGAACAACTCGAACTTGTCACGTGCAAGTGATTTTGTGAAGATATCTGCTCGTTGTTCAGCTGTTGGACAATATTGAAGCTAGATGTTGTGCTTCAACACATGTTCGCGTATGAAATGAACTTTTACCTCAATGTGATTTGTTCTCTCGTGAAAAACTAGATTGCGAACAAGTTTGAGAACACCTTCATTGTCAACATACATGGTGGTCGGTTTGTCCTGTGGTATTCCAAGTCCTTCTAGTATGCAACGTAGCCAAATCACTTCACAGACAGCTTCTCCTGCAGAACGATACTCGGATTCTATGGAAGAACGAGAAACGAAGTGTTGTTTCTTACTTCCCCATGATATTGGTCCAGATCCCATAAAGAACACAAATCCTGAAGTGGATTATCTGTCATCAATGTTTCTTGCATGATCTAAATTTGAATATCCAGACAAGAAGAAGTTGTCGTTCTTCTTGTATTCTAGACCAAGATCCACTGATCCTTTGAGATATCTCAATATGCGCCTTGCTGCTTTCCAACGACAAACTTTGGGTTCCTGCATGAACCTGGATAGATAGCTTACTGCAAAGTTGATATCTGGCCTAGTGTAGGTCAGGTAAATGAGACTCCCAATCAACTACTGATAGAGAGTGGCACTTACCTTAGGAGATGGATCTGAACGAGATAACTGCAATCTATTCTCCATGGGTGTAGCAATTGGTGTGCAATCCATCATCTTAAAATTCTCAGAGCATAGTCGTGGTATATTTCATCTGAGAAACAAAAATATGATTCTCTTTCTACCACACTTCTAATCCAAGACAATAGTGCATCAGCTCGAGATCTGTCATGTTAAACAAGCGATTAAGATCTTTCTTCATTGCATCGATCATCCTCATTGAATTGCCACTGATGACTAGATCGTCGACATAGACAACAACAATAACCATCTCCCCCCCTTGCTTTTTTGAGGTAGAGATTGGGATCGTATGGATTTCTAACAAATCCATGTTGTACGAGATGCTCATCAATCTTGATGTACCATGCCCGGGGGTGCCTGTTTTAGGGCATACAGAGATTTCTTAAGTCTGCATACCTTTGCTTCTTGACCAGGTACAACATATCCCTCAGGTTGAGTCATGTATACTTCTTCTTGTAAATTTCCATTTAGGAAGGCACTTTTTACGTCCATTTGGTGAACTTTCCATCCAAACTGAGCAGCTAGAGCAAAGATCATCCTGATCATTTTGATCTTAGCTGTGGGAGAAAATGTCTCATTATAGTCAATGCCTTCTTTTTGTGTGTAACCCTTTGCTACAAGTCTTGCTTTGTACTTGTCCACTGTCCCATCTGCTTTGTACTTAGTTTTGAATATCCATCTGCATCTAATGGGTTTCTTCCCTGGTGGAAGATCGACAAGCTGCCAAGTGTTATTCTTCATCACTGATTGATATTCAGAATCCATGGCATCTTTCCAAGCTTTTGATTGTAGGGCTTCCTGGACTATAGAGGGCTCATCTGATTCAATAAACTTTACTCATCAAAGCAAAATTAACTTCTTCTATTGCTTTATTATGAGTTCATGGTCCAGGGGGTGGATGTATCTGGTGGAGCATCCAATCTTGCATCTCGTAATGTACTTGTACACCATTTAGGCATACGTTGAACTGTTCCCATGGGGTGTGGTTCTATCTGATCATCATCATCCCCATCATCACTTTCATCTTCTAAGGGAACATCACCTTCAATTTTTACAATAGGTGAAAAATCTACATCTTGCGAGTCTAGAGGAGGAGTCTCTACTTCCTTATTCTCGAAAAACTCAACATCTCTGCTGGTGTAGACTTTTCTGGTCTTAGGATCCATCAATCTATACCCAAGAGTCGCTTCACTGTACCTAATGAAGATGAGTTGTTGTCTGTGACTTGATGTCCAATTTCTTTCTGTTCTGTTTGGGTATGTGCATGCTTGCTTTGCACCCGAATACTCTGAGGTATGCAATGGATGGTTTCCTTTTTGACCATGCTTCTTGTGGTGTAATTCCATCAAGAGCAGTTATGGGAGCTCTATTCAACAAATACACTGTTGTCTTTTCTGCTTTTTCCCAAATTGTCTTTGCAAGTCCAGAGTCATTGATCATGCATCACACCATTTCCATGATAGTATGATTTCTTCTCTCAGCAACACTATTTTGTTGTGGTGTGTATGGAGGAGGCATTTTTCAATGTGTAATGCCTTGTTCATCATTCTTATTTTTCTTCTTAGAAAACTGTGTTGCTAAGCATTTAACGTTGTTGTGCTCCTATTGATCTTTCGTTGGCTTTGCCCTTGTCACAGAGAACAATTGTAATTCTCCCACTTCGTCGTGTCTTCTCATATTGTGTTGATGTTTTCTGTGGTTGGCCCCACCTCGTCCATTACATTTCCCTTTATTAAAGGAAAACTATGTGCTCGATTTATCAAGCTCGTAAGTTGGTTCTTGTTAATACAATTAATAAGTATTAATAAGTGGTAATAATAATAATATTATTATTATTATTATTTTATCTATCGATCGACGATAAATTCATTATCTAATCATCGATTTGTTATCAACTTTGTTGTTAATTATTGATAAGTGATTTTATTGTTTTGGATTGGTCGCTTCGTGGATTGAGCCTCGATTTGTGTAAGGGAAGCTTGTTCATGGGTGGTGCCATCGTCAAGGACGTAGTGTTCTTGTTTAAGGTTCAATTTTTGTATCCTTGGTCATCTAGGTGCCCTTGTATGCTTTGTAAATGTTTGGGTAAATGCCTTCAACCACAATTTCTTCTTTTACCCTTGTTAGAAAACTGGCCCATGTATGCCAAGTTAGATAATTATCAAGTTAGTGGTGAATTTTATTTACTCAACCACTAGCCTACCACTCTTTGTTGATTATTAATGAACCAACTTGGTGTATGTTTTGAAGGATTGTACATCAGTTTTGAAGATGGCCACATGAGATGGTGGGGGGAATTAATGGTCTGTCATTTCTATATCTTCCTGTAATGGGAAAACATGTTGGATTTTACCTGGGTAGGTCACATTTATGAATTTTAGCTGACTTTTCCCTTCCTTGAAAGTTTTGTAATGTTGGTTTTAGTCTTTTTGGTCGATTATGTTGGATTTGCAGACCAACTGCTTCCTTATCTTTGGTTTAGCCTAATGTTTGTTTTTATTTTACATTTTTGGAGGATCTGGGGAAGCGTGGTTGATCTCTCATCATGTATTACATGCTTTTGGGATTCATTTATTTCTAATGGATTACTCACCACGTTTTGGTATCTGCGTGCTTAATGTCTTATGGGTCACGCACCTTCGTGGAAGCTCACATTTGTGGGTTTATTATAGCATTCCCTTTTGCTACATGGATTATTGTTGAGTGCGTAGAGCATTTTGGATGCCTTTTTCCCTACTGGCTGCATGGAGATTTCTGGTGTGGAGCCTTGTGTGGTTTGATGTGTAAATACTCTTGAAGTTAGCTATGTGAATCTTGTGGACAAGTTGTTGGTCGCTCATGGATTATCTGGGTCGTTTGTTTTTACTAGCCTCGAAGTGCATAGTCTGTAGTTGTGTCGTTTCAAGACCATATTTATTTCTAGCATGTTTTTTAGGTAGTTCACTCTCCCACGTTTTACTTGCACACTAGGGCACTACAATTGAAGGGTGAAATGATAAGGTTTGTAACCATTTTGGCTTGTCATTTATGGTGGAATCTGGGTCTTAGATCAGTTCATTTTATGCACAGACCTCTTTCTTATCATCCTAGAGACCATGTGTTCTTTCAAGGTATTGTTGATCTTTGTTTTGAGGACTCCATACCCTGGCTATAGATTTTCAGTGTCTGATCTGACTGTGAGAAGGTTGTGGAGCCTAGTTGTACTCCTGACTTTTGCAACTCGTTGTTTTGTTGCTCCTGACCTGGCCGTGAATCCTTGCATGTGCCATCGTGGAAGTCTTTAGTTGTGTTTTGGGTGCCCAGCAAGTTGGAGGATAGTGGAGTTTGGGATTGAGTGGAATGTTGGCACCTTACATGCTGTAGACAAAGATTTAACTATAGGGTTGCTATTACTGGACCTTGGGGTGTTTGGATTCCTCGTCGAAGCTGGAGGAGCAGGAAAGATATTTCTACACTTTGCTACTATTGTTATTTTTGTAATTTATCATAAAATCAAATCACCTTTTTCTTCAATTGGTTTGTGCTTTGGATGCCTTATGGGGAGATCTCTCTGTCCTGCATGTTTTGTCCTTGTTTTTAGCTCTTGTCATTATCAGTGTGTTAGTGGAGAGCAGGTGTGTGTGTTTTCTCCTCCAGGTGTTATGTTTTTTTTCTTGCTCGTATGATTGACCTTCATTTTTTGTATATATATATATATATCTTCTTCTTCTTCAAGTTTATTATGTTGTTCCAGTTAGTAATTCATTGTTGTTAATGTAATATTACGATAACTATGAAGCTCCTTCCTATAACCTAAAGTTTTCTTTTCTTAGTATCCAGTCGTAAGTTGTTAAGTCTCCTTCAAACTCCTTTTATAACCTTTTTGACATTGGGAAATAAATTTTGTAGGATTGGAGTGATCAATGGTTGGGCTAGCTGGGTTGGGATTTGGTATTAAAACTTTTAGAATGAATAGGTTTGCATGCAATGCGTTTTAGACCTCGCATGTTTAGACTCCTTTCTTTCATCAGTATTGTTCATGGGCTTTTAAATCCTTCCTCTAGAAGTACCTTGACCATCCTTATCAACTTGAACTGTAACTATTTTTTAGATCAACTAAGTTTGAGGGTTTAATTATGCAAATTCAATGCCCCGCTAATACTATAATTGTTCAGTCTGATTCCCTCTCGGGAAGATTGTTGATGGCATTTTCTATTTTTCCTAACTTGTTATCTTTCTCCTTTATAATGTTATGCTATTAATTAGGAATGGCCGGTTTGTATACACGTAAATTTACCATAATGTTTGGTGTTGGAAATTGTCTTGAATGCTATTAACCATCGGGAAAAATAGTCTTGCAATCAATATTCTTATGGATTTATAGTAGAAGGTGTTGCTTGATAACGACACTTAGTGATTTATGTTTGTACCTGTATCTGAACGGTTGATTGTGTTATCAAGGGTTACCTTAAAATATTGTTGTTTAGGGAAAAAAGGTAATTTCTTTTAAAATTAACCAAACTTTAGAATTATTGTGAAGGTTTGTAAATCCTTAGTGATACAAAATTTAGGTGAATTATTTGTATACTCTTTTTTGATGGAACTCCCTTCCTCTCTCACATGTTGTTCTAGCCTATATAGATATTGGCCCTTCTTGAATGATTAGAGAATCTCTGGGAGTTAATGATCAAGACTAGAATACTTTCCTTCTCTTTGAAACTTGTGTTGTGTGGTGTCCGTGTATTTAATTTCAATCACATACTCTATGTGATCACAGGATTGAAAAATTCTATTATACTTGGATTTTTCATGTTAATCTTTAAACCCCGTGTTTCCTCTTTGTTGGGATGATCAAATCTTGTCGTTTTAGGAATCAAATTTCATAGCCTAGGATTTTGGTATCTTTTTTATAATTTAGATGGCTGGTCTGAAAATCAAATTTCAATATTATGATTAGTTAATTATCTGATGGGGATTCCATTTCTCTTAGATTGTTTAATTTTTATTCTTAGAGGGCCAAGGACCCTTCTCATACAATTGTTTTACTTTCATTGCTTTTGTTCATAATTAAATTACATGGTCTTTCTTATTTGATTGGCATGGTAGAGACTTTATTATAATTTGAGGTGTTTTTGTGGTTAGAGCATTGACCCATTTCTTGTAATAGTGTGTTTTCCTTTCATGGTATTGTCAAATAATAGTCATGGTGACTTTGTGTAGCCTTATCTTGATTAGTTCTCACGAATTGACTCTTGTGGAAAATTTGTTGCAGATGGCTAATGTGAGTAGATAAAAGGAAAGAGTTGTTAAGGTTTCATCAGTTTAATTTATGAAGTTCATTGTAAAAAGGTCCAATGTGTTGTAAATTTTGTAACAGTGCTTGCGAAGGAGTTTAGAAGACCTCTTGCCTTAGATTGTTCAGAAATTGTGTGATGAAGTTGTCTTGTCCTTTTGTAGTTAAACTAGTAACTTATCTTTGTGAGAAATAATATTCAATCTTCACATTGATATGAGTATTGTAAAACTTTGATCTTGAGAATAAATTGTTAAGTTAAATCTTTCTAAGACTTAGTAACAATGTGTTATAAGTAAAATAAAATGGGTTGGTTAACCCTTATAAAAGCTAAACTAAAAATTTATATTCAACAAATTAATGTAGAGGTTACCTACTTGAGAACAAGCAATTCCTTAAGTAATCAAAGGCGAAACTATCCTTGTAAAGTAAAATTTTATAACTTGCTAACCCTAGCTAGGCTAGCGAACATTATCCTTATATGGTGAATTCTTAAACGAGTTTAAGGGAAATCAATGGTTAGTTTCTGGAAGATAATAAAGTTTAATAAGTAGGAGAAAACAATTTAGAAACCACTAAATTTATCTCTCAACCATTTGGAAGGTAAATAGTTTTCTTTTGTAAAACTCTTTTAGTGAAGCCTAAGTAAAATCTTTAATAATTATGGATAAATCCTCAAGCTCCAATTAAATCTTGGTAATAACTAATGATGTCTTAAAGATGAATTCAACTTGACCTTCTTCCTTTAACTTCAAGGTGCTTTGTAATTTTCTCTTAAGTATGTTGAACATGAATCCATGTTGTAATAAGGGTATGAGCGAGTTTTAGTAGCGTAAGTGTGGATAGATGGCCTTATGGAATTAAATTACCATCTTTATTAAATAAATAAATTAAACAAATAATTGTCATAAAGGAGAAGACTTTAAGTTAACTACTCTACAGTGTATAAGAGATCAACTTAGTTTTGTAAGATGAATTGTGTGAATCATATCCTGAGTCTCCCTAAAAACGTAAGTCAAGAGTTAAAGGATTTTTTATTAAAATAAATAACCTTCAAGAATTTCACCATGGTATTCCCTAACTGCAAGTGTGTTATGTGGTTGGATTCCAATGTTGACCATAAATTTTCCTTGATGGGTGTGAACGTTTCCATGTTACCTTTATGGTCATCCTTGTATCGAGTTGTTCACAAAGTTATTTGTAACCTTGGTGGCGACATGTTGTGTTGTGCTACGTGTAAGGAAAAAAAAAGAAAAAGAAAATTATCTGGTATTTTTACTGTGTTGTTAGCGTGTGTGAATTTTTGGGTCATTACACAATGAATCTCGTGAGCTTGTAGGTAGTCTTTGAACTCATTACTGGTGAATTCTCCCCCTCGATCTGAGTGGAGAGTTCTGATGTGATGACCAATTTCATTCTCAACTACTACTTTGAACTTCTTGAAAGTTTCAAAATCTTCACTTTTCTTGTGAAGAAAAAAAATCCACATTTTCCTTGAATAGTCGTCAACACATAGCATGAAGTACTGAAATCTAAAATGACTTGGTTGTATTGGACCACAAAGATAGGTATGAACTAGATCAGGCTGACTATGAGTTTGATGTGTACTCTTCTGGAATGAAGCTCTGTGTTGTTTTCCTGCTAGGGAGTGAGGACACTTGCCTGTATCCTTCTAAAGAGATGGTAGCCCATGTACCATATTGCACCGGCAAAGTGTCTCAAGATACTGTAAACTTACATGACCAAGTCTCTGATTCCATAACTATGTTGAGGTAGAGTTCTTAGCCACAAGTTCCTGATCATCTCTATGGAAAAAATTGAGTTGGAACATGTGTCCCAGATTAGAGGCTTTCGTAACTATTTTCGAGCCTCGTGATTTATCTCGAATCAAACACATTTTCTTACCAGAATGACTATCAAAGTCAATTTTTAGATTGTGATCAAGGATTTGACTAACTAAAAGTAGATTCTTTGTCAACCCAGGGACATATAAGACATCTGAAAGTCTACAGTTGCGTGAACCAAGGGGTAGAGAAATGTTCCCAATCCCCTGAATTGTATATGAAGAATCATCTCCCAACGAAACATGATTTTTCGATGGTGTGTCCCTTATTGAAATAAACAAATCTCTGTGGCTGGTAATGTGTTGAGTGGCCCCCGAATCAACATACTAAACATCAATAGATGATGTGGATGGTTCATTTGATTGAGTAGTGAACAAGTATTCTTCATTGTCTAACTTTTCTTGTTGCTCAACAATATTTCCTTGCTGATGGGTTCTTCTTTTCCAGTTCCCCTTTTTCTTCCCTTGATTGTAGTTAGAATGTCCCTTGTGAGATTGTTGTGAAGGTCCAAAGTTTCTTGATGAACCTTTCTTGTAAGTATTGTACCAACAATCTTTGAGGTCATGTCCTCTTTTACAGATAGGACATTTCTTATTCTGTTGTCTGTCCCCTTAATACTGATTTTGATTTTGGGACTTTTGATAGGAATTAGGTTTTCCTTTACTTTTTCCTTTCCATTTTTGATGTGAAGAAAGTTCATATTCTTCTTCATCATCCTTATTGTGCATTACTTCCTCTTGTTGTGGTAAGTTTACCAATTTGTCAAAACTAACTGTCATATTTGACAAGTTTAGTGTTGTTACAAAATATGGTATGAAGAAGGGAGTGCTCTCAGAACAATGGGAACGCGATCATCATCTTTGACCACTTCTCCTAGGGCTAGAAGTGAAGCCCTCAATTTTGTAACTCTTCTAAGGAAATCTTCTATTTTTTTCATTTTGCTTGAACTTCAGTGTGTGTAACTAATTTTGCAAATTCAGTATAACATTCTTATTCTTCGCCTCATATACTATGCTCAACTTATCCCACGCTTCTTTGGATTTTTTGGCATCTTGAATGTGGGCTTGCACATCATCGGACACTCCAAACAAGATGATGATTTTGGCCTTCTGATATACTTTATCAAATTGTCGATGTTGTGTTGTATCAATAGTTGATCTGGTTAGAGTACCATTAACAGCAGGCCAGATCTCTTCAAACTCAAGTTGTGTCTTGATTTTTGCCTTCCATGTAGCATAGTTGTTTCCTCTGAGTAGTGTGAATTTGGAAGAAAAAATTTGGGGGCATTGGTGCCCATTTTACAGAAATCACTGATAGGGTTTGGCTCTTATCACTCCAAGTATAAGGTCTCCCAATCTATATACCATCAATCTGATATACCAAACCTTTCTATATACACGCCCTTCCGATATACCTGGTGGTACGTGGAAGAATCTCACCCTTTCTATATACCTGATGGTACATGAAAGAGGCATTAACATACATGAAAGAATTCAATACGTGGTACCAAGATAGTACTGAAATGGGTTTGTGTGATTATTGACACCGGCTCAAAGAAATATCCTCATGCATGTGCTTAACTTTGCTATATACTTGGATAATTTCTCAGTCTGGATTTATATCATGTAATCATTCACAGACGGATGGGATGGCTCATAGTGTGTGCAATGTGACCTTATTACTCCCCGTTGATTTATAGGGACAATGCCTAGACGAAGTTGTTGCAGCTATATTAGGCGTTAAGTGCAGTAGTAGTCACAATGACTTTACCCATAAGTGCTTCCTAGAGGCACCATATATACCGAACACTACAAATGAGATCTAGGATCTCGTGAGTGTTACAGAACCAAAAAAAAAGTTGTTTTTATTACAATTCTACCAATTTCTAATCAGTTACAAAGTTTGCAGTTGACTTATGGCAACCTACAAATTAGTACAATATATTGCAACATGCAATTACATTCAAAAATATGGAAAAAATTGAATGACATGCAATTTTTTTATTTTTACGGGCCCTAGTGGCCTCCAGAGCCCAAAATGACCCACTACACCAAAAAATTACAAAAATATAGCTGAAAATGCAATTTTTAGATAAGCCTCCTTTAACAAAAAATGTCCAGAATGAAAAAACAAGCTGAATGGGGAAAAAAATATTTACCCTAAATTTAGGGATTTTCTCGCTAAATATTTAGCAACCTATTTAGTTATAATTAACAGGTTTAGTGAAGGTTTTTCCTCCATATCTGCCTCCAACTGTGACGGATTTTCTAAATTTACCTCCAGATTTTAAAAAGTAAAAAACTTGTGTTTTTGGTGTGATTCAAACCATGCACCTCCCATCTATAAGTCATTCCTCTTAACCACTTAGGCTCTATGAGCGCTTGGGTAATAAAATGAAGAAAAGTGCATTTAAAGAAGGTGAATTTTGACTTACCTTATAAAATGTGACCTGGCAGATTGACCACATGGAGTTGCATGTGTGGAAGGTGAATTTAGGGTTTTTCTTGCTCGAAAAATGGATCTCCTTGTTTATACCGCCATTTGGAAGTTTCTCACCATTTATTTTATTTGCTCCATCGTATTTTTCTTGAGTATACAGGTCACTTGGATGTGGAGGGGACGCAGATCATGGGGGATGAAGCCACGATTTTTTCTTTGTGCAGATCCTTTTAACGCTGGTACAGGTTCGGTGAAATAGAATTGCACATGGTTTTTTTATTCAATCACTACCTCTGTTTTTTTTTAATTATTTTTTCTTTGTGCAAGTCCAAGATGGCTTGAATGGAAAGGAGGTGGATGCTCAATGGCTCAGCACTCCTTTCTCTTTGACTCAGTTTTGCACAATAAATAGCCAAATAGCTCAATGTGATGGAGAGATCAGCAGTTTGTTGGAGAGATCAACGAACTAGCATGGGTCAGCTTCTAGGAAAAAAACACAGACATTTAACTTGGCCACCGTATAATTGAGATGTTTATAGGACTCCAACACAATGTGCTCCAGTTACAATGTAACTCTCTAAACAATGTAACCCATCTCAATATCCTAGTCAAGAGGTTGGATGTAGAGCTTTGAAATAGCCTGAATGCTCAATGCAACAACAATATAGGGATATACGATAGTACTGATAAATTGTCTATAACTAGACAATTTTAAATACAAAACCCTTGATGGAATTTTTTTAAAAAAATTGTAAGCCCCATGAAACAAATTTACCTGGTGTAAGGCACCAGGGAAAAAAAATTGCTTTATGTTTACCTGGAATTCACACAGGAGGTTGTGAGATTGCAGGGAGATGTGGAAAGCTGCTGGAGGCAGCACTGGCTCTCCGATGTTGCAAATTTCTTCTCCATGAATTTGTATTCCTCTGCAACATTCTACAACCTTTCCAGGGGCTTCAATATGCTCTGGTACCAAATGTAAATAGGGACATAAGCCTGTAAATTATATTTATCTGAATCAACCAAAAATACAATGGAGTGCTGCAATTCTTATAGGAATTGAACAACCATGTGCAGACAAAGAAATAGGTTACACAGGTAAAACTAAACTCATAATAGCTTCTAAAATACATCCGGGAAGCACATAAATTGTTATAACAATTATAGCAATTATGCCTATGAGAATAAAAGACAAATATGGTTTGAAAACCATATAACAACATACAACAATAATATGGTTTATAATATAACCATATAACATTATTATTTAATTAATACAATTAATTAAATAATAAATTTATACTATATTATGCATAATTAACCTAACATATGACATGTCAGTTTACGATGATGTAACAAAGAAGCTTATGAATAGAATTGGGGTCTATGAGCTTCCATATTTCGAGAAGTATGAGCCCTTGTATCAGTGGCTCATGAGCAGAGTGCATGAGGACTTCTTCTACTTTGTAGGACATAGAGTTAGAATCTCATCCACACTTATCTCATCGGTGACGGATTTGAAGGCCACATGAGAGGATATAAAGAATGATCTCATAGATAAAGTCATGATCTCAAAAACTAGACATGAGTTGGGGTACCTGAAACGTCCACATGGTAGGGATATAGACAAGTTGAAGAACTGTCCGATTGTGCAAGCAACACCACACCTTGTTACAAATTTGAATGACCAGGAGCAGTGGTCACAAGTAAATACTATGTGGTTACATGTTGCACGTAAGATGTCAAAAGGAGCACTCTACAATATTGCAGGCTACATTGCAGAGCAAATAGTTGAAGAAGCACACACAAGAGGGAAGATATTCTTTGGGTTTGTTCTACTATCACTGGTATTCATGGAAATTGGAGTACCAGATGGGCTAAAAGAAAAGGTATGGGAATACCCCATGGAGAATAAGTCATCAGCTGAAAGGTTCATCAAGTACCTATATAAAGGATACATGACAGATGACGTCAAGAAAATGGTGAAGAAATGGTACAATAGGCTCCGCATAGAATTTGGAGAAGAGTAGCACATCCCGAAGGACCTACCTTCAGTAGTGGGGAAACAAGTCCAATTATTTGTATATCAGCATTTTTGTATCGTGTGCTTCCTGTTATCACCGAATCACAGCACCCCTGGATGTTGATCAGATTTCTAGTTTGACCACTCTAAGCATCCAGTGTGATTGGATAACATGGGTACTATCTCCAAGTTGTGGGACTTGCTACTTGAGACAGACCTCCAGAGAAAGCTGGTTCTTGCTCCTAAACTACCTGCCACAATCTACTCTAATGCAGGATAAGCTAACTTTTCTAATCTAAACTTCCAAGGGACCAGGGAGAGAGAATACATAAAATGAAAGCCTATACTAAAGCGGTGATACACCAGAAAAGGAGGGTGTGAGAGTAATCTCCAAATGTGTGAAATACAGAGGGAAAGTGCACACTAGAGGAGGTGATGACAGTTCACCATAATCTAGCAAAATGCATTCACAACAATATTCCAAGCATACACAATGTTAGTGAATTCCTGCAAGAACATAATAATAGACACAATATTCTTATAGAAAGATAAAAGGGGCAAGAAGAATGCAAGAAAACACAGCAGGGGAAGATACATCCACAAACTTTGTATTTTATTGCTTCCTGGTATGCACAGTTCAGTCTATTACAAGATAAGGGCCTGGATCACCATGCAAGGAGTCTACTACAAGGGCCTGCAACACACTGGCTTCACAAAGAAATTTTGGCAGAGCTTTGCTACCCAAAAACTCTCTCCTTTACAATGAGCCCAACACTTCAATTTATAGAAAAATGAGAAGGAAAAGAGAAGGGAAAATGGAAATCCCGAAATCTGTCCTTCAACCACCTGTAAGAGGCATTAAATTGAGTGAAAAGGTTGTCCATTACTTGAAAAAGGCTCCCCATACTTTCCCATGTGCTGCAGCAGAGAAAGAATGATGACCATGCCTCTTAATTGCACTCCCAGCTACCAAATAGAACACTGTTCTGAACCCGGCCACGTTTTCTTAAAAAACCCAAACAATTTCTGATCAAATCTAGAATTTCTTAATTTCTGTGCATAGGGCTCGGAACCATGATTCCAATGGTACCAATTTTGTGTGATTTCGTTGAGAAATGCAAAAGTTATGGCCTTCTGAGTGTGGGCAGCAATTTTGGGTCTGGCAGGCGTTTTCTGTCATTTGACGGGAATGAGCATTGACTGACTGGAGCTGAATATGTTTCTTTTATTTAAATATATCTACCCTCATTAAAAAAAATTTGTGGCATAGAGGACGTCGTGCTCGTTCCAGAAAGTCCAATTTTATGAAAATCGGAGCTCGGAGTCAAACGTTATGGCCGTTTGAAGTTTCCGGACCAAACATTGACTTTTCTTCCCTGCCTTCGGCCATTTCGGATTTTCGCATCCCGCGCGTCCCTTTGTCCCATTTGATTTCGGTGCTGAAATTTCCCATTTCGGCCGAACCGGCCGGTTCGTGTACTCGCAGCCCATATGTCCCATTTGGTTTCGGACCGTCTGGGACAAATTCGCCCGGTTCGGCCGGTTCGCGCCCTTTTGTCCCAACTGTTCCGGGACAAAAGTTCTCATTTCGGCCGGTTCGACCGGTTCGCGTACTTTTGGCCCGCGCGTTCCAGACTGTTTTGGGCTGCCTTGACTCATTTCGCCTGGTTCGGCCGGTTCGCGTCTTTTTGTCCCGCTTGTCCCAAAGGCGACCCTCTCAGCAGTTAGCCAATTTTTTCTCTCTTTTCGGCCAGTTCGGATTTCCGCGTCCCGCGCGTCCTTTTGGCCCGGATGTCCCATTTACTTTCGGACCGTCTGGTGGCCTTTCGGCCGGTTCGCGCCCTTACGCATTCACTGCAAGGTATTTCCAAGCATCTGTTCACAGATTCACAGACATGCAACGACTTCCCAATGAGAGATGGAATATGGAGCCCTTGGTGTAAATTTCCTTACGCATTCACTGCAAGGTATTTCCAAGCATCTATTCACAGATTCACAGACATGCGACGACTAATATTTAATGCAGATAAGGTAGACTATGAATACCACACATTAAGGAAGAAGTGTGTGTATCCAGGAAGAAGTGCCTATGTCGAGAGGCTCATTTCGGAGGTATTGAATACTAAGCCAATAATTCTAGTTGTAACAGATATAGGAGCGGCATTAGTGTATCTTCAGCTAAAGACCAAGATGGAAAAAAATCAGTATGTGGAGAATGAATTCACACTCCTAGGGCCACTGAAGGGTAAGCGTACAATGGAAAACATACAAGCGCAAAGGCCCATAGAAACTATTGAAGTAGAGGATGAATAAGAGGAGCGTGAAGATAGTGGAGGCTTGGAGCACAGAAGAAAGCAACCATATGACATTGAAGAGTCACATTGCTCGACCACTCCACCTCAAGGATAGGACGAAGAGGAAGATACAGAGGTTGAGCAGGGGGAGCACATATTTAAGAAAGTATTCAGATGCACAAGGACTCAAGTTGGAACCCCATAAACGGTAATGAAATCACCTCGTCTCTCTCCACACAAGGAGACCGCTGAACTAAAGAAGAGAAGAAACTAGAAGTTAGGTGAAGAAGCAGAGGAATCATGGGAATGCAAGCATGCATCTCCTACTCCACTCGAGTAAGAAGATGAGCCACAGAATGAGGAAGAGAAAAAAGATGAATAGATGAAGGATGGAGAAGAAAGATAGAAGGAAACCTCTGAATCTACACATGTGACTATTTAAGGTGTAATGGGACAGGCTCCTAACCTTGAAGCTACAATTACCAAGGGTCCTAGATCGAAGAGGATGAGTGGAGAGCACATTCCACCAGTCATGGGGTATGGAGAGGACACAAGTAAAATTGTCCACACCCGCTTCTAGAGCACGATAGTATAGAAGCATTTATTCGGCTAGGAGCTAATGGATGAGGATATGGTGACTGTGTGCACTCAAAAGAAAATATTGTGGTCAATGCATACCCACATGGATGATCCTGAATTTGATGTATGCAAATATTCATGTGTGTTGAGATGGCTGAAGAAGACACCTCAAGCCAGGCACATAACAATTAAACCTACTATTATGTCAGATGAATAGGTCAGCAATGCATTGGTGAAGGTTTCTATTGAAGTTGCAAGAAGAAACATTGACAAAGCTGCAATGATGAGATAACACGCATAATGCAAGAGAGAGAGACTTAGCACAGAAGAAGAACAAGGTATTTATTAGCATCGTAGAGGATATTGGAGACAATGTCATAAGAGCTAGGCCACACTTGGAGACCAAGGTACCACAGACATTTCCCACAGTGATACATTATGTAGGAAATTTAGTGGACCTGGTACTTGAAGATGAACCTCTATGCATACTAGCACCAAGGAATCCAGAACAAGAGGTAGAACGGGAAAAAGCTTTAGTGACATGAAATATTGCATCCTATGAAAGGTTTTTGTAAGTGCTACAAGAAGTATTGAACAAAGTAGACCAGGATTTGAACATTTGCATAGCTCTAGAGGCGCTTATCAACATAAAGACCCTAGAAGAAAAAAATGAGGTTCAGCGAGTAATGAAGGATGAAACATTGGGCTAAGTAGAAATATTTTCAATGGTTAAGTAGAAGTGTGAGGCCCTGACAGCAACACAAGAGCCACACAAGACTTGGTTTGAAGAGCTTGGGAAGCTCATTGCACAGAAGATGGGTCTTTTAGAAGGATGAATGACCTCAATGTCCAGCGTTGTGTTGGTTCTGCAAAATGAAAAAGGGGATATTGTGAGGGATGAATTAGAGTCCATTGCTGTGGAAATTCCAGAAAAAACAGAACAATCCCTTGCTGAATGGCAGACCTTGGAGGCTAAAATAAAATAGGAATATCCTAAATTAGTTGTTCATGTTGAAGATGAGACTGTAGGGTAGAACATTCTTTCATACATTCATTCATTATTTCCATTCTATCATTCTTCTATTCTTTATTTCAGTTTTTGGAGATACCTATTTTTGGGAGGACAATGAGATTAGTGTGGGGTAATGTTGATTAGAGAAACATTTGATAGAACTCACACAAGAATTCCACGGGGAAAACAGGTTATGTTTAAGGGAGCGAATGAACAGGAAGAACTTGTGCATGGAGGGAAAGTTCAACATTCGGGACTTAGCCAATTTTGAGCATGAAGACATATTTTCAGAAGTTGGCGTGCGGAGCACATAAATGATGTAGAGACGTGCGTGCCATGCATTGTCTATCTTTAGAGAATCGAATCAAAGTGTTTTGCATGGAGATGAGCTAAGAATAGGATTGTCACCATAGTTAATTGTAAGAGGTCTATAGATAGCACACTTACATGTGTGGCTATGCCTGTAAATGGCATGTGGCTATTAATAACATGCGGCCTATTTTTAGAAAAGATAAGTGGTGAAGGGAAAGTCCCCACCCTATATATATGATGTGAATCACATAGTAAAGAGGGAGAGCTGAGAGATCTAGGATATATGTAGAGTGAAAGAGGTAAGCATAAAGAGATATGTGCATATGATTGGATTACTGTATCAGATCCATGTGTGCATCGGTATAGAATGCCATTATTGTAAGGATATTCTGTGTTTATTAATAGATGGAAGTTATTGTCTAAATCTAAGTGTCATTCCTGTGTGTAATTAAGTAGTGCATGTTCTTGATTTAGTCATGATTATTATTTAAATCTTTTTCTTTCCTAGATCTGAATATGGCATGCTTTGTAGAATGATGGATTAGTTATGGATCTATATGTTTCTTCCTTCATATCACTAACATCCTACTACATAAACCCTAAAGAGGGACCTGGCACCTTTGCACACTTTGATTAAGCACTCAGTTTAGACTGGGTGATGTGCCAGCACATCTAGGGTGTTATCTAGTAAATTTTAGGCTGAATCAGGGGAGTTCTTTTATTTTTCCACCAAAAATTATAGGACCAACGTTCTTTGCATACCAGCAGTTACATGACCACCACCTTGCACAGGGGGTGGTTACTGTACCGCTCTGCACATAGTGGTAGTTCTGTAAAAATACAACCTGATCCTTGTTTTCTTCATTTTCATCTTCTAGTACTACATGATCTGATGAAGTGGTGTTGTTTTGGATCCCTATGGATCACTATCAAAACTTGAGCATGACTTCATTCTTATGCCAAGACCCACATATATACTTCATGAATGTGTAGAAATACTTGATTTTTCTTTTAATAGATAAATGATTTTGACTGTATCTATGAACTGGAGTACAATCAACCAAGATATATCAATTAAGCTCAACAATTAGTGAACCACAAGCCACCACACTTGAACACACATCTAACGAATCACGAGCCACCACGCATGTAAACACCACAATCAAACCATGAGCCTCCATACTTAAACACACAGCTAGCACATGTCTTCTCAAGTCAGAAAATACCTCAGTGAAACCATCTAGAAATAACCATCTGACTTAACCACTCCACTACAACAAAAAACTTTGTATGGTAAAAAATTTAATTATACTAGAGCTATGAACTAGAGTGGTGGAGAAACACTTTCTCAAAGTGGGACATGGGGGTAAGCTTGAGTTCTTAATGTCCACCGAGTGATCCACATTCAAAATGCCCCATTATATTAATCTTCATCGATATGGATAAGTTCTACCCCTACCTCAAGGTGTCCCTATGGCCACTTATTGAAAGCATCCAATTAAATCAATGGGAATGAAACTTGGGTTGATGATTACAAACTACTTGTAAATCACCAATAGCCCAAGACCTTGAGTTCAAAATATTGGATGGTAAACGCTTTTATTATACCAGAGCTATGAATTAGAGTGGTGGAGGAACACTTTCTCAAAGTGGGACATGGGGGTGGGCTTGGGTCCTTAATTTTCACTAGGCGATCCACATTCAAAGCACCCCGCTATGTTCCTCTTGGTCCATATGGAGAAGTTTGACCCCTAACTGAAGGTGTCCCCATGACCACTTATTGAAAGCATCCAATGAACTTAATGGGAATGAAACTTGGGTTGATGATTACAAACTACTTGTAGCTCATCAATAGCCCAAGACCTTGATTTCGACCCACTTTATTGTTAACTTTTACAAGTCAAACTAATACTTTGACTTCTCGTTAGGACTTCAAAGCAAACAATGTAGAAATGCATACCTTTAGACATCTTAGGGTTTCATGACACTAAAAAATCTTTTCTCCACTTGAAAAGACTCTTTACACAACCTCAAACATTTTAAACTTGATGAGTTAGGCAAAAAAGGACACACTGACTTAAAAACTAATATCATGAACTCAGACTACCGTGATAGAGCCTACAAAAAACATCTCAAATAAAAATTCTCACACATATCTTGTAAAGAACACCAAATTCATTATATATACCACTATGAGTATAAAAACCTTCATGACTTAACAAATTTCTTAACACTCTTTTTACTGTGACCATACTTCTAATACATGACATGACTAAAATCACAATGTTCACACCTCAGCACAAAAAACTTCTCAAACTTCAGATACTAACCAACATAAGGACTGCATACCTTATGAATTGATTATAGTACATACCTTACAAGTCTTGAGGTATCCCACAAACCTAGTTTTCTCAAATTTTCGTGTACAAGAGACTGAATAATAGTGAGACACATATGACTTTCTTCATTTCTAAGCTCTTCAACTAAAACAAATATACTTCCTTGATTTTATTTGGGCTTGATGAACTTGTCTTCCATCTTGGTAGCACTAGAACCCTTTTTGACAAACTTCATTGGATTAAATTTTATATTGAGCACCTCTGCCTTTGAATCACCATTCTTATCATGCCTTAACTCTTCAATCCTCATATTCTAAACTTTATATTGAGAATCATTTCTCTTGACCTCTTTGAATGCTTGAAACCTACTACTATACACTGGGGTTTCACTTTGGTAGCAATATCTTGCAATGTGACCCTATTTATGATAAGTGTAACACATAATGCCATTATTATTTCCTTTTGACTCATAAACACTTAGATTCTAACCAAATTCCTTAGCTCTATCTCCATACACGCAACATGAGTAGAATTCACCTTTGAAGAGATTTTCACTATCCCTAGAAGACCTTATTCTATAATAGCTAGCTCTATGAACAAAGTTATGGATAAACATAACAATATCCATTGAGAAAAAAACCATACCTCATATGATTAGGTTGTCTAACAGGGTTAGACTTTATTGATTCACCTTTTTGGTCACCTTCATGTCTGGTTGATTATTAGGTCCGGCTATCTTATCTTCATGTTTTTCTATATGTTCTCCTTTGTAGCCTATGCCTGATTTGTTATTGGCTGATATTTGATTCTCCAAGATCCCATAAAGTGCTTCAAATATCTTTTCTAACCTCTCATACATATTCATCCTCTATAACATATTTTATATCTCTCCAATTTCTTCATACCTGGAACAAGCTTATTTTTTATCCTTTAGGGCTTTAGTTATTTTCTCAACTTGTGATTCCAAACCCTTAATGGCTTGACCATGATATATCACCATTTAATTTATATGATATTATAAGCTATAATTCAAGGACTCTACAATATCATACTTCCCTCTTCAGGTTGCTTCAACATCTGAAGACTTACCCATTGCTTGTGATTTAAGATGATCTCCTTCAAGTTTCCAAACTTGCTTCACAAGGACCTACTTTGACTCTAATTATTAGAAGCAAAATGAACTAATCAGGGGGGTGGGGGTGAATCAGTTCTTTAAACCCTTAAAAAAATTCAGATTAACTTGCATGCACCATTAATATTTTACCATCCATTAATGTGAATTTAATAACATTAAAAAATCAACCACATAAGCACAACCAAGAGAGAGTACACATGAACACAAGATATAAGTGGAAAAACCTCAAGGGTAAGAAAACCAATTGAAACTTTTCTTATATTACTCAAATAAAATAGATTTAGTGAAGCACTAACTTCACAAAGAGCACAAAACCCTAGTTTATTATAGCACCAACCCTACAAGGATCATTAACCCCTAATTTAGGAAAGTACCAAATCCACAAGGAGGATACAAACCCCTAAGATGATCAAGCACCAACAAAACCACATTTATATGAAGATCTCTGATTTATTGTTTCTACCACAACCGATAGAGATCATAATTTCAACTCACACATCTTCAAAGCCTCTTCAAATCCTCTTTCTTGTAACTTTCTCAATCTTGATATTTCATGGACTGATTTGGATTCAAACACTTTCATGCATGCTCTTCAACATTATTAATATTTTTTCACATATACTTATCTCTCTCTTGATACTCTTAAACAAATTTCACTCTCTTACCTAGGTCGTATTTTTTCCTCTATGCACAGCTCATTCAACAATGAACCAAAATAAGCACTTTATATGCTTCTCAACTCAAAAACATAACATAGGTCAGTCTAGACAAAAGATATCAACCAATAAAATTTAAAAATATATAATTACATTCATACACATTCATAAAATGGACCCATGTAGGTTGGTCATGCACTAAGACAACCAAACAAGCCAAAATAGGCTCAAAACCCCATCACTTGGCTCATCAAAGACCTCCAAACACATCACCATGCTTATTCAAGCCTCCAAATTCCTAAAACATGTCAAAAATACCATAAAAACATCATCCATGCTCGCAAATTAACCTGCACAAATCAAATTATTCATAAATATATCAACTCAAAAAAATTACTTCAAGGTTCCAATCTACAACAAAAAATGCTCAAGATCGCACAAGAATGAATCAACCATGCAATGTAACCACTCATTAGAAATACACTAACCTTTATAACACATCCATGCTTTCTAGACCTCGTGAGACATCCAGAAATGAAAATCACACCTACTTTCCTCTTCACTAAACTAAACCTCCCAAAAAGTAGATTTGGAAACTCAAATGGTTTGCACCTTTATTGTAACTTTCAAGACCTATAAGTTCCATCAATAAGAAAAAAAACTCATCTCTCTTCACTCTCCAATATATATATCAAGCATCATGAAATCCAAAACATGAGACTTCTACATCCATCTTCTAGTCAGAGTAATTTTTTCTTAAAACAATCAAACTTTGTCTTCACAAAATAATATGGTTCACATAGTGAATAACCTCATCAAGATGCAAAACATACATAATCAAAAATTCATCTGAATCTAATTTCCAAAAAATATTACATTTCCTTCCAAATCTAAGTGGAAGGCCTTCAACCAGGTCAATCTTTGTAACTCAAAATTGTCCTTACAAGCCCAAAAAACAATCTTCAAATATAGGGATCATTTTTACCTCCAAGACTTCAACCATGACCTTAAACTACCATGCAAATATAGTAACATTCCCAAGCTTCCATAAATGGTGATTTAGTTAATACCTTCTTTGTATAAATTTTCCACAAACCAAACATATTCAGAAAATTTGTTGTTTGAGTGGGGCCCACTTAGTGTCACAAACTCTATCATACCTTTCTGGAAATATTAAGGAGTCCTCTATAACCTCCAATTATCATATTAGAAAAAGGAATAAAAATTGGACGTTTACAATAAATTTCCTTCAACTCGCTTTGAGCTAGGGTTTTACTACGGTTTTAAAGTAACTTATCTTCTTAACGATCGTTCATAAAAACTTGATAATAAAACCACCTCATTATTTTTGTAAAATATTCTTAGCTTAGTTAAAAACATCCCCCAATATCTCTGGGTCCCATGCAAACCACACAGCTAACAACTAGCATCATAAGGTCCACTTTTAGCAATAAAACTCACTCTATAAACCCCAGTTTTAACAAAAATGATGTAGCTTACAAAATTTTATTCACTTTGGCCTCAAATTTTTCATGAAGCATCATGAAAAAATCATGTAATTGTACATACTCACAATCTATCTCAAATATTCTTACAAATCTCCAAAAATATTGACTTGTTTTTTCTTAACTTTTCTTCACCTTCTTACTCCCAAGGATCATAAAGCACCACAAAACCACGGAGAACTAACCTAAAAATCAACATACACCTCATATATACCATCACCATATTATTACCATGTTCCAAAAATACTGATCAACTCCAACAATCATACCTCCAACTCATTTTACATGTTCTAGGGCTAGGAATAGGCCTAGAATGACCTGACTCAACCATGTCAACCCATGAAATGACTATGGAGACTCTTTACAAACTCATTAACTCCTATAACACACCTCTAGGACCATGTATGACCTCTAAAAACCTTAAACTAGCTTAGGAATTATAAAATGACTATACAAGCTAGAACCATGTCATGACAACTTGACAACTCATCAAATCCTGTCACTACTAATCAACCTTCATGTTTTCCTTTGAATTACACCTGATAGAGATTGATATGAAACCATGATACCCTTTTCCATAAATGGATATGACATAAATGACAACACTAAGACAAAATGGAAAACAAGCCTAAAAAGAAGTTGTCAACCACTAGTTTTTTTGCTTAGAAATCATGTATACATTAGTATGCTTATGCTCTTTCCTCATGCTTTATCAGCGACCTTGGAAATTAGAAACATCAGATTTCTTGTGTCGTATTTTCCTCTACCTACCTCAGGAAAATATTTTAATACTTATTTATAGGACCAGCTCTACGAGAGGTTACTCTTAAACTACTAACTGCAGGTTGCCTTGAATGATGCATTAAAATAACTTACTAACTGTAGGTTGCCTCTATCAAAGACTAGTAGTTAAAACAATCGCATCTTGTAAACAAGTTAAAATGAATAATTCACACTATATTTGTAGGTGTGGTTGACAAGGCTATTTCCCAACTACTATAACTATGGGAAGTGCTTTGGCTTAATCCTTAAAAATCACTTAAGGAGTACCATAAGAACCCCAAAGTAGTCGGCACATTGAGGGAATTGTCTAATGAAATAGGTACACCCAACCTATTGTACTAGTACACCTGTGAGATTATATTCACCGATATCCGGTAGTGGCGACCCCATTGTGATTCATTTTGAGCAAGATCTTTGCTCAAGGTTTCAAAGGGGATAAATTAAAGCCAACAGCTAGCAATAGCATCGCACTCGCTCAGGTATGCTACAGACACATAGTTGAGAGAACCACCTAGGAATAAACACACTATCCAATGCAATCTAAGGTAGATGCCAAAAATTCCATTAACAAAACTTTATTTTCACTTTTTCTTGTTTCTCCTTTCATTTTTGTAAGTTTTGTTCCAAAATTGTCTATCACATTCTCTCTTTTAGCTCATTTTTAATATTTCCCAAATACCCCTTATTTGGGTTCATTCTCACATATTTTCTACTTTCCCAGATGCTCCTTATTTGGGCTCATTTTCCAACATTTTCCCAAGTACTTGTTTGGGATCATTTTTGCCTCTTTGTAAACGAGTCTAAGTCTTGAGTTGTAGACATCCACATCCGAGCTTCAAGAATTTTTCCATCTTACATCATCACATTTCACATTCTCTTTGTTGAATTGACAACGAAAACCTCTTCAATATCTCTTAATTCCTCTCTTTTAGAGCATTCACTTTTTTCTCATTTGAGATCCTTAATCAATCACTTTCCCCTCATCTCTCACATTCCCTTTATCGAGATTCGATCTTTTCATCATCATCTTTTCACCTCTATATTTCGACATTCACATTGTCTTCATTTGATTTTTATCCTTTTTGTGTAGTCTCCTCTCTTAACAGCCATCTCATTAAAGAGTCGAGCACTTTTATCATCCAAGTGTCCTCTCTTAACACCCATCTTGTTAAGTGTTGATAATATTTCATCGTACCTCTAAGTCTCCTCTTGTAGCACTCATTTGGATGCAAGTTGAGAAAGCCAACCTATTTTACCTCTTCCCTCTTTACATTCACTTTGTAAAGGGTTTCGAATTATTTTTAAAAACTTCATCTCTCTTATCACTCATTTTGCCAAGAGTCCTCTAAATTAACATTTCAATCTCATTTTTTTCCTTAACAATACTCATTTTTTAAGTGTTGTAAATTCTCACTGGTGGTGCAAATTAACTCACAGAAATTAATATGTTGTTCACTAATCCATAGTCATTTATTCATCATACCTAGGGATGTAAAATTTTAACTTTTCCAGTGTTGAATACACAGTTACATGTTCTAAATAGGTATAAACTAAAAGGCTTCTATCATAATAATTGGAAATGGAATGCTAAAAATAAACTATGTTTCATATGAAAGGAAATTCTACAGCTAAATAATAAGCAGATGAAAGCATAACATAAGTGAAGGAATGAACTACTACAATTCTAATATGTGCATGCAAGGAACTAAAACAAAAAGAAACTGGTGTAGCAACCACAAATGGGCCTTGCCTTGGGTGCTAACCCTTCCTAAGGATTGTGTCCATAGAAAAATTATAGAACTCATATTTTTATTTATCATCATGAATATTTAGAATGAAACTCACAACAATTTCTTAACTATGGATCTCTTTCTAATGCAGTCTTGTTATTCTCTTTATATTTAGTAGAGACGTGAGGAGAATATTTCAACTAATAGTTAAATTTTGATTGAGTACTAGATCGATACCAAGGAATCCTTAGATTCCTATGCATGCAATAATAACTGAGGAAAGGTGTTCTAATACAACAACATAACTAACTATTCACTCAAACAACCAATCATCAAGTTAAATGAACTAGTTCCACAGTTGTAGTTACATATCATAATTAGGCATTGGCATGAGATCCGCTCTTGTTGTCATAACTACTTCTTTATTAATATGTGTAAACTCAGGTGAAGTGTCCTTGTTGATCAAGTTTCCCACAATCATCATTTTGTATGTATGTGTGTGTGTTTTCCTTAGGTTACAGGTGCCTTACTGCAGACGAGTCCCTTTGCATTGTGACAAAGCATCTTTGTCTACATGTTAGTGGAAACATATAATAGCTTCTTGCAAACAAGTATGAAACTCAGCCAAAGCACTAATATTCATTATATCAAAGATATTAACATGCACATTCAAATCAATAAAATAGAGTAACTTTAGTAATAGCTATATTTATTAATATTAGTGTCGTAAGTTTAAGTTCAAGTGGAAATGTTTGACAGGATAACATGGATAAACAATGCAAGGGTATAAAAAATATATAATAGATGAGATAATTAAAATAGTAATTAAAGGATATCATCACACCCCCTGACTTAGCTTCTTGAATGACCTCATTCAAGCTCTCATTGTTTATCTTTTTCTTACTTGGGATCCACCTGGATGATGCTGCACAGTTTCCTAAAGTTAGTTGGCATGGATGTTCCCTTTGGTTCAGTAAATAAATAGCCTACATCCCTTATATACCATTCCATTATCCTTTCCTTCAATTCCTCGTTTAGTTCTTTATCCCCAGACCAATGAGGTAACTGATACAAGAAAATAGGTGGATAGTATCCAATAGGGAAGCAATATTTTCCACATCCCCTTGCTACCTCAATATATGGATTGATTATCTGGATAGTTGGGTTAATTTTTGGATATGCATTCTCTTTCCTATTCTTTGCTTTCTAGTGATATTTTTTCCCATCTTCTTCTGCATGCTTGCACTATTTCCACACAATTGAACCTAAAGTGATCTCTAACCTCATCATGGAATTCTTCTCTCATCCTGTATACCCTCTATTTTATTTTCTGCTCCTTCATAAATTTACCATACTCTTTAATCATTGCCTTGGTATTTCCTTCCTCTTCTCTAATCATCAGTGGTTGTTCTTTGCATAATTTTGTGTATTCTACCATTTCTTTTTCCTGTATAGCTCATTGTGGAAGTAAGAACACAATGTTTGAACATGTACATACCCAATGTAGAGAATAGGGATCCAATTCTTTCATATTCTAAATCATAATTAAATATATACAGTTCACAAAGAAGTAACTAGATTTCATAGGGAATTCTCAAATGTATTCTAAAGAATGGCCTGGATCCACTGATATCAAATGGTATGTCATTGTTGATACAATTGTATTTCAATTGCAACATTTTTTTCCTTTAAAAAGACACCATAAATACTTGATGGTTGTCTACATTTGAATATTTCATTTATTACCTAAATAATAGCTTCTTGTTTCTTTTTAAGCCTTGCAATCTCATTATCCTTGGCCCTTAGTTGTCTATCCTTTTAATCCAGATCCTATTGGTGTTGGAAGAGGAGTTACTCTTATTTTTTATCTTTCCCACCTTCTTTGTAGCTTGCGACAATCATTCTCAAATTTATGCACCCAATATTCTGAATTGATTTGGGTTGCCATATTTCTACATTCTTGCCTAGGAGGCTCTCTAAAAACTTCTTGTATGATAACTTGTGGTTGCAGGTTGGGTGGTGGAATTGATGGAGACATACGTTCTAAAATTATATGAACTATATCTAGGGAAACTGAAGGACAGTAGATGTCCATTAGCTCAATAGATTCATCAACAGGTTCTAGTTCAAGGTTTTGGACAATATGTTCAATTATATCTTCTATACCAAGTGGTAAACTTACTTCAGTATCCATGGCATTGGTATGTGTCGCATGTAATATTTTTGCTAACACATCCTCAGGATTTCCTTCATTATCTGCAACCACGGTGGTTACTTCCTCAAATTCTTTGGTTACTATATTCTCTTCGTGTTGTGCATGAAAAACCTCTGTTTTGTCAAGGCTCTTATGACCATTGATTACATCCTCAATTTCCTCAACCGACACTTCTTCTTCATGTTGCATGTGGGTTTTCCCAGCATGAATGGATTATGTTTAAACCTCAATTAGTTCATTAGGGTGCTCATTATCAGCTTGTTCACCTAATTATTCCTCCTTTTTCTTTTCTACTTCCCTGCTTTGTTCCTCTATGACTATGTATTTATATGTGTTTATACGGACTTCCTTATCAACTTACATTGGAATAGCTTCCTCCTTTTATAGTCCCTCTTCATCATTGTCCAAAAAAAATTGAATTTTCTTACTAGGCTTTGAAGTTCTGGTCTTTCTAGGATTAAGCCTATTTAACCTCCTAGATGGCTCAGAGACTTTAGTTTAGGATTTTTCTTTACCTTTGGAGGAAGAGGACTCTGGTGTTGATATATTTAGCAATGCTTTAGCAACCAGAAGTATTTCAGGAGAGATTGGTGTAGGACCTTTTTTTGGAGATGGAGTTTTTTCATGGATGGGTGTTTCTTCATGTATGGAATCTTCTAAAGGAATGGGGGTTTCTACAGGAGTATGGGTTTCTAACTGAATGGAGGCTGAAGCTAAGGGTTGAAATGGAGGCATAGAATAACTAGCCGATCTTATTTTATTTTTCTTACCCTTTCCCAACAGACCATTAGTATGCTTTACTCAAGTAAAGTCTCCCTAGTTTATTATACAATGTTCAGTTTCCAATGCATGCTTAAAAATTAAAGTGACAAGATGGTGGTGAGACAAGACATACCTTCCCCATTGTGATTCCCTACTCATCTTCTTCAAACTCTCATGCAAGAAATTTGGTACATTCACATTTTTGTCATTATGTAAATGATTTAGCAGTTTAAAATGGAAAGTGTTTAACCATGAACATTGACCCTCACATGTAAAATATTTTATGATATAGGTTGACACATCTGCCCAAAAGGATTTTAAAGATTTTCTTAGAGTTCCTTTTCTATCTACCACAAAGTTTTCATCCTCTTCTGTAACTTTTTTGTGATATTCCTTTGGGTTGTCTTTTGCAGGAAACATTTTTCCTTCCATTGGTAGTCCAATGACTGCAACTAATATTTCATCATCAACCTTAAATGACAAACCATTTACTGTTTCCTTTCCGTCCCTGAAAGTGGTGGCAAATTTTGTGACCATAGCCTTATTAAAACCTTAGAATTTATTGATGTAATACATCCAAACACTATCATGAAAGTTAGAATTTATGGTCGATTCTAAAGCTGTGAATGATCTGTAGGTTCATTTCTTATCAAGTCTCCTCCCATTGTTAAGTTCTGAAACTTCTAAAAACTTTGTGAAATAAGATTTCCTTCACTTGGAATTGATTATAGAAAAATTCGAATGAACAGAAGAACTCAAGTGTTCACCTTTTCGAACTTTCCGACTAGTTTTGCACACAACTTGAAAAGTAGGCATTAATTTGAATTTAAATATATCCGCATGTGAAGTGAGGTTTTGTGACATCATGGGGTAAGGTGGGAGACATTCACATTATAGGAGGTGGTAGAAAATTATGGTCACTAAATTTTATGGACAACTTGGCACATATATTAATTAAATATAATTATTCTATCGTTACTTTATTGAAGTAAATTGAGTGCACTTAACTCAAGATATACACCGAATGATTATGGCATGTGCCTTGTTGGAGTTCATGCCCTTGGATGCATACATGAGGTTGCATGTTGAGGTATTGTGTGGCTGCAATTACTTTTGTTGCAGGCCTTATTGTTGTAGGTGTTTATGTATAGCATAAGCTCCATAATCAATTCAATTAATTCCCAGAGAGTGAAGATTGAATTTTATGGTGGTAACTATCTTCATCTCTTTGGGCTCACTTAGCTGGGCTCTTGATTCTTCATATAATCTGGTTTTATCAAAAATGAAAGAAAAACAGGGCTTTGGATCCATGCTGAGGTAAGTGGAATTTCTAGTCTTTGCACCATATCCTTTCATAGGGATTATGTAAACCTTTTTGCAAATACGTCAAATCCTACAAAACAGAAATACTGATAAAATTAAACATGTTAGTGAGTGGTGTTGATCACCATGAAGGCTGATCACATATTTTGTATTCCTCCCTGGGGTATCCAGCAAGCTGGATAAACCAAGTCCATTGAAGATCTCATTCCTCTAAAAATTCAGAAGATGAACCAGTAGGTTCAACTTCTGTCTTTAATTCCAATGTTCTCATTTCCATCCTATTTTGGCCTCATCTGAACTGTTGGATGAAGGTATTCTTATGAGTTGGTTTTTTGTACAACCTCAATCTATGACCATTCACTAGTAGTTTGAATCTCACAGGATCAATGGTGGTGAGTTTCACATCTCCATTGGGAAATATCTTCTCAACCTCATATGGACCCAGCCACCTTGTTCTAAGTTTTCACATGTGGTCCTTGTATTTGGAATCAAAGAGAAGTGCCCAATCACCTTCTTGAAATTGACTTGTTTTGATTAACCTATCATGCCACTTGTTCCTTTTTTTTTGTACCACCTCTATATTATGAACAACCTACCTTCTCATTTCATCCAACTCATTGAGTTGAAGAATCATTTGCCTCTGAGCTTCATAATGAAGTTTTAAATGTCTTGTGCTCAAAATCAATAGGGAGAACAACAGTATTACCGTACAGTAACTCAAAATATGTGAATCCGGTTATTGTTTTTCATGTGGTATTGAATTCACAAACTACCTCTAGAAGTATTTCTGACCAATCCCTTCTATGCAGTTCAATAGTCTTTGTTGAGATGGCCTCAATTTCTTTGTTTGTTACTTCAGCTTGTCCATTGGATTGTGGATGATAAGGTGTTGACTTCCTATGCCTAATTTCATATTATGTAGCTAAATCAAAAATTTCTTCAGTAGTGAAGTGGGTCCCTTGATCTGTGACAATCTCTCTTGGCACTTCATATCTTGTAAAGATATGGTCATATAGGAATTTTACAAATTTTTCACTCAACTTGATTTGGTAATGCTTTTACTTTTGTCCATTTTGTGAGGTAGTATGTGCATACCAGAATGTACTCTTTTTTTGAGATTCAGGATCTATAGGACCAATAAAATTCGATCCCCATTTGTCAAATGGTTGTAATACTAGTTGAAGCTACAATGGCATTTCATCTGATTTGGTAGGCCTTCCCATTCTTTGGTACTTATCACATCTTCTTGCATATAATGTTGCATCCTTATGTAATGTAGGCTAGTAGTACCCTATTGTTAACACTTTCTGCATTGTTCTTTTTGCAAAAAAATGTCCTCCACAAGGATCGTTATAGAAGGATTTGAGGACTTCATAAATTTCCTCATCATTTATACATCTTCTCATAATATTATCCTACCCTGTGTGGAATAGGAAACCATTTATCTAAGAAAAATTCATACTTTTCTCTACAATATATTTATTTTTCAGAATATAGATAGTGTGGAGGTTTCTTACCTGAAACAAAATAGTTGGCTATATCAGCATACCATGGTATCTTGGTAGAAATGGAAAACAAGTGTTCAACTAGAAAAGAGGCATCCACTACTGCTTCCTCATTATTGTTTTCCATTCATGAGATAAAATCTTCTACAACAATGTCTTTCCCAGGCTTATCAACAATTGTTACATCAAACTCTTGTAAGAGCAGTAACCCTTTGACTACCATGCTACTTACAACTAGTTTTTTTATCAGATATTTAATCGCGGCATGGTCTGTATGGATAAAAACTAGATATCCCATGATATAGTGCCTGAACTTGTTGATGGCGTATACAATGGCTAAAAATTATTTCTCAATGACTATGTAGTTAAGCTTAATGTGCTATAGATTTTTACTGACATAATAGATTGCATAATTGTGTATCCCATCTTTTTTTCCTAAAATAGATCCAATGGCACCATCTGAGGCATCAGTTTTTATATGAAATGGAAAACTCCAATCTAGTCCTCTTAGAATAGGTGTAGAAGTTAGCATTTGCTTCAAAGTTTGGAATGTAGCTTCAAATTTTTCTATCCATACAAATGCAACATCATTTCCTAATAAAACAAATAATGGTGTTGCAATTCTGCTGAAATCTTGAATGAATCTTCGGTAATACCCAAAATGGCCTAAGAAGCTCCTTACATCCTTCTACTTTTTGCTAGATCTACCTAGGTGTTGGAAAATTTATAATTACTAATATTTATTCTAGATCTACCTAGATTCCAGCAGATGACAAGTAATGACCTAACACTATCCCCTCAGACATCATCATATAACATTTTTCATTGCTTAAAGACAAGTTATGCTCTTTGCATCTCTTGAGAACTTTTTCTAGGTTCTTTATTACTTCATCAAAAGTGTTTCCATGGACTATAAAATCATCCTTGTATACCTCCATGCAATCATTGGTTAGGTATGAGAAAATACTAATAATTTCCCTTTGAAATGTGGTAGGTACATTACTCATACCAAAGGGAAGAATAGAGTATGAAAAAATTCCCCATGGGCAATTGAATGTGATCTTGTCCTGATCCTATGGTGCAATCTGAATTTGGTTGTAGCCGTCCATAAAATAAAAGTAATTTTTTCCAACAAGAGTGTCGAGTACCTGATCAATAAAAGGGAGTGGAAAATGATCCTTTTTTTGTTGCTGCATTCATCTCTCTATAGTCTACATAGATTCTCCATTTTCCATTATTTTCAGGTACAATAACAAGTGATGACACACATTGACTATTTGAAATTGGATATATGAATCTAACATCCAATAATTTCTTTAGTTCTTCCTTCACTATATCCCTCACTATTGGGTTCATTCTTCTTTATGATTGTCTTATTGGCTTGCAGTTGTCCTTGATGTATATCTTATGAGTACATAGTTTAGGATGGATTCCATGCATGTCTCCATAATCCCATGTAAATGTTTTCTTGTGCTTTTTGAGAAGTGCAACTAACAGTTGCTCCTGCTACATCTTAATGTTTTATTCACATTGAGTGGCTTATCAGGTGTAATATCCACTTGCTTAAAAATATCACTCATGGATCATATGTTGCTACTTACAGAATTCAAGATATAATCATGTGGAAGAAGATGGTGTAGAATGCATTCCTTACCTAGAACATTCTTAGTACTCTATTGAGGCAATATTTGATTTTCAATAAAACTTAAGCATTGCAATTTTCCATCTTCCTCTTCATTCTTACCATAATTATTCTACAGAATGTTTAAAAGAACAACATCCTCCTCCTATCCTTCTATTATGCATGACTTCTCCAACATAATGAGTTGTTGAACTGAGCTCTTGTATTCTTTTGGTTCCTCCACCCAAATTGTTTTGTTTTCTTCATTGAATGGTTATGCAGGGGGGTAGAGAATAAGCTTTTTGGTGCCACTTCCATTGGAGATGATCATATTACCATATTTACATCCAATGAATGCATTAGTAGTTGTTAACCAGAGTCTTCTGAGGATGATAGGATATCCTCCTAAGCTTTCTTTTGGCTACAGAATAATGAAGTCAACAGGGTACTCCAAGGATTCTACCACTACTACCACATCCTCCAAAAATCCTTCAAGATTTATTGTGGATCTATCTACAAGATGCAAGACTCTGATTTTTATCTTAGTCCTTCCAATTTCAAATCATCCATGATTTATTTTTTCATTACATTTAGTTTTGCCCCCGAGTCAATCAATGTGTTTTTTGTCACTGTACCATTGTTTGTGACATTTACTAGAGGGATGTATAGATCAATATACTTGGTAAGAACTGAGTTCCTAAGTAGAATATCAACTAATTTCTCAATGACCTGTATAGTATATGGGTCTTTCCTCTTCCTTCCTGGCTTCTTAATGCATAGGTTCTTAACTAGATTATTGTATATGGGCACATCTTTAATAGCTTGTATCAATGGTATTTTGACACAAATGTCTTTGAGCTGATTGACAAAGTCAAAATCAGATTTTGATCTGAGGTCAGTATTCTTTTCTTGTAACCTTTAAGGAAATGGTGGCTCATTATCCTGTGTTTTACACTTTTTGTAACTCTAGGTAGGTTGTTGCGGATCATCCTACAATGACTTATGTCCTTTCTATGGATCATCATACAACAATTATAATTATTCTGTAATTTCAATAATGGTAGGTCCAGCTGGTGAAGGAAGTTCTCTTTCTAAGTGAATATGGATATTGTTGATATCAACAGAATAGGTAGGGCATTGAGTTGGTTCAATGGAATATAATAGTTAAGAAACTTTATTTTTAGGATAAGGCGTTGGTTGAGCACGTATTTTTGTAGATTTTGGTTAAGATCCTAATTGGGGATTAGGCATCAGAGATTACTATTGTTGCTAATGATAAGGACATTGTTTATAAGCTTGTTGTTAATTAAGAGGTGGTTTATTCCATTGTTTTCCCCTCCATGGCTATTTCCATGATTAGGGAGGTTGTTGTCATTGTTTTTGTGGTTGGTCTTGGTATGGATGTTTCCACTATTGTTGGTATTGGTTAGGATATGGGGCCCATCCTTGAGGGTTATTCCATGGTGGGGGCTGATATATGAATTATTAGACCAATTTTGAAATGAATGCATAGGTTCTTGTTTCATACCTCCTTGCCTTGGTGGACATGGTTTCCTTTCAGCAACATAAAAAACTTTCCCATATTTTATCTCCAACATTTCGAAATCAGGTGAAGCTTATCTTTCTTGAGCAATACTTGCTAATTCTCTACATCTACAGTCTAATTTCTTTCTTCTGCATGCATGGAAATACTCTATGAGTGTTGCTTCTACATCTTCTTTCTTCTTTTTGGCATGTAGAGCATCTAGTTAACTAGCCATGTCATTAGCAATATCTTGCTTCACGTTTTTGAACATGCTAACAATCTCAGACTTAGAGATTTCCCCCATTGTTTTGGTAGATAATCCACCTCTTTATCTTACATTCCTTACTCTCTTCATAATAGCTTTGGATTAGTTTTTGTAGGTGTCACAAATGTCTTCAAAATTATCCTTTAAAATATCTCCTACTCCAATCAGATCGAGACCATCCATGTCTTCATCACTGAGTCCCTTTAGAAAGATAAATTTGAGGGAGTCAAGTGGTATGTTAGTGGTGTGCCTTGAATTCTGGACGTAGAACAGGAACCGTTCCAAATAATCCTCTAGTGGTTCATCCTCTTTTTGGTGCATTCTATAGATTTCATCACCTCCTTTGTTACTTGGTCTACAATAGTCCTAGTACTTATTAAGGAACTTTTCCTTAATTTTTTCCCATGTAGTAACAACATTGCATCCCAATCCCATGAACCACCTTAAATCAACATATTTTTGTTGGGAATTTGGGACTACAAAATATTGCTATGATTCAATAACAAACAAAATCATGCATACGGGATCTAAACAAATCCCAAAAATCTACAGCAATGGAAGTATAAACTAGAATAATCCAAATCAAGACAAATTACACACACATAACACATCATGTACCGTGGTTCACCGAATGTGGTCTATTTCCACCAAAGATAGATATCTCATATATATAATACAACAAGAGTACAAACCAACTCTTCCATACAAGAGTATAATGCATCTCTCTAAGAGTATCTCCTCTACTCCAAATCTCTAAATGGATCTCCATGAATGCACCACAACTGTGCCTCCAAAAACCACCAGCATATCTCACATAAATAGGAACTACTGCATCTCTGAACTGCTACCAATTTCTTTGTGGATATGGAAACAAGACCTCTCACATCAGTCTACCATATGTGCAACTATAACTATGCACCAAAAAGTAAGTTTGTCTCTCCATCACTGCATGCATAGCCTATGCAAACATTAAGACAACCTCCTCTGCAATATCTAGATCTACATGGATCAACAATACAATATGATCTCATGGATCTAAAATATAATACTATATCTACATATATCTATAATACAAGATCTCACCAACATGTGGATGTACAAGAAGAAACACTACATGTTTTGCATACTATGCAAGCTATTATAATGAGACAATAACTATACAAATAAAATACAGTAGAAGACGTTACCCTCTTATCACCATTCAGATGTACCTATTATTTCCTTCTGTCCATCTCCTCTCCATGGAGACTCTATCTTCATGCAACTTGTTCTTTCTTTCTCTTCTTCTTCTTCATCCTCACAATCTAGGAGAATCAAGGATCTAATTCAATCCTTCTCTTAATTCTCTTACTCACCCTCGTACAATGCATGCATGCATATATATCTATTTTGGGTAACTTAACTTTGCTTTTACATTCAATAAATCATTTTTAAAATAATTGATTTATTCTAATTTTCATCAAAAAACAAAAATTGCATCTCATAGGTAACCATCGCCGGTTACTACATGACCGGTATCGGTCACTTCCTGACCTAGACTGATCGATGCCAGTTACACCTGACCAATGTCGATTATACACTGATCGACGTTAGTTACTATCAGAACCAATAACATGTAAAAGCAAGTTTCTTGTGAAGCAATTAAGCTCCATTCTCAACAATTTGAGTGTTGCAGGAAACAATTTCAATTTATGTGCATCAGTGGTGTAATCATAGCTTTTTCACAAAATGTCAAACTCAAAGAGAAAGGTGTCTGGATCTTCTGACATAGCTCCATGGAAATTTGGAAAGGCTGGTAGAGAAATATTCTTCATTCCAGTAGTTGCATTCTTGTCAGTGATGGGGAATTCAAAGGTGGTTTCCCCATTTCAAACATTCTGATCTACTTCTTCTGCCATCCCTAGCTGCTCAGGAGAAACTACAGAACTGTCACTTGGAGGATTGTCTTCAAAAATAAAACTGAGTATAGATTTTTCTTCTTTACAATCTTTAGAGTTAAATGAAGGGATTTGTGCTAGCTGTGGATTAGGTAAAATCTACCATGGGCATCCCTTTGATGGTGCATGCATCAGCTACTCAACTCATTCAATGGTAATTAGTTGGGGGGATTAATTTGAGGTAAATTCCTAAAACCTAGACTGCTTCTAAGGAATGAAATACCCTCAAAAACCTAATAACTTGGCAGTGTAGGACGTAAACATTTAACTCTGCCAGTTTTGTATACACAGCTACAGGTTATCAAGAGGCATAAATTAAAAGGTTTTTGTCACAACAATTGGAAATACAATGCTAAAAATAAACTACTTTGCAGATGAAAGGAAATTCTACAACTAAATAAGAAGTAGATAAAAGCATAACATAAGTGAAGGAATGAAGTGTTGCACTTCTAATATATGCATGCAAGGAACTAAAATAGTAAACAGAAATAAAATGGTGTATCTACCACAAGTGGGCCCTGCCTTGGGTGTTAACCCTTCCTAAGGCTTGTGTCTACAACAAAATTATAGAAATCATATTTTTATTCATCAGAATGAAGATTTAGAATGAAACTTACAGCAATTCCTTAACTATGGGTCTTTTTCTAATGCAATCTCACATTCTCTTTATATTCAGCAAATACTTGAGGAGACTCTTTCAACTAACAGTTACATTTTGATTGAGCACTAGATCACTACTAAGGAATCTGTAGATTCCTATGCATGTAATCATAACTGAGGAAAGGTGTTCTAATACAACAACATAACTAATTGTTTATTCAAACAACCAGTTATCAAGTTAAATCAACTAGTTCCATAGTTGTAGTTGTAGAGCATAATTAGGAAATGGCATGATATCCTCTCTTGTTTTCATAACTGCTTCTTTACTGACATGTGAAAACTCAGGTGAAGCATCCTTGTTGATTAATTTTCCCATAGTCATGGTTTTTTATGTGCGCATGTTTTCCTTTGGCTGCATGTGCCTTGCTATAGATGAGTCCCAGTTACTGCACGTCAGTTGCTGCGGATGAGTCCCTTTGCATTATGACATAGTTTCTTCAGCTTCGTGTTAGTGGCAACATATAACGGCTTCTTGCAAACAAGTATGTCATTCAGACAAAGCACTAATAATCATTCATTGTATCAAGAGATTAACATGCACATTCAAAATCTATAAAATATAGTAACTTTACTAATAGCTATATTAATCAATATAAGTGTCATAAGTTTAATTTCAAGTGGAAATGTTTGATAGGATAAAAAGGATAAACATTGTACGGGTATAGAAAATATACAATAGATGAGACAATTAAAACAGTAATTAAAGGGTCTCATCACTCACCCTTTTTTGTCTTAACACTCATCTTGTTTTTCCTTTCAAACATTTGAGTCTCTCTTAACATTAATTTTGTTAAGAATTGATTACATCATCTTGTTAATTCTCTATTCTTTTAAACATCCATTTTAAAATTTGAGTCAACTAACCTTTTCCAAGTCTTGTCTCCTTTGTACATTCACTTTTTTCAAAGGTTTGAGCACACCACTTAGCTTGTACAATAGTTCTCCCATCTTAGCATTTCCTTTGCTAAGTGGTCCATAATCGTACTTTCACTTTCAAATCTTCTTCTCTTCCTCCACCTTGGAATTCATGTTGTTAAGGATCAAATCTAACAATCTCTTCAAATCCCTTGACCATCTTAACATTCACATTCTTAAGGGTCAATTCTATCAAATCTTTTCCACTCCTCTTTTCTTACATTCACTTTGTAAAGAATCTAGTAACCTCTTGTCATCACTAAGTTTATTCCACCATAAAATTTTATTTGTTAAGGGTCAAGCAACTTTTTTTTTCAAATTCTTCCATCATTACATTCAAGTTGTAAATGGATGAGTAATATATCATCTTTTCACATTTATATCATATTAACATTCACGTTATTAAGGGTCAAATGAGTAAAATCTCTTCAGTCTCGCTTCCATCTTATCATTCACGTTGCTAAGGGTCACATCCTTCAATATTTTCATCCCCTCTTCCATTCTATAATTCACTTTTCTAGAGGTTTAGTATGTTTCTAATATTTTCACCTCTTCCATCTTAGCATTCACTTTGTTAAGGGTCAAGCTTTCAAACCTTTTCCCCTCTTCCATATTAACATTCACTTTGCTAAATGTTGAGTTCTTCATCACACCATTTTTCATTCTCCCTCATTTTTCATTACAATGGTGGATTTAAAAAACTCGTTATTCTCTTAGGAGTGGAAAATGAAGAATGACACCATTTCAAGTATGAAAAAACAACGCAAACAATTCAACTTTGGTGAATTGTGTCCCTACCTTTTCGGCATGGACATCTTATGCACACCCTTTCCAAAATATTTTGGGGTGCCCAAATTTGACTAATACAAGGGAAAAATTATCCAAGATAGCATATCAAAGAATTTTTCATAGCATGCCATGAAGTGGAAAATAACGATATCTTTCTCTTATGCCTCTTTGCTAAAATTCTAGGAGGATAAGTTTTAGACTGGTTCTTACACCTTTCGAAGGGATCTATCACCTCCTTCGTGGACCTCTCAGAGAATTTTATTAAACATTTATCTTTCAAACTCGCTCCTGAAGTCACAATGATGGATTTGTGCTACGCAAAGCAATGAACTAACGAAATCTTTGCCTGATTTTTACAACAATGGATAGGAATCGTAAGTTGATTCCCATGTTATATCCCTAAAAAACAAATGGTTAACATCTTCATCTCAAAACTACACAAAAATTTATCCTTTCACTTACAAATTCACTTCCTCAACAATTTTGAGGAAGTTATCGAAAAGGGAACTCAAATTGAAAAGGCCCTCATTTCTAAAGGATTAATCAAGCCTCATTCTAAAGATAATGGGCACACTAATCAACAATAATCACAACCCTAACACTTATCATGATCAATCTAAGTACGTCAACCAAAATCACAATTTTTTCAATGACGTTGTCATGGATAATCAAAATGTGTAGAACATACATGCACAATCAACCAAAAATGCAATCATACAACCCAACGAAGAAACTACTCTATTTAAAGTCAAACATAATTTAACACCCCTCAAAGAAAGTCTCTTTAGTGTCTTTCATCAACTAGTAAAGGATATAATGATGAAGTATCATATAACAAGATCCTTTTATAATGGGAACCCAAGCCTAAGTGGTATATTGCCTCATAATATTTTTAAAACCACCACATTCAAGGAAATTCTATTGATCATTTTTCAATCCTTCGTCATTATGTCCAAGACAAACTTGATAACGGAGACATTTTTGTAGAGCTTGATGAAAAATCTATCGCAACCAAAGATACATAAACTTCTACAACTTCTTAGGAATATTTGGATGTTGTCCAAACTCCTGTACATACTAACATTCCATGATATCATAACAAAAAAGTTCAAGTATTTCTCCTTTAAAACCAATCTTTCTCTTCTCCATATTTTCTTTCTATAGTTCAAACAGATATTGAACATGTTTTAGAAAACAATCTTCTAACATCAAATGAGATCTTAAACTTGTTTCAAGACTCCCTTTTAACCCTTGATATAAATGTAGACTCTGCAGAAGAGGGTCCATCATCAAGGGTCGTTGAGCTTGATTATATTCTTATGCCTCCAGCTCCTATGCGTAATATATCTATTCTTGTTGTAGAAACATGACCACAACAATTTGGAAACTTGTGATAGCTTATACTTTTGTGTCTGCAATCCCTCAAATGATCATTCTTGCAGGCATCTCATCAACGATGACCCTTACGTATCAAAACATATACATGTGTACACTCTACGAGGTACATATACCTAGGAATACCCTTATACAGCCTTTTCAAGATTTAATTACAAATTTATCATCAAAAAAATTAATCCACAGCCTAAATGGAGAAACATTGAATATTTTTTCTTTACGGCCTATAACGATCCTCAGGTTTACATCTATGGATCAATCCCTCTTTCCCCGCACTCTTTCATTCATGGACGAATGTTTATTTCAACATATTCCTTGCATCAACAACTTACCTCTAGCATCACACAATTCTTATGATCTCGTCGAAGACTTATCTAATCATGCATTCTCAGGATTGGATCTCATTCACCCGAGTCTCGTAACTGAGGACTCCCTAAATATTCAGATTTTATCCTTTAACTTGGATCTCGTCTGCTCAAGACTCATTGAATCATTTGATTATCTCCCTTGAATTGGACCTGGTATGCCCAAGTATCGTAAAGTATAAATAATCAAACCATTTTCTTTACTCCTTTGACTTGGCTCTTGTCCACCCAAGTTTGGTATCTTGGGACTCATCAAATTGTTTTATTCTCTCCTTTGACTTGAATCTCGTCTACCCAATTTTCATAAAGCAAGACCCATCAAATCATTTGATTTGATCATTTGACTTGTAATTTTTCCATACAAGTATCATAAATCAGGACTACCGTAATCATGGATACATTTGAAATCCTTCAAGCTACTCCTTTGACTTGGACCTTTTCCACACAAATCTCGTATCTCAGGACTCCTTGCATCTATCGATTCACTGCATTAACTTGGAACCTATCCAACTAAGTCTCATAAATCAAGACTTATTGAATCATTTGATTCAATCCTTTGAATTATCCCTTTTCCACCCAATTCTCATACATCAAGACTCATCTAACCTTAGGATTATCTCCTTTGACTTGGACCTTGTCCACCCAAGTCTCGTAACTTAGGAATCTTTGAATCTTTTGATTCTCTAAGTTGACTTGGCCCTAGTTTTCCCAAGTCTCGTAAAACATGACCATTTAACTTTAATAAACATGGACCTCTCTCCTGATGAGTCCATTTCAAACCTTCATCTGCCAAATTTCAGAAAAAATGAAAGCTTATAAATAATATAAAACTTCATATCAAACTCCTCCTTAAATTATTATTTGAACATCACAAACCTAGAAGCATAAACATATTTTTCCACGGGTCTCTCCATACTAAAGAAGGTTGCTTACACAGTTAACTCATAATTCAAACAATTTTAATTATTTCATCTATTTGTAGATATCTTAATCATAAAATTATCATATCTTTACATTCTTCACCTTCTACGACACATGTTAACCTTTTTCCTCATGGCATTGTGTGTCTCATCCTTGTTATGGTTCCTACCATTTCAGATATCTTTACCTATGATTTTTTCTCAAAGCTTATTGATGGAAACTCCTTTCAAATTATCTCTCTCATTAATAGAAAACACTAAATGTCTTTACTTGGTCCTTTTGACTACCCATTTCAGTCTACGGTGTTGAACCCTTGCGTCCTACTAGTCGCATGACGCTGAGAATTTGGGGAAGAATGTTCCTTCCCAAAAATCATAAAATCAATCAAAATACAAAAAATCAATAAAAAACAATCACTACATCTTTTGTCCTTCACATTCTTTAGTGATGATCTCATACTTCTTACAAGTAGTATGAGATTGGGAATAGAGGAAGATGTCCTTACTCGCCTACATTTTTTCTTCAGTGTTGAACCCTTGTCTCTTATGGATGACATGGGGCAAGATATAGGGGGTCCTTCACAAAAAAAAATTAAACAATAAAGTCTTTATCAAATCTGAATCAAGTGTGCTTGATCAAAAACATCCCAATAAGTTTCCTCTATTAAGAGAGATGACAATTCCTTCACATGGATTTTTCAAATCAGTAGGTCATCTATGAATATAAGTCTAGTCAAAAACTATAAAGTGAAATCATCTTGGAATTGTTCAAAAAATCTTGATTGGAGATGATTCATATCTTTTTTACATTGATCATTCTTACACCTTTTGTCTTAGCATCCATCATCTTCACTTTCATACCAATATTCTCCTAGTTTTCACATCTTTCTTGGATCTTAGTGATGATCCCTCACATCTTCCTAATTGTGTGGAGACACAAGTGGAGTCATACATCCTATCATTACATCATTTATATTTTTGTCAATGGAATGGATTGCTTACAATTCTTTGAACATGAATTCATATTGTGTAACCCTTTTACCGAGTCAAAAATCCAAAAAAAAATTAAAATGTTCAAAAACTACAAAAACATTCAAATATGTTTCAAAGATACAAAAACTTTCAAATATGTTCAAAAACCTCAAAAAAATATAAAATTGTTCCAAAATCCAAAAAAAGTATAAAATTGACAACAAGAAAAACATTCAGAAAATGTTTGACCAACTTTTAGTAACTGAATAAAATAGTTCAACAATTTCACCATTTGACGACACTCCTAATGATCATTCTAGATCATCTTTTGATAATCAATCAATTACCCTTTCGCAATAAACATTTTATTGAGGCATACTTGGATTTCACATCTTAATCGAATACAGATCAAACTTCAAAAGGATCTTACAAGAGTTGTTTGGAGTATCTAAGTATCACTCTACTCTTCGACCCGATCCAATCCTCTCACATTCTAAGCTATCTCTTGGGGGCCTTCATATCTATTTATTTATTCAATGTGGAAAAAATTCATAGTTTCATCAGATGTCATTATTATTAAAATTTTATACTCTTGTAGTTTGTCAATATTGTGACGATGATTTTTCTTCTTTTTAGTTTGTTATTTCATTGTACTTTGTTTACCTTCGTTGTAGACCAATTTTAGGATAATTCTTGGCATCTTAGTTCACAAATAAATTTGATTTTATTCATTCCTATTCATATTGGGTTCATTTTCATGCTTGTTTCGTAACTTTTTTTCTCTCACATGTGTTGTGTTTTCCTCCTGGTTTATTAAATAAACCATGGAGTGTTTTCCTTTTTAAACTTTATTCAAGTTTGTTTACATTTCTTTGTATTTGTACTTCAAATTTCTCAAAATATTTGTAAAACCATAAAAATAATATATCCAGCAAAAATTTGAAACAAAATCAAAAAATTATACACATTTTCAAACAAACATTCACTTATCACAAAAATCCTACAATTGGAAAACCCTTGAAGTGAACAACATTTCAACACAATATCAATAAATTCATACCTATATCTACTACCCTAGTGATCATTCCAATCTTACGACTATCACTACATGTGCTTCCCTTTGCATGAAATCTAACTCTTCTTGGGGCAAGTCACAAAATTGTTTTTCTTTCATGATACAACTTCGCCTAGGGAAATTTCTCTCTGATCATTGACACAACGGATCCAAAAAGAGTGTCATGAGGATTATATTTACTCTTCTCTTCAGTATAATCCTATTCCCACCTTAGGGGCACTTGCATCTACTTAAACTTCATTATGAAACACATTAAGGGCATATTTTATTGTCTTATTTTTCAAATTTGTGTTTCATTTTTTATTCTTACATTTTTGGACCACTTACAATTAGTGTGATAACATCTTTGTTCCTTTATAACCCTAATTCTTACACCTCCTCTACACATTGTATTTGTTTTCCTTTTGTATATTTTCTCTTTTATGTGTGTTTATTTATGCACATCTGGGTTAACCATCGTAATTCTTTCATAATCATGGTGACAACTCTATTATGCAACAATAAAATAAAGGTTTCTATTAAATTCACACTCTAAATGACAATCATTATACGAGCACAACTCCTCCTATCCTTATTCAACTTCCTTTTCTTCTTCCTATCAAGCATCCATCCACCACTTTTCTGTATCATTCACTCGCTTGAGAGGGTATTCCTCTACTATCCTACGCAGTGGGGCATCCAAATGCTTCACCACTTCCTATTTGTTGAGGCATCCAAATGCTTCACCACTTTCCACTCACTACTTTGCATGTGTCTACTATCTTTAAATAACTTTTACTTCTCAATGGTGCTTTAAAGAGGGGGGAATGTATACACCCCAAATTTACATACTTATTCCCAATACTATCCCAATTCACATCCTAGTTCATATCTCTGTTACGATTGATTAATCGAATTAATTAATCATGTACATCCACCCCTTGGATTAATTAAATTAGTCCATAACACCATCTTAGCTAATTTAATTATCATTTATAAAATGAATAAATAATTAAGTATCTTGTACATTGTATCAAAATAAATTAGTTACTTAATTAGGAAACTACACTTATTTCCCTAGTCAAACTACCACTTAGAATAATTTTGGACTCCACTTCCTCATTCCAGTTAACTGGACTTTAACTCCTCTTCACTAGCCAAGTCCACTCAACTTGAATTCCACTTCTAGATTCTTAAAAGTGTGGGGAAAATTGGATTGTATGTGAAACTCAATTTCTAGATGTAACTTCTTTCATTCCAAATGGCCATTGCCCCTTAAAAATATGTAACTGCTATTGCCAAGTTTTCTTTCTATTCCCGTGTGATTACAAATATGACATGGATCTTAGTCAATATTTAATCCACCTTTCATGGCCCTACCCTGAGGTATAAAATCAGGCCATTTTCTATACAAACCCATCCTTAGATATCCATGAGAAAATTCATCGAAGCTCTGCTTATTTTTTTCTTGAATCCTCATGAAATCTACTTGTAGCATTGCATTCATCCACCTTGGAGATTTTGATCAAGAGCATCCACAATCAATAACTTGCAAGATTCCATAAGCTATAACACTTATACAATCTTATTCTAGGTTTGTAAGATTATTACAAATAAGGTACATTGTTTTGTATTGTCATGTATCATCATTTGTGTGTTAATTTCCCTTGCATACACTTTAGGACCTAGAAATATACCCAAGTGCATAGGTTTTGTGTCTATAGTAGATATATTATCTCCTTACTAAAGATGAAGATTTTAATAATTTTAAGAAGTAAAAATATGTTGTTGAAACTAAGACTCGTTGAAAAATCAAAAACTCTACTCATATCGAAGGGGAATACACCAACGAGTTCAAATAATTCTTTGAAACTGATTGAATTCAATACCAAATGTAAATTCCACATGCATCACGTAAAAATGGTGTTTTTAAATGGATAAATTATACCATCATGGATATGGTTTGATGTATTATCAATTATTATGTCTTGATGAATATATATTGAGCTAGAGCGGTAAAAATGACATTATACCTATTGAATAGAGTTCATATTATTGGTCTTGGTATGGTAACAACATAGGAATACTAGTCATGACATATACCATCTATTATACATCTCAGCGTTTTTGGATGAAAAGAGAGAATGCACATTCCCAAGAAGAGAAAAAACTTTATATGAAAGATAAAAAGTATATCTTCTTAGGGTATAGTGAAGAAGCTCTTGGCTATAAATAGATGGATCCAAAAACTAGTAGATTCTTCATAAGTAAGGATGCTGATTTTTTTGAGAAGAAAGAAACATAGGTTCCTTCCACAACATCACCTGATGATCAAATCAGTCCATTTGTGAAAAAAGATGATGATCTTTCTTCTGATGAAGACAATGGTGATGGGGATGATGATGATTATGATTTGACAGGACCACTATACATAGGATTTATTTAACGTGTGCCTAAATAGTATACTAATGTGATACGAGATGCCAAATTGGATTGTCTCCCAAACATTTCCACACCTAGACCACAGAATTGTAGTAAGGCTTGAGATGAGGTGAATCTTTCTTTAATGAGTAATAATATTAAATATGTGGATCCATCTACAGCTCAGGAATCCCTATAGTCCAAACCTTGGAAATATATTATGGGTTTTGAATATCAGTATGTGAAAAAAAATACATGATACCATGTGATGACACCTTAATCCTTTACACTTGTATCCATATTTTTATTTTCAATATCTACCTCATAAACAACAAAAGATTATTCGTGAGAGATCAATAACCCTTCTTTACAAGTAGCATAGGCCTGAAACAAGGTGTCAATGAGGACCTTTCATAAATAAGTTTGCATTCTTTATTCAATTATCTCATCAATTTATCTACAAATTACAAAAAAATGGTTTTGATAATTCATTCAATGAATTTTTTCTTTAAGACCTTTGGTTGATGTCTCCAAAAAATGGAGTCTATTAATGTCTTCTTAACTTCTCTTACATGAAATATAACTTCATACAAATTATGAATTATCATATGATTCTTGAGCCCTTTCACTTCATCTACATGCTCTCTACACAATATTGATTTATACTTCTCTTTTCTTTCTCTTTTCAATGTTCATTTGTCATCTTTGAAACCTAACTCTCCTTCATAGATCACTATTCATTCACAAGATAACTAAAAAGTTATGAAACCAATTCTTACTTATAGTATCATCAATCATCCTAATTATACCCTTTAGGTTATCTAGAAAACCTCCTTATATATCCTTTCTACATATGTTATCTCATTTTTATTTCTCTAACTATTAACATTCAGTCTCTTGAGTATACTTCCACCATTTATTCTGACCTGAAAATTCCATTACTAATCACAATAGCTTAACAATGAATGTAAACTTACAACTTTCCTTCCTCATTCTATGCTAGGGATTAGAAAATAAATTTATAAACATATGCAATTACTCAAATTTGATCATAATGATTCTATACTTCTACTAGAAATCAAATTATATCAAGATCCATCTTCACAAATTGATTCTCTAGTTTCTTTAGCCATATTAGGTTTGGTTTGGAACCAAATTGGACCTAGTTTTCATAAAAATTAATCTTTTCAAACTCTACTAAATTTTATTGATACTCATTATCAATTTTCATGTCTGCCAAGTCTTAGGCCCCAACTCCATGTATGTTTTCTCCAATTCATAAAATAGTGAAAAAATTTAGGCATCTGCGGATTTCAACCTGCTCTCTTAAAAACTATCAAAGATATATTCCACGTGCATCCATGAAACACTCTAAATATTTTTTAATATTATAAAGGACCCTATGAATATGGTTTTTCCAATTTTTATCTTTAAACTCACTTAAATGGAAAATAAACACTTATTTTTGTCCAAACCCTAGGTTTAGGGTCTTTATGAACCCAATAAGAGGAATTTAGCATTATTTTCTTTTATATACCTTTTCATACCACAAAATATATTGATTAAGCTTTATTAGACTTCCCTACAACTTTCTTCTTCATTAACCTAGGTCTAAAAGTACTCATGCAAATTTGTATAATAATATTTGTATTGAATTTCATGAAATGACAAGAGTAAAGGAAGAATTCAAGGTGATTACTTAATAATGGAAACCCTCATTGAATTTTCAATATTTGTAACCTTGTTATCCTGTAAAATTGGCAAGGGCAATTTTACAAATAACCCTACCAAAATTTTGTTCCGGTCCCTCGTCAGGGACTCCTTGCATTCGGAACGTTGCAAAATCCCTTCCCGGGAAATCTAGTTTTCCGAACTTAGCCATTTTTGGTCTTTTTTGGTCGGGCGCACATAATGTCTATGCAACATCAAGTTTTGGTGCGCCCCCTTTAAATCCTTTAGCGCACGGTTTGAAGTGCCAAATAGGAATTTTGGTGTGCCTCACTATGTTGTGCCTTTCTTGCATGCGCCAAGGCGCATGCGCCTTCATGTCAGCAATACTTTTGTTGTGCCGAGTTTTGGTGCGCCAAGGGCGCGTATATTCTTGTGTCGACAGCACTTTCGGTGCGCCAAAGGTGCACATAACTTCGTGTTGGTAGGTGTTTTGATGCGCCAAAGGGTGCATGCTTTCCATTGTCGACAGCACTTTTGGCGCGCCACTTGAAAAAGTGGTTGGCGCATTTATTACCACCTCACCTTTTTCATCAGTCAGAATCACGTTATTTTCTCTTCCCTCTGTACCTATCAGCGCACCTGCCCTGTCGTTTTTGAATCACTTCGTGGACCCGGTTTCACACTTTTCCATTATATAATCTAGGTAAGAGGTCCCTATTGCTCTTATGCTTTGTGTTTTGGTTTTTGGCTGCTTGTTGGTATGGATTGGGTTAAATAAGGCTGTGAAACCATGAACTTCCCCCCCTTGTTGTTTCTTCTATTCTTCCACATGCATTTCCCCCTCTTTCCAGATCTGCTGGTAGAGGGGACTCTGTCTTGAAAAGATTGCTTGAAAATCTTTGATTAAGCTTCTTCATCACCCAAAGACATCCTGCAAAAGAAGTTTAAATACATGTAACCCCTCAGGAGAAAGAATCAAGACTTGAAAATAAGACACTATCATTGCCTCTATTGGAGCATCTGCCACCCCTGAAACATGATATACAGTCGCACCAATGGTGCATATACCATGCCTATTACGTAAAGAACAACTGCGCCCTCAAGGTGCACTTCCCTTGCTTGTTGCAACCGCTTTTCCTGCGCCCTCTTGGTGCACCAAACTCATGTGTTCCATTATTAAAATTCACGCCATTGGCGCACCCTGCATCCATGTAACACCAACTTTATATACGCCAAGTACAACACTGTTAAAAAGGTGCAGGTGCATCCATTATTACAACAACATTATGTTATGCAAACCTTCCATACACCGCACCAAGTTCTCCTGTGGTGCATGAAAAAATGATGTTACACGCATTAAACCTGCGCCCTTTGGCACATCCTGTACCCGTGTAACATGAAAAATATCAGCACCCTTTATAAAATGCATACATATGGCGCAAGCGCAAATCTACTTATAACAACAAAAAATACAACCTGCAATATCTATGCGCCATGCGCCCTTTGGCGCTGATTTATCCCTTGCAGCAGCCCTTTTCTGTGCGCCATATTGTTTAACCCTGTAGCCTGCAGTATTCATGCGCCATGCACCCTGAAGCCTTAAAATCTCTAACTCTTCCTTCTGTCAACACTTTAATGGAAGATCAAACAGCTGATATGACTTTCTTGCGTTGGGTTTCACTTCTTCTTCTTGCAGATCAGCAACTGATTTCAGAGTTACATATGTCAACATCAAGCAAGATACCTACCAAATCTAAGGGCAAGGCCAAGCTCATAGAGGAAGAAATGAAGTACAAATATCAGAGGGTCAGGATGCCTGAATCCCAAGCAGAGTGTGACCTAGACATCAGAGACTCATAACTTGGTCACATTGATATAGAGGATTTATGGGCCAGAACCCAGAGGATCACAAGAAGTCCATGGATGGACAAACTGATGGGCAGTGTGTTGCATTTCGCTGGAGGGATCCCAGTTAGTGCCGTAAACAATGAGTTCATGATGGTAGTAGCCCGCTGCTACAACAAAGACACAAGATGTGTCCATAATGAGAAGGGCGAGGTCATAATCAACCTCACTACTCGACACTTTGTGGCCATAAGCCAAGAAGATTGCATCAAGGCTTGGGATGACAATAAGGATCAGTGTATGCAGCTGATGAACGAAGTATACCTGAAGAACAAAAAGGTGGTGACCCGATGGCCACAAGTCATTCATCGCAGTGACTTTTCAGAGGAACTCAGTGATACAATCACGTTCCTGAGAAGAGTATTTGGGCTTCCTGATGCCCATTACTTTCACAAGTGGATGCTGCAATACTTAGAAACAATGAACAAAAATGTGCCCGATCAACGCTTTGAGTGGGCGAAGATGATAAGCAGCACAATATCTGAGCAGCTCCAACAACTTACCACAATGGGGAGGTTCTATATGAACTCCTACATAGTCTATGCTACAGCTTCAGAAAGAGACTATCCAGCTTTAATGCGGTGCGGGGTTTGGCCCCAAGTTAAAATATATGAATACTATCCGAAACTGAAGCTAGAAAATAGCATCCCCCAGTTCACAAAGATCAACGATGCCTTCTTCTACGGCATCATCTACCTTTTGAGGCCAAATATGACTCATGGTCGTATGACCAAGAGTATCGTTGCAGCCATAGAGAAATGGGGGGCCTTGTTCACTCAATTCCCTACCTTTACTTATCTAAGGGCAACTAACTTCTTGGGGGAACCAACCAAACTACCGAGATATGCCGGCCCCAAGTTGATCCTATTGGAGCTGTCGAGACAGCTTATCACCTACCATGAAAAGTGTTTAAAGAGAAAGAAGGGTGGAACTCCTTTCCCCCTCATAGTGGGCAGGTATACTTATCTCTCTCACCACAAGGCGAAGGATATGTTTGCAGAATTGGAGATGCTAAATCTAAAACATAACTTCCCAGAAAGGCCCAATTTCGACCCAATAAATTGTCTCCCTGGGGCTAAACTCGATCCGATCCACATCCCTCAGATCGAAGACATTTATATCAACATATATCATGAGGTCGAGCTCAGGAGGAAGGATCATTCCGCTTGGCCTTTTCTGAAATCATCCAGTATGGTGTGGCCATCATCCGAAAAGGCTATCAGACCACTGAGCAAGAAGTTGATCAAGTGTACCTTGACACGGGTGGGGACGATTGGCCTTTTGTCGTGATTGAAAAAAACAAAGCTCCTTAGACAATAGAGGAAAGGGTCAAGGAAACTCTCTGTGAAGAACAGAGTATTGGTGCAGAATGAATGGTCTCATTTACCTCGGAGTTGATTTCACTACATCTTCGTTGGGCAATGCACCTCCTCAAGCAAAACAACTACCAAAGGGCAAGGGGAAAGGCAAAGAGGGTGAATCCAGCTCCACCCAAGAGGAAGCTCCTAAAATTCCTCCTTCCACTTCACAAGAACAGGTTGAAATCCTGGAAAGCTTAGAAGAAGAAGCAGCGGAAGATGTTCCAATAGGGACATCCACTCAGGATGTTGCCATGACTGTAACTATTGAGTTCCCTTCCGTCCCTTCTCCTTCTCCTCCTTCCCCTCCTCGAGTGACCCAAGCGACCATTCCTTTGGTCCGTGTCCTCTCCCCCTTCTTCTACTGTTCCCCCTTCTTCATCATCCATCTTCTCTTCTCCTGCGGAGCTGTCCCCCACCATTTCTTCCCTCATCTCTGAGCTCCCTTCCATTCCTATGTCTTCCTCCCCTGCAGTATCTCTTCCTCCCACGAGCACTTCCTCAGCTTCCCTCTCAATGCCACCTCCAAGTGTCTCCACGTATTTCCCTTCTATTACTGTAGCTGCCCCTTTCTTTATTTTTGGTCCTTCTCCCATAAGTCCAACCTAGATCTCCCAGCACCTGAGTCAACAGAAGAGGAAAGTTCCCATCGCACCGATGGACTTCTCTATCATCCCATCAAAATGGTTCAAGAAGCAAAAGCCTATAACCCACTTCTCTCAGAGTGCTTCAAGGGAGAGAGTAATGGAGATCGCATACCCCAATCCTTTGAAGGATAAAAAGGATTTGTCTTCAACAGATTATACAGTGACTCAAGTCAAAATGGGGACATCTTCAAAAATCCTACAAGGAGAGGCCCTATCTGCAGTTGACGCCCTTTACAAAAATATCCAGGAAGAAAATGAAGAGAAAAGGTTGCTAAAGGAGAAAAATAAATATCTTCTCCACGCCTTGCAGAAAATGGGCAGTGCGCCTCCTACAACTGCCGCCGAAACTCCTGAGCCTTTGAGTCAGGATAAAATCAATGAATATGCCAAAATCGGCGAGCAGGGCGTGGAAATTTCCATTTAGAGGAGCCAAATACTCAAGGAAAGTGAGGGAGTGATCGCAAAGTTCACCGGTTTGTACCAGAATATCAATCGGACGAACAGAGAACTCCAGGCGATAGCAGGACCCATCTCCAAAGAGTTGGATCATGCCAGGATGCAACACGAGACCTTTCAAAAAATGCTTGATTGTTCAGTCAAAGATCTGGTCAAGTTCGGCGTCTTTGGACACCCCAGAGCCCTCAACAAAATCCTTTCTACTCTGGATTATCGGGTGGATCAACTGGAGTTCGTCCTGGAGAAGATCGACAAAGTAAAGGAGGAAGCCCTAGATGTAATGCATCAAATGGAACAGATTGTCCTAAGAATGTCTCCAGGATTGCTCACTTCTTCTTTCACCTTAAGAAAGGTTGAGGAAACTATTCAGATCTTCAAGGAGATCGTTTCACAGGTGCTGGGGCCATAGGTCACGTTCGACACCGAATCCATCAATAACCTGTTGGCTTGTCGCGACTTCATTGGGTGCCTGATAGAGGCAGAGAATGATTATTCAAAACTCCCAGAAAAGCTCACAGACGATCAGGAGACCTGCGAAGCTATCAGCGATCAACACAAGGATCCTTCCCAGGATCAACTTCAACCCATGATTAGCAAGTTCATGGAGTACCGTGCCCAGTTCCACATCTCGTTGCCCGAGCAGCAAAATCAAGATACCCCCTTTCAGCCACGAGACGAGGAAGAATAGTTTCCTTCTTCCCATCTTTCTCCTTGTAAATATCCAAAGTGTGTTGACACAAATGATGACATCATCCATGTTGCACCATGGGATGATGTCATCCACTAAAGTTGTCAAAAGTCAACAAATGACTTTGTAATCTATTGTAAGATATTTTTGTAATTAAGTGGTTGGTTTGCTTTTGTCTTCTTTTCTTCTCTCCTTCTATATATACTTGAATACTTGTTGTATTCAAGGGGGGATATCTTTTAGATGAAAAATAGAAGTGAGAAGAAAAGGCTTTGTACTTTTTGTAACAGAAGAAGATATTAATGCAAATATTAAGACTTTGTGTTGAATATGTGTGTTATGGGCATCTGATCTTTCTTATGTCAGATCTATGTGTTTATTCTGTTGAATCTATCTCTACTTTTTTTTCATTTATTCATTAGTATTTCTTTATTCGTTTATGCAAGTAGGTTTGGCTCTGTTTGCTACCAATCCCAAAACATAAACCCTCTGACCTTTCTGCTTTGAAATTCATTTCTTTTCTCCCTTCGGACCTGATCTTTCTTCATCTTCTCTTTCATTCATTTCTTTCCGCAGTTGGAAACACCCTTACTGGGATGAGATCCCAAACCCTCGAAGGCAGAATATTGTGAGACTTACACAGATTCCTGCTGGTAGAATAGCAATAAACCAGTTTCACTTTGCTGACTCAAAGAGGGGCTATGCCCTACACACTGTTGGCTCGTCTATCCATAAATCTTCCCAAGTGACAGATTTTCAAACCAAAAAACCTAAATAGATATCAATACAAATCATATGATATTATAAAATTTAAGCATATATTACTATATTGTACTCCCTTCTTCTCATATGACTTGACAAAACAGAATTCCTTAAGAATACCCACTTACATTTAAGGGCTATATTGATGTTTTTAAGATCAATTGTTATTTAAATCACTTGTATACTTTACCTTATACATTTTTTATCTTTATATAGTCACATGCAATTCATACACATTCAAATATGGAATGAAACTAATCAACCTTCAAAATATCTTTCATGCAAAGTTAAGTCATTACTGTAACATACATTCAATTACTCCCTGGGTATATTTAGAACTCAAATAACAAAATGACATATGCAAATACAAAATATTATCTGTACTTTTACAATATCCTTAATTTTCATATAGATCTTGGATCCTCGGTGGATATTGCACACTTATAATCTCATTCCTTATAAACTACCTCCATATACTTTATTTCATCCTTCTTCATGTTTTTATAACTAGTTTTTACTTTATCCAAGAGTGATCCTCTCCCACCAAGTCCAAATTGAATTTTCCATCTTAATTCCCTCAAAATCTTGCCTCAATTTTTTATTAGGGTTTATCTTCATCTCTATCTACATTGTCTTGGAAATTTTAGAAGATTCTTGAGGTAATTCTCATTACCATAGAGGTGAAAACATATTTTCAACATAGGAGTAGTGTCATAGCTTGAATGCATATTATCCTTTACAAAAAAATATTATAGTTTATGCTTAACATTTTGAATTTCCAAACCACAAAGGTGGAGTGAAATGAAATTTGAGTCCTATAGACCTATTTGACTTTTTACTGACTTGTAAGATCCTTATTTCATTTGTTAAACAAATATTTACAATATTTTTACAATTTTTTCTAATTATCTTGTATCAGACTCTCTAGATGGGTTGAAATTTGAGCTCCTGCTCAAATGCAGTATATGCTTTCTTCTTTATTGTCTTCCAATTGTACTGAATTGGTGTAGTTCTTATTTCATTGATGTTTCTTCATTTTCATCTTATTTATCATTCTTCTTAGCTTCATCCTCCAATATGAGGATATCGTCTTGTAGCTTCTTCAATAGAACTCTCTCAAGAGCTCTTTTCTCTATGATTTTCACTTCCACAAATAGTAAACTTGTATGCACACAGTTAAATGAAACATCAATTACGAAACATTGAGACTTATGTGTCTCACCAAGTTCTTCATGCAACTTCTTTTGTTTTTCTTCAATATCTTCTTAATTTTATTTATCTTTCACATTCTTCTCTTTAGTTACACTTTCATTATAAATGAAATTTTCTAAGGCTTTTATTTCACCATGAAATTTATTTGTACTTTCATAAGTGAATAAAACATTCAATTCCCCTCATTTTTTTAATTCATTCTCCAAACCTTCATTCACATACTCAAAAATAATGTAATATTCAAAAACATGAGGAAACATTATGCCTCTATGTGATTCTTTTGTTAATTCCACTCCTTCATATTTGAGAGAGGCTATAAATGCTTCTATGACCTCTTCATGTTCATTTTTGTCTTCCACTAGAAGAACTTATTTCACCATTTTTACTTCACTTGTTATCCCTCTTTTCTTCATGACCTCATAGGAATTTTCCTATCTCTCTATCAAATCAATTAGTTTTTTATTTCTACTCCTTTTGACCAGTAGCTCAATCGGCCACTTTACTCTTCTTCGTATCTTCCATCCACACCACGTGTCTTTTCCCATCTACTCTAACAATAGCTCTAATTTCTCTTACATTTTTTTAACTCCATTTTTTTTTTCAAACTCTAAATATTCACTCCTCATTTTTATGCCCCTCAACTCCTTCACTCCATAATATTCTCAATACCTCACCTAGGTCTTTTTCACCCCAGTCTTTTGGCACTCTCTGAAGTTTTATCAAACCTTATTCTTGAGTACCATTGAACTCTTCCTTTTACAAGCTTCCACGAGCTTCTCTTATAATTATCCTCAAGCTACTTTAAGATTTCCTTAAGGGAAACTAATACAACTAGTCTTCTTACCTCATGTATTTGGATTCTTTCTAATGGGAAATACCTATATCCAACCTAAATCACTTTCCTTATTTTAAATGCAATCTTGAAAATAAAGCATCATACTAATTTAAATCATAAAACTTACTCAAACTAATCACAAATACTCTAATTATTCTTTTCCAAGAGCTTATCTTAGCTCTAATACTAAAATTTGATGACACTTTACTCCTTTACACATATATCCACATGTTTATTTTCAAGATATACCTCATAAATAGTAAAATATTATTCCTAAGATATCAATAACCTTTATTTACAAATAGCATAAGACTAAAACAAGGTTTCAATAAGGATTTTTCATTAAAAAATTACATTCCTAAGGAAACTATCTCATCAATTTATCTACAAATTATAAAGAAATGATTCCAAGAATTCATTCAAAATTTTGCATTTAATAACTTTGGTTGATGCTTCCAACCAGTGGAGTATTATAATGTATTCTTAACTTCTCTTGCGTAAAAAATAAATTCATATAAATTATGAATTATCATATGATTCTTGAACCCTTTCACTTCATCTACATGCTCTCTACACAATACTGATCTATAATTATATTTTATCTAACATGTCAAGATTCATTTTTCATCTTTAAAATCCAACTCTCCTCCATATACCACTATTATTTCACAAGATAAGTAAAAAATTATAAAATCAACTCTTACTTACACTTTCATCAAACATCCAAATTCTACCCTTTATGTTCTCTAGAAAACCTCCTTATAGATCCTTTCTACATCAGTTTCAGCTCCTTTTTGTTTCTCTAACTGTTAACATTCACTCTCTTGAGTATAGTTCCAACATGTATTCTAACATAAAAAATCATATACTTAGTGATCACAAGATCCTAACTATGAATGCAAACCTATAATTTTCCTTCCTCAATCTATGCTAGGGATTTGAAATTAAATATATAAACCTATGCAATTGATAAAATTTTATTATAATGATTTGATCCTTCTACTCTAAAGAAAATTAAATCAAAATCCATCTTCACAAATAGATGTTTTGGTTTCATTAGCCCTATTAGGTCTGGTTTGGGACCAAATTGGACCTATTTTTCACAAACCTCAATCTTTTCAAACTATTCTAAAGTATCATGATACCCATTATAAATTTTCATAATTCTACCAAGTCTTAGGCCCCTGCTCCATGTATATTTTTTCCAATTCATAAAATAGTGAAACAAATTAGGCCTCTATGGATTTCAATCTGCTCTCTTAAAACAATTTAGATATATCTTCCACTTGCATCCATGAAACACTCTAAATATTTTTTAATCTTATATAGAGGACCATATGAAGATGGTTTGTTATAATTTTTATCATTAAACTCATTTAAATGGAAAATATACAATTATTTTTGTTCAAACCCTAGGTTTACAGTCTATGTGAACCATATAAGAGGAATTTAGCTTTATTTTAGTATGGATACTTTTTCATACCACAAAATTGATTGATTAATATTTAGTAGACTTCCCTACAACTTTATTATTCATTAACCTAGGTCTAAAATTACTCATGTAAGTTTGCACAATAAGCTTTATATTGAATTTCATGAAATGACAAGAGTAAAGGTAGAATTCAAGGTGATTACTTAATAATGTAAACCATCATTGCATTTTCATTCTTTTTACCCTAAATATAAATCAATACAGATCATATGAGATTAGAAAATGGATGCATTTAGTATTATATCTCACTCCCTTCATTTCCTATGACATGACAGAACAAAATGCCTTAAGAATATCCACTTACAATCAAAGGTTGTATTGATGTTCTTCATATCAATTGTTCTTAAAATCACCTGCATACTTTACCCCATACATTTTCATATCTTTCTACAGCCACATAAAATTCATATAGATTCAAATATGGAATGAAACTAATCAATCTTCACAAGAAATTTCATGCAAAGTTAAGCCATTACTATAACATACATTTAATTACTCCACATGTATATTCAAGACTCAAATATCAAAATGACATATGGGAATAAAAAAATATTATATGTATTTGTATAATCTCCTTGAGTGTCATACATATATTGGAACCTTAGTGGCTCTTGCACATTTATAATCTTAGTCCTTATAAACTACCTCCATCTTCTCTTTACATACTTTATTTCATCATTCTTCATGTTTTATAACATGTTTTTACTTTATCCAACAATGATTCGCTCCCACCAAGTCCAACCCTACTTTTCCTACTTAATTTCCTCAAAATATTGGCTCAATTATGGGATAGGATTTATTTTCATATCCATCTACATTGGCTTGGAAATTTTAGAAAATTCTTGAGGTAATTCACATTATCGTGAATTTGAAAATACGTTTACAACATAGGAGTGATATCATAGTTTGAATGTTTATTATCCTTTACAATTAATTCTTATAAATTATGTTTAACATTTTGAATTTCCAAACCACAAACTTAAAGGGAAATTAATTTGACTCCTATAGACCTATTTGAATTTCTATTGACTCCTAAGAGCCTTACTCCATTTGTTGAAGACATATTTACAAGATTTTTACAAGTGTTTATAATGCTCCTACATCACCATATTTACCTTCCACCAAAGAAGAAATCCATTTGATGCAATTGGATCTTAAAATCAAAATACAATGTACATGACACTATTGATAAAATGAGGAGATACTGGTAGAAAAGGGGTATGCCCAGAAAGAAGGAATTGAGTACGATGAGGCTTTTACTCCTATAAGTAAGATCAAAACTATCATGTTGTTTTTTACTCTAGCGACATATTTTGGTTAAAAAGACAACCAAATGCACGTGAAAATTGTCTTTCTCAATGGATAGCTACAGGAAAACATCTAAATGACTCAATCAGAAGGTTTTGTCATACCTATAAAAGAATAAAATGTATGTAGAATTAGGAAATATATGTATAGTCACAAACATGATCCCTCGGATTAGTATATCGGATTATAGAGGAGTCCTTATGACCCCAATATCTACCTCAAAATGTAAGGGGAGATTATAATAGTAGTTGTTTATGTCAAAGATCTAGTCATCACTGGTAGTTTAGTGAAGATGATTGATGTCACCAAGAAATATATTAATAAATTATTCGACATGATTGATCTCAGATATTTACATTATTATATTGGTTTAGAAGTATGAAAAAAAGAGAACCAAATTTTTTTCTTATATTAAACAAGTAAATAGGCTCAAAAATTTTCAGATTATGGATTTTAATCTAATTTCCACACCTATGGATATATGACTTTAGTTTTCTCATACAAATCCATCAACATAGGTAACAACAACTCTCTATTGATATGATGCATGGGAATCATCAAGGGACATCCATAAATTTAAAATTATATTCAAACATTGTTATGGAAATTATGAAGAGAGGTTTAGCCTGTAAGAGAAGGTCCGAGGTGGAGTTCCAAACCTTGAAAAATTGAATTTATAATTTCCCTCCAAATGTAATTCAAATTATAAAGCATGTAAATAAGCCGATGTGGCTTGAGAAGGTAAAAAAGGATGGTTTAAAGCATGTGAAAGTGTAATAGGTATAGGAATTAGTCTTAGGAGTGAGTAAAAGTTATGAAAATATTAAAAATGATGTAAAATGCCCCATAATATGTTAATGGGCATATGAAGAGTCAAATATGGGCTTGGAGTTACTTATGTTTCCAAGAATAAGTTAAATTAAAGAGAGGTATTCAAGTGAGAAGAAAGTAGTTATCTCCAAAGGAGGAAAGGGGAAGAGAAGGAGGAGAGAATTCTTTGTGGTAGAAGAAAGGGGAGAATAGAAGCAAGCATGAATTTTGTTGGAGAATTTCAGTTGAATATATATGAGTTATGTTTTGTATGCATAGCTTGCCTTTTCTTAAGATTGATTGGAATGGACCAAAAATAATGGTTTCCCTTATGAAATTCATGGAGATTTTATTTATTTCATTTTCAAGATAATTATTGTAGGATGAGTTACATCTACTTTGTTCTAGCATAAAGGATTAAATACCTTGGATTGTATGGACTTTGTTTAACAATGAATTGTCATTTTGCTAAGATTCTTGAGTTAGATGGTTTGTGAATGTTTTATTTTGAGTTTGGATATACTATTTAGATCAAGATAGTATACATTTTGATAACCTCCATAGGAGGGAGAAGAGATATTGTTTGAAATCATTCATGCATGTAGGGGAAATAGTAATAAGTTTGAAGATTTGGAATATTGAAGGCAAAACTCGGTTACCTATAGTTGCATGGCTAAGGAAAGGACCTCATTTGGAAAATCAAGGATTATTAATCTTTATCTATTTTATTAGACATGGTCAAGAGGTGAGTAGAATCTTTGAGACAAAATATCAAGAGTTAAAAAGGAGTATTTAGCATTTGCTAAAGTTTTAGTCACCTTAGTGGTTTGTGACAGGGTATAGTGATAAGAATTTGTGATAACTTATGAACCAGAGGGATTGAAGAGTTTGAACTTATAACATATGACCCTTGGTCATCCCTATTTCAAATAAAACAAGTTTGGAGTCATAAGACAAAGTTATTGATGACAAAACATTTACTAATGAGAAAGCATACAAATTGTTTGATGTAATGTTTTCCCGGGAAAATAATCATAACTTTTGAATTCCATAATGAAAATGGATGGAATTCGTAACATATGTTCCTTGTAGAGACTTATAAAATATATTATATTTTTAGATCAATTGGCCTTGTGCAGAAAAATATATACATGACGGAAATTGTTTGAAGACTGTTTATCTTCCAGAGGTATTATTTTAAGAACACTTGAAGGGAAATATTGAGTGAAATAGGTAAAATTGGTGATTTTATATTCGTAAGTAAAATTTATGATTTAATTAACATTGGATTAAAGTATGAAACAAGGAAGAAGCTAATGAGAAGGTGAGAGTAGTTTGTTGTAAAATATTAAGTTGAATGTTTCTTTGGTTATGAATCATTGATGAAGTTATATTTAGCATGGAATGATGTTTATAAATATGGTCTAGTGCTTGGTGAAGGCCTTAAAGTGAAATAGGTGTAAAAAATTATGTTTTAGCCATTTTATGATTCTTGGTAAAGATACTCCTTGCAAAGCTTTAAGTAAGGTTTTTGTTGTTTCTCCCTAACTTTTTGAATGCATGATAAAATGTATATTTCTTTGCATCATTTGGTATTAGAATGAGGGATTCTTATTGATGAGAATTGAATGATGTTATTGTGGCTAATATTGTATTGTGTGATTGTGTAGATGAAAGTAATAGGTTGAAGTGGAAGTGGTTGAGAATAAGTGAAGTGTAAAAGTGAAAGAAGGGTGAAAGGAGAGAGTGAAGACACTAAAAGACTAGGTCAGCAATCCTAGGTGAGGTGTGGAAGAATCAAGGTGAGAGAAATTTCTTGAGAAGAAAAAATAAGAGAGATTGATAGAGAAGAGGTAGTAAGAGAATTGATGAATTTTTTTAGCCACAAGAAGAGACAAAAAGAGATAGAGATAAATAAGGAAGAATAAGCCAAGAAGAGAAAAGAGAAAAGAAAACAAGAGGAATGGATGCAAAGAGAGTTGACAGAGTTAAAGAGAGATATGTAGAAGCTTGGAGAGTTGTTAAGAGATGAGAATGAGATGAATTATGGGATTGAGTTTTTGATGAAGAATAATTTAAAATGGCATATAAAACTAATTGTGAAAATAAATCAGAAAACACAATTGAGAAAAAGGATCAAAAGTGAATGAAAGAAGCTTAGACAAGAGGAAAATCAAGTGAAAGAGGTTGAAAAAAAGAAAACTGAATAAAAGAGTCATGTGAAGCTCTTAAAACTAGATAAATGGCATGGATACATAGTTCCTAAGTGGATGAAAAATCCAGCAATAGAGGAAAATGATGACAAGTCAAAGAAAACAAATGAGAAGACAAGTGAATAAAGAAAATGAAAACAAGAGAAATCATGATTCTTGAGGACAAAAACAAAGCACAAGGAGACCAAGATGATTTGGAAAAGGAAGAAAAAAATGGAAGGTACAAGGAAAAGAAGATAAAATAAAGAAAGAGGAAGATGAACTCATAGAAGACAAGAAAATTTCATAGATTGAAGAAGAGATGCAAGCAAAAGATGAAGGCAATGTAAGTAAGGTTGATTCTTTGATTATTGATATTGATGTTTTTGTGAGTGAATTCCTTGAAATTCTATAAGGTGATTTTGTTTTTGCATTTGAGAATTACTATCTTGATGACAAGGATGCAATGTAATTTTCATGGATGATGTTAATGATCTCTTACAAAGTTTGTTAGATGAAATGAATGGAAAAGAGGAAAGTGTAGGTACAACTAAGAAATATTTGGTTTCTTGGGCATGTAATGGAAAAAATGAAGGAAAGGAAGGTATAAACACAGGTTAAGAGAAGCTTAACATGATAAGTGAGAGCAAGCAAGTAAATGGACAAGGAAATAAGGATCATGGTAAGAAGAATTACGAGAAAAAGTTAGACATGAGATATACAGAGATGAGGAACATCAAGGAACATGAAAAGGAATGTATTTTTGTTGCTGTTATATTTTTGTATGCATGTACAAAGGATCGAAGCATGAGAATGATGAAGATGGAGATGGAACTCAAGAAGGAAGAAATCAAAGTAAAGGAAAATTCAAGAAAAAAGACTACTATATGGGATCCAAGTGGACAAGGAGCACATAAGGATAGTGAAAGTGAAGAAGGAAGGAAAAGAGCGTGAAAGGAAAATGAATAATTCAATGAAGATAGAGCTAAACAAGTAAATTACATGGTGACTTTTTTCCACCTTATGATTATGATGCAAGGGCATCATCAAGGGACATCAAAAAATTCAAAATTACATTCAAACATGGTTATGGAAATCATGAAGAGAGGTTTAGCATGTAATAGCAAGTGTGAGGTGGAGTTCCAAAGCTTGAAAATTCAAATTTATAATTTCCCTCCAAATGTAATTCAAATTATAAAGTATGTAAATAAGCCAATGTGTCTTGACAAGGTCAAAAAAGGGATGGTTTGAAGTGTGTGCAAGTGTAATAGGTATAGGCATGAGTCCTAAGAGTGAGTAAAAGTTATGAAAATATCAAAAATGATGTAAAATGACCCATAATGTGTTAATGAGCATATGAAGAGTCAAATATGGGCTTGGAGTTCGTTATGTTTCCAAGAATAAGTTACATTAAATAGAGGTATTCGAGTGATAAGATAGTAGTTATCTCCAAAGGAGGGAATGGCGAGAGAAGAAGGAGATAATTCCTCATGGTAGAAGAAAAGTGAGAATAGAAGAAAGCATGAATTTTGTAGTAGAATTACAGTTGAATATATATGAGCTTGGTTTTGTATGCATGTCTTGCCTTTTCTTAAGATTGATTGGCATGGACCAAAACTAATGGTCTTCCTTATGAAATGCATGGATATTTTATTGATTTAATTTTCAAGAGAATTATTTTAGGATAAGTTACATCTACTATGTTATAGCATAAAGGATTAAATACCTTGGATTGTATAGATTGTGTTTAACAGTGAATTATATTTTTGCTAAGATTCTTGAGTTAGATGGTTTGTGAATGTTATATTTTGAGTTTTTATATACTCTTTAGATCAAGATAGTATACATTTTGATAACGTCCATAGGAGGGAGAAGATATATTATTTGAAAGAATTCATGCATGCAGGGGAAATAGAAATAAGTTTGAAGATTTGGAATATTGAAGGCAAAACTCGGTTACCTATAATTACATGGTTCTGGAAAGGACCTCATTTGGTGAATCAAGGATTATTAATCCTTATATATTTGATTATACACGTTCAAGAGGTGAGTACAGGATTTGATACCAAATATCAAGAGTTGAAAAGGAGTATTTAACATTTGCTAAAGTTTTAGTCACCTTAGTGGTCTATGACGAGGTATAATGAGAAGAATTTGTGATAACTTATGAACTAGGAGGATTCAAGAGTTGAAATTCGGAACGTATGACCCTTGGTCATCCTTATTTTAAATAATACAAGTTTGTATTTATAAGATATATTTATCACAAATTTCTTGATTATAGAAATTTTACTAATGAGAAAGCATACAAATTGTTTGATGTAATGTCTTCCTGGGAAAATAGCCATAACTTTTAAATTTCATAATGAAAATGGATGAAATTTGGAACATATGTTCCTTATAGAGACTTATTAAATATATAAATTTTTAGAGTAATTTTCCTTGTTCATAAATATATATACATGATAGAAATTTTCTATAGATTGTTTATCTTCCAGAGGCATTGTCTTAAGAACACTTGAAGGGCAGTCTTGAGTGAAACAGGTAAAAGTGATTATTTGATATTTGTAAGTAAATATTTTTATTTAATTAACATTGGATTGAAGTATGAAACAAGGTACAAGGCTTGGAAAGTGTCATTAAGGCTAAAAATCAATAATTTGCTAGTTGGAGAAGAAGAAGCTAATGAGAAGGTGAAGGGGAGTTTGGTCTAAAAGAGTCTTGTTAATTGTTTCTCTGGTTATGAATCATTGATGAAAGTTTATTTAGCATGGAATACAGTTTAAAAATAGGGTATAGTTCTTTTTTAAGGCCTTAAGGTTAAATAGGTTAAAATTTGCAAGTTTTAGCCATTTTAGGCTTCTTGGTAAAGATTCTCCTTATAGAGCTTTGAGTAAGGTTGTTGTTTCCCCTTAACTTCTTGAATGCATGATGAAATGCATATTACTATATGTCATGATAGTTGATTGGGAGTCTCATTAAATTTACTTACACTAATACGAACATAATTCAGGTTGTCAATTATATTTCACACTTCATGCAAGAACCAAGGACATATCACTAGAAAGTAGCAAAGCAATTTTGAGGTACATCAGAGAACCCATGGACTTTGGCCTAGAATACAATAATAATGATCAATTCTTCTTAACATGATATTCAGACTAAGATCATGCATATAATATTGATGATAGAAAATCCACTTCTGGATATGTTTTCTTTTTGGGATGTGGTTAAATTTCATGGGGTAGAAAGAAACAAAATTGTGTTTCTTGATCTTCCAAAGAAGTTAAGTATGACATTGCAAGATTTTTCTACAAAGTGATATGGCTACTTCGCATACTTGAGTTATTATGACTACTACATGAGAATTCCACCATCTTGTATGTTAATAATGAAGGTGTTTTACAATGTGTTCACAATCTAGTGTTTCATAAAACAACGAAGCACATTGAGGTATGAGTACATTTCATATGTGAATATGTTATACAACACAACATTTAGCTCCATTTTTTCCTAACATAAGAAAAAAGTGTAAATTTTTTTACAAATTCACTTGCACGGGATAAATTTTAGGGATTCAAATAATTTCTCTCATGTTCACTTTATACCATGATGAATTAAGGAAGAGAACCTAAAAAAATAATTACATCCTGGTAATTGTAAATGGGTAGCTCCATTTACGCAAGCTAATTTTTTGTTTTGTTATTGACATTATTCTAGGAATAGTGATTCTCGTAATTACATATTTATACTTGCTGATGGGTTTGTTAAAATTATAAAAGCGTTGTTATGTTTATTATAGACTGTAAAATACTTATAAGTATTGTAATCCATTCTCGCTATTGTAATAGATTAATAAAATACAACATTATCTTGGTTTCTTGTTATGTAAGAGTAATGGAAATAGGGATAGAATATATTTCATCTACTAGAAAAAAATCTATGAAATCCCTAGCCACGACCTTGAGTAAGAGAGTGGTAGCACAGCGATTCCATAAGTGCTCAACTAACATTGCAATGGGAATTACCCTAACGCACGAGTAGTGATTGCAAATGCTTCACTTTTAGGTGGAATTTCTCTACATCGACCTTAATATGAAGCAAAACATTGGAGATCAAAATAACCTTATTATTCATAGACAATTCTCTATCCATAAATATATTGTTAAAATAGCAATTTATTTTTATCTTTTTGTATATGAAAAAGAATATTAACATAGAAAATTTTCCAATAATCATTGTATTTTTTAGGAAACATGGCCAAATCCCCAAATAAAACCATTTTCTAGGTGAAAATTCAAGGATGAAAGGTTGGAAAAGGGTATAAATAAATTTCCATGTGGACTTAGTATGAGAGAAAAACCAAAAAATGTGTTGAAAAGACTCTAGTTGTTAGCAAGTTGGGTAGGTAGGTTTCAAAACTGTCATGTTCTTAATATTATCTTTGATAGAGAGACCTTAATAAATGATACACAAAAAATGGACTCATTTAGCCTTCTTGTAAGCTTTTCATAGGGTGAAAACCTTATATATTAAACTCGTCATGGGATCTAAATTTATAGTGGTGATAAAGAGAATCACCCAAAAAATGTTGTAAGGAAAGAAGTTGGTTTCCAATTTAGGGATTGTAGTAGAAAATTTGGGTGGCTATCTGCCAATGTCAATCTCTCCAATAGGGAACCCTGCATGATAATCCAACTTTTGTGTAAGCAATCATCAGGTATGTAATTTTGAATGAAAGAAATGGACTCTATATACACCTCATTTTTTACGCTTTCTAATTGATTCTCTTGTGTAGGGGATGTAGATGCATTTTACTCCTTAACAGGTGCCTAAAGGGGTCTATTGGGATTTAGGTTTGATAAAAATTGGTCACATTGGCTAGAAAATGAAATTTGAGATATGTCTTTATCATGCCATACTTCCCTTTTCCTTCTCTTATTTCTTCCCTTTGTCCACACATTACATTCATTATTTTCACTTGTCTCATTTTGTTCACTTGTGTATGCTCACTACAGACTATTATCCTTAATTTTGATCAAACTAGACCTTATTCATGACATCCAATTAAATTTTGTCCAAAATCACTTATTTTTTTACACCTCATGACTTTAGAGTTCTCCCAAAGTTGACACCATCACCCATGGGAGACATTTCAAGTTTAGTTTTTAGATAACTGACACCATCACCCATGGGTGATGGTGGTGATGGCGTTGATTATATATACCCCTCCTCATTCATCATTTACATCATCTAGTAATTTTCACACTTCTAATAATCTTCATCTACATGAACATTGGATATATGCTTTTATTTTTACACCTAGTTGATAGAATTGAGGTTTAAGACCTTGTCATTTTGCATTTGAGTCACCATAGTGAGATAGGACATGAGGTATTCTATTTGGGCTTTCCCATTTTCCACACAGCTATTCTCTCTCGGTATTTTTATCTTTGGGGAGGATCATGCATTAACAACCACACTACATGTAAGTATCTCTAACCCTTCTTATTTTCTTTGTTTCTTGTATATTGTTGTTGTGTGGATTGTTGGAAATATTGTCATTGATGTAAAAGGAATTATGATAAGTATATCTTATGTTATAAATATTCTAATTGATGCTTATAGATGTGTTCCCCTTATGAAAGTAATGTTTTATTTTAAATTCTGCATGCCATGTGTAAAATAAAACTATTTCAAAGTGCTCCACGGGCTTTTGTAGTGCTCTGTGGGTTCTGTAGTATTCAACAGTTTGTGTATTGTTTTGTGGGTTCTATACTATTCCATGGTTTTTATAGTGTTTCGTGGGTATTATAATGTTCTATAGATGTCAGTGGTGCTTCGTGGGTGTTGAAGTGCTCCACGGATGTCTATGGTATATTGTAGGTTGAAGTAGTGTGCCACTTAATGAAGAATCAAACTGAAGTATTTTGTTAAGTTTGAAATAATTTTTCACAATGAAGAGAAATCCACAGAAGTTAAGAAATGGTGTGATACAAAGGAGGATAGTTGTATAACAAAGAGAAAACTCCATAATGTATAGAATTGTCCATGATGGTCATGAAATACCATGGGACCAAGAGGAAACAGGGGATGTCCACAGGAGTCTTGAAAATTTTCAATTTTCAATTTTCAAATTATACCAAAGCTGACTCATTGTGAATATTCTAAAGGATTCTAAATCATGAAAATCCATATTTTTTCATGAAATGAACATGTTATATAAGTGAATTCGATTATGAATTCATGTGTACACTTAGGGTATAATGATTTCACTTTGAAAAAAAAGGAAGACAACAAGAAGAGAGTAGTATTTAATGAAGATATATCAAGAGGAACATTGAAGGAAGAGGAAGAAAAAACTCAATCATATTTGAATATCAATTTGTTGAAGAAAAATGAATAACAATAATTTTATAAGAAAATTCTAATGTGTGGGCATACAAAAACATTAGGAATAAGTGAAGAGTTATCTAAACATCATCATCAGGTTGAAGAATAAACTACATTGGGTTGATCTTTACATTTTTGAGTTGGTGTTTGGCCTTGGGTATTGGTGTCTCCAAGTATTTTGTGCTCACAAATCTTTCTGATTTGGTGCTTGGCCTTGGGGATTATTTTCTTCAATGATTTGGTGCTCATGAATCATAGTTGATTTGGTTATTTGCATTGGGTATTGGTGTCTTTAGTAGGTTGGTTCCTACAAACATCTGTAAAACAATTATTTTTGTGGCAGATTTGGATAATATCTCCAATCAAGATTTTATCTATGGTTTTTCTCCTAAAATACATTCAACATAAATAATTTATTGTGCAACGGCAATATCTTGTGTAATTATTATTGATTATACATGTTAAATTTTAAGTTATAAAAATTGGATAATATTGATTCACCCTCTCTCAGTATAAGTGTGTTTTCTACAATTGGTATCAGATAAGTTTCCGTTAGAACACTTTAACCACTGGAAGGTAGATCTCATAAGCACCTATGACAAGTCAAGAAGGTTTCTCCGCAAATAAGGCTCCATTATTTCATAGAACCAATTATGCCTTTTGGAGTATAAGGATGTGCACCTACCTAATTACTCTTGGGTTTGATATATGATAATCTATTGTTAATGGTTATACAACTCCAGAAACTCCTCTGATAGATCAAGTTAGTAAGAAGGAAAATGAAAGCAATATAAAAGCTATGAATGTAATTTTTAGTGGATTATGTGAGGTAGAATTTTTCAAAGTGATGCACTGCATTTTAGCAAAGGAAAGTTGGGATAAGCTCAGGAATATCTATGAAGGAGATGATAAAGTAAATAAAGCTAAACTCAAAATACACAGAGGTTAGTTTTATAGTTTGAAGATGAAGGATGAAGATAACATTGTAGCTTACCTTATCCATGTGGATGCAGTTTTCAATACTATTAGAGAACTTGGTGAAGAAATTAAGGATGAAACTATTGTGCAATAAGTTCTAAGATCTCTTCCTCTAAGATTTGATGCCAAAGTATCTGGTATTAAATATTTGAAAGATTTAACTATTCTAACAATGGATGAACTGCATGGGATTCTCATAACATGTGAGATGAGAATTGGAGGTGATAAATCGTTAAAGTGAGAAGTTTCATTCAAAACATCAAAGAAGGTGAAAATCAATAAACATGTACCACATGATTTCTCAAGCAATGAATCGGATGCAGAAGAACTCACTTTTTCATAAGAATCAAGAAAGGGTCTGGAAAATATAAAGGTAAGTTACCATTCAAATTATTTGATTGTGGTGAAATAGTAAATTACGCCAACAAATTCCCATATAAAATTAAGGATGATAAAGAAAAATAAAGCTTGAAGGGGAGTAATATGTATTATCAATCCAATAAGAATCATAAGCAAAAAATATCTAAAAGTAAGAAGAATCTCTACAAGGGTAAGAAAAACCTTTATACCAAGGAGGAAAGTAACGCATCTTAATAAAGTGATAAAACTGTCTCTTCTAGTGATACATATGAATCATTGATCATGTCCTTAGAGGTTAAAGAAATAAAAGATTATATGGATTCATAATATGATGAAGATCCTAAATTTGAAGCTGAAGTGGATCTTGAAGGTGAACTCATTTCTACCCTAGAAGAACTCAAGAAGCTAAGAAAGAAAAATAAAAATGAAAGCAACAATTTTAGAAACTAGAAGATGAGTATGGAGCCTTAAAATAAAATTTGACACATGATCTTGAAGAGGCCAATAATATGATCATTGATATAAAGATTCAACTAGAATATATGAAGAATATGGATGAGGATGTGATAATATAGTTGAAACTGAAAGAAACAGATTGTGAAAAACTTGAATGTGAAGTTATTTCCTTAAGAAAGAAACTTGATAAATCAACCACCAAGTTTAACAGAGTTCTCAAGTTTGAAAAGATATTTGAAGTTTTATAAAATATCATCAATAATCAGATATCACCTTTTATCAAAGCAAGTTTTAGGTATAATGATAAGTTTTCAAAAGAATATCCCAAAGAATCTCCAAAGATGAAAAATCCTTAGAAATCAAGAAGCTATATAGATGCATTTAAAATTTATACCAGAGATGAAAACCACAAGAAGGAAGAAGCACATGACCCTCAACACACAATCACTTCAAATGAAAGTTTTAGAAGGGAAGAAATTCAAGTTCCATGCAATACTCATCCAAAAGACAACAAGTATACAACAAGAAGATCATTTCATCCAAGATGGAATTACAAAATCAAGTTTCAAAATTCCTTTTATGGATATTATTCTTCATGTACTCAATTTGGTCATAGGGAAGAAAACCACAAATCTCATGTAAGAAGTTTTGATAGGAAGAAAAATGAAAATTAATAATCATTTGCACCTCTAATGAAATTTAATATTGAATGTTATAAGTGCCACATCCCTGGGCATAAATCTCAATTTTTTAGAAGTGGGTTTTTGGAATCCTTTAGGCAGTCTAAGAATGAGGAAGCCAAAGAAAATCATAAGGATGAGTCAACAAAATTTTGGAAGGAGAAACGAGAGAAAGAAATTAACAAAGAAAATTCCATGATTATTCAGACATCATTTCATGTGTGGAATGAAGAAAATTAGTGGTACATTGATAGTGGTTTCTCAAGCCACATAACTACAGACAAAACTATTTTTCTTACTTTGAAAAAGGTAAATGGAGGTATTGTAAAATTTGGAGACAATGTTACTGCAAAAATTTCAAGTGAAGGCACCATTAGCTTAAATAATTGTAAATCAAAAACTGAAAATGTCTTATATGTTGAAGGACTAAAGCATAATGTTTTGAGTTTGAGTCAAATGAGTGATAATGTATGCACAATAACATTTTATGTTGGACGATGTGAAATTTGAATGGCAAGTACCAAGAAGGTTTTTGTTGATACATGCAGGACAACAAATAATATCTACATTCTTAGTGAGATTAAAGGTGAAAAGTTTTGCATTAGGAAACTTCATGAGAGTTGGTTGTGGCATAGGAGAATGGGTTATGTGAACTTTGATAATATAATGAATATTAGTTCCAAACAAGCTCTTAGAGACATGCCAAATATTACTAAACCAGCAAATACCATTTGCAAACAATGTCAGTTTGGAAAGCAGACAAGATCCTCATTCAAGACAAAGGAGTACTCAACCACAAGGTTGTTGGAACTCATGCACACTAAAATATGTAGGCCTAAAAGAACTAAAGCATGTAATATGAGAGGCATTTTATGTTATTTATTGATGATTATTATAGAATAACATGGGTTACTTTTATAAGAGAAAATTATGAAGCATTTGAAAGATTTAAGGCATTCAAATCACTAGTTGAAAATGAAACGGACTTGAAAATTAAGTGTTTAAGATCTGAATGAGGAGGAGAATTCACTTCAAATGAATTCATATAGTATTTTGAATTCCATGGAAAAAAAATACATCGTTCAGTTCTAATAACTCCACAGTAGAATGGAATTATAGAAAGGGAAAATAGAATTGTGCAAGAGATGGCCAAAACCATGCTAGATGAATCCATAGTATCTGACAAATTATAGAGAGAGGAAGTTAACACAACAATCTATATTATGAATAGATGGAATATTAGAGTAATAACAAGACACCTTATGAGCTATGGAAGGGTACACCAACAACTATCAAACACTTCAGAGTATTTGGAAGCAAATATTATATCAAGAAATATCATTAAGACTTTGGTAAGTTTGAATTTAGATCTGATGAAGATATTTTTCTTGGTTACTCTTCAATGAGAAAGACCTATATATGTTCCAATCTGAGAACATTCAAAATTGAAGGTAGATGTTATTAAGTATAAAAAGAGTAGGATACAAGAAATTGATTATTCTAAAGAAGCCAACAATGAATATGAAAAGGAAGAAGTTGAGATAACGGAAACAAAAAAACAAACCAGATAATTCTAGAAGAACCATTTATAAAAGCATATTATAGGTGAAAAAATATTGAAGTACAGACCAAAAAAACTAGAAAATACAAAAGAACATGCAAATATGTCTTTTCTATCCAAAATTGACCCTAAAATATTTGTTGAAGCAAGAGAAAACAAGCACTGGATTAGAGCTATGAAAGAAGAACTTGATTAGATATAGAAGAATGAGACTTGGGATATTCTCCCAAGATGTAAGGAAAAAACTGTAATTGGCACCAAGTGGGTAATCAGATACAAGTTGAATGAAGATGGGCAAGTCGTAAGAAATAAAGCAAGTTAAGTATGCGAAGGAGATGAAAAACTTGAAGGTATTGATTTTGAAGAAACTTTTTCTCCTGTTACACATTTAGAATCCATTAGGAAGTTTTTTGCATTTTTTTATAAGAAATTTAAAGTCTAGAAAATGGATAAATATTATTTTCTGAATGGGAATTTGGAAGAAGAATTTTACATTGAACATCCAAAAGGATTCACATTATCAAATGATGATGAGTATGTATGTAAGTTGAAGAAATCTCTTTATGGATTGAAACAATCCCCCAAATCCTGATACTCAAGAATGGACAATTATCTACAACGGAAAAGGTTCAAGAAAGGCATTGCTAAAATTAATTTGTATATCAAAATTGAAGGTGAGAATCAGTTGATTGTTGTTGTATATGTTGAAGAAATAATTGTTTGGAGAAAGTAAGGATAAGATGTGTCAATATTTTTTTGAGGAAATGAGAAACGAATTTGAAATGTCCATGATTGGTGAGATGTCATTCTAGGATTAAAAATTTCTCAATTTGACAAAAGAATATTCATTTCACAAACCAATTATATTAAGGAAATGTTGAAGAAGTTTGGAATGGAATATTTCAATCTAGTAAGTACACCCATGATCATAGGTTGTAAGATGAGCAAGGATGACGAATCTCCTGAAGCAAATAAGACTCTTAATAGATCAATGATTAGAATTTTGTTATATGTAGCTACATTAAGACTAGATGTGATGTAAGTCATAGGCATGGTAGCAGGTTTTCAAGTTTTTCAAAAAGATACGCATGTGCAAGATGTGAAAATAATACTAAAATATTATAAAGGTATGGTAGATTATGGTTTGTGGTATCAAAAAGGTGAATATTTTTCCTTAACAACATATACAGATGTAGATTGAGATGGTTGCATTGATGATAGAAAAAAAACATAAGTGGATGTGAATTCTTTCTAGATAACAGTTTAGTATTTTGGCTAAGTAAGAAACATGATTTTGTTTCTTTATCTACATATGAGTAGAATACATTGTTGATGTATCGTGTTGCACACAATTACTTTGGATGAAATAGACATTGAAGGATGTCAATGTAGAATTTGATTCTCCAATTTGTATACTCTGTGACGATACTAGTGCAATAAATATCTCAAATAATATAGTTATGCATTTTAGAACAAAGCATATTCCAATTAAATATATTTTTTTGAGAGATAAAGTTAAAAATCAACATTTTTAATCGGAATGCATTGCCACAAAAGAACAGATTGTTGATATTTTTTCAAAACCTCTTCCAAAAGAAACATTTGAAAATTTCAGACAAAATTTGGGAGTGATATCATTTTAAGCAAGTCATTAAATGGACGCATATTTTTAGGGGGATACTATGATGAGAGTGTTTAACCTCTACCATTGATGTCAAACGGGGAGAATTAAATGTCAGGAGGATTAATACATCAAGGAGGAGAAATGGGACAATTAAATCCAGGGGGAGAAATAGATCAAGATGAATACAAATAAGTATCTCTTATGTTAGAAATATTGTCATTGATTCTTAGAGATGTGTGACCCTTAAGAAACATATGATTTAGATTGAATTCTACATGTCATGTTCCAAATAAAATTGTTTCATAGTGCTCCGCAGGTTTTGTAGTGTTTTACGGGTTCTGTAGTGTTCCACGGTTTTTGTAGTGTTCTACAGGATTTGTATTATTTTTCAAGCTTTGTACTATTTCGTGGGTTCTATAATGTTTTGAGGATTTTTTTGGTTCTTCATGGGTGTTGAAGTGCTCCATGAGCATCTGTGGTATATCACGGATTGAAGTATTTTGTTACATAATGAAGGATCAAATTGAAGTATGTTTCTAATTTTTAAATAATGTTGCGCAATGAAGGGAAAGCCGCATAAGTCAACAAGTGGTGTGATACAGAGGATAGTTGTACAATAAAGATAAAAATCCAGAATGTAAATAATTGTCCACGATGGTCATGAAATGTTGTTGGACTAAGAGGAAATGGGTGATGTCCATGGGAATCATGAAAAAATTTAAATATTAAAATTTCAAAGTATACTAAATCTGACTCATGGTGAATATTCTAAAGGATTATGACTCATGAAAAGTCATATCTATTCATTAAATTAACGTGGTATATAAGTGAATTCAATTATGAATTCACGTGTGTGCTCACAATATAATGATGTCATTTTGAAAAGAAAAGGAAGAGAGGGAGAAGAGAGGATTATTTAATGAAGATATATCAAGAGGATTAGTGAAGAAAGAGGAAGAGAAAACTCAAGAAGATTTGAATATCAATTTGTTGAAGAGGAACAAAGAGCAATAAGTGCATAAGAAATTTGCAATGCACGGGTGTATAGAAATAACAGGAATAGTGAAGAGTTATTTAAATGTCATCACTAGGTTCAAAAAGTAAATATATTCAGTGGATCTTTGCATTGATGATTTGGTGCTCGGCCTTTGGATTGGTGTCTCTAGTGATTTAGTGATCAGGATGTCTTTTTAATTTGGTGCTTGACCTTGTGGATTGGTGTCTCAGGTGAGTTGGTGCTCACGAATCATCATTGAGGTGGTGCTCGGCATTGGGGATTGGTGTCTCCTGAAGGTTGGTGCCTAAAAACATTTATAAAATAATTATTTTTGTGGATAGATTTGGATAGTATCTCCAACCAGTCTTTTCTCTATGGTTTTTCTCTAAAAAGGGTTTGCATATAAATACTATGTTGTGTAACTTTAATATCTTGTTTAATTATTGTTAATTATGTATGTTAAATTTTAAATTGTAAAAAATAAGATAATATTGATTCACCCTTCCTTAGTATAATTTTGTTTTCCACGTGGATGGTTAGTCATGCATTGTTATATACTAGAGTATATGTAGGTTTTATTTGATAAATTATAGTCTTATTATAGCATGCCCCTTGACCTTATCCATTTATTGAATTATCCTTATTTTGAATTTTAGTAGGGTACATATATTTATCTTAGGTGTAGGCCTTAAAAACATATAGGTATCTTAGGGTTATGGTTACTATCCTCTAGAATTATGATACTAATGTTCCTTGATCACCTCTAGTATCTACATCATATATCTATACTTAAATTTTATCCCTACATTTGATAACCTAACAGGGAACCTATCTTTTATCGTCATACATTCTGGTGAACCTGACATGAATCTTACTCTACCCTAAATGAAGTTATATTTGTTTTACTTTTCAATTTTTTTATGCTTCTCCTATGTGATTGTCCCATGTGTAGAATCCTACTACTTGAATGATTTTATTTATACATTGATCATCTTCCATGACATCATCGTCCACTATGTCAACTCTCTACATGGTCGATGGGTAGATACACAAAGTTAGGGGTCAATTTTGTGACCATTTTGGTCATTTTTTGCAAAGGGCATACACCCTTTCTAAATCCCTTCTAGAATTTTTTTTGAATAGGTTCAAGAAAAATTTAAAAAATGATTCAAATAGAGCATATGCCCCTTCCAATGCAAAGGCCATATGCTATTTCAACTATAAAGGGCATACACCATTTCAAATACAATGGTCATACACCCTTTGTAATGCAAAGGACATACATTGTATTCATTACAAATGGCATACACCCTATTTATTTTTGAATACTTATAGTGTTCTTCCCTCATAAACAACCTTGGATTTTGGCTAGGGGATCCGAACCTCAACTTTGAACCTACACTAAATCATTCAAGAAGGATTTTAGAGGATATTAAACATTTATTTTCCTTCATAGGCACAAAATACTCATCAACTTTATATGTTCTTAACAAATAATTATATGGGTTTGTAGAGAGGAGAATCTACTTTTAAAAAATATAATTTTCTTAAAGATTAAATTATTATTTAGTGATTATTTAATTCCTACCTAGCATAGCTTACTATGATTAATTCATTAACATTAAAAATAGTTAAATGACTTTTTGATGATCAACCAAGAGATTACAAAACTTATGTCTCAACAATCTACTCATTATTGGATACTATTTTTAAAAAGAAAAAAATCAAACATATGAAGTTAAGCTTTAAAGGTGTGTCCGTACACTTGTGTTTTCATTTTTCCTACTTTCTTGACTTGTAAAATTATTTAAAATTACTATATTAATTTTAAAGATATGAAAAAAAATCAACAATGTTCAACATTTTTTGAATTATTTTATGAATTTTCATTCAAAAATTCATTTGTTTTATCCAAAAAACATGTTTTCGTACACAAATTTTTCTTATGTCTTCACTAAAACTTATTATGTCATTGTAAAAAATGAGTAAATTTTACATACTTGTCTCATATAGGTATTGAAAAAAATTACATTTTTAGAAACTAGATTCAGAATGTCACAATTTATCTTCTTATGTCATCACAAAATTATTTGAATAGATCCCTCTAAAAGTCTTTCCAAGTTATAAATTTTCTAATCCCCCCTTTGAACCCTATTATCCTGCATTTACCCTAATCCCATTCTAATATTATTTAATTTCACACTTATCCTCCTCAATCTCATCGACCCCTACCTAGATTTTTTGCATTGTTCATCCCATTAGAAAAATATTTTCAAAAACTCTTCTTCAAGCATCCTTGCTTCACAAAATATTTTTACTTGGTGATTCTACTAAATATTCTTCCAAGAATTATATGTCTATCATTAATAATGAGGTGATTATTTTCATAAGATACTTCCTCATTACACTATCTTTTTAGTTGTGGTAGTTGTTAATACTAGAAATTTGAAACCACTACCTCATAATGTAAAAACTAGATCTAGCATCTGAAAACCTATATTTGAATCTGAAGAAGAATGGTAACATGAAGATGTCCCTAAATTTTATTATCCTCCTACCATACACAAAATTCCTTCAAATTTTTTTTAATATGTACAAGAGTTTCATGATATGTTAAAAAAAATTGTTCATGACTACCTTCATTGCAATTTATATGCAAATATTGATCATACTAAACCTCCTCCAAGTAGAGAAAACATTGATCTAAATAACAACACAAAATTTCTACAAATAATTATCCTACTCACCTCATCATGTATCTTATTGATCATCTAAGTCAATAAAAGACTATAATTATAAATGATTTCTTGCAAATGCCAACTAATCTATCACAATATACTAGTCAACCTAAATAAGTCTCTTGGGGGATGGAAAACTAAGGTCATCCCCCTTTTCTTCCATTTGGAATTAATAAAATTCCCATTTCCCATGCCCCCATTCAAAAAAAGGTACTATAAGTTTTTCAAATAGATCCTCTCGCTCTATACATCACTTCTATGGATATTGGAGGGATCACCCCTTCTATCTCTTAAGATTTTTATATTGAGCATGTGTTTCACATCAAATCTATTAGTAACCTTTACAAATATTTGGTCAAATCTAATTACTATGGTGCCACCAAAATTTTAGCTAAGACACTTATGGGAGACTCCCTAGATTGGTATCATACCCTTCCAAAAAACTCTATTTTCAAACTTGAAATCTTGGTGACTGCCTTGATAAAGTAATTTCAATATTATGATGATTTTGAAAATAACATCAATGCTTTCATAAATTGTAAACAAGATGACAAAAAATCTTCACAACCTTTCATATAGTGCTGGAATACTTGTTATCATCGAATCATGGCACCCCCTGAATCTCTAGCATTTTATTGAGGCATTTAATGTGACTGGGTAACATGGGTACCATCTCTCAAGTTGTGGGACTTGTTAACTTGAGATGGACCTCCGGAGAAGGTCAGCTTCCTCTTCGTAATCCTATTGCTAAAACTACTCCTAATGTAAGAAAAAAACCAAACTACACCTATCCTAACAATTTCAAGGAGACAGAGAGAGAAAGAGTACACAAAAATGGAAATCCTACACTAAGGGATGGTGATAGAACCAATAAAATGGGTTGTGTGACAAGCCTTGATGCCTTAAATTGGAGAAAGGTGAGCATGGAGAGGGTGGAAATGCATCACTGAATAATAATATACACACAATACACCATTTTCAAGTAAGAACAACCAGATACAAACATGCAATGAGAGCAGATAATGCACAGACACTTGCAAGCATGAAGATAGGCAAGAAAAATAAACAGATCTAATGGAAGGATAGAGAAGTAGTCACAAAAATTAGCTTTATTACTCCAAGAGTATGCTCAATACATCATTATAAAATGGAGAGGAAATATACACCATTGCAAATCTCAAACATGGAGGCTATAAGCTCCACAACATTCTTCTAGAGAAGAAAAAGGGAGGGAAACACCAAACAATGTCCAACTCTTTACAAATGTGCCCCCCTTTACAATTTATAGAAAATAAGTAGAGAATAGAGAGAAAATGAGAATCCAGAATGCATGCCTTCATTAACACTCAAAATGAAATTATTGATGTGAAATTAGCATGGGACACCTACAATGCCAATACCCTTTGTACTCTTAATTGATGGGGAAGAAATTGGCCCCATGCTCCATTAATGGTGGCAGTTGGATGTATAGTACATTCGAGTGCAGAAGTAGTTTTTCCATTTTTGACAAAATTCCCTCACCAAAATTGAAAATTTAATTTGTTTTTGTGTAGAGGGATTCAAGACCTTTCCAGAAATTCCATTTTTGTGAAAACCAGAGCTCCCAGCTTATAGTTATGATCATTTGAAGATCTATAATTTTGTGGGAAACCGGGGGTTGCTACTTATTACTTATCCTTCATTGTAGAAATTCGACCCCCAATTACTTCTACTTTCCCATCAGACCTCTAAAGTGTTTCTACTTCATGTTTTGATAAGTAAAGTAATGTCAGTTTACCACATTACTTCAACTGGGCCTTTTTCTTCTTTGCGTTGTTTGGATTACTTACTATTTATCTAGGGTGTGGGCCAACACGCCCCTTAGCTCACTTCATGACTTGTTGTATAGCTCATGGAATAGCTCACCTTGCATTGCATCATGTTTCCCTCATTCTCAAACTTACTCTTTAGCGAGCCCATTTCTTAAGTTTTACCCCCCCAAAAATACCGCTTTGCATGACTAACCCGCCCTTTAGCTCAAGCTTTTGCACTACTCCAACTTGGCATTCAAAATTACTTATACTCGTCAATGCATCACCCCTCTTTAGTCTCAACTCTTTCGATCCTCGCAAATCACCTTATGGCTTACCTTGTTCATCGGTGTTCATAACTGATTTTTCTTATGCTAAATGGAAGGGGCATTGCTTCTTTAGTTTCCGAAAGTGAAGTAAATTGGGAGTACCAAGTTACTCCTTATGCCTACCTCGTTATCCCCCCTTCATTACGTCAATCTCAACTATTTCTACTTCATAGACTAAGCTCTTCATACCTCAAGTATTCCCCTCCTTAATCTTCTCTTCACAAGACTTGGCCATTTCTAACGCTACTCAACCTCATATCAGGATTTGGCTCTTGCGCGACTTGATCCCCTTTACTCCTATGCTCCTTCACCCAACTTGGATGACTCAACCTTTTCAAATCCCCTAAAATACTTTGATGAACTTCCATTTCTCCATGTCACCCTGGTGAGTTCTACTTCCCTGTGATTCACCAAATCCCAGCCAATTTGGCTTGGTCTGTTGCCGTGGATGAGGCCCCGACTTCACATCTCCCAGTTCGTAGGCTCAACCCACTGAGTCAGCCCCAATTCCTTTGCATCATCTATCTTAGGGAGATCATCCCTTCCATATTCCCCGAGCCACTTTATGCAAACTTGTTATGGCTAGTTCTCCTTACCCAACTCTTTGAGTAGCTCGGCAAGCTACTTGGATCCCTTTATGCATAGCTCGCTCCACCGGCCACTCAAATCATCATGAGCTTGTATCCGCCTACATATCTCAAATCAACTAGGAAAGCTGGGAGATCTTGTTGAGTTCCTACCTTATGGCCTCGATGACTGTTAACTCGTTGATGCACTGATCCTACTTGCCTAATAGCTCGAGGAGTTGTTGGGGAGCTCTAAGCCATTTAGAACCCCTCTACCATTTTTGAGGATTTTTGGGATTTTTTTAATGAATTTCTCATACACCATGGAAAAAATGGAGACTGGTAGTGCACTTGAAGACATCATTATCCAACTTTTCCCATTTGTGGGCCCCACCGGTTGAAACCCAGAAGAGGAAAAAAACTTCTTATGTCCCTAAGTCTCCCAAAACACTGAATATGCTCCCCAAATATAGGAAACTACCTGCATGTCTCAAATTCACCCTAGGTAGCATTACAAATGTGCAAGATTGGGCTACTTAGTTATCCATTTCACCTAAGGGGGTGAAAATGGATAATAATTTGGTGACTCAAGGGGACATATGCCTACTAGATGGGGTTGAATAGTTACTTTAACACATCCATTGGGCATGGAGTCATCTGTAATAGCTCTAACTGATCTAAACATTTGAAATTAGACCTCAGAGCCCACTTGAAATACTAGCAATACTGTCACCTACCACTTACACTTGAATTTTCTAGATTTTCTGAGAAAATATTGAAATTAAGATGAGTGGAAAGATGTTTCAATCTTGAAAACAAATTCCTTATGTAGACTAATCGATGGGATGATATATGAACTACTGAAACTATCCCAAAAAAATTCTCTTGCAAATTTTGAAGCATAACTAGACTGATGGTATCTGACATGGATAAAAACTGCAGGGCTTGGAAACATGGACTAATTTGAAATGTTAGGCACTCCTTTTAAAACTGAACCTTTTCCCTTCCATAGGTTGCTTGGAACACTGCTAGAATGAAGATTTGAATGAATTTGGGGAGGCTCCCTCTGACTGATCTTTGAAGGAACACGAATATGGAAATAATTATAATATATTCCTAACTGATTTAATTACTCAGTATTTGAATTTTATTGAATATTACAATGGTCTCATGTAACTATGAGCTCCTTGTTGCAACATCTCTCTGGGAAGTACATTGAATTTTGCAAGAGCAACCATAGAGAAAAAAAATATGAACAAAAGGAAGATCATACATGCCTCAAGCGAAGCATGTAGAGTGTGCATAAACACTTATTCTTTTGAAATAAAACCTACTCTACCCTATACTAATGGGAAGCAAGGAAGACTTCAAATAAAATCCGACACCGGCAAGGAGAAGTAACTTCCTTTCCTCAAAATTTGGGACCATGAAACTGATTTTTCAATGAGCATGGTCATGTACATGAGTGAACAAACTGATTTAGAAGCAACTTTCCACCCATCTAGTCAGGGTATCAACATCAAATAAATAAAATAGCTCCTCAATTTGCTCACTTTTTTTTTTATCTTGGAGGCTTTGGTGTTGACCCTTGGTGTTTTGAGAATCATCCTCATGCTTATAAGTAAGCATGAATTGTTGTGGCTTCTCCTTTGGCTCCAATGAATCCAAGTACCTGATGGGGCAAGGTTTGATCCACTGTATTTTCCCATTCCTCTGAATTCCAACCTCAATAAGGAATTCTTCTTGCAGACATTCCTGGAAAAGGTGATTGTTTATAAGTTGATCTTCTTGTTATTTCTCATCTACAGAAAATTGATCTTCTTCCTTGATGACTGTTATAAAAATTGTTTCATCCTTATTTTGTTCTCCCTCTTTACCTGATGTGAAACATGGAAGATTCTATTCCTCTAATCTTGATTCAAGAGGACTATTTGAAGAAGTTGGTTGTTCTTGTATGTTTTCCGCCATGGCAACAGGCTCTTGTTGTTGAAGGATGAATGATGTAGCACCACAGGTTGTGATTTCCATGGGATCTTCATCATCAAAGCACTCTTCCAAATCAAATAATCATTCAATATCCTCATTTTCCTATAGTTCCAAGGGTTATCTTTTTTTCATGGTGGCCTTTGAATCTATAACTTGCCTACCATGTGTAACTTCATCCTCAAATATAAAATTTGAGAACTCAAATTCCTCCAAAAAAAAAAATTGGAGAGGTGAAGTGGGAGAAAGATTTGAAATCTCTTGTGCAACCTACTCTTCACAAAATCCCTCTTAATATATTTTATTCTCCCCCATGTTATCTTGTGCCTATGGACTTGGGGCTGGTTTTCCCTCTTCCTTTGCTGATTCTACAGCTAGTGGATAATCAATACCTTCTACCAATATAGTGCCACCATGGAAATTGCACATCAATTTTTGATCTTCTTCTACATGTTCTTACTTTGTTACCACTGTAAAATTATTTTTCTCCACTTGTTCTCCAACCTTGACCTCTTTTGAAGGCTTGACCATCAAGCAGATTTTATCAATTCCAAATCTTAAAGCCCTACTCCTTAAATTTTTTATCATTTCTTCCCTATTGGGCTCCATTTCTTGTTGTCCCTCTTAACTTGTTTTCTGAGTTTCTTCCCAACATGGATTTTGGGATGTAAGAGGAGGGGTAGGTTGGGATTCAATTGATTTTTTATTTGTCTCTGATGGAAGGGAAGATTCAATTTCTTGTTTCTATGGAGGGGATGGATTCTTATAAGGAAAAGGGTATAAAAATCAAGATTGGGTGGAAGATTAGAAGATGGAGAAATGGATTCCACAATGGGGGCATCATGCATCAAGCTAGAGTCATGACATTTGGGTCCAAATGATGTAGATTGGGAAAGAGAAAAGGAAATACTATGAGGTGGTGGTGTAGGACTTACCCATTGACAAGGTCATCTTGCATTAAGCTCATAAGCCTCTATCTCCTCAATCTATTTTGCAAGTTGGGGCAACATCTCAACCATGAAATCAAGCTTTTGTTGAGGGTTAAAGTGTCTTGGTATAGGGCCAACCCATGGATAAGGTGTCCCAAAACCAATCCTAAATGCTTTCATTTGAGTTTTAGCCCTTGAATACACCATATTATCCTCCATTCCTTGAACCTTCTCCTGTAAATCAGTGTTCTCCATAGAAATTTTTTCACCACATGTATAGACTTGTTCTTGATAAGCTCTATAGCCAAACTGATTTTGATATTTCTCATAGGGATAGGCATAATGGTTCTGAATATGATTATAACACTGATCTGGAGGTGTCTTGAAACAAATTAGAGGTGGATTTAACTAGCATTACTACTGCAAGTGTGAATTCCATGAGGGAAATGAAGTCATGATTGCACAACTTCATGAATGGAAGAAAGTGAAAAGATATTGAAGGAAATGGATGGAAATGGATGAAAAGGAGAGTCTACAACTAGAGATGGGTTGGTTACCATTAGATCAATGGAGTCATCATATGTGTTTTGGGTTTTGGACATTGAATTACTTCATTCTTTAAATTTGTTCCAACTTGAAGTAATGGCACAACTTGAAGTAATCAGCACAACTTGACGTAATCAAATTTTAGAAGTGTAATTACTTAAGTCTTTTGGCTTGAAGTAAACATCATAACTTGAAGTACGCTTCTCTAACTTTAGCGGATTTTACAACTTGATTACTTAAGTCTTTTAACTTAGCACAACTTGAAGTAATAGCACCCTGGCGTACTTCATAACTTTACTTCTTCTTCATTGTTTATCAGAGGTTTGAAGTGCAACTACTTAGGTTTCAATTACTTATTTCGTTGTTTCGACCGTTGATCACTTGGAAGTCATCCCAAGTCAGATCACCGATTACTTATTCTTCCTATGATCTCATTACTTCAATATTTCTTTACTCCAGAGCTTCCATAACTACGAACCTTTTTTCCAAGAACACATCAACTTAGAAAAACTAGAAATTTTGACCTCTCTGTCCCACCAGGTGTGTCAAAATTTTTATTGCCGAACAAAAACCCCAAACTGGGATATGGCAATGACAGATCCCTTCTTTTTTCCAACATGGTACCATCCCTCAATCTGTGTAACTTGTAAACTTGAGATGGCCCACTGGAGAAGGTAAACTTCCTCTTCCTAATCCTACTGCTACAACTACTCCTAATGCAAGAAAAACACCTAACTACACCTATCTTAACAATTCCAAGGAGATAGAGAGATGGAGAGTGCATGAAATGGGAAATCCTACACTAAGGGTGGTGATAGCACCGAGAAAAGGGGGTTTTGGACAATCCTCAATGCCTAAAAATAGAGAAAGGTGAGAGTGGAGAGGATGGATAAGCATCACAAACCAAGATACACACAATACACCATTTTCATTAAGCACAACTAGATTTAAGCATGCAATGGGAACAATAGATGCACAAGACTCCTGCAAGCATGAAGAAAGGCAAGAAAAATAACAAGAACTAATGGAAGGATAGAGAAGTAGTCACAAACATTAGCTTTATTAATCTAAGAGTATGCACAAAACATCATTATAGTAGGGAGAGGTAAGATTCACCATTGCATATCTCAAACATGGAGGCTAGAAGCTCCACAACATTATTGCAGAGAAGAATAAGGGAGGGCAACACCAAAAAATGTCCAACTCTTTACAAATGTGCCCCACTTTACAATTTATAGAAAATGAGTAGAGAAGAAAGAGAAAAAGAGAATCCGAAATGCATGACTTCATTAACACTCAAAATTTAATTAATGATGTGAAAGAAGTATGGGACACTTGCAAGGCCCATACCCTTTATACTCTTGCTTGCTGGAGAAGAAATTGGCTCCCATGCTCCATTAATGGTGGTAGTTGGTTATACAGTGCATTTGAGTGCAGAAGGAGTTTTTCTACTTGTTACCACCTTTCCCTCACTAAAATTTAAAATTTAATTTTTTTTGTGAACATGGCTTTGATACCTTTTCATATAGTCCAATTTTGTAAAAAATGGAGATCCGAGTTAAAAGTTATGATCATTTGAAGATCTGCAGTTTTACGAGAAACTAGGACGTCACTGCTTATTACTTCTCATTCATTGCATAAATCTGACCCCCAATTACTTCCACTTTCCCATCGGACCTCTAAAGTGCTTCTACTTCATGTTTTGAGAAGTAAAGTAATGTTATTTTACCGCATTACTTCAACTGGGCCTTTGTCTTCTTTACGGTGTTTAGAGTATTTACTACTTGTCTGAGATTTGGGCCAACTTGCCCCTTAGCTCTCGCTTCATGACTCATTGTATAGCTCGTGGCATAGCTCACCTTGCAATGCATCTAGTTTCCTTCATGCTCTAACTTATTCTTCAGTGATCCCATTTCTAAAGTCTTACCCCCCAAAAATATTGCTTTACACGACTAACCCACCATTTGGCTTAGGATTTTGCACTATTCCAGCTCAGCGTTCGACATTAATTCTAGTTGCTAATGCATCACCCCTCTTAAGTCTAAAATCTTCCAATCCTCACAACTTTCCTTATGTATTTCCTTGTTCATTAGTGTTCGCAACTTCTTATGCTTGCACTAAATAGGAGGGGCATTGCTTTTTTGGTTTCGGGAAGTGAAGTAACTCGGGAGTATTGAGTTACTCCTTCTGCCTAGCTCGTTATCTCTCCTTCATTGTGGTGATCTCAACCACCTCTACTTATAGGATTGAGCTCTTCATAACTCATTTCTTCCCCTCCTTAATCACCACTTCACAATATTTAGCCATTTCTAAAGCTGCTCAACTAGTGTTTTGGATCACTACATATCGAAATTTGGCTCCTGGGTGACTCGATCCCCTTCGCTCTCATGTTCCTTCACCCAGCTCGGAAAACTCCCCTACAATCCTTTGATGTGCCTCCATCTTACCAACTCTCCTTGGATATTTCCACTTCCCTACATTGTGCCACATCCTAAATGAGTTGGCTTGGTTTGTTGTCATGGATGAGGCCATGACTTCACACCTCCCAATTTGTAGTCTCGACCCCTCCAAGTCACCCCCCAACTCCTTTGCATCATCCATCTCCATGAGCTTGGCCCTTTTATCTTTCCCAATATGCTTCACACCAACTCACTGCGGTGATTTCTCCTTCACCCAGCTTTCCAAGTAGCTCGGGGAGCTACTCAGCTCCCTTTCTGCATAGCTCACTCCACTGGCCACTCAGCTTGTCACGAGCTCATCTCTACCTGTATAACTCAACTCAACTTGGTGATCTATGAGAGCTTGCCGAGTTCCTACCTTATAGCCCCGATGACTTCCAACTTATCGATGTACTAAGCTATCTCACCCAATAGCTCGATGAGTTGTTGGGGAGATCCAAGGCATTTATACCACATTTTCCATTTTGACCATTTTTGGGATTTTTTAATGAATTTATCATACACCGGGGACCTGATGGAGACCAATAATGTACTCGAAGATACCATTTTCCAAATTTCCCCATTTTTCACGTTTGTGGGGCCCACCAAAGCCTTCTCTTCTTTCCAACTAAGCTCTAAAGCTTTGAAACCTAGAAGAAGAAAAATTCCTCTTATGACCCTGAGTCTTCCAAAACATTGAATATGCTCCCTGAATATAGGAAACTACATACATGCCTCAAATTCAGCTCAAGTAGCATGAAAAGTGTGCAAACCTAGGCTACTTAGTTGTGCATTTCACCCAAGGGGTGAAAATGGATAACAATAGTTTATGCACTAAGTTATAACATGACATGCCTAAATAAACTTTATTTAAACTATTTCTGAAAGCCCTCTATAAACATAAAATCAAGCACTTGGGTACATTTCTAGGTCCTAAATGCATGCTAGCATTTACATGATTCCTAAGTAAGAAAAATAATGGTTGAAAACTATCTTTGTCCTATTTTCTTTATCTCATGTTTTCTCTTTTTTCTTACACACCCTACAACCAAGTCAAAACTTTACTTATTTAGCTTCTATGGATTCAAACACCAGCACCTAGCCAAGACAACAGTGCACAGTGGCTTCAATCCCTTATGGCTTCCCCTAACCCTTTCTTACCTTTACTCACTCTTTTTGGGTATCTTTAATCTTTTGGGCATATTTTTCACTTATGAGGCGGCCTTCCAGTTGCAAATTACGAAATTCAAACAAGGGAATAATATAAATACATAGTTATGTGTTCAAAATCAAGGACCAAACATTAAGCATTACTATTATCACCTAATATTGCATTTTAAAGGCACTAAATCACTTCAAAGGCATCCATCTACCATTCATACAAGGGACACAGGCTGCATATTCTACATACACAACATAGGAAGGGGAATTCTATTCTATTACATCCACACATACTATTACATTGCTACATTCTAGCTACAACCTGCTATCATTGTGTAAATTGCATGAGGTAATCCTAGGGCATCATTTCTACACATACACATAATAAATAGATGTTGTTTGAGATGTAGTGTAGTGCCCAGTCATAAGTTCACTCTTTCAAGTGACTTTCAAGGTCATTCCAACTCCCCATTCTACATTTTCCTTTTTAGGTTTGATGTGGTTTGTGGGTATGTGTAGGTGAATCTATTTCTTGCAGGTTACAAGTACCTTTAGTGATTAAAGAGTGAATATCAGGCACCCAACAAGAATCAACATTGAATCCCTTAGGACATGGAAGAAAGTATATCATGAGCCCTTACACAGTCACTGTAACCCATAAATAGTCTCGAGCATCTATAAACAGTCTACAGCACCCACTTACCCCTGCCCTAGTACAGGCACCCCTTCCCGGCCCCATTTCAGGGTTCTAGAATTTATAGTGACCAATAAAGACCTTATTTATAGTCTTTTCAACAGTCACACCTACCCAAATCGCTTCCTATTCATTTAGGAATACACTAAGGAATCCTATCTCCCTCTCTTACTTATGGTTTCATATTTTATATGATTCTTTGCTTGCATCTTGTTGTATATTAACATTTGTATATTTTTTATAGTAGTTACTATGTAATTAGATTAAATCCTATTTTTATTAAATCATTTGGTGAACCCCACTCATGATCATACACTTGGATCCTCACTTTTCTTATTCAATTTAATCTTCTTTCATGGCTTCTAAAATTCCTCAAATATATTTTTATGACTTACTTCAAATGCATCCACCTTGCAAATATGTTCTCCAAAAATCCCTAGACACTATGTATCTCCCTCGCAATATGCCACCCACTTAAGTAAGTGTCATTTTTTATCGTTTATCTAATGACTCTATCGGTCCTAATCCTCCATCCAATCAACCCATCTTAGAGTCAATTCAAGATTTACATTGTTTATTTCAAGATAAAATTCACGCTATGGAAATAACGATTACATCTCTTAAAGATGAAATCCAACATCTAAAGGATAGTTATTAGGCCCATACTAGTTCTTCTCCTTCATGTCATCCTACATCTATGTCTTCTACATGTGCTCATATCAGTGAACCCAAAGTCTTACCACTACAACACCTCTCAAATTTGATCTAAATGCTAAGTAACATGATATTCTTCCTGACCTCCTCAATCACCAATTAATCAGCTTACCAACTACTCATTGTTACCCTCCTTATCGACTTGTGAAATACTAAGGTTTACCATTTTGTAATTATCATAGACTTAATGGACATCATGACAATGATTTCTATGCTTTATAACAAAGGATTAAGCATCTTGAGAATCAAGGTTTAATTTCATTTGATTCGCAATCTCTTACTACATCTCTAATTGTTAAATCCCAATGAGCTTCCGAATCCAATCCCTCTATGTCTAGTGAGCATTAGGTCATAATTACTAATGTTCCTTCTTCAATCAGTCAAGAGTTTCCTATCCAACCCATTCCATCTAAGAAACCTCCTTTAAATATTAGTCCATCCCCTTCTCTCAAGTTTTTTACGGCGTTGCAAATTCCAAATAAGCAACCACTCACTAAGAAATACCAAAAAACTCTAGATGACCTCTTTCGACTTTCTCCTTTCAACCCAAAATCCAACCTTGGTTCTACTATTTCTCCTACATGCCATTGTGATGACAATATTCTTTTTTGTGATACATTTCAAGCCCCATCACCATTGCAATGTATTTCTTTCATCATCACATAGCTCTCTATCATCAACACACTTAGAGCACATCATGCTTTCATCCCCCCTCCCATGACTATCAATTTTCCCTAATTTCTACTACCACACTTTGTTATTTGTTCATCATAACTAATACTTTTCCATACTCTCCAACACCTTTGGTACACACATTGTACCATCACCACCCTATGACACACTCTAGTTAGATGGCTCATACTCGATTGTTGAGGGTCTAATTCTTAAATGAACTTCACATTCATCACGCTTCATGCTCTATGTTTCCTGATACATCTTTCTAGCATCTATTTTGATACAAACCATTTCCTAATGAAAATATCTTGTTCTATGGTTCATTCTTGAATGTTTAGGGTGATTTATTAAATGAACATCATCTCATACACATCCATTGGGGGACACATTGCTCCTACCGTCTTCACATCTTGCATACCACAAAATCATACTCATAGCACTTGCATATCTTGGTTACATTTACTCTTACTCGCTTTTTCTACTTACATGTCACACTTTTATTACTGTGTTATCTAGATACCCGTTCTGTCATTATCTTTATCATATACACATGTGCATTCACTTGGTCTTGTAGACACTAGATCACACAGTTTGGGTATATTTCTAGTCTTGATCACATACTACTTTTAATATGACTCCTAAGCAAGAAAAGTACTAATTGACCACTGTCTTGGGCCTCTTTTCTTTCTTTCTATTTACCTTCTTCATCTCACACACCTTCTCTCCCAGTCTGACCTTTGACACTTCATTTTTTTTAATTTCGTACACCAGCGCTCAGGCCCCCCTATCCCCTCTAGGTTCCCCGACCTATTTTTATCTTGCTCACATATTTTGGGTCCTTTATAGCTGTTAGGTGTCTTATTTTCTTATTGGTCGGCCTTTTAGTGGTTAATTACAAAATTCAAGCAAGGGAATCATATAAATACAAATATATATGGAAATAATAAAGTACCTAGCACTAAGAATTATCTATCACCACCTAAAGTTCAATCCAAAGGCATTACAAGAGCATTCAAACATCTATATAGCACGCATACAAGGGACAAGGGACTACATATTTCTGTATACATTTCATAGGAGAGGAAGTTCATTTTTCCTAGCACACATCTATCTACATCTTCTACATATAGCTATTTCTCTCTATCGAGTGTGGCTAACACAAGATCCACCTAGGGCACAATTCTACACACTAACACACAAAACTAAATGGAGTTTGAAATGTAGTGCAATTCCCAGATCATAAGTTCACTTAGTCGGGTGACCTCCGGGGTCAGTCCGACTCCCCATTTGCATCTTTTTATTTTTAGGATTTGATGTGTTTTGGGGTCTTGCAGGTGCACTTTTTTACTGCAGGTTTCAGGTGAACTTGGTAATCATACAGTGGCATACTAGTGACAAAGAGAAAAGTTCAACGACATTGAAGCAACACTATAAAAATCACCTTTTACAATTCTAAGAAGACACATGCACTGAGAGGAGGTTTTTAGTGCCCCAGGTGCCCCTGACCCTGTCCAGACACCCTATTCCTAGCATTTCTAGTGCTCACACATTTTTTGAGGCTCGATTTTGACAATTTTCCTCCTTATTTCATTAGTTTTCAAGCTCGGCACAACTTCTGGATTATTGTGAATCAACTAAGTATTTTTCTAGATTATTTACTTGGTTTAGATCTATACTTTATTGCATATATATTTGTTGTGTTGTAACTTAATTAGAATTTAACATATATACACAAATATTTGTTAAATCATTTGGTGAACCCATCTCATTCAAACAGTCTTTGATCCTTATTTTTTTATTTTCTCAGGCTCATAAGGTCTCTCAAGTTTATTTTCTTCAATTGTTTCAAATTCACCCATCTTGTAAATATTCTCAAAAGAGCCATGCACAATATTTATCACCCTTTAGATACACTGCCCACCCAAGTCAGTGTTATCTTTGACCATCTTTCTGATGATGTTGTTGGTTCTAATTCTGATTGATCTATTTGCAAATCAAATCAAAATTTACGTTGTTTATTTCAATATAAATTTTAGACTATGGAGTCCATGATTACATCTCTAAAATCTGAAATCCAACATCTTAAGGACACTTCTCAAACTCATGCTAGTTCTTCTTCTCATCCTCATCCTATGTCTTCTACATGTGTTCATGTCAGTGACCCTCAAATCTTGCCACTTCTTGTGCCTCTAAACTTTGATCGCAATGTTACGCAACAAGATATTCTCCAACAGGTAATAACGCATCAATTAATCAAATTTTCATTTACTCATGCCTATCCTCCTTATCGTCTTGTTAAATATCACATCATCTATATTTTAATTACCATCGCATCAATGAACATAATGAAAATGATTGCAATGTTTTACAATGAAGAATCAAGAATATTGAGCATCAAGGTTTTATCTCATTCAACGTACAGTGTTCTGTTATATGGTCCTCTCCACTTGTTACATCTGAATAGGATCCTAAACATGATTCATCTATGTCTAATGAGCATCATGTTATCACTTCTAATGTCCCTTCTTCAATCACTCAAGCACTTCCTATGCAATCCACTAAAAATAAGCAACTGTGTCTCAAAATTAGTCTCACTCCACCTCCTCTCAAGTCATCTATGGCACTACCAATTCAACCTAAGAAAAATCATCTAAAAATAATTTTAACATCTCTTCCTACTGAGTATTATATAGTGTTACACAATAATCCACCAATTCAATATCCAATCATTTTTTGTCAAAGAAAATATTCCTTATTTTTATCCTCAAGACTCATTTCAAACTCTGCCACCATGTGGTGGTCCTACTGTTGCTTATTCCTATCATTATATTGTCCCTCTATCTTATCATGACACAGATGATGCTCTCCCATAATCGCATGGTACCTCTCACATCACCGCATAGATCTCCATCATTGGCACACTTGGGGGGCATCATACTTATTCTCCCCTCTTATATCACTTTAAATTATTTCTAGCATGTCCTATCACACTTAACCCTTTGCGTTTCATTATTCATGTTTCTTAGCACTTTCAAACCCTTTGATACACAAATTGTATTGTCATCACCCAATGACATGCTCTTGTGCTATAGTTCACACTTGACTATTGGGGGATCACTACATTCATGAACCTTACCTCACATCACATGACACATCTCACACTCAACACATTCATGACATATATTTTTAACACACATTGATCACGACACACTACCCTATGATGCACTCTAGTTTCATGGTTCATACTCAACTACTGAGCATTTAAATATAACATCCACCTCATCACACTCACTAACTCTCTACACTCTATGCTTTATCAATCATATCTTCCTAGCACATATAATTCAAACCATTTCTCGATGACGCACTCTTGTTTTATGGTTCATTCTTAATTGTTGAGGGGGAATTTATAAATTAACTTCATCTCACGCATACTCATTCGCACTTGCTCTGGGGCACACTTCTCCCATCACACTCACTTTTCATTCCATTCCATTCAAACTCGTGGCATACTACATATCTTGGTTGCATTGTTCGTGTTTACTTATACTCGCATGTTACACTTTGTTTACTATGTTAGAAAAGTATTTTGTATGCCATTAACTTTTCTATACACACATGTGCGTTCACTTGCTTTCTTGTTATGATCACAGACTTTACATAGATCGTTACACATAGCATGGATGTTTGGAATTGTACCTCTTACTAGTCCCATAGTAGGCTCATGGGAGAATCCACTTTCATACGCATCACAGGTATTATTGTTTTTATTTTTACTAATTCCTATTCATATTAGCACACTACATCGTATCGGATCATACATGTTTTGAAATACTTTCTATCTTTCTAAGATGTTAATGGGTTCTTCATATGCAACATTTTATTTGCATGAACTATTTTCTACCATGGTTTCCTATGACATCTTGCTTCTCATTGTCTATCATTTCTTGTCATTTTTTACCATTGTTTGTGGGTTTTTTCCCTTTGTCTTGTGTACACATTGTATGCTTTTGGCCACATCGGCCTCTATTTTCTTGCAAAATCATGAGTGATGTCCCATGTTTGATACCTATTTTTGTGATCATATTTTTCTACATTATTTCTTTTCCACATTTTCTTCTTGTTTGTTATCTCACACATTGTCTTCTACATGTGTGTTTATATTGTTTGCACTAACACTTATTTCCAGCCACTTTGTTTGCATGTGTGTTGATTTCTACTAAGAACACTTCCTCCCCATGTAGGGCATCAGTTGCAGTTCATCGTTCAATCCTCCTTTTGGTCGCATACTCCTTGCGACGTCACATACACCCTAAAGGAAGGGGGAATAATTGGGTGAATCAGTCACCCCATACAATAGTTTACAGTCACAGTTCAATACCGGTACAACACAATCTACAGTCTTAGTAAAGACCCAAAATGTGACTTTGGTCCTCATCACAGCACAGAAACCAACACCTAGACATAGATAGTAGTGCCTGAGAACCCCTAACCATTCCTAGGTGCATTTTCCTATAGGAAGCTACTTAAATTTTCTCATCTTAGTATAGTTGTTGGTAGTTTACATAATGGATTTTACAAGACACACAGTCCTTCGGCACTTCGTATGCATTCATTACAACTTATTTTCTACTTTCACATTGGATCAAACTTGATCAAAATGGATCATATTTACACACACCATCTACATTGGTGTTTTCTCTTTGGAAATCATTTAAATGTTGGAGAATAATACTAGCCCTTTCTTTCTACACTTCTTTCATACTTGGCACGGTTGGCATGAGATCACCTAAAAAACTCACACTCAGCACAATTGGCATGAGATTTCCCAAAAAACTCATTCTTCTATAACATATTCATGATAATTTCTATCTATTTCACTCAACATAGATTAGGTGCACATTTTCCTTTTCAATATTTTACTTACTTTTTTACATACTTCTTACGCATTTTGATCGAATTTTTCATATATACGTATTTGACTACTTGTTCATTCTTATCTATTATGGGTCCATCCTTATGGGAAGCAGTAGTCACATCAATAAAACATCATCTAAAATCAAATGACATCAACAAAAGGTATAATGTGGCATCTACACATACAATCTCACCCTAGGGTCATCATCATCATTTTTCACTTCCTCTTCTCTAGCTTCCACACTTCTCTTTTTTATCACTCCACATGTTTCCTTGTCTCTCGGTATGGTTTTCGCCATAAATATACACAGTTATAAGGTACACATCTCTTATCTACTTTATGTTATCGATCATTCATTGAACAACATAAAGTGGGGGAAAATGTAGAAACTAAATCATGTACATCAGGTATATTTATAGTCCTGATCATATACTACTATTCATATTATTCCTAAGAAATAAAAGTAATAATTGACCATTGTCTTGGGCCTCTTTTCTTTCTTTCTATTTCCTTCTTGGTCTCACACACCTTATCACCCAGTATGACATTTGACACTTCAATTTTTCTAATCCTGGACACTAACACCCAATTAGGATACCAGTGCCCCCGTCCCCTCTGGGTGCCCTCAACATCTTTGTATATTTCTCACATATTTTTTATCCTTTCTAGCTGTTGGTCATCTTATTTTCTCGGCGGTCGGCCTTTTATTGTTTAATTATGAATTTCAAGCAAGGGAGTCATATAAATACAAAGCTATATGGTAATAATAAAGGACCAAACACTAAGAATTGTCTATCACCACCTAAGGTTGCATCCAAAGGCATTATAAGAGCATTCAAGCATCCATTAAGCACTCACACAAGGGACAAGGGACTTCATATTTCTGCATACACTTCAAAGGAGGGAGATTTCATTTTTCCATGCACACATTTATATACATCTATATATTGCTCTCTATCAAGTGTGACTGACACAAGAGCCACCTAGGGCATGATTCTACACAACCACACACACAAAAATACATAGAGTCTGAAATGTAGTGTAGTACTAGAACCATAAGTTCACTCATTCGAGTGACCACCGAGGTCAGTCTGACTCCCCATTTTCATATTTTTATTTTTAGGATTTGATATGTTTTGGGGTCTTACAGGTGTTCTTATTACATATTTCATGAAAGCTTCGTGATCATACGTCATACTAGCAACAAAGAGAAAAGTTCAGCGACATTGAAGTGACACTGTAAAAATCACTTTCTAATGTTCTGAGTAGTCATAGGCACCCAGAAGAGATCTACAGTACCCCAAGCGCACATGACCCTATCCAGGTGCCCTAGTCCTAGCATTTCTAATGATTGTATAATTGTTTGGGCTTGGTTATGACATTTTGCCTCCCTTTTTCATTAGTTTTCTAGCTCAGCACAACTTCAGGATTATTGTGAATCAGTTAAGTATTTTACCCCTACTCTTGCAACTAGGATTTCATATTTTTATAGCTTACTTGAGTCATATTTGTTCTTTGTTACATATTTATTTCACTATAACTTAATTAGAATTTAACATTTATACACCAATATTTGTTAAATCAGGTCTCTATATGTGAATACAGATACCTTACATATCCTTACATGGTGTGTGATGCTTGGTATTGTACCTTTTACTAGTCCCGCCGAGGTTCCTGGGGGCATCTACTTTCTCTATTATCAAATTCTACAAACATAGGTTTTATTGCTACATTTTTCACTATCTCTCATTACAGTTCCTTTACTTTTCACTACCATATACATGCCTTCACATATTATTTATTTTTCTAACATACTAATAGGTGCTTCATGTGTAGCATTTAACTTGCAGGATTATCTACAACTATGACTATCTATCACATTTTTCTTGTTATTGTTTGCTATTATAAGCTGTTGTTTATGGGCTATGCTTTATGTATTGTATGATTTTGGTCGCTCGGCTCAAATTGTCTTGTGACATTGTGTGCGACGTCTTATGTATAAAACCCATTTTTCACGATCCATCTTGTCTACACATTTTCTTGTTACATTATCTTCTATTTTCTATGTTTTTTACTAACACATGTTAGTAACCCACTTTTTTTTACATGTGCCTTCATTTGTACCATGCACGTCCTATTGGAACGTAATGATTAAGTGGTCTGGCCAACCCTTAATTAATATGGGTCCATCACTATTATATAGGTTAAATATTTAATAATATGAAATACTTTTCTATTATTAAATATTCATACATAAGTAATATACATTAGGTAAGTATTTAATAATGTGAATCATTTATGTTTCTATTTATTAAAACACTCACCTAGGTATATGTGTCAACCATTTTAGGTTGAAAAGGTGGGTCAGGAGACATACTCAATCACCTTATATAAAAAAGACTATAGGTCCTCATTTGATATATTCAGGAAATATTTCAAAGGTGTGCAAATCAAGTGATTTGGTTTTACCCTTGGTAAATAGGGTTTCAAAGGAGGAGGTGGTCTTACTGGATGTAAAATAAGTTTTCTGAAGTAAAAGGTTATTTTCAAAGTGGTTTTTACCCTATTAGATTTTTCCACTATAAATATTGTGTCACATGTGTTATTTATTTATTGTAAGTATTTCTTTATTTATTCATGTTATGATGTAATATTTATTGTAACATTATATAATATTTAAGTTGATTAAATCCGTATTTGTTAGAATCCTCAAATTCTAACATGGTAACAGAGCAAAGTAAATTAAATAAATTAAGATCAAATGTTTTATATTTTATTTATTTAATTTGTACGAGTTTTTTCAACCAACCGGAAGGGTATTTAAAATAATCAGCCCCTTTTTTCCATTGTACAACCTAAAAGTTTTTCTTTTTGAAGAATCAAGGTGAATTCACAGGTGGAAAATTTAGAAATTTCTTACCTTCTGTGAAAACCTATGTATAGGTAAGGGTAAAATATTTGAAATATTTTTTCTATAGTTTTAATATGTGCATGTTGAATTTTATCAATGGTAAATGAAGAAGGAGATAAAGCTCCATCAAAATAGGATTTGAATTTTTTCCATAGGAAGTGTTAAAAATGTTGTCTCCTCTGTAAATTCTAAGGTTTATGTAGAATTTAAAATTACATGTCCTGGTAAATATTTTAAATCTTTTTTTCATGAGGGGCCCCCGTAGTAAGGGTTATATATGTTTTTTTTTAATTATATATATACTATAGTTTATAAATTTTTTATAGACTATATGTTGTTTTTTATTTACATTATATAAATTATATACCATTTTTTTAAAAGTGAATATATTTTTACATTATAAATTATAATAGGTTATTATAATGCATTAAAATATAACCTCCCTAATATTATACAGAAGAAAAAAAATTGGAATTTCACATTCTGAAAATACCGGCAAATTTTGGCTTCATTAAATTTGACGGTCAAATGACCGCCACGGTAGACCAAACATAAGACAGTATGATGGTCATTTAGACGTAAAATTTAAGCTCGTAGGTTCTAGGAAACTTTCAATGTATTTAAATTGATGTTCAAATGACCATCACAACAAACGCAAAAATAAGTCATTATGACGATCATTTAGACGTCAAATTTAAGTTGTCCGGATCTTTTTCTACATTATTTTTTTCCAGAAATTTTAAGTTGTTTTACATTCTTAGGGGTTTCTTCTTCACTTCTATATGGTCAGAAATTTTTCTGATGTATAATGCAAAGCCCTTTATATTGCGTGTTATTATTTTGATCATGCAAGGTTAATTAATATGCATTGTAATAATAGAATTAGTTATGATTAAATAATTTATGTAGTTCTATAAACTTTAGATCTGATTCTATTAAAAGTGTTGCTTTTTTTATAAATATGTATCTAACTCTGTGGTACATTGTATACTATAATGGGGTGTGTTTTACATGTTCAGTTAAACAATGGCATCCAGCTATTTCTGTCTTGACAAAACCCAGATCCTGAATGGAACTAACTACAACATTTGGAAGATCAGGGTCAAATAAGAACTTATGGCGAGGAAACTCTAGACAATTATTTTGGATTTTAGGTTGCTCCCACCAGTTGTCAAGCAACTGTAGACAACATGAATGCATTCTCACAACGAATGTAGGAGGTTTTTTCCATGATTATACACAATTTGAGCAATGAGTACCTTCTAAACATTGGTAATATCGAACATCCGAAAGAGGTATGGACACAACTAGAATACATGCATGAAGGTATGCATTTATCTAAAATTATTAAATTAGTTTTATAAGTACTTACAACTCCTATGAAAGGAGATGAAAAAATAGTTAATTTCTTAGCCGAAATTAAAAATATTAAAGAACAATTAGATGAATGCAATTGTGATTTAATTGGCAGAAAAATTAATCTACTTTATTGTTCAGTTAAATATACATGAAAGATTTAGGAATTTTATTTTTATCTTAAAGTTTAAATATATTAACGAAAATGATCTACCAAATTTAAAAACCTTGAGATCACTTCTGGTACAGGAAGAGAAAGTGATGATGAACTTTGACTCTAAGGAGAATGCCTCTTAGGCACTTGTTGCTCAGAATTCAAAGTTTAAACCTTGCAAGCCCTTCTAAATAGATATAGAAATTTAGATCTAAATCATCTTTTGTTGATAAGAAAAGTTTTTCTTCTGATCAATTGTGTGTTAGCTTTAGTGTTAAATGTCACAAATGTGATAAATTTGGACATAAAAAGGAAGATTGCAAAATTAAGAAACCTATCCATAAAAATAAAATAAAAAATTGTTTCTTCTAAATACAATTTAAGGAAAAAAGATAGCTCTAATAATGTTCTTAAAACAGTTGCATTATATGTCACATTGTATTCTTCCTCTAATTTTGAATGGATTCTAGATTTAGGTGCATCAAATCATATGACTAGTGTCTCAAATTATTTATTTCTAATGTCATGAAAATCAGGGTTGAATCAAGTGTGTATCTTGGTGATAACTCATCTTTAGAAGCAATAGATTTCGAAAGGAAAAGTAAAATTTGTCATAATGGTGTGTTAAATAATGTTTTATTTGTTCCTAAACTCAAAAAGTAACCTTTTATCATGTTCTCAATTAACTCATGATGGTTTAGCTATTCAAATTTTGAAAGATACTTGGTATATCAAGGATAGTTATGATAATATAATAGCTGGCAAGGTATTCAAAGAAATGGTCTGTATATTTTTTATGATTTCCCTTTTACATCTCTGTTTTGTTTCTCAAAGTTTGAATAGTTCAAAACTATCGCATGGAAGATTAGGACATGTTAATTATCGAGAGTACTATATGAAATGGCTAGATATAATCTTGTGAACGGTTTTCCTGTGTTAAGGTCTATCTTCTCATGATGTGGGTGAAGAGGTGTTACGCTCAAAACAAATTGTTAAACCATTTCACTCACATCTTGAAGATGAGTTCTACTTCCCTACTAGAACTTATTCATAGTGATGTTAGAGGACCTCTTGAAGTAGCTTCATTAAATGGATTCTTTATATGTTGTGAATTTGGTATTCATGATTTCACCAAGATGATTTGGTCATATTTTCTTTTTTTTAAAAGATGATGTACTTGGGAAATTTAAGGAATTTAAAGCATCTATTGAAAACTCTTCAAATTATAAAAATTAAGAGAATTAGAACAGATAATGGGGGTGAATATGTTAGCAAAACATTTGAAAAAATTGGTATTTATTGTGGTATTAAAAGGGAATTAACTTCTCCTCATTCTCCCCAATCTAATGGTGTTGCAAGAACGTAATGAATAGGACTATTTTAGATATGGCTTGTACTATGCTTGATTCTGTTGGTCTTCCCAAATTTCTATGGGAAGAAACAATGAACACAGTGAGTCTACATTCTAAATAGGCTTGTTCCCACAAAAGTTATTCATCTTTGAAGTCCTTTAGAAAAATGGTCAAATCAAAAACTAATGATATTTCTCATCTAAATTTTTTTTGGTAGTCCTGCTTCTTTATACATTCCTAAAAAGAAAAGAAAGAAACTTCACATATGACTTATTTTTCTTGTGTTTTTCATTGGATATGGTATTAACTAGTACAGGTCTAAGGATTTAGGTCGGGACCCTACAAAAAGGGAAGTAACTGAAAAACTGCAATGTGGTGGTTTTAGAAAAACGACTTTTGTTCATCTGATAATGGTAAAGATGTTCCTAACTCTGTCAATATTTCTAATGATGGTTATGATTGTTGATAATAAGAATATAGTAAATGGTCATGATGATGTTTCTTGATGTTGGATACTATAGGATGCTTCTGAAATTAGTCTGTACTCCCTAGTTTAAGAAACCAAAATGGACCCAATCTGGTTTTGTTAAAAAAGTTATAATCCTATTGATCTTAGGAAAACTAGACCAAAAGCCATCATATGTATCATGCATTAAATGATTCTTGTATGAACCTGAGCCGGAAATATTTGAGGAAGCTTGTCTGGATGAGAATTGGATCAATGCAATGTAAGCTGAATATAATTCCCTAATTCAAAATGGGGAACCTGGGAGTTGGTTCATAACACCTCCATCTAGAAAATAAGAATTATAGGGTCTAGGTGGTTATCCTCAAATTAAAATATAATGCATATGGTAGTATTGACAAACATAAAGCTATACTTGTTGCTAGAGGTTTCACTGGAGAAACCTGGTATTGATTATGTTGAGACATTTGTGCCAATGTAGCTAAAATGAGTACTGTTAGGACCTTATTTGCAATTACCACTCAATTTGGGTGGGAAATCCACCAAATGGATGTGAAGCAAAATTCCTTTTTGAATGGTGATTTAAAATAAAGAACTTTACATGTCTGAATGGTCTAAAGGATTTGATTAAACTGGTAAAGAAAACTATGTTTGTAAATTGAAAAAAATGTTTGTATGGTTTAAAGCAAATTTCTAGAGCTTGGTATCCAAAGATTAATTCTTTCTTTAAACAGTTAGGATTTTGTAATTGGAAGCTTCTGACAAGGATCTATTCATTAAGCAAGAGGGATCACATATTATCATTGTTTGCATATATGTTGATGATTTACCTTATGGCTAGTTGATAATCCTAGCTTTAATTTGTAGAATTAAAGAAAAATTGAAACAGTAGTTTGAAATGACTGATTTTAGGTCTCTTACATCATTTTCTTACGCATGATTAGAATATTTCAAGATAAAAATTGGATTATTTGTTTTCTCAAGCACAGTATGCAACCAATGAACTAAAAAATTTTAACATGATTTATTCATAAACCAATTTCTACTCCTACTGGAAGTTGGACTGAAAATTGATCCTAAACATGCATGTGAAAATTTTGATCCTACTTTATATAGGAAGTTAGTTGGTAGTTTTATTTATCTAACTATCACGAGACCAAATATTTCCTATGCAGTAGGAATTCCTTCAAGGTTTATGTAGGAACCTTATAAAGATCATTGGAATCTTGAAAAAAGGATTCTTAGATATATTAAAGGCACAATCAATTATGGGTTGCATTATACTAAGAATTAAAATGTTAAATTATATGGATTTTGTGATTCTAATCATGTTGGTGATTTATTGGGTAGAAAATATACTTCTGTTTATGTGTTTAAATTTGGTGCAGGTGTCATTACTTGGTGCACCAAAAAAGTAGTCAACTATTTCTTTAATAGAAGCTGAGTATAGAAGTGCAATGGAAGCTGCAAAAGAGGATCTATGGCTAAAGAGGTTTGATGAGAATAGGATGAAGGATCCACGTAATGTTCTTTTGCTCTATGACAACCAAAGCACCATAGACCTTGCACATAATCCAGTATAGCATCAGAGGATGAATCACATTGAGATACATATACACTTCATCTGTGATAAGGTGCTAAGTGGTGAGATAGATCTCAAGTTCATGCCGACTGAAAAGTAGGTTGTTGATATCTTCACAAAGCCCCTAAGTGCTGCAAAGTTTTGTCACTTTCATGAAAATCTTGGATTATCAGATTTTCCATTGATGGGGAGTGTGCATGACAATTTCATCTCCTAATAGAACTTGGTTTTTGTAAAAAAGACCTTCAGGCATTTGTAAAATAGCTTCAGGAAAGTGTAAAAAAGAACTTCATGCAAGTGTAAAAATACCTTCGAGCATGTATACCTCCTCGGATTCTTTTTTAGAAAGAAGTGTAGAAAGATCTTAAAGGTGATCTTCAATAAACTATTTAGTTTTATTAATTTTCCTGGTAAACATCTAGTACAAGCATATTATTAATGAGGTCCTTGGTTATAAAAGGCTCCTATATGCTTGTTTTTTATAACCTTTTATGAGAACCTGTGAGAATATGTAAAAATCACAAATCTTACTTAGCCACTGATCATGGGATAATCTTTGGGATTCCAAATCCTTTTGTACCACAAGGTAACTTGAGTATGATGAAGGTGTTATAATTCCTTCACATGATATGCTAGCCTAAAACCTTTAAGGTTTAAGGATTGTAAATCCTATAGGGGCAGGTAATCTATTGGCATATGTTATCCCACTTAACATTAAGGGGTAGTATTGGAATATAATGATAAAGTGGTCTGGAAAAATCTTAATTAATATGGGTCCATCACTATTATATAGGTTAAATATTTAATAATCTGAAATACTTTTATATTATTAAATATTCATACCTAGGTAATATACATTATGTAAGTATTTAATGATGTGAATCATTTATGTTTCTATTTATTAAATACACTCACCTAGGTATATGTGTCAACCATTTTAGGTTGAAAAGGTGGGTCAGGAGACATACCCAATCACCTTATATAAAAAGGACTTTAGGTCTTCATTTGATATATTCAGGAAATATATCAAAGGTGTGCAAATCAAGTGATTCAGTTTTACCCTTGGTAAATAGGGTTTAAAAGGAGGAGGTGATATTACTAGATGTAAAATAAGTTATTAGAAGTAAAAGGTTATTTTCAAAGTAGTTTTTACCCTATTGGGGTTTTCCACTATAAACAGTGTGTCACCTGTGTTATTTATTTCTTGTAAGTATTTCTTTATTTATTTATGTTATGATGTAATGTTTATGTAAATATTTATTATAACATTATATAATATGTAAGTTGATTAAATACGTATTTATTAGAATCCTCAAATTCTAACACATCCCCATCTCCCCACAAGTATCCACTTCAGATCAGCATCTGGTCCTCTCATTTGGGCCACATCCTCCTTTTATCATCACATGTACCCTAAACAAGGAGTGCATACATTGGGTCATAAAATCATCACTACCATAGCTCAGAGCTACAGTTCAGCACATAAGAGTATAAAATTGGTACAGAAATATAGTCACAGAATGAACCATAATCTAACTTGGGTCCAAAACATAGAGCAGATACTAGTGCCTAGTATCAAAGAGGAATGCCTAGGCACTTGTGTCTTATTTTTTGGTGCTAATGTCCTAGGCGTATAAACATGCAATTTCTCAATACAGCATAGTCTACCGTATTTTACAAAGCATTTCTTCAATAATAGACATTGTCCTTCAGTCACGGAATGCATTCTATCTCCTTCAATCGGAACAATGTAGAACTAATTCAGGACAATCGGAACTAAATCAAAACATTCTATCTGCAGTGGTGGTTATGAGGGTGGAATCATGAAAGGAGATTAAAATTATACCTCTCTCCCCAACACTCACTCTTGGCATGAGATCCCCCAAAAAACTTGCACTTAGCATGAGATTGCCCAAAAAACTCGCACTTGATGTGATATCGCTAAAAAAACTCACTTTTGGCGTGAGATCACCAAAATAACTCACTCTTCACATAATTTTAGGACATCTTTCTATCCCTTACACTCTTCTACATCAGGTGCACACTTTCCTTTATCACTACTTTTGCACACTTTTACATACATATGCATACTTTACTCAGATTTTTCATAGACAAGACTTAGACTACTCTTTTTCTCTTATTTTACATATATGTCCTTAATACACAACAAGAAGTGGCATACATCAACAATTACAAGCACAACAACAAGTACAAGCTACACATATGCTTCACCCCTAGGGTCACTTTCATTTCCTAGTCTCCATGCTTTACTTTTCCACTCAGCATTTTATTGCCTACACTCTCTACATGGTCATAAGGTATGCATATTCTAAATACTTTATGTTATCAAGTATTCACTCAACAACATGAAGTGGGGGAAAATTTAGACACAAAATCACGTAATTGGTTACATTTCTAGGTCTTAAAAGCATGATAGCATTTACATGATTCCTAAGTAAGAAAACTAGCGGTTGACAACTATATTTAGTGTCTATTGGTTACATTTCTAGGTCCTAAAAGCATGATAGCATTTACATGATTCCTAAGTAAGAAAACTAGCGATTGACAACTATATTTGGCCTTTTTTCTTTGTCTTTTGATGTCTCTTTGGTCTTACACACCTTACATCCCAGTCAGAACCTTACTTATTTATCTTATATAGCTTCAAACACCAACTCCTAGCTAGGATAGTAGCGCCCAGGTGCTCATGTCCCTTTTATTTTCCCCTAACCCTTTCTTACCTTTACTCACTCTTTTTTCGTCTCTTTTATATTTTGGGAATCTTTTACACTTATGGGTCATCCTTCCAATTGCCAATTACAAAATTCAAACAAGGGAATCATATAAATACATAGTTACGTGTTCAAAATCAAGAACCAATAACTAAGAATTACTATTATTAGCTAAGTTTGCATTCCAAAGGCACTAAATCACTTTAAATGCATCTATCTAACATCCATATAAGGGACAAGGGCTTCGTACTCTACACACACAACATAGGAAGGGGAATTCTATTATATTCCATCCACACATACTATTACATTGTTATATTCTAGTTACAGCCTGCTATCATTGTGTAACATGCACAAGGGCATCATTTATATAAACACACACACAATAACTATAAGGATTCTGAGATGTAATCCAGTGCTCGTCCGTAAGTTCACTCTGTCAGTTGATTATCGGGGTCAGCCTGACTCCCCATTCTATATTTTCCTTTTTAGGTTTGATGCGGTTTGTGGATATGTGCGAGTGAATCTCTTTCTTGAAGGTTATAAGTACCCTTCGGCGATCATTGAAGTGACTATCAAGTGATTAACAAGAATCAACACCATGAAGACCCTTACGACATGGGAGATAGAAGATCTAGATTCCAAGGAATGATTCACAAGTCATACGAGTGCCACAAAGAACTCAGCATGTTAATCCAACACCTAGGCGCCCCTATCCTTCTATGAAAGTGCCCATTCTCCAGAACGCATTCCTGCATTACATAACCTTTGCATACTGATGCAATAACGACACTCTCATATATTATGTATGGATCATTTTTCCCGAAATAACATGATCAATGGGCTTTGGTCATTAGGCAAGTAAGATCAATCTAAGAACCAGTCAAGGTCCTAGATTCTTTGCTTAAGGTTTTAGAACTATTACAAGACTTTATTATTTATGAAAGAATTAGTCATTAATTTTATCTAGTTTATACCATCATTTGGTTCAGTAATGAACTAGTCATAAAAACTAGATAATAGACTCCTAATTTCTAAATTAGAATTAAATTAGATATCACACATTTTTGGAGTAGAGGATAAAGCATATAATGAGATAAATGAATTTTCTAGGTGAAGCATGACCATAAGGTAAATATCTTCTCTAGATACCTGAGACAACTATTTGCTAGGGTCCTAAGCCGATTTTGAAGAATTCGATGTAAGCAAATTTATAGTTTTTACGTCTTTTTAATATGATCGGTTCATCTTATTAGTGAACTCATGGAGACTTAGTATCTTCATGATATGAAATCTCCATTATCAAAATTTGGAAATTTTGTCTACTAATGTTTCCCGCCTATGTGTAAAAATTTAATCAGTGTCTTGATTTGAAATTAATTCTTATTAGGTAAACCTATTTTAAATTGTCTTCTCAGTGAAATGGTAATGGTGTACTTCATAAATGTACCCTAAACTGATAAAATGGGTCAAGTGAGGTATCTAGAATGTTTTCCAAGGTGTTATTTGGAGTCCTCATAATTTATGCAGGGTGGTTCATATTGTGTCTTAATCAAGTCTCTAAGTCATGTTTTTTACGTTGTACGATGTCTGTTAACATAAAATCTGAGAATCTGATGGATATGGCCTGTCGTACATTGGTGAAATGTAATTGTCATGCATTTCTGAATCAATTTGATCAGTTTTTAATATGCGAAGCTTGATATGCACCTAGTACGGGAATTTGAGATCAAATTAATGGAAATGGTCATCCATAAAAATGGTCAAAATGAGTCACTTAGGAGGTGTTTAAGGTTATTACTCAAGAAATAGCTCAAGTCAGGTGATCAGAGCAAGGATTTCTAGACGCATTGACTAACTAGCGTTGCACAAGCTTTAGATTATTTAATTGGTCTAGAAATTTTACAGTTGTCATATAAGATAACCATGGGAAAGGCCCTAAAATATTGGAAATACTTGAGGATCTAGAAGCCAACAACCACCAAATTTAGGAGGAAAACTCTCAACTGAGTCAAAAAATAACAATCCTTGAAGGATGCAAAATAGGAGACTCTACCCAGAGATATTGCCCTTGAGACCATGGAGAACTGTTCTCATGGGTTTCATGAGATGGGCATTAACAATTTCAGAGTTTTAAGTTGAAGGACCCAGATGACTGGCAAAGTATCGAGATGGTGAAGAAGTGTTTCCTTGAGCTCCATGCAAAATTTCAGGTCCCAAAGAAGTTATTTGAGCAAGATACACAATTGTTTCTAAGACCAGGTTTTTAGAAAACCTCATAAGTGAATCACCGTGTATTTCATTAGGTCTCCCATCAAAGATATACAGATGTTGATTTTGGTAGAATTTGAGAGATTCATTCTATAAAAGAATTGGATCCATATTTTTACTAAATAGGATGACTTTTTGATGGAAAGTTCCCTTGGTATTTTTGGCTAAGGAATTACTAATCTCCATACAGGTAGAGGAAAGACACTCATTATGTAGGTTTTAGATATGGTAATGGGAAGAGATGTAGGTTGAAGAATGATCCAAAACAATTGAAGAAAGACACGCTTACAAAGAAAAGATTACACTACTAGGATCTCCATTAAACATCCTATTCAAGGTAACTTGTGACAATATTTTTTTGTCAATTCTATATGATATAGTGCGAGGTTGTTGTAAATGTGTTAGTTGATGTGCTACCAGGATGGAAGTGAGAACTTGGTCTCTAAGGAGATGCACAAAATCTATTCAAGCCTCCGAGTTGATCATAATTCCTCCAAATCATTCACTACACTATGCTATACTCAAAATAAAATATTATTTGATTACATTTAGCATTGTCATCTTTGTCTTGTGCATTGTTCATGCCCAAATGTCACTACTAGAAACAAAATTTGAGGATTCAAGAGGACATTGACAAATGAAAAGTGATGCAGTGCTCAAATCAACATCCAAGATCTAACAAGTATTTTTTTCAACTATAATTTGGTGAAATATTTCATTATGAGTCTTCTCAAGATAATAAAGTTCATGAAAACCTTGAGTTAGGGTTTGGACTGAAATTTACTTGAATCTTCAATATACCTCAATGACAATGCAAATTATTTGAACCACACCTATGACAGATGTTTTTCTGAAAGAAATTTAAGGATTCAATCTTCTACAGCAAGTGTGTGATGATATTTTCTTGATATTCATGTCAAAACATCATCACAATTCCAGTCGCAGTCTATAAAACTTTAGTTTTGCATCTACCCTTGTATTTTAAGTAACCTAAACATGTGTGTATAGCTCCAAACATCTTAGATGACTAGTTAGCTCATCCTTGAAGGATTTTTGTGAATAAAATGGAATTAAAATCTTGCTCAAGCTCAAAAAGTAGAGTCTTAACACTTGTTTCAGTCTGATACATTGACTCATATGCATTTTTTTGTTTGGTAAAGGCCTGATATCCACTATCAAACACTGACATAATGTTGAAAGACTGGAAATGAACTTGAATGTGATTAAAGACATTTACAAAACATGACAATAGTGTCCTCTCATTATCTCAAGTATTTACACTAAGTGTTCTTCAGTATCTCAATATAATTAAGTGTGCATCTTGGATACTAAGCCTAGTGTCAAGTGATTACAGCATGATTAGATAAATAAAGAATATCTTGAGTTGTTGTAACTCCTCTTACATTGGAAGATATTTGAATGCAACTGCCATGAACCTGCGAGGAATCAAGAATAATAATTTTAGTAAGAAAGCTAAATGTAACTAATATGAAAGTTACAAGAAAGAATATGTGTCAATTCTTCTTTGATGATGTAATAAACTAACATTATAAGGCTCTGAACATAGGAAAGGTGTCATAAGGTCCAAGTTTAGGTCTTAAATGGCTTAGAAACCTCTAAATGTGACTAAGGCTCAGTCTGACACAAAATTTGGGCTAATTCATGGCCACTTCACCTAAGTGAATACCTTGGAGTAACTGATGGCACACTAAGGTATCATCATGATTTTCCTGACAGTTAGATATTTTTTGAGCTATGGTGAATGAAAACAAAAGAAAATATGAACTAGCGTAAGTGTGTAGGAGTAGAATATTGAGGTGAAAAGGTGTGAATAATATGATTTATTTCAATGAGAAAAAGAATTGAACTAGAAAACAATGAGACTGGATTGAATGCAAAAAGGACAAGGAGGAAAAGTAAGCATAGAAGAAAAAGGAGGAAGTATATATTGTCAATATGAAATGAATTCAATTGTCTAGTTGATTGTGAAATGATAAAAAAGAGATAAGAATTTATTGTTGAAGTAATTAAGCTATGAAGAAGGTTCCTCTTGTGAAAAAAAAATACTATGGCAGTGAAGGCAGGTTGGCAGGCCACACAATTTCATGAAGAAGATCTAGAGAGTTTTTAGGCAAATGATTAAGGCTTGAACATGACAATGGCATACTGAATGAACAAAGTGAAGAAGAAAATATATCATAATTTGTTGAAATAACAATCTAGGAGCTAAATGATCATAATTCGGTTGCATATCTCTAAATGAGTGTTTAGAATATATGAGTAGGTGCTCTTTGCAAGTTGTAGCTTGCAACATTGATTGAGTATGTTCTTTGATAACATCAATTAGGTGCTAGAATGTGTGGATTAATTTGGTGCTTCAGAGATTAAATGGGTGTTTAATCAATTGTAAATCAGTGTATGCTTGGGAATAGGTGTTCCAAATACAAGTCCTGATTTCAAGTGGATTTTCTCCCTTCTTGGGTTTCCCACAATACTTCTGGTGTCCTAATTAGTTGTCTTCTTTCCTGTGACTCAATTAGTATTTATGGTTTGATTGATGAAATCACTTAAGAGGATTAGAAATATAAATTTCTTTAAGAGGGTGGCTAAGCACTGATTCACCCTTGCCCCCTTAGTGCTTTTGATATTTGATAGGCAGAAGGAAAGAGAAATAAGAAGAAGAAGAAGGAATATGTTCTCACAAACACTCCCCCAAGAATAACTTCCAAAACCCCAAGAATACCATGCAACTCAAGGTAGCGAGGTGATGGAAAAAGCTTCCAAAAGATGTCCATAACCTATTGTTTAGTTGAATTGTACTCCAAGAAAAGAACTACATCCTAAATGTACTGGAGAATTAAGTGTATGTGTATCTCAATACACTTGTTCTGTTGGTGCTCAATAGGGTTGCGAGAAATGTGAATTGCACTTTAATTATCACACTAAAGTACAATCAGTGAATCTTGTGGGAATCCAAACTTTGACAATAATTATTGAAGCCAAATAATCTACTTACTCATTGAAATTATTACCATGTACTTTACCTCTAAAGATGAAAGTGTAATAACACGTTGCTTTTTGCACGCCCAAGAAACTGGAGAAGAACCAAGATAAAAAATATATCTAGAAGTAGAACACCTGTCATTAATATAACCTACTCAATATGAATCTCTATATCTGACCAACTGAGTAGAAACCCTAGTATAGTGTAGTCCAAAGTTGGAAGTGCCCTGCAAATAGGGAAAAATCCTTTTAGTATCCTGTCAGTGACTACTATGAGGAGAATTTTCAAACTAAGATAAAATCCCTACTACAAATGAAATTTCAGGGTGATTATGGGTCAAGTACATGAGACTTCCAACTAACTACCTATACAATGTAAGATCACAAACTTTATTGGTACATGTAGAAGTAAGAGTAGCCCCAAACTTAAAAAGGAGATGGACTTAGCTTACAATCAAACATATCAAAGTGTTGAATAAGATCATGGGTGTACTTTTGCTGACTCAAATCAATCCCTAAATTTCTCTAAGAAATCTACAATCAAAGGTAATAATTCAAGAACCCAAGATCTTTCATGTTAAACTACATAGAAAGAGATCTCTGACTACTCTGAATGTAGGAATAAGAGTTGCCAGTAAGTAACATATCATCAACATACAAGAAAATTATCACAATATCATCACCAAAATGTTGGAGATATACTGTAGGATCAGAGTGGTAGCAAACAAAAACACTAGATAGAATAAAATAATCCATCTTCTCATACCAAGCCCGAGGGGCTTGTTTGATACCGTAGAGAGACCTTCGGAGTCTACAAACAAGAGAAGAATCCTAAAAAAATTTAACAGGTTTCTCCATGTATATTTCCTCTTATAAATATCTATGCAAGAAGGCATTGTTCACATCCTTTTGGTACACTGTCCACCCTTGTGATGCAGCAATAGCAAATACAAGGTATACAAAATCCATCTTGGCAATGGGTGTAAAAGTATCAGAGTAATTAATACCTTCAACTTGTGAAAAACTCTTTGTAAAAAAATGGACCTTATACTTGTCAATGGACCCATCAATTGTGTATTTGGTTTGGTATACCCATTTACACCTAACCATAGTTCTTCCTTTAGGAAGAGATACCAAATCCCAAGTATGATTCTTCATCAAAGAAGAATAGTCAACTGCCATCACATCATCCCACTCATGTATCCCATGAACCTGGACTGTGGATTCTCAAAAACTACCTGACACAAAATTCCAAAACCTGTAGAATGTGTGTGATGATGCTTAATGGGTGGAAGATCTTGTATTAAAGGTCTTTCCTCATAAAATGTAGTACGATCCCACTTAGGCATAGTGACAACATCAGTGGGAATAGGATCCTCATCGACATCTATAACCTCCTCATCAACCTCCTAAAAAAATATCCTCGACTTGAGATAAATAATAATAAGTAGGCATGTAATAAGATTAAGAATCTTGAGGTGTGAAGTGCTCATCAAATTGAAAATGTGTTCAAAAAATAAGCTCATGAGTTTCATGATATAAAATTCAATAAGCTCTCATGTCATCACAATACTATACAAAGATCAAGGGTTTTATCTTCTTATACAAGGTTTTCCTTTTCTTCTTAGGCACAAATTCCCAAGTAGGGCTCCCAAAGACTTAAAAAAATGAGACATCTTTCTTAGTGTTGGACTAGTCTTTCTCTGGAGTCAAATGCTCAAGTGCTCTATGTGGTGTGCTATTCTGAATATAATTATCACAATTAACTTCTTCTTCCCAGTATATAGGAGGTAAATCTCTAGAATGCATCATGCAGTTATCCATTTCCTTCAAAGTTTGATTCTTCCATTTTTTGAAGTCATTCTATTGTGTAGTATAAGGAACAAAATGTTGTGAATAATGTCATGAGTTTCCAAAAATTCAGAAAACACGTTGCTGAAGTACTCCCCCCCATTATCAGTGTGAAGGTTCTTTATGCAACTAGAAGATTGTTTCTCAACCAAAGCCTTGAATACTTTGAAGTGTTAAAAAACATCACTTTTTTACTTGATAAAATAAACCCAAGTACGCCTCAAGAAATCATCAAGAAAGGTAATTTCATGCTTAGCTCCATCAAAAGAGGGGGTAGGAAAAACCATCAATTCATTATGCACAAGCTCAAGTGGTGAAGAATATCTCTTATACAAATTCTTAGGAAATGGATCTTGGTGTTGTTTCCCTAATGCAAATCTAGGGAAAAATCCCTCAAGAAAATAAACTCTAGGAAGACCATCAACCATATCATGAGTGATCAACTCCTTCAAATATTTGTAATTGAGATGTCCAAATCTCTCATGCCAAATCTTACTCTATGAATCTGCATGAGAAACCAATCATGTCCCTATAGAGTAAGTGTCATTAAAACCCTTAAAGTAATGTATTCTAAAACCATGATCAACAATACCTTGAGTAAAAAGTGAATGAGGCTCCAAAAAAATTTGTACTTCTGCCCCATATGGTGTAAAAGTAATTATTTTTCCTTGACCAAAATGACAAATTTTATATACATAAAGAAAATTTGTAGTGATGTTAGGAACATATAGTGCATATTAGATACTTCCACCATCAAGGTGTATGTCACCTTTTCCTTTAACAGAAAGAAAGGAAGAATATCCAACCTTAATTTTGGAAGTAGAACTTGAACATAGAGATACAAAAGACTCCTTAGAAGAAGTCATGTGATGAGAAGCACCAAAATCTATAACTCAACTATCTACAAGTGGTGACTGAGATCTCTCAACAACATTAAGTTTTTTTCCTTGTTGATTAGAAAGAGGTGGAGTGGAGATAGAAATTTCATGTTTCTTGGTTGCATCCTCTAAGGATTGCATTCACTTATAACACCTATGTTTTTCATGACTAATACCCCCACGAAAAGAGCATGAAAGGCTAGACTTTTTCTTGGATTTAGAAGACTCCTTGGATTTAGAGTTGTTTTATTTGGGTTTAGAAGAACTTTGAGATGGAGAAGGGGTGGATTTGGTTTTAATTTTTGGTTTTCCCTTGCCCTTAGGATTAAATGAAACTAATGCCTTTTAAGAGGTGGAATACTCAAGGTTAGATGATTTGTATTCTTCCCTAGTAAGTATTTCACATTAGGCATTTGGAATGTGTCACCTAAGGCATCCATGCTAGAGAAAAATGTAGAAGCAAAGATTTGGAATGGTCCTCTCAACTTATATAAAATTAAGTAAACACACTCTTCATCTTTCTTGGCTCTTCCACTCTCCTTCAATTGTGTCAACAAATTCTTTAACCTGGTAAGATTGTCTATAATTGATGGAAAATCTTCATGATTAAGAGAGGTGATCTCCATTTCAAGTTGCATGGCTCTCATGTGATCCACCTTACTAAATGAACCCTCCAATTTCTCCCATATTTTTAAAGAAGAGTCACATTTTTATAAATGAAACAAAATATTATTACTTACATAATTTCCTATCAAACCCATACACTCATCAAATTTGCACTAGTACTAAAATGTCTTGTATTCTCTAATGAACACTAGTTTTTTTGAAGAAGTTAAAGCCCATAATCCTTTCTGTTTAATTATTCTTTCCATTCTTGGTTTCCATCTGTGGTAAGTATGTGTTGTTAATGGCTCAACATGATCTAATGCAGAAATATATAAAGACACCATTCTCAAAAATCACCAAAAAATGTAAGAACCAAGCAATGCAACAAGACCCCCTAGATTTTGGAACTTTATAATTGAGTGCTTGTTACAATGTGGCGCTTTATAATCGTAGTGATTTTCTCAAAATAAATACTTCTAATGTGTTGTTGCCCTAAAATTCCCCTCTTATGAAAGACAAATTTGTAGGTCCCAAGTGTTGTTACTCAGTTTTTAATCCCGCTAGTTGCATTTAAAATTCCTCAATCTATGTGTTTTGAAACATTGTTCTATCTCTTTTCATGGATACATGGAATTTATTAATCTTTTTCTATGGTTGTGGACTGCATCGAGCCTTGTATTCCTTGCATTTATCTTTCTGTAGGAAAAATATTTGATTCGGGCGTGAATGGTGGCGTTTTTCCCCTTCTCTACATTTTTCTACAGTCGTCTTCCCATCAAATTATTTTCCAATGTCTACGGATACTTGGTCACCTCTAATTGGATGCGGTGTGGCAGGTCTTTTTGTGAACTTGTGACATTTTTTACATTTGCAAAAATGTTGAATTACCCTCGTGCCTCCACTGGATCCTGATTGGCTAAAACAAGTGGTGGTGGAAAGGTAGACCCTTTTTGTGTTTTGATGCTTTGAATGGTCAAAGGCGGAAAGGTGGGTCTTTTTTGTGTTTTGAGGAATTATGGTGAAAGGCATAAAATGTAAAAAGAACTCCTAAGGTGGGTCCTTTGTCTGATATCTTCTTTTTTTATTTCTACTAAAAGACCTTGTAAATATGAGAGTTGGATCTATTTGTGCAGAACCAACAATTTCTCCTTCTTATTCTAAAGATATATTTAATGTATCTGATATTGACTTTGCCTTCTTTTCACCAATATGAGCACCAGTGAAGTATTCCTACAAATAAATTAGATAAGTATGGAGTCCATAGCATGAATATCTAATTTCTTTACTGAGATCTAATTATAAATCCTACTACCCTATATTTTAGACTTTGCTTGCATGTCAAGCAAGCTGAAAATATTATTTTATTCACCTTTGCACTCACATCAACATGTAGATAGTGATAATAATAAAAAGGAATCCTTTCCAACCCTAGGCGCCAAAATTGAATGCTTCTTGGAAATTAAAATAAATCAGATTTTAGGAATTTAGTTATGCCAGAATGGGTCGCACTTTTTGGCTAATGCTTGCGTGAAATACATGAAAGAAGGGCAGCATTAAACTTCAACCTACCGGGAATCTCCTTTTTTACATTTTTCACTTAAATGAAAACGTTAAACTCCATCCTGTCGAGCAGCTCCAATTTTATGTTTTTCAACCTGCCAAGAATCTCCTTTTTTTAATTGTTCACTTAAGTGAATACGTAAAAAACATGAAGGAAGGGCAACGTTAAACTTCAACCTACCTGAAGCTCTTTATTTTACGTTTTTCACTTAAGTGAAAACATAAAAAACATGAAGGAAGGGAAACGTTAAACTTTAACCTATCGGAAGTTCTTTATTTTACATTTTTCACTTAAGTGAAAATGTAAAAAACATGAAGGAAGGGAAAAATTAAAATTCAACCTGCCGGAAGCTCTTTATTTTACATTTTTCACTTAAGTGAAAATGTAAAATTCCATCTTGTTGGGCAGCTCCAATTTCAACAACTTGCACAAAGACTTGCTTCTATGATCTGCGTGGATATTCAAATGGAAGGGCGGATTTGAAAATTGTGACTGGCATGAAGACTACATTTCTTTCCATTTTTGGATTTTTGGTGAAGAAAACACAATTATAGTAACATTTTCCAGTTTTGGAAAGGGTCTAGGAAGATGTAGCAGCAAAAACTTGTAAGTGCCATAACTTTCACTTCGTGGCTCCGTTTTAGGTGTCATTTTTTCCAAAAGTGCATAGTTTCTCAAGCTATACGCATTGGTGGTAGTATTTTCCTTATTTTAATAAAATCCATTATTTCACCTTTTTTAATCAAGCAACCTCTTGCAATATCCTAAGTTTTGCTCACCTATAAACAAATTAGTCAGTAATTAAAAACACTTGATAGCTTTTTAAAAACCTAGGCTCGGGAAAAGGTCTGAAGAATAAATAGGCTACGGGGATTGTTAGATGAAAAATGGAGAAAAACTAAAACACAGACAAAAAGAAAGAGAAAAAATGAAAAAACTTGCCATAAGTCACAGACAATTGCTCAAAAATAACTTGTAATTAACTAATCTGTAAAAAATTCATCCCTGGGAAAATTCTCCATTTAGAGATGAAAGAAATACTGGCATGTAAATCCATGATGGGGTTTAACCTCAGCACAAACTATTTTAAAAGAACTTTATTTATTTAATAAACAAATAAATATAATGTTTTCAGACAAAACTTGGCAAAGGGATAGAGTGATTTTTAACATGTGGATATTTGTCAAATTTGGATTTTATGACTCTCTAGTGATAACTTAAAGCAATGGGTATAACTGCAGGAAAAATAAACACAAAACGGACCTGTTACTTTGAAAAGAACGAAAAAAAATTAAAAGGGCTAGTCCCAGATTTTAGGGTGAAATCGTGGGGACACCAGTCGGCTCCGTCAGTGGACATCTTTACCTCTGTTAAAATGAAAGAAGTGAAGATGAGATCCCAGCATCTCTGGTTTCATGTATTTTCTATTGGGTTCGAGTTCAGACAACAAAAACAAACACAAAACCAACAAAAAGAAAAAGAAAGAAAACAACATAAGTTTTATTTACATACAAATAGGTTTTATCCTGTCTCTCAATTCTGGAATAGCTTCAGATGTTACCCATTGAAAGGTAGTGGTAACTCAATTCCATCCTGATAGGAAAAGATGAAATTGTCCATTCCAGCAGTTCTCTTGATCATGAAGGGCCCTTTCCAGAGTGAATCTGATTTTTCTGTGCATTCCCTTCGATTCTTGCCTCTTTTCTCACAAGAATACCCAGTCTCTGATGCTGAACTTCTTTTCTCTAGAATTCTTTTCAAATACCTTAGGCAAGTCCTCATTAACTTCATCTTGTGGTGGCTCATCCTTTCTTCTCTCTATGGTGGGTAAGTTTGCATCGACTTCTTTCGTTCCTAGATTTATCGGCTGCATTTCTGAGGAAGAACAATCACCATATTCTTTGTTCTTCTTCAAGTAATGATCAAGCTTTTCAAAATTCTCCACTAAGGAAACTAAACCCTTGGGGATTTTGTTACCTTTTGGTTCGATTATTCCATTCTTTCATCATAATTTGGATCAATTTCACCTGTGACTGTTTTCATGGCGGTGATTTATTCCCTTCAACATACAAGTTGTCAAATTTATCTTGTTCCGTATATGCAGATGTTTATTTTTCGTTATTGAAATTTTTCCACTATTCAACATTATCAAGGACTTTGGGTTGGTAGACCATCTCCACTTTATAATTTCCTTGTCTGAATATGGATGGTGGTCTATCCAGATTTAATAGTGTAGCTGTGATCACAAAGGAGTCTGCCTTGGAATTATGATTTGTTGGAATTAAGTCGATAAAGAAGGTTGCAAAATTGAGTATGGAAGAAATTACTCTATCTTTGTAATTATTCATATTATGTCTTTTGACTTTTCTTTCCCCTCAAACTTGCTTTACTAGAAGTTCAACATCTCCTTGGGCTTTTGAGGAGTTTTACTCCTTTCTTTCTAGCTTGCTCAATTCCTAGCAACAAGGCTTCATACTCCGTCGTATTATTGGTGTTCTCAAACATCAGCTTGTGGGAGTTTGGGAATATCTCATGATCTAGATATATTAATAAAATGCTAGATCCTGATCCAAAAGAGTAGTAGTTGCATTTAAACTCCAACATCCAAAAATTTTCCTCTTCTTTTGCTAGCTCAGGATCTAGTTCTAGTTCTGGCTCTAGAACATCTTTATCCATTTCCAAGAAGTATACATCATGGTTAGACCCCTGAAAAATAATATGAGATCTAGGATCTTCATATTTTGTAATAGTGTACTTGGACTTCTTTTCTAGCTCTGGCTTCTAGCTTATTCATTTGATAGGAATATGGGCACAGGACCAATCCATCTTCACTTCCCCTCCCAGCTCTTTGCAAAATTTTCTTCTCAACAACATCCCTTAGGAGATAGGAATATATGTAGCTAAGATTATCATATTTAATCTTTTTTCAGGAAAATATGTTAGAACATCTTGTGCGTCTTTGATTTTTCTGATTAAAGAAACTTTCCTCTCCATGGAATAAAACCTTTTTGTGGTCTTTTCCAAGGTAATCCTAAGAGCATCCGTAATTTTAGCTGGCATGACATTGTCAGAAGCACCTGAATCTAGAATACATTTGCTTAACTTGAATCCATTAAGGAATAAGGAGACATAGAAAGGTTCTACTCTTTTAAAGGATAATGAAGGTTTAACAACTGCAGCGTTATTTTGGGGAGGAGTATCTTTAGGATTAGGGAAAAGGCCTTTTGACACAATGGATTGCCCTAGTGACTACACATACCTAACTATCCTATTTAGCTACTTAGGAAAGGCTCTCAGGTATTTGGCTTCTGTCATTTGAACTCTAGTTTTCTTGGCATGATCAATAATGTCGAAAGAAGGTATAAATTCAGATACTTGAGTTGTTTTCTTTGGTTGAGATGAAGAACTCACATTCTTATTTTTTTTAGCTAAGGAAGAAGGTAAAGGGCTACCCCTTCTACTTTCATCAGCTAATGCCTCAGCTTGACGATTTTGTTATTGTGTAAATACGGCATATGCATGACCATGATCATCTTCAAGAATCTCCTCATAGTCATGTTCATATTTGTAGTTTAGGTAATTAATATTGAAGTTGTCAACAAGACCAACAAAATCATCATTCTCAATCTGATCAGTGACAGCTTCCTAGTCTTCTTCATTCATTTCCACATTTTTTGTGGGAGCAACTTCAATTGATAATCTTTGGGAACCAACATTGTATTTTTGGTTGTTGTTGTTGAAATTTTTAGAAGGGGAAGTGTTATTTCCCTAAGCCATTTGAGCCATTTGTTTCTTCATATGTGACATCTTATTCGCTAAATTTTGCAATAGTGAATCGGAAGTAGTAGCAGAGGATGAACTTTCAGCTCTAGAAGTGTTGTTTTTTATCTTTCCATCTATGATGAGGTCGTCTTCAATTTCAAATGCCATGTTTTAGGCTGTTAACAAGTCAGCAGGAAATTTTATTCGCAGTTGATAGCTTACTTCAAGAAGTAAAGTATTGATGAAGAATACCTTTTGATTTTCATCATTCAAAGAAGCAAAATCTAGAATTTTGTAAAGTAACCTTTGGAATTTTACAATAAAATTCTGCATGTGCTCTTGTGGCTCCTTCTTCGACTGAGTCAGTTGAGCTGTAAATGTACTAGAATCTTCATCTATCTTGAATCTTTTCAGGAGTTCATCTCGTATAGTAGCCCAGTTGGTTATGGTACCAGGGATAACCGGTAGAACCATTCTCTAACTAAGTCATGCAGAGTCTCTATGAAGATTCTGACTGACACATCTTCATGATCAACGCAAATCACCCCACAGGATATAAATAATGTAGCCAGGTGATCATCTAGATTCTACTTGCCATCTCCAAAGAATTTTGGAAAATTCTTTCTCCTCCCTTTAGGTAGATCATGCATAAGAGGAGTCAAATTCAGAGGTCCAAAAATTACACCTCATGGAATAGGTCCTACAGGGGCAATTGGTTGATTCTGCATCAGGAAAGGAGCACGTTTTCTTTGAGAATAGACCCAGTCAATAATCCTAGTTGTTGGATTATGCTGGACACGATCCGGATCTAAAGGAGTTTGCACTCTTATTCCTAGTGAAATACTGGATCTGTGGCTTCTAAATTGAGGAGGATGATTGAAATTGAATTGCTCCTGCAATTTATAAAAATTGGCAGTCCTTCCTTGAGTTCTGCTAGACCATGTGAATGGACGTTCTACCAAGTTGAGCCTATAATATAAAAGGGAACTGGCAAGAAAAATCTTTGGTCTAGTAATTTGTGGTGTTCCCCAGTGGAGTCGCCAAAAACTGTTGGCTAGATTTTATGCCCAACATAAAACCTAGGTAGTCATGAGATAAATATCCCTCATTTAATGGCGAGGCTCCCATGTAAGATGTTTATCAATCTGGTAAGTATGAATCCTAATAACTATTTGTAGGGGGTTTTACTTTAATTGCAAATCTCATGGACCATATATTAGAAATTATACAGCAAGTAAACAGTTTTTTATGAAGTATTTGTAGACAGGGGGAAATAATGAAATTTGGGAAAGAAGAAAGGAAGATATGTAATTCAACCAATAGTTTAAAGATTTTTTTCCATGCACATAGATTAAATAAACAAGTAGATCTCACAATAATCACAGGTAAAGGAAATGAATAGCTTCTAACCTAAATTTTAGATAACAAAAAGTTTATCTAAAAATTAAAATAGAAAAAAGAATCAAAGCATCGTAAATGCAAAGTTCTCCTGAAATCCACCTTTTCTTAAATTCCCCAGCTTTCACAGAAATAACAGCATAAAGTCTGAAGACTTGAGAATGCTCTAGCAATATTATGATCCTTTAACCCGTAGGCTCTTCCTCTATTTATAGTGTATAGAGAGAAAATACAAATAGGAAGCTTTCACTAAATTGCAACATTGGGAAGCTATGAACAGGAAACATTTGGCATTATTTCCCCTAGAATTCCTCTTTGCATGACATGCATGCCTTATAACTAAAAATAGAACCTTCTATTTTGATGTCTGCCACCTATTTCCAAGTAATTGACTTCTCTCAGTAACTTGAAGTAACATCTTTTAAACCAATCACTTAAGTTTTACAATTTAATTGATTAGTCAATTACTTTGTCATAGAAAATAAGAGAAAGAAAAATAAAGAGGAGAAGAAATTTTCTGCAACACTCCCAGTCTTGTTCTTCTTCGGTACTCTGCATGTTGATTCAACATGTATTGCACCTCTACCTCATGAATGATCTGAATGATATCTCTGCCTTGAATCTAAGATGGTTTTTATCCCATATGTTGTTGAATCATTTCCTTTGATTCTCACCAAACTGGATTTGGAAGCAGTTGACTGATATTTGCTTCTGAATCAACCTTTGTCTGAGATCTTTTTTTTATTTCTGTCAGAAGACCTTACAAATATGAGAGTTGGATCTATTTGTGCAGAACTTGCAATTTCTCCTTCTGGTTCTGAAGATATATTCAATGTATCTGACATTTACTTTGCCTTCTTTTCACCAATATGAGCACCAGTGAAATATTCCTGCAAATAATTCAAACAAGTATGCAGTCCATAGCATGAATATCTAATTTCTTCACTAAGATCTGATTATAAAGCCTACTGCCCTCTATTTTTAGAATTTGCTTGCATGCCAAGCAAGCTAAAAAATATTATTTTATTCACTTGTGCACTCACATCAACATGTAGATAGCAAGAATAATAAAAAGGAAGCCTTTCCAACCCTATGCGCCAAAACTGGATGCTTCCCGACAATTAAAATAAATCAGCTTTTAGGCATTTAGTTATGCCAGAATGGGTCACATTTTTTGGCTACTGCTTGCATGAAATACATGAAAGAAGGGCAGCATTAAACTTCAATCCATTGAGAAGCTCTTTTTTTAGGTTTTTCACTTAAATGAAGATGTTAAACTCCATCCTGACGGGAAGATCCTTTTTTACATTTTTCATTTCAGTGAAAACGTAAAAAAATATGAAGGAAGGGCATCGTTAAACTTCAACCTGTCAGAAGATATTTATTTTACATTTTTTACTTAAGTGAAAACATAAAATTCCAACTTGTTGGGCAACTTCAATTTCAACGACTTGTATAAGGACTTACTTCCATGTTCTACATGGATATTCAAATGGAAGAGAAGATTTGAAAATTTTGATTGGCATGAAGATTGCATTTCTTTCCATTTTTGGATTTTCAGTGAAGAAAACTCAATTATAAAATAAAATTTGCCATTTTTGGAAAGGGTCCGGGAAGATGTAGTAGCAAAAACTTGCAAGTGCCATAATTTTCACTCTGTACCTCCGTTTTAGGTGCCATTTTTTTCAAAAGTGCATATTTTCTCAAGCTCTACGCATTGGTGGTAGTATTTTCCTTATTTTCATAAAATTCATTATTACACCTTTTTGAATCAAGCAACCTCTTGCAATCTCCTGAGTTCTTGTCACCTATAGACAAATTAGTCGGCAATTAAAAACACTTGATAGATTTTCAAAACCCTAGGCTCGAGAAAAGGTTTGAATAATAAATAGGCTACGGGGATTTCTAGATGAAAAACAAAGAAAAACCAAAACACAGACAAAAAGAAAGAAAAAAATGAAAAATCTGCCAGAAGTCACACACTATTGCTCGAAAATAACTTGCCAATTAACTAATCTATAAAAAACTCATCCCTATGTGAATGCTCCATTCAGAGATGAAAGAAATATTGGCATGGAAATACATGATGGGGTTTAACCTCAACACAAACCATTTTAAAATAACTTTATTTATTTAATAAATAAATAAATAAAATGTTTTCAGACAAAACCTGACGAAGGGATAAAGTGAGTTTTAGCATGTGGGTATTTCAAATTTTTCTTTTATGACTCTCTAGGGATACCTTAAAGCAATGGGGAAAAATGCAGTAAAAACAAACATATAACAGACCCATTACTTTGAAAATAACAAAAAAAATTAAAAGGGATAGTCCCAGATTTCATGGTGAAATATCAAGGACACAAAACATCCTTGAACTGATAGTAGTTATTCCTCTTCTAAAAATCTAAAAAAAATCTAAATTGAACAACTACAAACTGACAACCAAAGGGGTCAGATATTTATATCAACAACTAAATTGTATGAATTTTTGATCAAGTTAGAATAGCCTTACATGAAGCACATTCTTCATTGATTTATACAATTAAGAGAACATTCCATCTTGGAATTGGAGGGAGCTTGTAGAGCTTCAAAACCAATGAAAGAAGATAAAATAGTATGCATAGATCATTCATGGATCAGATGAAATTTAGAAAAAAATTATAATCTTGTAAATGATACAATGGCTTCAATTGAGTTCTCTAAGCACCATATAACACATGAAGAATAGCCAATATGTCCCACACATGTGATAGAGCAATAAAACTGGAGGACTTGATTTGAAAAATGTAAAGAAATGATATTAAACTCTTTCATAGAAATATCACCAACATCATGATCATTTTCTCCAAAAATAGACCCAATGTGTAGCCTTCCATAATCTTTCCAATGGTACTAGTATTTCCTTGATTGGGTCTTTATGTCAAGAGTTTTGAGAAAAATATCAAGCATTTGGTACTTTTAATGGAGTCTCCTAGTTTTACATCCCCTAGCTCATTTCTCTTTATAATTTGGCCATCAAATTTAAGATAGTTTAACAAATTTTGCACCCAACCTATTTGTGCCACGTTCCTTCCTCTTATATGATAACTTTCACTAATTGGATACATGTGGATTAAATTATCTAAACCATTCACTGCAATGTCTTGGGACTTGGGTGTATGCTTGTGCTACCAAAGGTCGACACATGGCAGCCATTGGTGACACTATCCTCCATGATCCTTAAAATCCCAAGCTTCCCATACATATGCTTCCCCGATCTTCTACACATGACATCCATTGGTGTCGTTTCCCTCTACAATTCATCATCACCTTAACATGCATGTCACTAGCCTCACCAATTAGAGACACTTGACGATAATTATTTCCCTTTTCCTTTCCTTAGCTTTGTTTCCTGATGTTGATGGGTGACACTTGTCACCCATTACTATTCCCTCTCTCTGCGTGACTTAAATCTTTTAGGTTTACCTCAAACCTTTTCTAAACATTGATATTGAATACATGTCTATAAGGACACTTAGATTTGATCATTGTGTTTTTTAACCATACCAAAAATTTAACCATCTAGTTTAAATTTGACAATCTTCTTAACAAATTTAACTAGTTAACCATCAACTTCCCGTATTGATGCCAAAAACACTTTAAAATTGTCTAAATTTTTTAGATTGACATGAATACACACAAAGTAAAAGGGTAAAGTGTTTTTAGTGAGTTTTAATGGTAAAAGCACCCAAAAATATCTTTCAGTCATCATGAAAAGCATCAAAACTCTAAATTTTAGTCAAAAGGCCTCCAAAAAATAAAGTAGACTCAATTTTGCTGCCAACGCTACCTCATTGGAAGAAGTATTAGAGAAATAAAAATTCCAAGACTATCTCATGAATGAATTTAAAAATCCTTCCTCTAGACAACAACACATAAGAGTATCCAATTCTCATTCATCCTAGAAACAATAATTTCATTGATGACAGAGTCACTGACTCTCTTTTTCAATGCACTTCTTCTAATAGGACATGTTATCTCCAAAAAATAGCACCCTTTTATTTATCATGAATGAAAGGATGAGCAATCAGTGTTTTTAGGTAACATGGCATTGTCTCCAATTTGTGAGACTTGCTACTTAAGACAAACCTCTAGAGAAGGCTTATTCCTCTACCTATTCCTAATGTTAAACTAATCCTAGGAAAGGAAATTCAACTATCTAATATTACTCTATTATTTCAAGGGACCAAGGTGATAAGGAGATGCATAAAATGGAAATCCTAAGCTAAAAAGAGGTGATAGCACAAAAAATAGGGTGAAGACACTCTAATGAGGGAAAACGGAGAAGGGGAATGGATAAGGGAGAGGCAAAATAAAGGTAACACAAACCCAAAACTTCATTCACCATTTATTCTCCATAAAACACAACAAGATGAACCTGCAAGTGAGAAATACATGCACAACATACAAAAGAAAGAATGGAGAGGCAAGGAAATGCAACAAAACATGAGTCAGGGTTGAGAAACACCACAAAACAAAGATTTTATTGCTTTCAAAATGTGCATAAAACATTAAATGTGAAGAAGGAGGCATAAGAACACATTTCCAAGCTAAATTAAGGTCAATAACTCACAGATTCTTAGGAACAATTTTTATAGAGTTCTTTACATTTTAGAACATCCTCCCCTCACAAAATGAGAGATTTTACATTATATAGAATATGGGAAAGAGAGAGAAGAGGAAAAAATATATGGAAACTTGGATTCTCCTTTTCATCCACCAAAAACATGCATTAAATGTATGAAAATAGGCATGGGTACCTTACCAAGGCCATTCCCCCATGATACTTTGCTTGTGGGAGAAGGAATGGGTGCCATACTTGATCAAATGTGGTGGTTGAGCTACTTGTAATTGTATCTTTTAATGCTAAGATGTATTTCCTCTTTTTCACCCACCTACCTAGAACTATTTCTGTGGTGTAGTAGATTCTGAGAGATTTCCAATGGTACCAATTTTATGAAATTTGGAGCAACATGGTGAAATTTATGGCCATGCAGATTTATGGGGCTCGCGAGGAACATGATAGGGTTCTCTGCACGATGTTATATTTCACTTTCATATATTGTTCTTGGTGCGGATGAACCAACCGATTGGGGAACCTACAAAAGGGAGGAACTATTTTATTAGTTCTCACAGGACCCACTTTAACCACATTGCTTAGCGCTTCATGTGTTTGGTGAAGATTCAGGTTTAGGGTGGAACTATGGAACAGTTCCACCCACTTCTTCTGTACCTACATTGTCTACTTCACCCACACTACTATTACGCTACTTCCACATTTAAATCCACATGTTGCTCAAATCAACTAGCCTGTCCATGCATAGAACTAACAGCCCCGCATAACTATTCTGTCAGTTCTAAAAAATTCCACATTACCCATAATACACTTTCTTTTTATTCATTACGACTAGATCAATGATGTGGAAAAATTATCGCCCCACGGAATTGTTCCACATGTTCCCAAAAAACCTAATTTAACTAATTTCAATGCCCCTGGACCTTCAAAGCGGGTGATGCAACAATGTAGGGAACTCAAGGAAAATGGGAACTATTTCGTCTATTCCTCTCGTGCCTGATTTATCTGCAATACACCCCAAAAGAACTAATTTTTTTCTTTTTTGGATAAGTATGGAAATGAGGGGCTATGAAAGGAGGAAACGAATGTCCCAAACATTGATTTCTCCCACTTTTGATCAATTTTTACAGACTAAATCCAAATTAATATGTAAGTTATCAAAATGAACTAGGGGTGATTTTGGATAACAAGACTATCCGTAACATTGATCAATGTACTTCTAAACCTCAAGGAAATTCCCTTTCTTCCTCCTATACTGGTTTTTAACAACCTCTATCTAAGGAGGAGTTGATAAAATTTCTACCCTAACTATTCACCATGGTTGTTGAACCTTCTCAACTTCTTCTTCAATTTCACAACAAAATCACATTTTTTGGTGACATGCTAATTGGGGGCATTCTTATGAAAATATTTATTCCCTTCGATCCTTCGCTTATACCTTCCTCATAGACACTAAATTTATCATGAAATTTTTAATCATGAAAGGTTAGATGAGGCCATCAACGAACATATAAAGTCTTACCAAATTGATCAGCATGAAGTGGTTCATCAAGCCAATGAACACCTAAAAATGTATAATGATCCCCTTCCTAATTACTGCAATCATGAGAAACCTAACCTTTATTATACTTATAACAATAATACAACTATTGAACAGATTTTCTTGCTCTTGTTTCAAGTTAATGAAATTGTAATAAAGAAAATAAACAACTCCAATATGATATGGTTTAAAGCTACATCTAGATGCAATGATGATAGATACGGGCACAAAAGATCATCCTCACAGCAAGCTTGATTACCTATACAAAAAATATAAACTCAATACAAAAAATGGATTAGTAGATAAGATGGTGGGTTTCCCAACAATGTCGGTCTTGAGAAGTGTAAACTTCCTAGGATGGATGTCAACCCACTTTTTGATAAAATATAAATAAAATATGATAGTAGACAAGGGATAACAGAATATGAACTGAAACAAAGAATGTGAAATGAGCTAGATAAAACAAGATGTAGATCTGATTATATAAAATGCTAACTTAAAGCAAACCTGTGTTGTTCGATGGTGACTCATTAAACATATTTGATGGTGACTAGGGAAGTGTAAGACCAAAAATAAATGCAGGAAAAACATATCTGGTGGCACTATTTTGAAGTTGATCAAAAACTGGAATTAATGCTAAGATAAGGGAAGGAATCTAGTTCTGAATGAGAATGGAAAGGATGCAAGAAAATTAAAGAAAAGAAGATCTACTGATAGGGTCGATGGTAACTGTCTCTAATCAATGGTGACTGTATGCGATGAAGATGAGATCTGGAGTTGCAAGTGCATAGAATGGTAAGATTGGCATATCTGAGGAACTAGGGGATTAGAAAGTAGATGAATGAAATACAAACATGTGTGAACTAGGTTGACAGTGATTGGGTAGGGTCAACACTGACTAGGGATTTATCTAGGGTTTGATGGATAAAATTGATGGGAATGATGATCTGTAGAGAGAGATTGAAGATGAATGATGCAATGGAAGAACTCTGAGATGAATAAAAAAACATGTGAAATTGATGGGGGATGATGATGGAATGGAAATCATGGATCCAAGTATGTAAAAATAGAAAGAGACTCTAACTCTCTAGAGGTAGGACATAAGATCTCTAACATGCCTCTAAGGTGATAATAGCAGCTGCAAAGGAGGGCAAGAAATGTGGGAAAAATCACAAGAAAGACCAAAGTCTCCAAAGTTGTATCCTAGAAGGAGGGATATGGTCATATTTATAGGGTCCGTGGTGACTCAGATGGGTCTCCGAAAACTATGGTGGACCGTCCATTTGGGTAGTGGAAGATTGACCAACTCAAGATAATGAGCCCTTATGAAGTGGGATTAGGGTTTTGGGAGGTAAATGAGAGCTAGGGTTGCTTACAATGGATAAAATGGTAGGTGAGAGGTAGAAAACATTAAATAAAGGAAAATGGGAGGTAAAATTATTAAATGAAGGCCTAGGGAGGATAAAAGGGGAATTTAGGGAGGATAAATGGATTAGATCGGGATTTAAGCTTAATTAATGGTGATTAAGGAGGTTTAGGGAAGATAAATTAATGGTATGATAAAGATGAAATTAAGGTGGAAAATAATAATTTTAGGGATAAATAGATTTTAAGATGGAAAGGGGGATTTAAATGGGAAGAGAGGTATGTATGTTGAAAATGGTGATGAAGGTGATTAAGCTAAAATGTAAATACACAACCATTGAAGTATACTAAAATAAACTAAACAATAAATAATGAAACCCTAATATACAAAGAAGGGTAAGATGCCTTAGTTGATTTTTCAGGTTATGGAAATGTTGGGGTTAATCACACCAGTTGTATAGATATAGTATTCAAATATAAGAATACAAACAAGAAATGCAGAAATAAACTAGAAGAACAATACATAAGATATAACATGGTTCACTCAATGTGGGCTACGTCCACCAAGAAACAACCAATCTATTAATCAAAGTTTCATAGAGGATATATAATGAAGATGTCCAATCTTCCACACCTTCAATGGATTTACAGTACTTTCTTCCTCATAAGCTTCTCTTTTTCTCTCTCGAATAATTTCTTCTTACAATTATGATCAATCTTTCTAACCCTAGCTTTCAAGCTTATATAAGCATATACAAACTTATGGCACTTTAGCTATGCAATTAAAACCATTAGATCAATTTTAAATCAAAGGTTATATCTAATTCCCATGACTTAAATAAAATCCATCACGCACAAGTAACTGATGTCGATTACCCCAACCAATTTCAGTTGGTCTGCTAGGTGACTAACGTCGGTTATTGTGTAATCCTGTAGAATGTAAATAAGTTGTTTGTGAAGCAATTCACCTCCACATCTCAACAATCTCCCACTTGGAGATAAAAATTTTCACTGTAACTTACAGTGCCATCCTTGGATCCTCTTCATTGGCTTTGTTTCTCAATCTTCAAGTCTCAAACCTGAAGACCAACAAAAGTGGAGTATAGCTCCAACTTCTCCTTTGTCAATGGCTTCGTTAGCATATCCACAGGGTTCTCATTTTTTTTAATTTTCTCCAACTTCAACTTCCATCCTCCAACATGTGTTGTATGAAATGATATCTCAACTGAATTTTTTTCATTCTTGAATGAAACACTGAGTACTTTTCCAGATGAATCACACTTTGACTATCATTGTACAATCTACAATCCTCTTGCTCCTTTCCCAACTCTTCCATGAACATTCTCATCCATATCATCTCTTTTCTAGCCTCTGTAGCTGCAACATACTCAGCCTCTAAAGTAGACAAGGCCACAACCGTCTCCAATCATAAAATCTAGCTAACTTTCACACCACCTACTGTGAAAACATATCCAGTGTTATTTCTCCTACCATCCAAATCTCCAGCCATATCTGAATCAACATAGCCATATAAAGAAGTATCTGGCCCTCTATAGAATAATTTCATGTTGGATGTCCCTCTCAAATATATGAGAATCCATAGGACTTCTTTCCAATGCTCTTTACCTGGATTGGCCATAAATTTGATCACAACACCCACTACTTTTGTAAAGTTTAGTATGGTACAAACCATAACATACATAAGACTTCCAACTGCTAAAGCATATGCAACTCGTCCCATGTACTAGACCTTATCGTGTAATTTAGGACATTCATCTTTGCTCAATTTAAAGTTTCCAACCATAGTTGTACTTACAGGTTTTGCATCCTGCATTTTAAATCTTTTCAACACCTTATTGATATATTCTTCCTGAGACAAATACAATTTTATGTTCTTTATGTCTCTATGAATTTCTATGCCAAGGATTTTCTTTACAACTCCCAAATCCTTCATTGTAAATGTGTGAGATAACTTTTCTTTAAGCTCACTAATGTCCTGCATACTAGATCCTGCAATAAGCATATCATCCACATACAGTAACAAAATAATATAGCTCCCATTTTCAAGCTTCTTGAAATAAACACAATGGTCATATTCACATCTCATATAACCATGCTCATGTATAAAACTGTCAAACCTCATATACCATTGCCTTGGATCTTGCTTGAACCCATACAAGCTCTTTTTCAACCTGCACACAATTTTCTCCTTGCCCTTGACTTCATAACCAAGCGGCTGCTGCATATAAATATCTTCCTCCAAATCACCGTGAAGGAAATCTGTCTTAACATCAGGTTTCTCTAAGTGTAAATCTTCTACTGCAACTAAACTCAAAACAGTACATATGGAAGTCATCTTAACTACAGGAGAAAATATCTCACCAAATTCAATACCTTATTTCTGTGCAAATCCTTTTACCACAAGCCTTGCCTTTTATATTTTATGTCCACCCTCTTCTTCCTTGATCATGTAAACCCATTTTTTCTGCAATGCTCTTTTACCTCTGGAAACTTGACCAAATCCCATGTTTGATTTTGTTCCAAGGATTCCATCTCCTGATCCATGTCATGATCCTACTACTTGTGGGTTTCATCCTGCATTGCTTCTTCAAAACTTTCTGGTTCACCACTATCAGTCAATAATAAATAAGATAAGGAAGGTAAAAATTTTTTAGGTATACTTACCCTTTGTGACCTTGTCATTGAGATATGGGGTGTCTGAGGCTTAATCTGCTCATGTCTGCACATTTGTATCTATTTATGATAGTGACCGACATTGGTCACCTTTATCTGACGCCAGTTTGGCTAACCGAAATCGGTCTGGCTCTTCTATAACCAACGTTATTTTAGGAAACTGACGTCATTCTTGTGTTAACCGACACCGGTTATTGTGTAGACCTTGTAGTTGTCAATTTCAAATCCGAGAATGCCTTTTCTTCCACAAACTTTCTACCGGTTCATCTTTGGGTACCAAAACTTGATCCCTGTACATTCTCTTTTCATTCCAATCAATGTTACATGACTCCTAATAATATTAGCATCTTCTAAATCCCAAAAATGGAATCCAAAATCACCAAAGCCATAACCATTAAAAGTGCATCTCTTGGATTTAGCATCCAACTTCTTTCTATTTTCTTTATCAATATGCACAAAAGATTATGAACAAAATACTCTAAGAAAAGAAAGATCTACATCTTTTCCACTCCAAGATTTTTCTATTATTCCACCATCCAGTGCACTTGATGGCCCATGGTTGATTAAATACATCGTTCTGTCAACTGCTTCAGCCCAAAACAGCAAGGGTAATCCAGCATGTATCATCATGCTTCTTACACATTCCATGATTGTTTTTTCATTCTTTTAGCCACACCATTCTCTTGTGGGGTTCTAGGAACCATTCTTTCTCTGTGTATTCCATTCACTGAACATTAATCATTAAAAACCTTTCTGCAGTACTCACCACCATTGTCAGATCTAAGGCACTTTAACTTCAAATTTGTTTCATTTTCCAAAAGGGCTTTCCATCTTTTAAAAGTCTCAAAAACATCAAATTTACGTTTAATACAATAAACCCATACCTTTCTTGTGGCATCATCAATGAAAGTCACATAGTATTGGGATCCTCCATGAGAAGCTACTTGGGCTGGTCCCCACACATCTAAGTGCACAAGCTCCAATTTCTTCTCCTTCTTTGTTGCCCCAACTTTAAGAACCCTCACTTTATTTTTCTTTCCAAATATACAATGCTCACATAAATCAAGATCTACACCTTTCAAATCTGATAACTTACCCTTATCCTTTAATATTTGCATTCCTTTTTTACTCATATGGCCTAGCTGATTATGCCACATGTTTGCATCTGAATCTAAAGTAGATAAGGTAGAAAAGGAATAAAAAATACAAGTAGACAAATAAAATGTTCATACATTCTTTCCCCTTGCCACAATAAGAGCTACCTTGGAAACTTTCCAAGAATTGGTTGTGAATGTAATCATGCATCCATCTTCACCTAGTTGTCCTGTAGAAATTAGATTTCTCCTAAGGCTTGGCACATGCCTCACATCTTTCAATATCCATAGATTTACATTTTCAAATTTAATATGGTCTTCTCCTTTACCAATAATATTGCATGGTTCATTATCTCCTAAATAAACATGCTCAAAATTACCCTAGACATAATTTCTGAAATAACCCTTATTAGGGGTAGTGTGGAAAGAAGCTCCTGAATCTAAAACCCAATATTCAATTTTATTATCCAAGGAGAGAATAAGGGCATATTATATTACCTCTAAATATGTGACATTTTCCTATTTACCTTTCTATGGTACATTCTCTTTGTTTTCCTTGAACCTGCAATCCTTCTTCTCATGTCCTTTCTTTCCACAATTTCAGCAGGTTATTTCGTTACCTCTAGATTTAGTTCTGACATTCCTAGACTTTGATTTCCCATTATTATTGCTCTTGGATCTCTCCTTTTGCCTTCCTCTGCTTTCTACATTCAAGTCATTTCCAGATTATAATTCTCATGTATTTTTCCTGCATATTTCTTCATTCAAGATTATTCTAACCACATCATTTAACTTTAAAATATTAGTAGTAGACGTTGTATTACTAACATCCATTACCAAGTTATCCAAACTATCTAGAAAAGAGCATATAAATAAAAGTGCTTTCACTTCATCATCAAATGGAATATTAATCGATTTTTATTGATTTGCAATAGACTGGAAACCATTCAAATGACTAATTCTAGGCACCTGGGTCTAAAAAAATGCTCAGAAACCCAAATTATCGGGGTCACGAGATGTTCATTGATGTTATCCTTTTGTCACTATGGATTTACATAAGGATCATCGAGGTCGTAATAAACCTGCCATGAAGAATAGACCTGCAAAACCCGCAAATAGACATCAAATCCTAAAAAGAAAGATAAAGAATGAGGGTTCGAACTATCCTTAGGTGCCACAATGGTAAACTTACAACTGAACATTCCACTACATCTCAAATCCAATGTAGTTCTATGTGTGTGTGCAGAATTATGCACTAGCTTTCTCTTATGTCAATCAAACGGCAACAACAAGCAAGTAGCTAGATGTAGAATGTAATAAATGTCTACATGTAATAGAATGAAATTCCCTTCTATGAAGTGTGATGTAGAATATCAGCCCTTGTGTGCCTTTTGATGGAGCTAGATGGATGCAATTGAGCTCTTAGATGCCTTGATGGATGTAACCTTAGGTAAAAGATTAGCGTATAGTGGATTGATGGATGTGATTAAATATGTGTAAGTAAGATAAAATATAGATGATGGGGCCTCATGGGGATAGGGAAATATGAGTCACAAGAAACACACAAAGTAAAGTGGAAGAAAAGATAATTTAATGAAGAAACGGGGTGAAAAGAGTAAAGGTTTAAAAATTAGGGTAGTGATCAATGGTGACTTGGTAAGGTCGGCGGAAACAAGGGTTGGATCAATGGTGACTAGTGCTTATCAATGGAGACCTAGGTCAGTGGGTTATATAAGTGCCTAGGGAAACCAACTAATCTCATTTGTGTTATGCAAATTTGTCAATCGATATATTTTAGTGAAAGAGAATTTTGAGATTTGGAGCGAGATGGAGAGCAACAGAGTAGCAAGGAAGTATCAGAGGACTCAGAGGATGGTAAGTTCCTAAGCCCTAGATTTTTTTTAAGTTTTTATTTTATTTATTTGTTTTTGAATTTTGAGGTGGGCACTAGGGGTGGTCGTTAGTGACTAGACATGGTCGTTGTCAACTAGGGCCTGAATGAAGTAACCCGAGTCTGGACAGCACCGACCCCAACTAGTTTGGCATCGACTAGACTAAAAGGGGGAATTTTTATATTTTATGAGGATTAACTTTTGTGGGGATGTTAATGATTGTTTTTTATGGGTTTTATAGCCTAGAGACACATTATATATTCAAAATAGAGTCTCAACCATGTATGATCATATCAGAGGAGATGTTACTAACGTGGAGTGGGAACACTTAGTAGGAGTGGGGTTGGGAAGAGTCCAACACTACCAGAGCATATCGAGAGATGTGGGTTGATTTCATTGATTGATAAATGGGATGTGTGGACTAGTAAATTTTGATTCAAGATTGGGGAAATTACGGTCACTCTTGAGGATGTGTATTGCATATTGACATTGTCGATACAGGGGGAGACCATATATTTGATTATAATTGAGAGGATATTGGGTGTATTGACATGGTTTTTTGGAGTCGATGCCCCACAGATCACATTTACATCTGGGGTGTTTCATATAGAGGCACGGTATGAGCCAGGGAGAGTGAGGATCAAATTGATTTGTTTAGTGATGATGGTTATCTTATGTTACACACTACCAAATTCTTGTGGGGTGATATTCCCATGGACATTGTCAAGGGTGCTTGTAGATATCATAGTGTACATGATAGTTTTTGCATTTGGAATTATTGGCTTAGGTATACCATCAACTATGGATGTATTCGACATAGAGGAGGTAGGGATTACAAGTTGGTTTTTTACAAAACTATTGGACTTAAGAGCATATAGTCATGATTAGGCCTCCAAGGCTTTCATGGGTAGCTGGAGACCATATTGAGTTATCAGCTAAATTTTTGAGATGGAGGGCCGACTAGTCCCATGGATATAGAGGGGAAAGAGGGGAGGATTGGCATATAAATAGATTGGGGGATTAGATGTGGATCAAAGCAGATGGAGGTTATATTGCAAATTTCTCACATGGCCAAGGTAAAATATTGAGTTATATGGTATGAGGAGGATCAAATGGGTCTTGGGACACAAGTTGGAGATGGTGGAGGAAGTTTAGTTTCCACAATAGATGCGGCAGTTTGGGGTCGTCCAGACATTGTCAAGGGATCCTATTAGATATATAATGGAAGAGGAAGAGAGATACTTGCCTAGTCCGATGATGGTTGATCCATTGGAGGAGTTAGGGTATCCATGAGATAGTGATGAAGATGTGGAAGTAGGGACTATATTTATAGAGTTGGTGATATAAGCGTGGGAAATCTAGGTAGTCAAGGAGAGGGCAGAGTTAGGACTGGATGAGGAAGAGGTGGTGCCAATAGGAGGGGAGGACGTAGAACCTTGAGGAGATGAGGGTGGAGATGGAGGAGTAGTAACAAAGGTGGCTAGATTATAGGATGAGTTGGATGTGATGTAGCAAGAGAGGGATGTAGAATTTTAGGCGATAGTAGAGGTGCACCAAGAGTGTGATGCCATATGCCAGGAGATAAACTTGGTCTTCTAGCAACAAGACCACTATAGGAGGTAGAGAGAGGTGTATCAAGTGTAATATGGAGATCTCATATCTATAATCGCTACGGAGTTAGAGATCGAGGCACATGGGGCCTAACAGGGAGTTGGTTGGATGGCATCACTTAGGACTATGTTGATGGAACAATACCAAGCACTGAGCGAGGAGGATCATTACTATTAGTAGATAATAACTACCAGATTTCCCAAGGTGCTACGATATGTAGCACACTTAAACAAAGAAAGGATGTCGGGGAGATCTGGACATCGGATGGCTTTGGGGATCACGACTAGCATGATGCATCCTGGACATGATCGAGGTCTAAATGAGGTACCAGATGGTGGGCAAGGAGGAGGACAAGCTCCCACACTAGGAGGGAAAGGATCCAACCTTAGTTCATTTGATCTCTAGTACACCCTCTACTAGGTGGAAATTTCGGTGATAGATATTTCTTATGTATAGACCTTCTAGATAGAGCCCATTTTGAGGCTTATCCCATGTGTATAAAATCATACATACATACATGTGTGTGTGTGTGTGTGTGTGTGTGTGTGTGTGTGTGTGTGTGGTGTGTGTGTGTGTGTGTGTGTGTGTGTGTGTGTGTGTGTGTGTGTGTGTGTGTGTTATTTATCTTGTGTTGTGTGATTATTTGTTTATGCTTGTGTTTTATTTAGATGTTGGATCATTATTATGGATGTGATGATTTATGATGACATATATGGACTAGATATTTGAGTAGAACATGGATGTGTAAATGTGATGTGATGATAGAGTAGACATGATGTATATATAGATGATAAATACATGTGATGGACATGGATAGATAGTTGTTAGATGAAGAATAAATTATATGACATAGATTTTTGTGATATAAAAAAATATTATAGGTGTGATTTTGAGATTAGAATAGATGGGATGAATTTAGATATAGATGTGGATGATATGATATGCATTATTGTGATGCGAGGAATATAGTAGATTTTATTTAGAGAGTAAAGTGGATGTGATGAATTTAGATATAAATTTGGATTAGATAATTAAATTATGGATGAGATATTATGGATTCATATGAACAAATGACACTTATTCATAGCAAGGAGTGCATGTAGGATTGACACTTTTTGGACTAGGTTGGAGGTAAACTTGAAAGGTAACTATACGTCTTAAAATCAACACATGATCTCAAGTGAACGTGACCTCCCGAGGTTGTGTTGGGACAGCCATAATGGAATGGATAGATGGTTATGTGAATGGATAACTATAGTGAATAGGGGAAACGTATGAAAATGAATAGAATGGCTAAAAAGGGATCAAGGTAATATAATTTCCTCAATGGGCACTGTGGGAATCTACTCGTCTAGAGTAAAAATTCTTGCCTCATTTGGGCGGGTGTAATGGAGTGATCGAGGATATGGACACACGAAGGATTCTATCAATGTCTATGTCACCAAACACTCTCCAACCCAGTTGTGGAATGTGGGGGAAATATCTTGCATTTTCCTCGTAGAATCCTCAGGACAAGGTCATGAAGGTGTGGGAGGAAATGTGTGGATATGATTGATGAGTGGATTGTGGGAACTAGTTTTGTCTAGGATGATTCTACCAGAACTCATAAGAATTGTCTACTTTGGTGTTCAGCGTTTTTAGTTATGAGATGATGGTAGGTGGAAGTGGTGTGGACTGGAAAACCAAGATTCTAAAGCTCATGTCAATGTCTGTAAATAGGTAAGATGTGATCGGTTGTGTGACTCAGGGATCATACACGTAATCTCTCGGTTGTTGTGGGCCATGAATGGTCATTTGGAATGTGCAAACTATCAAACTAGAGAAGCAATAAACTCGCAATGTATCCATAAAAGGAAAGGTTGATGTTTAAACCTAGGCCAACCAAGAACATGTGTGGAATTGTATTACTTTCTGTATAATTAGTCTATGTGCCTAATTAAAAAATGAAAGAAGAAAAATGAATCAAAACAAGAAATTAAATCTATCTAATTTTTTTGTATATTTCTAATGATTTAACGAAAGGGAATAAAACAAATAAAATGAACTAATTAAATTAATCTAATTTTTTTGTATTTTTATGTTTACTCGAAAATATAGGAAATATGCACACACAATTAAACTTATTATAAATAATTAAGATTCCTTCTACACTATATCTAAACAAGCAAACAACCGGATGTGGTTATTTCTTTGTGCAAAGGGGATATAATCTATTCTAATTAAAACATAACTTTTCCAATTTGTATTTGTGGATTACTAATTCCTTTTTTCTTACGTCAGAGTCATGGAAAGAACAAAAATGCTTCTCAGAAGCTTTCTTACCTTGAAACTTCCCTGGTAGAAATCACATGATATATGGAAGCTTATAAAAATGAAAGTAAATTATAACTAACACAGAAAAAATGCAAAATCTTTCTTTCAGAAAAACTTCTCGTGCAAATCCACAGGGATAGGCAGGGAAGCAACTTTCAATATAAGCTTCTTACAAATAAACTAAAGCTACAGTAATTGTACTTTTTTTTAATTAATAGGTTCTAACAAATTATGTAATAAAATCTAATTCAGACAAAAAAAATCTTTAAGAATCCAAATGCATCCCCAACCTGGAACATAGAACTATGAAAATTTCAGTGTTGGTTTTGATTTATCATCACGTCATCTTCTTTTCTAATTAAGTGTTCAAACAAGTCCATGGAACTGTGTTGGCTTGTGTGGAAGAAATGATGAAGAGGTGTTGGAGCTGGAATGGCTTACAAGCAATATGGTAGCAACGCAAGCAAGATAGCTGAGCTTGCTTGTGTATTTCTTGGCAAGATTACGTGTAGCATAACAATGTAATTCAAAGCAATAATCTCTAAACAATTCTCTTAGTAGAAGCTTGGCTCTTATAGGAAAAAGGAAGGGAAATGGTCCAATCCATTTAGTAGCCAAGAAGTCCCACATATCTCAAAGAAGGGGAAGTTAACTCAGAAATAACAAACGGAAAGGAATTATAAGTTGGTACACATCAAATGAGCTCAAGAACAATTGAATTGGTTAAGAAACATGCGCTAAAATCAAGTTTGAAGAAGTTGACATGTGTTCAGAACACACTGGAAAAGGCTCAAGAAAAACCACATAAGACCATTGGTCTACACAGAGGGCTAGTTGCATAACCTCCAGGGAGGTTATGCAGCCACCATTGAGGGTAGATTGGTGGTTGTGTAACCACCAGGGTGGTTCCGTAATCGTCATGACAGTTCCGTGACTTAAATTCAAAAGCTAAGGAAAAATCTTGTAGAATGATAAAGGAAAGTGGGAAAAGCATGGAAATGATCAAAGAAAGCATTGTAGGCTACAAATATATACTGCTAATGGGAAATTAGACTCGAACACCATTAGAAAATTATTTACAAATCATTGGGGATTTTAAACCGTTCCAAAAATGTAGCACGTGCAAAATTGGGTACGTACATATTTCCCCCTCTGAGAAGCATTTTAGACATAAAGTGGCGTAAAACGTAGAGTCCGAGTATGGTGTTCCCAAAATGGGAAGTTTAGAAATTATACTTGGCACACCTGTGTGTTGAAGTGATGACATTCCAAGCTTCCTACCACCTGCGAGAAAAAATGGGAATAAAGTGTAGATATAATTTAGAATCTACAAAACACACTAAAATAAAACAAGTGGACTTACCATATCTGTGGGGATAGGAATATACCTATTCCGGTTCTCCAACCTTGCAAAACACACACTCAAAACAGAGTTAAAACATGTTATATATAACCAAAATCACTATTTTTTAGAAATCATTTTCACTCACCCACTTAGAGATTTTCGAGCTCTGGATCACCTGTGATAGTTTCGGGCGTAAGTACATTCGAATCAACAAGCATCCAGATGTGATGGTGACCCCACCAGCAATAGGAGCAGTGGCTCAGAGATAATTTAGTTATTTGAATTTGTTTATTTTTAACCTACAATGTGAAAAATCTGGGAATTCAAGCTAGGGGGTTATTTTTGTTGATTTTGTAGTCAAAATGTTCACTAGGGAGGCACACGTGGGATGTGGCTTCTATTTCATTAAAATGGTGTTTTTTTGTCTTTTTTGGGGTTTTTGGGTCCCAGGGTACGGTGTACCCTTCGCGTATAGAATTGTTGCTCTGCACAGGCGATGGTTGTGCAACCTCTGCTCTACGTAAAGGGGCAGTTCCACAACCGCCACAGTGATTACGCAACCGCCGCTCAACACAAAGGGGTGATTACGTAATTATTGAGGTAGATACTAAAATTGGCCAAGTGTAAAGAAGTTTTTTGATTTTTTTTTTATTTTATGATGTTTTTGATGAGTTTATTATGTATGATATGTCTCTAACTTGCTATTTTTTGTGTTTTGGTAAATACACAGTTCATATGTGAGATGGAGCCGATCCAAAGAGTGTGATTTGATTCTTCCTATCTTGAATTCACTGTCTAAGGCTAAGAGAGACTTATTACATAGGGTGGGGATATGGAGATTTTATTGAACATAGTTAGTAGTGCCAGTGAGTCACCTGTTGTGAGACATATTGAGCTATTGGGATGTAGACTAGAACACTTTCATGTTTCCTGGGGTCTGAGGAGAGTGGACCATCACATTAGAGGATGTTCATAGGATTCTAGGTGTTCCTATTACATGCAAGAGATTGACTTTGAAAAGTGTAGGATCATTAGTGGTATCTCGGAAATGGGCTACCAGTAGGAGGATGGCTTGCCATGCCCTGTTGGTTCTAAGCAAGGTATGAGATTACTATCATTCACCTCTACCCCTGTCCATTCCTTGCGTAAGGCCATTATTGGTATTTTGGCTTTGCTCTTAGTGGGAGACAAGGACGGGGACAAGCTACTTTACTGTTGGACCCCCATCATTTAGAGCATAGAGTAACATGGCCGCATATATGCATGGGGTGTAGAAATATTAGGGGCCAAGTATCATGATCTCTACACGGTTATTCAACTACAGGGAAAGGCCCTTAATCATCCTACTTTAGTGATGTGTTGGGTATATGAACACATGGTCCCCTACCAGAGGTGAGCTGGCATATCCGACCATAGAGCTATCATGGCAGTCAGATGGATAGTTATGGGCCCACTCAGGGGGAAACAATACCTAGTGGCTACTCTTACCACAAATGACATGATCACATAGTTGTACCAGGATATGGATAGATTCTGGGGAATGAGAGGATTATTATGGCCACATGCAGTACCACACTCTAGTTAGTAGACCGGATCGACATGTTTGAGACTCACCCTGTTGACAAAGTGTTGCAGTAGTTTTGGCTAGCTTATATTGATGCCCTTCTAGTGGTTCCCATAGTTTACAATGGAGTTCAAGAGGCTAGAGCCGGCCCTAAGGGCCAACTTGGATGGACAATCGTTACTCCTGGCGTCCTAATTAGTTCATCACGGGTTATTCCAAATTCATCCAAACTAGGGGTGATGTTACAGATTGTGCTTAAGCACGTAGTGGGGAGGAGGAGGAAGAGGCCGAGGTGGGGATGGAAACCAAGGACAAGGCTAAGGAGGATGCTAGGAAGGATACTCGAGAGGAGGGACATGAGGATGGAGATGAGGAGGAGACTAACACTAAGTGGATTTCCACTGGACTAGCCTCCAGAGCAGTGAGGACCAAGGTTGAGGCCAAGGAGGAGACTCCTCATTCATAGGAGCCTCTTCTACGTGAGGGAGGGGGTGATGAGTAGTATGTTATGGGACAATGGGTGGATTTGGAGGAGATCAAAGAAGAGGGAAAAGTAGATGAGGTTCCTGTAGCAGCTCCATCACCACCGCCAATACCAGTAGACCCATCATGAAAACCAGGAGATCTGAGTAAGTGAGTATTCTCCTCTCGACTCTACTACTTAGACTAGAAATGTTAGTGAATTACGCACTATATATATATATAATTTTTCTAGCTTGTTGTTGCTTTATTTTGTATTACAACTACGGGAGATGGCTAGTGAGATCTTATTCGCAGCATTCTTGTGAATACCTTCACACACCCCATAGGCATGACAAGAGACAAGCTACTTGTGGAATCAGGGTAGTTGATCATGGCGGGGAGGCACACCAATGTATTTTCTCTAGCATGGATTGCAGTGGGATCCATGAGAAATATGATAACTAACTTCGTTGCATATCAGTTGATTGATAGGAAACAGCGGCGAGAGCATTCTCGTAGTGAGGCCACCACCGATAGGTCACTTAGTTCATCCTCTCATGGTAATTCTCATAGGTCTGTATGTGGAGGCTCTCACTCCCTTCATAGGAGCCGTAGCAGGAGCCCCATCTGTGTACCTTCATCTAGATCTCATAGAGAGGGATAGGCCATAGGCCTTTATTACTTTGGATCATTTTTGGTTGTGTATACTTATTTTTTGGATTTTGTGCTCATTGTGAGAATTTTGACCACACTTAGTGTGTGATAAAATTGTATACAAACTCGGATTTACAAATATATATACATATATGTTTATTTTTGGCTCAGATATCTTGTGTAATAGTTTACTCATTCATAACTTGCTTCATCTATGTACTCTTAGATGTGTAGAATCTTCGATGATTTTTTTTATATGCTTTTATGAATGCATGTACGGATGATGATGATGCAAATGTGTAACAAAATGACTTTTTTATTTTTTTTCTTTTGCTTTTTTGATATATATGTGATGCATATGCGGATGAATTGCAAACTTAAAACTTACGTTTTCAAGCAATATTTGATATTCCTGTTTTGTTGGCAAATTTGATGAAAATGATATAATAATAAAATGAACCCACTCCATTCTTAACTCCACACAACCAATAAGATGCGAGGGATTAAAATCGAGATCCAATAAAGACACAAGTTATATGAATTTGATGAATGGAAGTAATGATATGAAGATAAGGCTTTGATAAAGACCCAATTAGGAAACTACAACTCAACTCTAGGCAAGGCTAGCTATCTGATTTAGAATGTAATTTACTTGCAATTTTAACTAGACTTAGACCCATAGATGGCCTCTTGATTGACAAAATTTGGTTTTATGTATTAACTCTCATATAAATTATACATCTAACTCATTTTTTGGACTCAAAGAACTTTTTATTTATTGACTTTTTACAACTTATTGATTTATGTGAAAGGACCCTCTATATCTTTCCCTATGCTTCCAGTAAGAAATATGGGCTCAATACCAAGGACAAGGCATAGGCAAGTAAGGGCACTTCCCTCCTTTCTTGGCCTCACACTACCTATAGGAAGCATGGGCTCATCACCAAAGATTGGTAGGGCAAGGAAGTGTGGTGTTATTTTTCAAAAGAAAGAAATTTTGTATTCATTGTTTAATTTATCTTCTTTTTTTCTTTGATTTTATTGATTTTTGACTTGTGATTTTGGGAGGGAAAACTTTCCCCTAGCCTCAACCCCATGCAACCAGTAGGATACAATGGCTCATCACCGAGGGTTGAAGTAGGTGAACAAGAAATTTGGGTGAAATGTTGTAGATTGATTTTTTCAAAAGAGAGATTTTTGATTAAAGATGTGACATTAAGAATATTTTATTATAGAATATGGGAAAAACACCTAAGCTATAAGTAGCCGTGAAAAGAACTAATTGTGTAGGTCTTGGTAGGATTAATGTCAAAACTTCATCTAGTAGGATGATACAAGATTGAATATTTTAAAGATGATATAATGAATGGTTGAAGAAGTATGATTGAATGTTTTTCCAATTCTTATAAAATTTTGAAATTTACTTGAAAAATAAGTCTCTTTTTCCGCAATTTTATAAAATGATTATGCAAATGATATGCAATATGGATGCAGTGGTGTACATGTGGAAATGCAAATGAATTATGTGTAGAAGTGTTTAAGGTGAAGTGAATTGACTGATTCACCAAACTCTTCACCTTATAAAGTACACAAATGATACGTGCCATTCTTATAGTCCTCCAAGACTTGATATGGACCTAATCAATTTGGTATGAATTTTCGACCTTCATCAGTATTCTTGTCGATCTAGATATCTAATCTCAAAACTAGGTCTCCTAATTGTATCTCTCATTCATAGACCTTTTTATTATACTAATGACACATTCTATCAGCATAAACACTATGGCATTGCTCAGTTGTAAGTCGAGCTTCATCAAGGGTTTCTAATTGCACTAATCATGCATCATGGTACATGTCTTCATCCAAAATTCCTTGCAAAGATATGTGAAGGCTAGGTAACTCAATTTCCAGCGGTAAGACCACTTCACATCTAAAGACTAAATAAAAGGGGTTACCCACGTAGGAATCTACACCAACATCCTATAGGCCCACAAGGCCGGAAATATCTTTCAATACCAGTCACTCTTATTCTCATTGACCACTTTTAGGAGTATGGATGTAAATGTCTTGTTTTTAGCCCCAGCCTGTCCATTAGCCTGAAGGTAATATAAAGAGGTTGTGTGATACAAGATTTTGAATTATGAACACTACTCATTCACCACTTTTTTCTTAAAGGACATGCCATTATCTGAGATAATAAATTGTGAGACTCCATACCTGCAGATTATCTAATTCAAAATGAAATTAGCGATCACATACCCATATATAGTAGTGAGATGCATGGCCTCAACCTACTTTATAAAATATTTCATGTCGTAATGATAAAGTTGTGTCCATCTGTTGATGAGGGAGAAAACTTCCCTATCAAATCTAGACCCTGAGTAGAAAAGGGCTAGGGTATCACAATTGGCTATATATATTGAGCAGGGATGTGTATCTCATGAGAAAATTCTTGACATTTATGGCACCTGTGCACATACTCTACAGCATCATACTCTAAAGTAGGCCAAAAGTAACCCATACGATGAATTTTTTGGGTAGTAGCATGCCCTCTGAAATTACCACTACAAACTCCGCTATGGGCTTCAAAGAGGATATTTTCTTATTCTTCTTCATCAAGGCATCTTAACAACATACTATCAAAGGCTCTGTGATAGAGAACTTCTTCCACAATCACATATTTGGTGGCTATGACACGTAGTCATCATCTCTGTTGTGAATTTTCTCCTTTGGGATATACCCGATCCATAATGTTGTTAATAATGTTAGTGTACCACATACACGCGGCATTGGGAGGCTTTATTTCCATGTAAAATACTCACTCATCATAGAAATCCAAATCTACTAAATCTCCATAGTCTATGGGGTTATCCACTAACCAATCAACAATAATTTTTCCTTTGATGGAATTTTGGTTGATGAAAGTGAGTTTGAAGTCACCCATCAATGTGAGAAAACATCCAGCCCTCTTGGATAAGGCACCCTAAGACAAGAAGGTTTGTAGCTGATCAGACTTGATGATCACTCATGTTTCCTAGTTAAACATGTAATGCCTTAACCTTTTTGTTGTAAAAATTATCGCCATGCATTCTTTCTCCTTCTACATATAACATGTCTCATATTCAAGCAGAGTTTGGCTAATGAATTAAATGGAGCACTCACATTTATCATCTTCTTCATGTACCAACATGCAAGCTAGCGAGACCTCGGTGGCTCAAGAGTATAAGATCAGAGGATGGTCGGCCTTGGGATGCATGATTGTAGGTGTTGACATGAGAAAACACTTGGCTGACTCAAATGCCTCATGGTATTCAGAATTCCACTCTTTACTACACTCCTTCTCTAGCAAGTTATTGATGGGATTGACGGTGCAAGTTAGATTAGGATTAAACCTACAGATTGCCCTAAGTTTACCTATAAAATACCTAATGCTTGATTCATGTGAAGGTGGATTCATTTCCAAAACCACCTTAATATGTTTTGGATCTACATCGATTCCTCATGAGGAAACGATATGCCCCATTAATTTTCCTCCCATCACTTCAAACACACATTTTTCAGGATTCAACGTTGCACCATATTCAATAAGATGAGGGAGGATAATGTGAAGCACCTCAGAGTGATCACAAATTTTCTTGGATTTAGCCAAAAGATCATTGACATAAGATTCTACAATCTTATGAATAAGATCATGGATGATGTATGTCATGGCTCGTTAATAAGTAGCTCTAACATTTTTCAAGCCAAAAGGCACGACTGTGTAGAAAAAGGTTCCCCAAGGAGTGGTAAATGTTGCCTTGGTTTGATCCTCTCAAATATCATTATCTAATTATAGCCGGAGAATCCATCCATAAGTGAAAATAATTCATAACTAGTCATTGCATCTACAATGACATCAATGGAAGGCAAGGGAAATTCATCTTTAGGACAAACTTTGTTGATGTCTCTAAAGTCAATACAAATGTGTATATTCTCATTATTTTTAAGGACCGGGACGATGTTAGATGCCCACATGGAATAGTCTACTTGTTTAATGAAAACCACTTGAAGGATCTTCATTACTTCTTCTTTAACCATTAAATCCACCTTTGGCTTCATGGGTTATGGCTTCTTCTTCACAGGCTTGGCATTGGAATTCTTGACAAGGTTATAAACTACCATGTCAAGATAGATTCCTGACATTTCCTTCTAAGTAAAGGTGAATGATTTTGAATGTTCTTTGAGTACCTTCATATGTACTTCTACCTCATTTAGAGTCAAAGAGGAACCAAGATTCAAGATCTTAGGATCCTCCTCTGCCCCTTTATTAATATTTATGGTTCCTTCTATCAAAGAGGTGTTACCCTCTTCAAACTCAGGTGGAGTGAGAGGTAGTTTCAATTCTTCTCCCTCTACCTCATAGATCTCATGACCTTCTAATGAGGAAGGACACATTGTCGGATCTTTAAAGTAGGAGGAAGGGTGGGGCCTAAAAAAAAGCCTCTTTTATGGTGTGTGGTTTTTGTACCTAAATTTACACCTCCTTTGGGGCCAGGTAGTTTTGACAAACACACTGAGGAACTTATAAGAATACAGGCTTACAGATTTTATGTCATTTGTAGCCGGGAAAAAACTTGAAAAACTTATTGAGACTAGGCTTCAGAGGGCTTGGGTGACACATACAAAAGGAATGGAAAACCCTTCTACTTTAAGTCCTTCCTACAATCGAGGTGAGAGAACCCAAGGGGAAACCTAAAATATAGTAGAGGGGATGAATCTTTTACTTCTCAATCTCTTTGAGGGAAACGAATAAATTTGGGATAAACATTTCCATAAACACAACACTTTACTTTCACAAGTTGTCACACAAAGTGATGTGTACACTTAGTTCCCCAGACATAGGTTACTATAGACATATAAGCTTCATTGATGTTGCATTTTTTGATAAAGGGAATGAAAATCAATGGTTCCCTTCACTAATATTTGTAAATAACATAACAAGATGACAGACAGAGGGTTTGTATTATACGATGAGACTCGAATTATATTTTTTTGTAAGTATGGGGGATTTTCAAGATAATATATCACTTAATAACACTACTCATTGTACTTACTTTAGGCATACATGAAATCCTAGACAATGAAGAAAAATTCATCAATAAGTCATAGTTTCGATTTAAAGAAAATATTTACATTTATTGATACTCAATTATGACAAATATTTCACATAATCCTTAAAATACTCAGCATAAAATCTAATGCAAATATTTTAATGAAGCATTTCTTGTTTTTGATCTCATACATTTAAGATACACTAGAAAGCTTACAAAAATCCATCAACAAAATGATTTCAGCTATGATTTTATAATTGTATCCAATATTGTAAAGAAAAATATCACACCACAATATTGAAAAAATGACCAAGGCTTAATCAGTAAGGAAAGACCAAATGTAATTCAGAGGAGCAAGAAATTCAGAATTACAACAGAAAATGTGATTTCTCAACTAAATGTTTAGTACATAAAATCCAGAACATGTAATCCAACTTCATAGTCAGAAAAATTTCATTTTAATCTACCAAATTCTTGAAAAAGGAACATGAAAACAAATGATCTCAATTCATGTTAAATGACTATATAGTGTAATCATCTTAACATTTGAATTTAAAAGAGTAAACTTAAAATGTATTTCTTCTAAACAATTTTAAGTAGTATCACAACAAAATATATCAATTCTTTTCTTTTTAAAAGCTTAAGAAAAAACCCCCCTTTAATATGAGGATGAACCCCTCATACTTTTAAATATTTTACTAAATTTTCCCCAAAAAACACATCAAAAGGTCCCTTTAATCCTTGCTTCGTGTAATTCAAAATCTACAGAGGAAATATCTACTATCTAAAAAGATTCCCTTTTACTCATGATTGGACTAGATGAAAGAAGAAAACCATGTGATGACACCTGGAAGAATTAGAAAAGATATTCTTTTACTTTTAACAGACTCTATCGTTCTTCTTTTTACTTTTCATGATCTGTTCTAGTGGATTGACTTGAGCTTTCCCCTACCCTATTCTTATAGGCATCAGACTTTTCAAACATTTGAGTAACATTTTCCTCATCAAGCCCTGAGTGGTAGTTGAAAATGTATTCATGTTTTGTACTTATTTCATCAATCTCCAAAAAAGACATATTTTTCTTTCTTCATCCTTTTTAATCAATTTATCAATTTTTAACTCAATGTATGCCCAATCCTACATAGTGGATGCACTGAAAACCCTCAGTTCTCATGGTTTTCCAATAACATAATCCCTAAAAAAATTAATTAAATTTTCGGTGCTCTCCATTATAATTGTTTCTCCATTGTCTATCCCAATTAATTTTTCTATCAGAGCATGAAGGCCACTAATATAATCCATTATTTTTCTCTCAATTCATCAAGAATTTCAAAATATTTTACCAAAATCTCCACTCTTACTTTTCCATATTGTAATATTCATGTTGATTCCCTACAGAATCAGGAGACACAATACCCTCTTTAACGCCATGTCATCACTTAAGTCTTTGATAGCTTCCATTTTTATTAGTATATCACTCCACATTTGTTTTTTAGCATCACATTTATCCATTAATGCCTTGGTTGCTTCTACCTTTTCAAACATATGAGAATAATTCTTTACAAATTTTGTGATTATTGATTCAACTCTGGAAACCAAATCACTCTCCCATTGGATAGTTGCATACCCTCTTTCTCTTAAGTTATTTACTCTCTTGATGTCATCATTGGTGATCTTTGGGACTTCAACTTGCCCTTCCTTATGAGTTCTGGTCAATTTTCTAACCAAGCTGGAGAGTGCCTCATTCTTGGCCTTCAAATCCTTCTTTGTTTCTTTGAACTCATAAATCCTTTGGAATACCCCTTCTATTACTACAGAAAAATCATATTTCATTTCTTCAGTAGAAGGCTTACCTAATGAGAAATTTTAGACCTATAAATCAGATGGGGATGCTTCCCCTCGGAGCACACCATCTTTGGGAGTTTCCACATCCATGAATATTTGTTATTTCTTACTTAGGGTTGCCCTAGAGATGAATTTTGCCTTTTTAGGTGGTCTTGTTGGGTTGAGGAGAGCCATGCGATGTATATCATCGTCATTTAGTTGTATTTTTACCTTCTTCTTCTTCTTTGGGATAGTACTAATTACCCACTCTCTTATGGGAGACATATGTTCATCCAGTGGTTGTAGAGCTAGAGCCACAGGGATAACTGCAAGGGCTTTGGAATAAGAAGAAGGAATAGACATACCTTCTTAGGTTGCATAAATAGGTTCCTCCTGAGTATCTAATTCTACAAGTCCACCCTATCCCTCAATTCCATCCATAGGTTCAGATTGATCCCCTATTTCTTCATCTATTTGGGGCAGTTGGCCACCAACTTCCTTCTCTTTTTTGTGGTTATTCCTCACTCATTTTATTACTAGGGACAGAGATTTTCTTGTTAGATCCCTACGGGATGGTTTGAGTTGTGGGAATGCGAGCTTCAATAATTTCTACATTTACTTTAGTGTCTTGAGATATTGTTGTAACTGTGACATCTGAAGTTCTTTCATTTGCTTCATGTACTGATAATTCCTCAACATGAGGTTGTACTTCATGTCTAATACTATGTTTCTCTTCTTCTGCCACATCACTTGGATTTGGCAATGGGGTGGTCTTAACATGCTCTTGTGGAATATTTGAGACATCAAGTAGAGGAGTATTCATGATGGGTTGTTCCTTGATAGTAAAAGTAACAAGAGCTATTGGAATGATAGGTGTTTCCATCACATGTACAGGCTGCTAAATGAGTAGAGTTGCAGGAGATTGGGTGATAGCAGAAGAGATAACAGAGACATAAGGATTCATTACTTGTCTAGGGGTTTCTTCCTCCTCCAAATCAACCCTTTCAGATGTTTTAGTTCTCTTCCTCTTTCGAAGCTGGAATTTTTTCTCCTCCTCTGATCCCTGCAAGCTAGTCTTTGGTGTTTGAATTTCATGAGGACTCTCAAACAATTTTTCCTCCCTAGAATTCTTAAGAGTGGGTTCCATTACTTCCTCTTTTCCTTTGGATCTTGAAGCAAATGTTGGCACAATTTTTAAGGGAGTAGCATGAATGATAGGGCACTCAAACATACCTTGCCATCTTCAATTAATAAAAGACATCATACACCTTGAAACTGTTTATATTCCCTTCCATTAGAAATTTTGGAAATTCTCTGGGAAAATCAATATTGTAAATAAGGTAAAAGGCCATGAAAATTCTCCCATTTCGGGATTTTCTCCTCTTCTAATTTGGGCAACTCTCATCATTTTCTCATGAATACGGTTACTTATGATCTTTGCATAGGGGAGAGGCTTTTTGTTTGTAAGTATCACCTAAATAAATTGAAACATCCATTCCTGAAAGAAGCCAGTATATTCCATACCCATTACTCGATTCAACAATGTAATCACATCTCCAACTTCCTCAATAAATTTGACCCTATTCAACTTATTTTTCATTCTAGGGGTAGAAGTTCGCATATTATTCAACCAATGGTCATTCATATATTTTTTCCATTTCTTTGAATGTGAGTTCCAGTACTCCTGTGTAGAGTCCTTGGTAATAGCCACCTCTTCTCTTGTGGGGATAAAACCTAAAATTATGTCAAATTTTTTCTCCTAAAAAGATAAAACCAAATCTCCCCTTCCATCCTAAACTTCTCTGGAACTGCAAGATCATGGTGTTGAGAATATACACATATAAGCTCCAGGTATGGCATAGTAGGAGGGATAGTAGCAGTGAGGTCAATGCCATTGTTATCTATTTGGGTCATGGCATTACTTCTTTCAGGAGAGTATAGACTCTTCTTAAATTCTTCTAAGTCAGTAGATGCAATATTAGAATCTAAAATTCTGTCTAGAGGGGAACTAAGGTTGGGAATTTTTTGGGGGGGGAACAAATAGATCTTCATGATTCTAGCTTAATTTTATCACACCTCTTTTCAAAAAAAGATCCAAAACTCTTAAACCAACTCTAAAAGATTACAGAAAATATAGGAACTGATGTACTTACCATTTCACTGAAACTCCAATTACTGCTCAAAACTTGACTGAGAAGGCACTACAACTAAATTTTGATCCTTGTGTTTGATTCTTACTTCGGCTATCCTTCGATACTTAAAAATATTTTCAAAACATCATATCTTGGATTCATCAATAAATTACTTTATAATAAGTTTCCTTATTAATAGTTCATAGATTCGTGCATTAATGTCGAAGATTGCGTTCAAGGGGAGTTTTCGTAATTTTCATTTTTCTTTTCTTTTCAACCGTTGCAATCTTTTCACATTCTATCACCCATGTATCTCTTCTACATGAGTCTTTTGCATAAATGAGCTTTACTCTCGTACGGTTAGTACATTAATGAACTGCCTCTTTTATTGTTAATAGGATTTGGAAGAGTTTTGTAAAATGATATGCACACCATTATTGTAACATGTGAAACGCACTTCCTTCTCTGTTATCATATATGCAATATGCCTAGTTCATGTTCCTAAGTCATTCAGGCCTTGGGTTTATTTTTACCAACTGCATATCTTAAAATATCATGAGACTTTATTCCCCTTTTTCCTAGTGTCCCGACCTTCCTCTTCACATATTACTTTCCTCTTACTTATTCGTCGAAGGATAGAAAAAATGTAAACTTGACCCGATCAGCCATTGTTCACTTTGGTTACCAAGTTAACACATGTCCTCCTTCGGGCTTCAGACTTACAAATTCAATTTACACTTTACCGGGTGTCAAGTGCAAAGGTGAACAAAGGCCCATCTCCTCATTCTGATAATATCTTTATACATTTTTTCTTTCAAGGAACGGGGATGTGTTCACATTTTACATTATTCTCATGTGAGTATTCTTGAGAGTATTCCATCGGGCCTTAGGAATTATTTTGAACCTTGCATATTTATATTTCTTCAACAAACATTCAAATTAAGTCTGATATTATGAAGCAAACCAAAATATGCCACATGCCTTCGGGTGTCGGGGAACAGAATGCAATTTGCACAAGGATTAACAAAGGATGACACCCAAGGATAATTTTACATGTATTGATACGATTGTTTAACAAATTTCACATGAAAATAATTTCTTTGAACAAGTCATGAAAAATTTTGGAGGAACATTTAAAATAAAGGGATGAGTTTAAAGACGAGCACCAACATGTGGGATGAAGGTCTATATAAGCATTGAGGAATCTTAGGATTTCCTCATCATTCTCCATAAATTCCATAGTAGCATGTTCATTCTTGACCTCAACATATGCCAAAATTGCATTGGCACTCTTCAAACCAAGGGTTCGAATCGAACTGAGACCGTAAACTCGGTTTCCTGTAAGTCCTCGCTCAGACAAAACCATGAGGAAGTTGTGGCCATGGAATTGGCCAGTTGATTTTTCTCTCTATGTATGGCATCAATAGAAATTGATTTAAAACCATTACAAAATTCTAGTATGGTGGATTTGTAGAGCTTCAAGTTCTCGGCTCTAGTCTCCTATACTTAAGATATTTGGTTAACAACAAGTTGGGAGTCACCAAAAACTCTAACGTTGTTGTTTCCCATTCTCTTGGATATGATGAGACCAAGAAGAAGAGTCTTGTCCTCTGTGGTGTTACTTGTACGTTTAAATTTTAACCTAAAGGAAAAAGGCATGACCCTCCCCTCTAGAGAATTAAGGATCACCTCTGCCCTAGTGTCATTATGGCACTTCGTACCATCATAGTTGAGAGTAAAACAATCATTAGGGAAGATGGAAGTTTTATTTTTCTTTGATTCTTATTCCTTGACTTCTAAAACCTTAACCATGAAAATACCTTCAAATTTGTCAGCTAGAAGAGTGGTGATTCCAAGAGCATGGCCTATGCCTAAGGGATCAAAAGGAAAAATGATAGGTGAATCATTCTCCAACAACTTAACTATTTCATCCTTAGTTTTTGTTGATAGCATTTCTACTACAACGGATTTTTTTAATCAGTTTTGACCCCTTCAATTGCCTTAGGGGCCTCCAACTTAGTTGTAGGGACAAGGTTATTCATAGGCATTGGCCTTTGTGGCCTGTATAACTGGTTGGTTGGGAAATCAAACTCGATATGAAATCCCAACTTCTTCTTCAAGTTGGCTAAGTGGATATCAAATGGCTTTGAGTCACCCTATGCCATGAATATCTTCCCCAATTGTAATAACCTAACCTTTTGAAACATCATAGAGGGAATGGCTTTCATGTGATGAATCCAGATGTAGTCGAGAATCATATTATAGTTGGTTTCTCAATCTATAATATAAAACTAGATTAACACGGTCTTGGGTCTGAGGGTTATAGGAAGCACAATAGTTCCAATAGAAGTTTATTTGAGACTATCATACCCTCTCAGCATGTTTCACGTTGAATAACATTTTGTCTCTCCATAGCCCATCTTTTGAAGAAGCAAAAAAGGAACTATGTTTATATCAGCCCCATCATCTATCATTGTGTGCTTAACGTATTTGTTATAAATCCAAACCTAGAGATACAATGCAAGGTCACCTCTTTGTGCCAGCTTGGTGTCAGTAGGCATCTTGTTAGTATCGCATACGAATCCAGCATCTCTCTCAAGTTTCCCAAATGGATAGACATCAAAGTCTAAATGATTGATTGGGCCTCTAGAGGGGGAGTGACATGGATAATATTACCAAGACCTAGTGCCTCTAATAAGGCTGATTTATGTGCACAATAATTCTTCAACAGTTCCAATAAGGAAATTGGGAAAATTTCTTAGTCAAGTCCGTAATCAAATCATAAGCTCCTACTAGCCTGGGAGCTACCGGTGTATCGTCTGATATAAAAGGATAGATGGGAAGAGGTTGAAAGGTATAATCTCAGGTACGGGTCACTACGTTAACTTCATGCTCTGTTTCTATCTATACTAAGACCACAATCTTATTCTGATTTCGACCATCTAAAGGGAGATCTACTAGAGGGTTTGCAAATATAAGAGGGTCTCTATAAACCCCAAGGGTGGAATTATGAGTGAAAATGGGGCCCATGTTAATGTTTTGTGTTGGCTTCGTGGTACTAGCTTAGAACATCTCAATAAAGAGCTGAATTTATTCCTCCAGAAGCCATTTTATAATTTTTTTACAATCATGACACTTACAAGCATAAGATCGTGGTCGCGAGGTCTTTGATTTTTATTTTGTTACAACCCATAGTTATTTTTGTTGTTTTTTTGTTGGTCATTATAATTGAAATTTGGTAGCCTTTGGCCCTGGTTCTGATACTAATAGTGGAATTGGTTTGGATAAGAGTTTGATTGTTAAACTGGACCTTGAGCTTTGACTTGTTGAGGTAGAGGGGGTCAACTAAATTCAAACACATTAATGAAAGGATCAAAGTTGTTACTCCTTTGATTGTTGGTATTCACCTTATTTTTATTGTTATTCGCATTGTTGGTGTTAACAACATTTGGCTTGTTAGGTTGGTCAGTTACACCATATGTCCTAACACCATGGTTCTTGTTAAGGACTTTAGGTCCTTGATTATTGTTGTTTGAACCAGTAGGATAGTTTGAATTACCCTAAGATGGGTTGACCAATCTCCCATTTGTGTCGTAAATATTTCATCCACTATCAATTGCCACTTGGTCAATGTGGATAACACCCTCTAAGACCTCCTCATAGATCCTAAGAGGAAACTTGTAAACCTCCTATTTGGTTTCTTATTTGAGAAATGGAGGAATAGGTCACAAAGCTCTGTTTGACCATTTGGAGACCACTGGCCGAGGAGTAGAGGAATTTCTACCATCTTTGAATGAAGTGGGTGGTGGATTCATTGTGATCTTTCTTGATATAGAGGAATTCCCTTATTCATGTTCACAATATTTTGTTCATGTCAAAATATTTTATAAACTCTAAGATGATTTTCTTAAATGAATGGATTGAAGATTCTAGTATCTTGTAGTACCTGTCAAGATCAATCCCCTCTAGGTTCTTGGGGAAAATATTATCTACAACTATGTCCTATAGGAGTAGCTCTCTAACAACAGTCATGTATGATTTGATATGTGCATTTGGGTCCCCCTGCCCTTTGAACTTTGGCAAGTCAGGAAGAGGTTGTGGAAGAAATCCACTTCATATGGTAAATTCAAAGGGCTCCTTAAGATATTCAGTTTATTTTCCCAAATCATAAGATTGTATCATGGATGACCCTTGATGGGGAGGTGGGGGAGGAATAGGAGACTGATACGGAACATCATAAGTATTTTCAGGATCATAAGGCATCCCTTGAGGCTGAGCATACTATCCAAGAAAGGAAAACATGTCCCCCTGCAGTGATTTAGAAATACATGTGCATGTACGAAGGAACATTGTTTTGGCATGGAGTGGTAGGCATGAAACCAGGGAACGTTGCATTGTCAGTTGGGATGGAATTTGAGAACACACTTCCAATTGGAACCTATGGGGGGTATCCATATAAGGTGTGAGAGGGAATACCTAACATTCCCAATCCAGTAATAAGGTCTCATGGGTTAGAGGCACCCATGTAGACCAGAGGAGGTGAAGTTGTTGAAGGCATGTAAACAACATTCTACACATGGTGGAGGATCTTGCTTTTCCCTACAAAATGTGTAGCATGAGAAGGTTGGGTAAGCTTTAGTTCCCTAACTCTATCCACTAGTGTATAAATTACATCACCTGTAGATGGTGTTGCATTTGACTTGGGCATGTTATGAGCCTTGTTAGGAAGAAGAGGCATGTGATGTCCTACTATGGATTAATCTTTGGGGTGCCACACCTCGTCATATATGTTTCATGTTATGGGAGGAGGGGTAGTAGATTTTTCCTAAAGAACATCAATGTACTCTTGCATCTAGTCCAAAACCGGTTAACTTCGTTAAGATGCTCGGTACTTTAGTCAAAGCGTGCTAGGAGTTTGTCATTTTGAAATAGGTAAGATGAGAGTGAATCAGATTGCATGTTGATTTGTAGTTTTGACAAGACGTGAGAATTGAACCCTTTTTCTCCTGTAAATGACATATTGTTTGAACCGGAGAACTCAAGTTGCGAGCTATACATAGGTTGATCCATTTCCTTGATCCTTACTGATGAACTATTATTGGAACTTTGAGGATGAGGAGTGTGAGGGGAAAGCAATTTGGATGAGTAGTTATCAGCCCACCCAGATAGTGAAGGTGACTATTGCATGCCCATGTGGTAATAATATGCCTCAAGACCCAAAATGGACCTACCGTATTCCTGACCTGACATATTCAGGGGGTATTTAATACCCATAGATTAATGAGAGAGGAGAAGGATGGATGAAATAAGGTAGAAACAATGGAAACTAAAAGGAACTAGTCCTTCATGTCAAATTCACCGGTTTTGTATGTATTAAAATCAACATGTGATCTCAAGCGCACATGAACTTCTAAGGTCATGTCAAGACAGCTGCAATGGAATGGATAGATGGCTATGTGAATGGTTAACTATAGTGAATAGGGGGAACATATGAAAATGGATAGAATGGTTGACAAGTGATCAAGGTAATATAATGTCCTCAATGGGAACTGTGGGAATCTGTTCGTCTAGAGAAAAGAATGCTTACCTCACTTGGGCAGGCGTAATGGAGTGATCAAGGAGAATGGACACACAAAGGAGTCTATCAATGTATATATCTCCAAACACTTTCTAAACTAGTTGTGGAATGTGTTGGAACTGTCCTGCATTTTCCTTGTAGATGTCTCTAGAAAAGCTCATCAAGGTGTGGGAGGAAACATGTGTATAGGAAAAATGAGTGGATTGTGGGAACTAGTTTCGTCCAAGTTGATTCTTCCAAAACTCATAAGCATTGTCTACTTCACTATTCAGCATTGTCAGCTATGAGATGATGGTAATTGGAAATGGTGTGGACCAAAAAACCAAGATTCTAATGCATATGTCAATGTCTTTAAATAAGTAATATGCATTTGGTTATGGGACTCGAGGATCATACATGTAATCTCTCAGTTGTTGTGAGTCTTGAATGGTCAAGTGGGATGTGCAAACTATCAAACTAGAGAAGCAATAAACTCACAAAGTATCTGTCAAAGGAAAAGTTGATGTTTAAACCTAGGCCAACCAAGAACACATGGGGAATTGTATTAATTTCCATCTAATTATTATTTGTGTGTAATTAACAAATGAAAGAAGAAAAATGAATCAAAACATGGAATTATTTGGGTATTTTGCTTGTATGCTATCGCTATGACTGATGCGGATGAATGCCCTAACCCTCGCAACTTCCATGGCGTCCCTGTTCCAAACTTGGGTCGTGGACACTTTAGAAATGTCTCTGGAGGTGTGGGAGGATATGGGATTGGGATATCTTGTGCCAATGATAATGTTCTATCCCAAACAGACCTGGGTGTTGGAGGCCTTGCGGGGCGGAACAATCAGAGTCCTTTGCTGTCAAAAATAAATGTTTTAACATATGTTGTTATTTCCCCTACTTTTGTTGCTGCAACAGGGGGTGTTTTGAAGAATGGTAGTGGTTCTTCAGCTAGATATCCTCTGAAGGGAAAATCCTCTTATGTAGATGTGCCAGTCTCTCCCTCACATTCTCATATCTTACCTTCAGGCAGTATTGAAGGTTTTTTGGATGTTGCGAGTTTGGGGGCTCAAGGAAGAGCCAAAAGCTTTGTTTTTGTGGATAAATCCTTAGCATTCCCTCCTCAAAAGGCCATGACTCATGCCAAATCATCCCCCTCTGTGCATTTTGGCCCAGCTGTTTTGAAAATAGAGGCTTATTTCAAAAAAAGGGCATTATTTACAGATTTAATAAATTTTGTCCTGAACTGCCTGTTGTCCATGACTGGATCTCTTCTTCTTGGAAGCCATTAATGGTTGGTAAAGTGGATATTTACCCTTTAACTAGAGGTTTTTTCATTGTTGTCTTTAATATTACCTCTGATAGAGATTTAATTTTTGATAGATTGTGGGAATTTCACTCCCACTTTCTACTCATGAAGCCATGGTTTCCCCTTTTTAATCCTATCATTGAAACTTTCCAAATCAGACCTATTTGGGTCCGTCTACCATATCTTCCTCTGTAGTTTTGGGATGAGAAATGTTTAATTGCCATTGGGGGCACTCTGGGTAAAACCCTGGATATCGATACAAAAACGACCTTATATGAGTATACTACGTATGCTCGCATTTTAGTTGACATGAACACCTTAATGGATTTTCCTGCTTCTATTGATCTTTTGGTTGAGGATAGAATATGGACTCAAAACTTGGACTATGAAGGTTTTCCCTTTAAAAGCAGAACCTTCTTTTCACTTGGACATTTAGCTGTGGATTACAATAATGGGAAGAAACATGCAAGTAGACACACTTCTTGGTGGAAGAATGCGGATCCAAGCCTGTTGGTTGTCAACAGTCATTCAGATTCTGGGTCTAAATATGGATATGCAAATGAGGATTTCACTTCAATAGAGGAGGAGACCCCCCCTTTGTCTAACAATGCAGAGGAGACCTGTGAGGTGGGACTTCTCCCTCTACTCTTGGTATTCAGTTGGAAAACAATAATATGGAAAAGGGTTTTCTGGTTCACACAACTGAAAATGTAAATCCGATTCCCGGTAATGGTTGGACTACTATGATTAGAAGAAAGAAAGGGAACAATGAATCCCTTAAGATGCATCTTAGATCCCACGAGAAGGGATCCCAGGGATGAGCTTTCATGTTTGTGTTTTTGCTATTAGTTTGTACTGTTAGTGGTGTTTTCCTTGATTTTTTGTGCCGCTAGTAGAGGATGCTTCATTCATTCCTCGTCGATAAATATTTTTCTCCTTATTGTATGGGGTCGGGTCCCCTTAACCCTCTTTTACCCATAATAAAAAAAATTCAAAACATGGAAGTAAATATATCTAATGTTTTTTTTATTTTTCTAATGATTTAACAAAAGGGAATAAAACAAATAAAACGAACTAATTAAAATAATATAATTTTTTGTATCTTTATGTTTACTGGAAAACAGAGGAAATATGCACAGATAATTAAGCTTCTTATAGATAATTAAAATTGCTTCTACACTAGATCTAAACAAGCAAACAACCGGATGTGGTTATTTCCTTATACTGAGGGGATCTAATCTATTATAATTAAAACATAAATTTTCTAATTTGTATTTGTGGATTACTAATTCCTTTGTTCTTACCTCACAATCACGGGAAGATCGAAAATACTTCTCAGAAGCTTTCTTCCCCTAAAACTTCCCCAGTAGAAATCACAAGATCTATGGAAGCTTACAAAAATGAAAGGAAATTACAACTAACAAAGAACAAATGTAGAAGATTTATTTCAGAAAATATTCCTGTGTAAATGCACAAGGATAGGCAGGGAATAATCTTTCAATAGAATCTTCTTACAAATAAATTAAAGCTACAGTAATTGTACTTTTTTTGAATTAATAAGTTCTAACATATTATATAATAAAATCTAATTCAAAAAAAGAAATCTTTAAAAATACAAATGCATCCCCAACCAAGAACATATAACTATGACAATTCTAGTGTTGGTTTTGATCTATCATCCCCTCAGTTTCTTTTCCAATTAAGTTTTCAAACAAGTCCATGGAATTGTTTTGGCTTGTGTAGAAGAAATGATGAAGAGGTGTTGGAGCTGGAATGGCTTGCAAGCAATCTGGTAGCAATGAAGCAAATAGAACTATGGTTGATTGTGTATTTCTTGGTAAGATTACGAGCAGCATAATAGTGTAATTCAAAGAAATAATCTCCAACCAATGCTCCATGTCAAATCTTAGCTCTTATAGGAAAAAGGAAGGGAAATGGTCTAAGCCATTTGGCAACCAAGAAGTGCCACATCTCTCAAAGAAGGGGCAATTAACTCAAAATTAATAGAAGGAAGGGAAGGAGAAGTTGGTATGCATCAAATGAGCTCAAGAACAACCGAATTGGTTAAGAAACATGTGCCAAAATAAAGTATGAAGAATTTGGCATGCATTCAGAACACACTAGAAATGGCTCAGGAAAAACCACATGGGATCACTGGTCTACACAGAGGGGTGGTTATGCAACCACCATTGAGAGTAGACCAGTGGTTAGGTAACTGCTGAGGTGGTTATGCAATTGTTGTGGCAGTTCCATGACTTAAAGTCAAAAGATAAGGAAAAATCTTGCAGAATGATAAAGAAAAGCAGGAAAAGCATGTAAATGATCAAGGAAAGCATTCTAGGCTATAAATATATACTGAAAATGGGAAATTAGACTCAAACACCATTGTAAATTTATTTACTCATCATTGGGTATTTTAAACCATTCTAACAATGTAGCATGTGCAAAATTGGGTGCGTACATGAACCAAACAAAGCAATGCACTTGTAGCCATAGCAGGTGTTAACACATAACCAACAATAGTTAGTCATACTTAAGATCATGAGGGAAAAGATGGAAGGTGAACTTATAGACCTAATGTCGACACGACAAATAGGTTTTAGATATGACTTGTACAAGGGAGGATAGGTTCTCCATAGGTGGTTGTTTCTAGGTCTATACCCCAGTTTTGAGTAATATGGTACAAATTGATCAATGCGGGAAGTTTTCTATGGAGGAGAAAGATGATCAATGCAAGAAGCTTTCTTAGGATTCTTGCTTTGGAATTTTTTTATGCTTTTGATTTTGAATATATAAAAGGTTGATCGATGTGGAAAGCCTTTACTTCCATGATATAATATGATATCCATCCTTCGAGGGAGTGGTCTACATATTACTTTTTTCTTTGGGATATTTGTATTTTTTCTCTTCATTTATATTGTCAGGATAAATGATAGTTTTCCTTTAAGGGATCAGTCTATACTTTTTACATTTTTCTTTATGAAATTTTTTCCTTCGAGGGAACAGTCTGTTTTTGGACAATATAGCATTTTATATAAGCATCCATAAATTTTGAGGTTTTCTTAAAAAGAGTTGGGGATAGCTAGGTGGACCAATTTGGGAGAGGATTATAAGATGCATAAGAGACATCTATGGACCCTTAGCGTGGTTCCAAAATGTAGATAAGGAGGAGATGGATGTAATCATGGTGATATTCCCACTGAGAAGGAGGAAATTTTCCATAAGGAATATGCTATGAGTAGATCCATGGTGCCCATATTCAAGGTCAAAGATAGGATAGTGATGGTAGACCACATAGTTCCAAATCATTATGATGAAAGATAGAAGAGACTAATGATGGAGATAGCATTGTTGACATGACTAAGTTCATATTTGTAGATATTCTAATAATAGAAGGTCCACAAGTGCAATGTGTTAAGAGGTTTCATTTCTAGTTTACCATCAAGGGAGGCTAAGTAATAGGCTTCATACCTATATTTATGCTTGAGAATATAAGGTTCAATTCAGTTGGGAGTAAATTTGCCACGTTAACTCCTTTCTAAAGTAGTGGCATTCTAATTTTCTTTAAGGAAATGATCATTGATACTAAATTCATTCTCTTTTATATGTTTTTTATAGGCACATTTGATGCACTCTTGGTAGACATGATGATGTTCAAGAGCTAGAAGGTGACGTTTGTCTATAAAATCAAGCTATGTTAGATGCTCCTGGTGATAATCTTTGTCAGAAACAAATTCGTGAAGAGAAACACATAAAGATGGGATTCAGACTTCAAGAGGAAGAACAAATTCAGATTTGTAGAAAAGAGAGAAGGGAGTAGCCCCTATAGAGGTGTAGATGTTAGTCTGATAGACCCAAAGGGAAAAAAGGATTTGAAAACTCCTATTACGACTTATTTTATCAATAGTTTGGCAAGGATATTACGAAGGGTTTTGTTAATTACTTTGGCTTGGTCATTGGCTTGAGGATAGTAAGGAGATTAGAAGATAATCATGATATTAAATGAGTCACAAAGATTCTTGAGATTTTTTTTGAAGTAATTTATATTGTATGTGATGCTTTTATGAGGAATGTCGAAGCAGAAAATGATATTTTGATAGATAAAATCGATGATTTTTTAATCCTTGGTAGATGCGAGTGTAATTTATTCCACCCATTTGATGAAGTACTCAGTATCAATGATGATATAACGATGGAATTGAGAGGAATGCAGGTTGATGGGGTCAATTAAGTAAAGTCCCCATTGTGAAAAAGGCCATAGATCTTGAGTTGGTTGTATATCCTAGCTAGGAATACATATGAAATTGGAATGTTGCTAGTATTTGATGCATTTCTTAACATATTCACAACAATCTTGATTAAGGTAAGGCCAGTAATAGCTCAGGTGAATATCACGCTTGGCAACCACCAAAATTCTAAAGTGTTGTTATGGCCCTCTTGGTTAGCACATGCATATTCATGGGATTTAAGGCAGCATAGAAGAATATCGTCAAACCCACATTTATAGAGGATTCCACCAAGGATAACATAGCAGTTAGCATGTTGAAGAAATGACCTCCTACCATTTTTAGATTGGTTAGAGGGGATGATAGATTGATATAGATAATCAAATATTTGAGTATACCATACGTCAAATGAGGTGGAGTTGACAAGATTGACAAGAGGGATCTCGATAGTGTGAGATTTCTCATCGATTCGATGAATGACAAAAAAGAGTTTAGATTCCTCCACAATGCAAGGGATGAGAGATGCAAGAGATGTTATGGTCTCAAGAAAATGATTGGAATAACGAGGAATAATTTGAAGGGTGTAAAACTTTAAGGCTTCAATAAGAATTGACGATGTCCTTATAGTTTTAAAGACCTCGTTTTTGCATTGATAGGTTCCCTTGATTTGGTTGATGTTAAGCTGAGATTCACTGTAAATATCAAGGATTTTGACATCCATCATGATAACATTTTTAATACCTAAGATGAGGGCCTCATAATCAGCCATGTTGTTAGTGCATTCAAAGTTAAGTTTATAAGCAATGGGAATAGGATTTTTCCAAGGAGGAATGAGAATGATGCCTGTGTCTTCCCCTTATTGACACTTGGATATGTCAAAGAAGAGAATCATTTGGAGAGGAGAGAACTCATATTTGATAGTGTTGATAGATTCATCTGAAAATTGCTCATGATGAATATGGTTATCGGGAAGAGGGTATTCTAATAATTGATCAGTGATCACTTGACCCTTGATTGATTTTTGAGGGATGAAATCTAGGTAAAAGTCAGTCATGAGCATGAGCCATCGAGTGATGTGATCATTATGATAGGTATTTGAATGCATGGTTTTGATAGGATTGAATTTGGTGATGACATGTGTTTTATGATGAAGAAGAAAGTGGAAAATTTTGGAAGGGGAAAAGAAAAGAGTGTAAAAAAAATCTCAGCTTTAGTGTAGTGAGTCTCATAATCATGAAGGGTGCAACTAATGTAACAAACAGATTGATCCCTACCTTTCTTATCGCAATGTGAGAACATGGCACCTAGGGCATGATCAGAGGCCAATATGTAAAGATAGAAAGGATCCCCATCACATTAAGGTGTGATCAACGGATGTGATAGAAGATAATACTTGAGGTCAACAAAGGCCTTTTGGTAATTATCATCTCAATTTAAGTTTAATGTCTATTCGGAAGGAGGCGATGGAAAGGGTTGGTAACAATCAGAGAGTTGCAAGATGAAACAGATGACCTGATTGAATTTGACCTTAAAAGACTGTGAATTTATCTTATAGGTTATAAAGGAGGAAGCATCTCAAGGATGGATTTGATTTTTATGGGATCAACATCAATACCCATGATAGAATTGATGAAACGAATGATCTCTCTAGTTAGAACCCCAAAGTCACAATTGACACGATTGATATGGAGGAAGAAACGAATAAGGTGCTCAAAGAGGATTTCAAGGATGGAAATATGATCTCATCATTGTTTGGATTTTCCCAAAATATCCATCAACATAGTCCTCTATAGTATTATGGATGAGATCATGAAAGATGTAGGTCATGGCATGTTGATAGGTGGCTCTGACATTTTTCAAACCAAAGGGCATACATGATAACTGAAATTCCCCCAAGGGGTGATGAAAGATGTCTTATGTTTTTATTTTGGTGCGATGAGGATTTTATTTTACCTAGATAAACCATCCATAAGATAAATCATCTTGTAACCAAAATTGAGGTCAACTATTTGGTCAATGTTATGAAAAGGGGAAAATTCATCCTTATGGAAAGCAAGATTCAAATCTTGGAATTTGGTGCATATACAAAGCTTTCCAGAAGCTTTGGAAATGGGTACAATGCTATAAACCCATTGCAGATAGTTGATAGGTATGATGAAGTTATCTGAAAGAGGACATTACAATTCTTCCTTGACAAGGAGGGAAACATGAGGATGCATGCTGTGAATGTTCTTCTTAACTAGCTCAACATAGGGAACAATCATGATGTTGTGGAAAAACATGAGAAGGATTTAGGCCTGATATGTTGGTGTATGACCATGCAAAGGCTTAGCTGTGTCTAGAAAGAAAATATATGAAATAATCAAGCTCTTATGGATCAAGATATTGAACCCACTTTTGAGGACGTGGGGCCCTTGCGGAGTCCCTATGTTGATTATAGATGGTGGATTCATTAAGAAGTGTAGATGTGTCAGGTGGTAATGTATTATGAAGATAGGAATATTCTACCCCCATGTAGGGAAATGATGTATTTTTTGTCGGTGCATTGAAGAATGTCAATGTTCGAGGAATCCTCCTTTACCATATCAGGAGATCAAAGAGGGAAGGACCTAGTTTCACCTTCACATAGATAAGTGACTAGTCTTAAAGTGATGGTGGAGATTAAAAAAACATCTAGAGGAAATGGAAACAACGTCATCTGTATCCATAGGTTCGTGGGATGGATAATATGGGGGTTGATGTTCATAAGAGATGAAGCTGAAGAAGGTGCAAAAGATTTGGTAGGTTTCTCCTTGTAACCCAATGCAAACTTCTCATGGGGCTTAGGATATTGGTTGATGATAAGATCATGCATGCCTTGTTCATAATGTCCCATTTCAAATCCTTTCCATGCGTAGCGATGGAGGTAAGTGTAGGCAAAGGATTTGTTGTAAAGAAATTCAAAGCCATTACTGTAAGGCTTGATGTGAGGATGAAAATCAATATGAGAATGGTAGTTGATTCCACCATAGATGAGATTGGTTTGTAGATGAGGATCTCTAAAGGAAATTATATTCCCTGATATTAGATTGATACTTTTGAGATTTATCAAGTTTACCAAGGTTGATGAGTTATGTGGAAGTGCGTTGAGGGTGAGGAGACGATACCTCCCCCAAATGAAAGACATTACATCACATCATTAATAGAATAACCATTGGGAAGCTTATATGCAGACACATATGAGCTAGTAGATGCTTCATAATAATATTGTTTGGGGCTAAGCACATCGTTAGGTTGATAAGTCATGTGACATACTTTGAATGGGGGGTTTATCTAGGTGGAGTGTTATAAGTTTCCCCTCATGATCATATTTGATACAACAATGGAGGGTGGAAGGGACGTAACACGTGGCATGAATCCATGTTCTTCCAAGTAGGATATTATATTGAAACTCCCCCTCTCATGGAGGAGATTTTTGATGACACGGATGGGAAGAATAACCATGCACAAATAAGAGGAAATAACAAAGTTAGGGATCTTGATTTGATCAAAGGTGTGGGATGAGATGATATTTATAATGGCTCCATTGTCTATCATCGAATGTCAGATGAATATATCATTGATACATATAGTGATGAAAAGAGGGGGATCTTGGGTCCTTGTGTGAGATGTGGAGAATTTTAGATTTATAAAAATATATGGCAGCAGAAGCAGAGAGTTCTCTAACAATGGCCACAAAAGGTTAGTTCTCATCGCTAGTGGTAGGGATACGATTTAGAGCTGCAATGAGATCTTGTCTATGATTGGGGGAGCTTTGGATGAGCTCATAGAGTGACATCTTGACAGAGGCCTAATGGAGTTACTTTACAATAATTTTTTTGATGACAACACGTCGTGGGGAAGCTAAGATGGATACTTTGGATTTTGATGAAAAAGGGGAAGAAGTAGGGTCAGTAGAGGGAGAAATGATGACAACCTTGGGTTTAGATTGATTAGGTGGTTGAGAGTCATGGGGGTGAGAGTGAATGGTGATCTGAACAACATTAATAAAGAGAGAGGGGCCTTCTTTGGGAGAAATAGTATTTAGAGGAGGAATGAAAATGAATGTCTTGGATGAATAAGACAATTTATAAATATTAGGTGATGAGGGTTTTATTGGAGGATTGTGAGAGGAGGAGGATGAACTAGTAGGTGGAAGGGGATTATCTTATTCGATGATAAGGCCATATTATTCTATAAGGTTATGGATGATAGGTTGAAGGGCCCTTATAATGTTTAGTATCATGTCTAGGAGTGTGATGATAAGCATAAATGACATTAGGATTTAAACCATTAGGGTTTTGGCCCACGTGAATCAAAATATTTGATGGGGGGAAGGGTGATTATAGATGCTTGGAGGAGATGTTGAAATATTTATGTGTAGGAATTGATGAGGGGATTTGTAGAAGGGATTGTGGATGAAGTGTATTTGAGAGTGGAATATGAAGGTAAGAGGAGTGTTTTACGTTGATGAGGTATTGTGGGAGCCTTTTATTCTAACTTGGGCTTAGAAGAAGAAGTAGGTAATTGTGATTCAAAATTAGATTATACAGAGGAGTGGATGATCTTGACTTTGATTTAGTGATGATAGGGTTTTTGGGTGGTTTTGATTCATATTTTTATTTGAGAAGGAGGAGTAGATGGTTTTGATTCATATTTATTGATGACAGAGAGTTTAGATGAAAGGCCTGGCCCGAAAACTGGATGGAGTTGTGCCTAAGATTGATGAAAAGATATTGGATTTCTTAGGGTGATGGGATTTAGGAGGAGGGAGCTCCAACGTTTTGTGTGGATGAGTGAGGTATTTCTTAGTAGGGATGCCAAGGTTCTTAGAATTTTTTGTGATGATTTTTCCTTGGCAGTAATAATGATGATTTAAACCGGGGGTGTTTTGAGGAAGAACCTGATGATGTATATTTTATTGTAGATGTGGGTATTAAATATGGAAGTGGTTTTTGGATGATGCATTTGTTGAGATAGAAAGGAGTTAGAGAATGCATGGGTTTTGGGGAGTATTAGTGTAGGTGTGATTGGATTTGTGGATGGGGCAGGTATATCATTTGTGGTTGTACTAAGTGAGGGACATCTTCATAGTAGATGCTTTAAGGGATGATGTGGATGTGGACATGGGTTCAAATGTTTAGGTGGGCATGATCATAGTTGTAGATTCCCTTGAAGATGAGGTTATGGAGGTGATTATAGATGTAGGGATGTGTGATAAGGGTGTTGGTAAAGATTTGGGTAAAGGGATATATATAATAGGTACGGATGTAGTAGGTGTAACATAATGATAATAAAGTAGATGTGATAGGATTGGGTGTAATAGTCATGGATATAATAGGAGTAGAGATATGTGTAGGTGTAAATGAGACTGTAGGTGAAGGGGTAGATATCAGAGTAGACATGGGTTCAATGGATGAAGGGATGATGGGTGTAGGTGGTGAATTTGATTCATGAATTAATGTGTTGATGGTATGGGAATTGGGTGGTTGAGATGTGGGAAGAGGTCTTTGACTATTAGGTGTTTGGTTGGGAAAAAGGTTGTTTGAAAACCTCTAGATGTTGATATGGAGGTGCGTTGGGATTATACAATTGAAGGTCACCCCGATATCTGATATTTTGCACAAGGTCCTTGAATGTGTGAAACTTTTCAATGTCATTGTGACCATGGACTTAGTGATATTTAAAATAATGATCCTCACGATACCATGCGGGTTTGGGTCACGAGTTGTTAACGGATCACATAGGAGGATTTGGATGAGATGCACATCCATTAATTTTTTGAAAATATATTGTATGATTCTCTAAGGGGAGTGTAATTAGGGGTTGGTCTAGGGGGCCTTTGTGGAGGCTTAGTAATGAGATGTAGATGTAGATGAAGACTTGACTATGATATCATTGGTTGTGCTCTTAGACTTGTCATTATGGGTTGATGACTTTGTAAACTCAAGTTTTTGTTTTTTAGATCGAATTTTGAGATGGCCTTGCTCAAAGGCATGAAGTTCAAGTTTACAAACCATGGGTAAATGCCTCTTCAAAGGTTTGGAATAATTTTATTTTAATATTGGAGGAAATATGCTTCACACAAGACCACAAAAAGATTTAAATGATCTCAGTTTGTGGAAGGGGAGAAAGACAATAGGTTAATTATGCCAAACCATCTTGCGAAAAAATCTGTGATAGATTCGCCATTAAATTACCTAATGGTGTAGAGGTTTTTGATGGTGATTTTACCTGTAATGTTAATAAAAAAGTTCTCTAGGAATAATTGTGCAAGTTGGGTTAAGGAAAATAGAGAGTGTTATGGGATGTTGTTGTACCAATCCAAAGAGGTTCCAACCAATGACATGGGGAAGGTGTGGAGTATAAGATCTTGTTCATGAGAAATGAGGTAACATGTGTTCCTAAAGGCATGAAGGTGTTGTTGTGGGTCCTCTTTGATATTGAACTTGGGAAAATTTTGGGAGCTCCCACTGTGGAGGATAAGGCTTGACATGTACTGATGGATTTATAGGTTTGTTACAAATCTATTCATAGGAGAAGGTGGTTTTAGACCCCAAAGTAGTGGCTTTGAGATTGGCCATTCTACTTAGTAAAACATGCATATGGTATTTGGATGTGTGGGGATGGGAGATTGAAAGATGGGTTTGTGGAATATAAGAATTGGATGTGTTAGGTTGGGGATGATGGTTGATATGTTTGAGTATGAGTAGGTGCTTGTGGAATTGGATGATAAGGAGGGATATAATTAAATGGTTGTGACTAAATAGGTTGGGATATAGGTTGTTGTTGGGAGATAGGATGTAATAATATTGATGCGATTGTGTTGGTTCTTGAGAGATGGGGATATTAGATTGATTTTATATGGGATGAGTATGGATATAGGTATGGGGTAGTTAATATGTTTGAGTAGATTGATTGGGGAATATGTGACGAAAGACACTTCGAAGAGGAGGTTGATGTGTTTGAGTTGATTCAAAAATATGGGATTTTAATGAGATAATATTTACATGGACATGGGGACTGTAGATATAAGGAGTGAAGTTTGATCATATTTTTCAGGTGAAGGAAGACTTAAATGAAACTCTTGTGAAGTCTAGTTAGTGGCATTAATGATTTTGGTGGATAAAAAGGTGATGGGGATAGAATAAGTGATGATAGTTTTGATGCGAGATAATTTGAGGGGAATGGGCATCACTAATTTAGTGGTTTGGTTGAGTGCAGGGAATCATGGTGGAAGATATTGATAGGATCCATGTTCAAATTGAGATATTGCTAGCTCATTCATGGCTATTGGGAAGAAAACAGAAAGATACGAGGTAAGAACCACTTTGGACCTAGAATGGGGGGGATAAGGATATATTTTTTTAGGAGGACCATCGATGGGGAGATGAGTGTCCTTCCGATAAATTTAATCATGTAATTCCATGGGATTTGAATCAAGGAGCTCTTAAGATATTGATAGGGGGTCCAAATACTCCCATGGAAGTGGTGAATGGAGGTGTGTAGTTGATCTAGAAGGAACTGACACAAAGGGTGTTAGTCCTTAACATGGGGATTGGATTGGATAACATGAGACTCATAAAGAGGAGCAATAGAAACCATAAGTTGAGTAACCACATAAGAGGTGACCAAAGGGGTAGAAGAGATAATAGAAGAGCTGAAGTTTGTTGGGAAACAATAGTGGAAGTGGGAATGTTGTTAGATGACATGGCTTGTTCCATTTTTCTTGTTTGAGAACGTATAATAACTAACATGAAAGAATAAAACATGAAACTATGCTGATATTTTAGAATTTCAAACAAGTCACGCACCAGAGTTTTAATTATTTTAACTATGGAGGGTTTTAGGTATTTTTGGGTGGTGTCCTCGATAAACCCAAAGGTACGTAAGGCTCAAATCTGTGATGACTACCGATATAGGGACTAGTATAGGGCCTACCCCCACACTTTACACACCACAGTGATAAGGGTTTCAGGTGTTTAGCCAATATATCGATAGACAATAAATTTATAACGCAGCCAGAACACCGCATCTTCATTCCTATTTGGTGATGAAATCCCACTAGCTCTACCTAGAAGAGGATGTTTAAGATGTGTAGATTGATGTGTGTTTTTTGGATGTATGCGGAAGAATTGAATGCAAAGAATTGACCTCCTAATTAGACCATGTTGTCAAGAAATATGAATAGGTTATTTTTAAGTCCAAAATGAAGTGTTACATTTGATGAAGACACTCAAACAAAGAAGGAAAAATAATGAAAAGGAGTAAATAGAGAAAAAAAATGAAGAATACCTAGATAACACTATTTTTCCTTTTTATTTAACAAGTGTCTTAATCCAAGAAAGTGATCCACCACGCACGTAAGAAAAAAATTCTCCTACCTACAAGATTAGTAGAAAATATATAGAACAAAAAAAAATGGATTGGAAAATAATGAAAAGACTTACCAAAGAAGTGTGGGTCCCACTAGGCATGTCAAAATGTTGAGAAACAATTCTCACTGATGTTTTAGGTTAGTGAAATGGTAACAAATAAAATAAGTAACTCTAATATGAGAGGGTTTAAAGCTACCTCTAGATTGAATAATGATGGATACGAGCACAAAATATCCTCCTCGTAGTGAGCTTGATTACCTGCACAACAAACAAAAACTCAACACGAAAAATGGATTATTAGATAGGATGGTGGGTTTCCTAAAAATGTTGGTCCTGAGAAGTGAAAACTTCGTATGATTGATGTCAACCCACTTTTTGATAAAATATAGATAAAATATGATATTGGAAAAGGGATAACAGATTCTGAACTAAAACAGAGAATGTGAAATGAGCTAGATAAAACAAGATGTAGATCTAATTATATAAAATTCTAACTTAAATCAAACATTTGTAAGTTGATGGCAACCTGGTACTGTTAAACACAGTCAACGGTAATTGGGGCATTATAGGCCTAAAAATAAATGCAGGAAGAACATGAAGCTGATATGAAACTAAAACTGATGTTGAGATGAGGTACATAATCTAAATCTGAATGAGAATAGAAAATATGTAAAAAAATAAAATAAAAATAGATCTATTGACAGGTTCAATGGTGACTAGCTCTAATCGATGGCGAAAAGATGCGATGAAGACGCGACCTGGAGTTACATGTGTGTAGAATTGCAACATTGACAGATCTGAGGAACTACGGGATCAGAAATAAAATGGTTGATAAGTTAGATGACTGAAATCCAAACAGGTGTGAATTGGGTCAACAGTGACCAAGGATTGATCTAGGTTTTGATGGATAAAATGGATGGGAATGATGATTTGTAGAGAGAGATTGAAGACAATTAATGCAGTGGCAGAACTCTAAGATGAATGAAGAACCTACAAAATTGATGGGGGATGATGATGGAATGGAAAGAATGGATCCAAACATGAAAAAAGAGAAAGAGAATCCAACTCTTCAAAGGTGGGACACAATATCTCCAAAGTGGCACCAAGGTGGTAATAGAAATTGCAAAGGAGGGCAAGAAACGCAAGAAAAATCACAAGAAAGCTCGAAGTCTCCAAAGTTACATCCTGGAAGAAGGAGGGGTATGGTCATATTTATAGGTTCAATAGTGACTCGGATGGGTCACTGGTGATTATAGTGGACCATCCATTTGGGAGGTGGAAGATTGAAAATCTCAAGATAATCAGCCCTTATGAAGCGGGATTAGGGTTTCATGAGGTAAATGTAATCCAGGGTTTCTTATAAAAGATAAAAGGGTAGGTGAGAGGTAAAAAACATAAAATAAAGGCAAAGGGGAGGTAAAATTATTAAATGAAGACCTAGGGAGGACAAAAGGGGGCATTTAGGGATGATAAATGGCTTATATGTGGATTTAGGATTAATTAATGGTGATTAAGGATGTTTAGGGAAGATAAATTAATGGTATGATTAAGATGAAATTAAGGTGGAAAATAACAATCAAAGGGATAAATATATTTTAGGAGGGAAAGAGGGATTTAAATAGTAAGATATGTATGTATGTTGAAAATGATGATGAAGGGGAGTGAACGCGGGGTGAGTGACAAGGGATAGCAAAAATTGGTGTCTACAACAACTACTAATGTTTTTGACACATCATATCACTCAATTATTACATCTATGGAGAACGGGGTTGATAATCATAGTCCCAAGAATATTATCACTTGTATTGAGCCATCATATAATTCTTCTGCTCAAAAACAATATTAAAAATTCATATATTTGTGTTCCCAAAACCAAAAATATCATGAGCAATCTTTTATACCTAATCCCACATTTTAGATAAATATAATTGGCCCTATGCATACATTTATGCATGACTAATCTTATCTCTAACACCATCATCTTCCTTATATTTCATCGGCCTTTCTCATCATGCACGGTTGATATTTCCTATTTCTAGTTCTTCCATTTCTTATGCTATCAGGCCCGACGAAGATATTTATACCCCAGTCTATCCCATAGAATTGTTAGAAAAAAAATCAAAATATACATCTATATGCAATCCCTCCTCCTTTAGAACATGTTAAAACTGACACCCCCCAAGTTTAGACTACTATAGAGTACATCCCTAAATTTTATGACCCTCTTACAAAACTCTCTTAGTTCCCAAGTCAAATCATGTTGCATTGGAGCTTATTTATACATTACCTAAATATTGTGTCTTATATCAACATCATTTTATATGAAAATAATTTTCCCACCCACTTTGGGGAAGAAACATGCCCTACATGGTTCATAAGAGAGCATCCTTTATCAATGTGAATCATTATCCATTTCTATTAACCTTTTACCAATCATTCCTCATCAATTCATTTTCCTTTTTATTCATTGATTCCTGGTGAGCTTATATTTTGTGTACATGACCCTCCTCTATTTATCTATGTTTGGATAGGCCATAATATGGCTAAGATATCCCTCTTAGATTAATGTTTTGGTACATATATCACTTCTCTTGAATTCATTAATACACTTGGCTACTCTACGAACAACCTAAAACTAAGAGCACATTTCAATGTTATGATCGTAAAAAGATGCCTTTATAGGTTACAATTGGCTCCCTATCTGTCTACATCCTCTCATCTCCCACTTCAAAGTCATGATTTTCAAATTCCCCTTATATTATAATATCCTCTTAGGCATACCTTGGACTCATCGCATGTGTGAATTGGTGTCATCCACCTGTGAATTTGTTAATTCACACACCTAGGGGCTATCTATAAAGTATAAGTTGACACTAATCCTTGAAAAATTGACCTCTTCTAATAGAAAGGGACATTTAAAATCACCACCTTTGAATAGATTCCCACCATACCATTTCAAGAATACTAACACTTTAATTATCCTATGTATTCCATTCATGACTATAGTGGCCATCTTGAGGTTGTGTTCAACCAATAATGAGCCCAATATAATATATGACCTCACTTGCATAAGAAGGGAGTTGACCAAGTCCATATCACTATTACTCACACTAAGCATCCTCCTATAGAGCATCGTGTTCTACCTAAAATAATAATCAAATCAGGTGTTATTGATATCACTATACCTTATTATAATAATGTTTATTCTCTATATGATCCCTTATTAGTAGTTTATGCTCAGGATATGAATGCATAAATGCTTCATTATCAAGAATCATTAAAATCCATTGTTATTCATAGCATTAACACCATCATGATCTCCTCACAAAGAAAACCTAATGATTTTTACCTTGAGATTGATGACCTCATAGATGATGAATATTATTTCTCTTATTTCGACTCTAAGGATGAGCTCATGAACTACAATCCTTTAATTGGGAATTATATTTCTGAGCCACAACATATTCCTTCTTATAGCCTCTCTACTACAATGATGTCTATTTTGACATCTCCCCATTCTTCACCTTCTACTTCTCCACATAATTTTATAACACTACCCTCCACAAAATTACATCTAGATATTCTTTCCTTTGTGAATCCTATCCCACCTATGGCTAAATTATACTACACATGGCATGAGGATCCTAAGTATAATGTTTCGGATTATAGAGCCTACTAATAACATATGAATAATCTTGAATAAAAATGAGATCAATTAAATAAAGTTATGCAACCTTCTTCTTCTACACTACTCTTTTTTCTCATAAAGTTTTTTTCTTGCATACAAACAATACTTGTTGTGTAATATATAGCAAGCATCGAGTATGAGAACCTTCCCATTTTGTACCTAATCATATGGACCAATCCCCTCCATCATGAAAAAAACCTTCCTTATTAGTGTCTCAATCTCATCCTCCTTATCCTCCCCCCGGTCCCTCCCTTAATGATATTCGTCATGATTTTCTCACTTTGATATCAAAATGTATTGATGATTCTCTGTTTTCCACATGATTAGAATTCCATCATGGTATCCACATCATTCATGACAACCTTGAGGACCTCATGATTCATAATTGACATAAAATACTACAAAAAATCACTAACATCAAAAATGAAACATGTCAATATTTTTCACATCGTCGTTGATTTATTTGATTCTACTTGGCATGCCTCATATAATTCATTTATATCTCCCGCTTGGGTTTTAACAATAATTTCTTCCTAATTTTGATAATTTGGTAATTTATTTATCTCTCCCACTTGGCTTTCTATGGACATTTCTTCCTACCTTAGATAATTTGGTAATTTTAATAAAATTTCCCACTTGGATCTACCTCACATTGCTTAGGATAGACCTCTATTTGGTCTCCATCCTATCCAATCCTACCACATTGCACTACCTACTTTATTATCATCATTGTAAACCTTTAATTATTTCATTTTTCTTAGCCATGAATGTTGTTACATTTGTGCACAAATAAGAAAAGGGAATCATAAACATACATCATACATCGAACATTAAATACACAAGACATCAATAAAAATAACATCTCATATATATATATATATATATCAAAATGAATTGTTTGATAGAACATAATATACATCTCAAAGATAATACATCATCCATCCCTCAAGAACCTCCTCCCTTAACTAGAAGCTACTTAATGCTTTGAGTCAATGGTTTTTGACTAAAAACACACATGGATCATGTTGGTGATGTGGCTCTAAACTAAGCCCTTGTAGCCACTCTCTCTAGTATAGCTACTAGAACCTATAACTCAACAATATCATTTGCATCAACTACATGGTTTGAAGCCGCCACTTGAGCTTCTTTCATTCTCATTGGGTTATCTCATGCCAAATCTTAATATATCTAGAGAGGACCCTGCACCAATGCAGATATATCTCCCACATCAGTATTCACTTGAGAATCATGATATATTTAAAGCTCCTGAGTTTCTTCCCCTTGCGTCTAAATGTTCCCATTGCATATTTGAACATTGTTGACACTATATCAACCATAAAATTTATATGTCACATATAAAGCACCATTAAATATGTCACGATGTGCACCCCTCAATCAAATAGTACCACTTAATTGTAGTATGCATTACAAAACATAAAAAAACCACATACCTCATTAGCAACCTATCTCACATCTATTCCACATCATCATCCATTATATCATAAATAATTAACTTGGAGGATTACCTAGCTCTCCGGGTCACTCAACCTCAATGGTTCAATCTATTTGGCCTCCCATAATTACCCGATAATTTTTGTACCTCAATTGATATTCCTCTACCAATCAAGACAACCTATCTCAAAGAACCACTATCATATACAGTCTCCTTTGATTCTTCACTCTCTTCACTATCCATTTCATCATGTATACTACTATCTAGGCACCCATATCCTACAAATATCCTCCTCCAAGCCTCTATAACCACCACTCAAGTCAAGAAATCCTCTAGGTTTATCCACTCTTTCTTCCTCCTATGTATCATATCTTTTGGGGCTATCTCTAACCTCTATATCCTGAGGTCGCTCTACTCCTCATGTTCCCCTCCATCATTTTCTCATGGAACAAATTTCTAGGGTATGCCTAATTTTATATGGTCCTAATGGTTGCATGGATACCTCTTTCCCTTCTCTCTCTCCTCTCTCTTTGGCATGTTGTGGTTAATACTCTGAAAGGTGTAAGGATAACACATGATATGGGTGTGAAAATTACAAAGTAACTCTATTAATTGGGTGTGTATGTATCACCATACATAATGTCCATTGATATTTAGGGTCCCCTCAACTACCCTAGTCATTGGACAACTAGGTCATCGATCTATTATCCCTCTATAGGGCTCCCATACTAATTGATTTTGTGTAACCTACATCAATCACCTTTATCCCGCTATTGTCATCACTATTGGTATTCTCTCCCACGGTAGAATCCTATGGGTATTTCCTACTACCATAGTGGTGTCCTTATCGATATATACATAGGGAAATGATCATATATCCAAGATTCCAAAAGTATGATGGGACCCACTATCCTCTGTTACCACGTATGAATCTTGTACAAATCATGCACCAATTGCACCTATGTGGTTTTCCCCCAAATAAATGTTATGCCATAATCTAGTGCATCCCTTCGTTCCAAAATCATAAGTGAAGGTATTGCTACATATACCTTTTTATGCAAGATCCATACCACAACCATGTCAATAATAGCCTTCCAGATTCATAATTTATGGAACAAATATAGAAATCAACCCAATTATTAATAAATTTGGATGATTCTCCTCATTACCTTTGTCCCACCATATTAATGCCCTCTGCTCTATCATTCTCGTTGACACATCACAAAACATTTGCATGCCCTAATTAGGTATCCCATGAATCATATGTACATTCTATAATGTCACTATGAACTTTATAGTCTATCCTCTAACTCTCCACCTAAATGTGTTGGAATTGAACTCTCAGTGTTCCATAAACATCTGAATCAAATATGGATCCAACAGGATCCATACCACTTACATAATTCCTCTAGGCCCAAGGCCCTATAAGTGTGTGATATCTTGTGCTAATAACCCCCTCAATAACTTTGAAATCCATGACAAATCCACTAATATCCATAACTATTTCCTCTATGGAACCTGTAAAATATTAAACAAAAAGTACCCTTCAGGTCTCCATTCAAAATAATCATCAAAAACACAACTCAAATCACAAAAAATCAAAACAATAAACTACTTTCAAACTACATTGGACACACTTGCCTAAATTCATTGGCCACTAAACAAAAATTACACTTTCCCTACTACATCATCCACCTTAGCTTAATGTCATCATTCATGTTGTACAACTCATATGCCATCGGCCATGACATGATTGGCCATTCTATCATGGTTGATATCATCTATCTCAAGGGTTCGCAACCTTGTCAAAAACTCAATTTCAAAACCTAACCTAATGACTCTAAAAACTAGAACACTTTAAAAACTACCTAGACCTAATCTTGATTTACATTTAAACTGTATTTGGAGTAAATTTGGCCAACCAAATTCTCCCCGACATACATTTCTCCATTTTTATCCTATCTACCCTTTCCCAATTTAAAAGCAAACCCTACCATGGGATCTGCACTACTACATTCCTAGTCTCAACCATCACGGGCCCCATCTTAACCACCTCATTTGTTGCCTTATACTCTCATCATCTTCACTAAAATTACTCTAATTGGACAATTTCAAATTTAGTTTCTCTCAATATCAGTTAGTAAAGTGAAAAATGAATTCATCCCTATACTATTTATAGAAATTCGTATACCTAATTTCACCGGGATCTCTCCTCATCTTCAAACCTTCATATTTTCCAAACAAAAAATCTTTAAAACATTCTGTAAATTTATCCATGATCGTGGCAAAGGTCCAATCATTTATGTATTATTTTTAGTAATTATCTTCTAGTTTTTTTTCTAGTCTTACTTCTTCAAGGTTAAAAGTAGCTATTGTTCCCACTATATGTAAGCCAAGAAACACCAACATGTAAGTATGAGGTAGATATATTTCATTTGGTGTAGCTCATTATTTATTTAAAATACTTTCATTAATACTTTACTTTCAACATTTACTTTCAGTGGTGTGTTTCTTATTGTGACACACATTGAACTTCAGTTAGGACATATGTATACACCTCATTTTTATGATTTTTAACCATTTATCTTATGCATGGGCTGCTAATACATTTTTCTCATGATAAGGAGCCTCAAGGGGCCTATTAGGACTTGGGTATGGTCAGACTTGGTCACATGGGCTAGACCACAACATTTGAAAAATGTTGTTATTGTGTCATAGTTCCCTTTCCCTTGCCTTGTTTATTCCCTTTATTTACACATTACATCCATTATGTCTACGTGTCTCATTATGTTCATTGGTTTATGTTTATTATGTGTTATTATCCTTGCTTTCAATCACTCTAGACCTTCAGCATGGCATCTAAATATATGTTAGCTTCCATCCCTCATTATTTTACACCCATGACTTTAGTGATGAGAATTTGATCCAATAAATAAATATGAGATAAGAAATACTTCACATAATCTTTAAGATAAACATAAAAAGAGAAATGGTATACAAAAAATAATGCAGTACATAAGATATACCCTGGGCAACCCTTTCGGGAAAACCCATCACAATATCTTATCTTCTTATTGTATTAACTCAATTATTTTATCATATAATAATGTACTTCTTAGTTATACTCTATCATGCTACATGCTCGTCTATATGTAAGCACATCAGTAGGTAAGTATCCTAGTTGTATTACAAAACAATGGATAACAAGACCATGGGCCAAGAATACAACCCATAATGGCTCACCATAAACATAACTGATCTAATCACCCATAGTAACATAGTTTAAAATTACTTATAAGTGCCCAAAATCCTATAAAGGGGGCCCCAAAAAAATCTCAAGGGCCATCTCTCTCAAACCCCCTAGCAAGGGCAATGCCCTAGACCCTCTCATTCATGTTAAGTAGTATATTCTAGAAGAGTATAACTCATGGAAAATCTACAACACGTTTCCAACATTTAGGGTTTCCCCAAATCTGACACCATCACCCATACGAAATGGTCAAGTTTGGTATTTCCATAACTAATGCCTTCATCCATGATTGATAGCATCAAGTATATATACCCTTCCCCATTTCTCATTTAGAACATCCACTATTTTTCACACTTCCAAGACATTTCATTTGCATGAACATTGGACATTTGTGCAAATTTTCAAACCTAATTAATAGACTTGAGGTTTTTGAGCTTGAAAATTTGCATTTGGATCACCATGGTGAGGTAATACTAGAGGTATTATATTTTAGATTTCCCCTTCTCTTTTCATAGATATTATCTCTTGGTGTTGTTTTCTTTGGGGAGGATCATGCATCAGTATCCACATTGCACATAATTATCTCTAACCCTTTTTAGTTCCTTTATTACTTGTATATTTTTTTTGGTGTGTGGATGGTTGGTCATTCATTAATATCAAGATTAGATACATGTTTTTATTTATCTATTGCATTATCTTATTAATGCAAGAGAATCACTTATAAATATTCAAATTTTGATTTTCCTAGTGGTTTTAGGTTGTGAGTGTCCATTTGGGTGGTCACGGCACATGTCAAGTCCATTTGGACTCCTTTAGCATGTAATAAGTGGTATTTAGAAGTTTCCCTACAAAACCACATTTCAAATGTTAGATTTTGTCTCTAGGTTTGATTTGTGTATGTTTTGAATTATACATGATAACTAATGTTTACAAATTTTGAAACACATGTGTAAGAGGATGGTGTAGTCCCAAGGAGGACATGAAATAGGTCTATGGATGTGATAATGATAGTGAGGACATTCAAATGCAAGAAAGAGTATTAAATTGTGTGTATGAGGTAAGAATGGGTATGTGATTTATTGATAGAAAGAGTTGAATTGATGAATGAATATAAACCATTGTGAAGGATTGAAATAATACATTCTATGTTTATGCAATGCTAAGGATGATAATGTGGTTAATGATAGTTCTTATGAGTTGGAAAGACTCTAGAAACTATGAATCTAGTTTGACAGTCCATAAGATGATTGGTTGAGAATGTATAATATTTATCAAATAATGTTATCATGAAATGGAGATTGATAGAATGTCTTAGAGGTCTTTAGGTGAGTTTTAAACATTAAGAAACTCTACTATGTACAAATAAAGTAAAGTAGACAAGAAACCTTCTCACGGTCAGAGATGCCTTGTTCAAGGTTAGAGACAAGGATATTGTAAACTGCTAGAAAGAAGCCTTTTGCATTCAGTTGTAAGTCAATGATAAGGAGGTGTTTGGTGTATTAAAGATCAGTGTTAATTAATAAGGATTTTGGAGGATGACGTATACATCGAAATTGCATGTACAGGTCTGACTATGTTAGCGCCCAGTTTAGAGGGCTTAGAAGGAATGTCTTAAGTATAATGGTTTTAATAAATTCTTTAAAATTTGTGAATTCTATGATAATTTTGTGAGAGGATTATAGGTGGTAATAAGACACAAGAACTATTTTTAAACTTAGAGCACTATGTTTTTAGAAAGAGAAGGAAATTCATTCATGCATAGGCATTTATCTTCTTGTGAAAGTCGTGACTATAATTGGTGAAATTGTTGTCTTGGAAGAAACATAGAAGGAAATTGTTATCCAATATGTTTAGCAGTGTTATTAGAGTGATTGAAATACTTGATGAGAGAGGATAGTTTCTAAAGAAACATAAAGAAGATGATTTCCTTATTGTCATGTTATAGTACTATCAAGAAGCTTAGAATGAACACGTAATTGTATGATAGAAAGGGTCTTAAATAAGAGTGTGTGAGTGACTTGAAGGAGTCGGTTAAGAAGTGTCATGTGAAAATGAAAATATGAGTGGAAAGAAACTTAATAAATCCTAAGGAAAGGATCAAAATAGAGTTTGAGGATTGTTTGGTATTAAAAGCAAGTAGGGAGACCAAGAAGCCAAAACTTGGAAAATAGGGTGATTGATGATAAAAGGGTGAAGAAAACATTGAAAATTAATTGAGAAAAGTTTATTTAAGTCGTGTAAGGTGAATCCAATGTTGGAACAAAGAGTTAGTTGATAAAACACTTAGAAGTCAGTTAAAACCCTAAAGAAGACCTAATAAGCCTAGCCTAGACAGAATAAATAGGTGTTGGGTGAGTTGTGTTAAGAGATGGAGAATGAAATTAAGCACGAAGCAAGAATTCCTTAATTGGTATATAGAAAGATAAATACTTCATCATGAAAGTTAACAGTTTGTTCCCAACTAAAAGATTTAGGTGTTTGAAGGGCTACTAATTAAGCTTAATTATGAACAGTAAAAGGAGAATAAAAATGAATTAGCTTAGAGTTGATTCTTGAAACTTTAGAAGAATATTAATAGGCCAAAAGGGTATTTGAAAATATTGACAGTGAGTGATAAGACCTTGTAAAACCTTTTATTTAGAAAAATTTGTCTTCTAGCAAGGCTACAAGTTGATTTTAAGGTCTAAATGGTGAGTGGGCAAAAAATTATGGGTTAAAAAATTTTGAGGTGGCTAATCATGTTTGTTAGGTGTATTTTAATAGGTGAAATGTATTCTTGTCCATTGTTTCAGTTTTGAAGGCATTTTGAGGTTTGTGAGGAAATTAGGCTTCTTTGAAGTGTGTTCAAATTGCATGGTTTTGGTAATCTTAAAATATGATGAAAGCTAACTTTGTTGAATGAACCAAGAAATTGATCTTTTTTGCTATCATTTATTATATCATATAACTTGGATTTATCTGTCTCTTGACTTATCCTTATTCTAAATCCTAGTAGGATATTTATATTTACCTGAGGTGTAGGCCTTGGAAACCTAGAGCTATCTTAGAGTTAGGGTATTTATCATGTAGAATTACGACACTAGCGCTCCTTAAGAACATTTGGTATCTACATCATGTTTTTGAACTTATATTTAATCCCTACATTTGAAAACCTAGCTAGGAACCTATATTTTCCTGTCATATAGACTCGGTATCATCATTATTAAGCTGAAATTTAGATTTAAAAAGAGCTCATGAAAACTGCATATGAGAATCCTTGCAAAATAAGTCACCAATAACTTCGATTCCCTTTTTGAAAATCCTAAGTTCTTTAATCTAGGGGACCATGATAAATGGAACATTATGATCAAATTAAGAATGGGAGACCGCCATAAAGAGAGAGAATTGATTGAAATTCCAAATTTGAATCCATCGTCAACCTAGACAAGGTTGGGTTTGATAATCTCCCTATCCTTCCATATGATTTTAGCAATAATGGCACCACTAGTATTCACGTGCATGGGTGACAAAATAATACTTTTATACCCTAGAGCTTTCTAGGCTTTTCAACCTATAGCGAGTCCCCTAAGTGATGTGATGGCAGAGTAGAATTTTACAAGCTTCATAACCTTTTAGGCATCATATATTATCCATTTGACACAGAACATTCCCTTTTCATTTAATATCCAACATCCCTGTCTGTCATGCTTCTTTAGGATGGCAATAAACTTCCCAAGCCAACCTATAGAAACCTTTGTGTGCCTTAGAATTAACCCATAGGAAATGTTTGAAAACCGTTTTCAATCTAGCATAGGCAACTTTAGAGGGTGCCCAATAAGATGAGTGGTAAACATGATTGGTTGGCATTAGTTTAGAGCATATTTGAAATTTCCCTACCATAGAGAAGTTTGGTGATCTAGCAAGAAATTTTTTCACCACCCTCTTTAGATAACATAAGACCAAATCTCAGATGACAAGGCTTTGAAAGAAAACGGTATGCCAAAAAAACTTGAACCATGCACCTAGTTAAATCCATTGCAATTGAAATCCTTCCATTCAAGGAGGTTTGGGAGATAGAGCTTTCTTATAGCATTTGGGTATATTTCCATTGTATAGAAGATTCGAAGCAAGATAGAAAATATCTTAGCATTCCATGATGTTTTTGATATAGCCTTCCTCCTTAAGTAGAGTGAGAAAAGAGTCATCAACAAAGTGACCATTAATGAGTTGTTGATCTGAGTGAGGAGGAGAGATGCCTTTCACCAATCCTTGAGAAGAGAAATTAGCAAGCAAATTGCTAAACCCTTATGCAACAAGAACATAGAGAGAAGGGGATAAGGGGTAACCTTTACTAATGGAGCTAAATAACTCAAACCTTGTAGATTGAGCATCGTTGATTGAAATATAGGCCCCGAAATTTTGAAATAATGTATTGACATTTTGGAAAAGGCAAGAGGCAAATCTAAAAGCTTGTAGTATAGAAATTATAGGTTTTTTGCAAAATCAATTTTGATCAGAGAGTCGAGACCCTCACCCATTCTAAGCCTTCCCAGACAACAATAACATTGTCAAGAATGTACAGATGTTTAATGAAACTAGTGAGGGGAAGCAAATGTTTGAGTATGATCATCAAGGCTTTGGCAATGATTTTATAAGAGACGTTAAAGAGAGTAACGGGTCTCCAATTGGTAATCTACTCAGGATCTCTGACTTTTTAAATTTATAATTAATTTTTTTTAAATTATATTTTTAATTTTAATTTGTTAAAAAAATATTCAAATTTATGATAAATTAAACATTTTAAATATAAACTTATTAAGGATTAAATTTTGTTATAGATTATAAATTTTAAATTAAAGTTTTTTATAATCTGAAGTTTAATATTTCTAAATTTTAAATGTGTTATATTTTAAATTTATTACAATAAAATTTTAAATTTACAAAAGAAAAAATATTTTTTAATTTTCATAAAAATTTGTTAACATTGGGTTTCTTTTTAAAGCAATTTCTCAAATAAGACTTGTTGGCCTTTTCATAGCCCATAAGATGCCGTGGCCTGATAACTTGTTCCAATTCATGCACGGGGAAAACCTGTTCTGATTGATGAGGGGAACTGAATTATTCAAAAGGTGAAATGGGCCTCTGAATACGGTGAGATATAAAGGTGAATTATTGTAACGTACTGATAATGCATACGGTTAGGTATGACTTTGGACAAGCACATTTTATCTTCATTTATTTTACCCATTTAAAATTCTCCACTTGTATTGTGGTTTGGAATGAAATATCTTGATTGTCTTGTGGGTTTCCATTACAGATTGTGAGAGGGACAAGCAACCAAAATGATAGAACATATTCATTCATTTCGCTTAATTATTGGAGAGCCTGCTACCAATTGTGGTATGAATGTGAAATGTCAAATTGACTCCACCAATAATTACATACCAAAGTCAGCTTGGATCACATGTTTCCAGAGATTCCATCGCCCATAAGCTGCTGAAATGGTCCACCGCATTATCCTTTTTCATGCAGGCCATCAAATCTGCTTACACATACGTAACCGACCACAGACGTCACAGAGATTGTCGTGGCGACATTGTTATGTTTTCTGAGCATGCTACGAGTGTTCCATTTCAACTAGTATTCCTGCCTTGCCATCTCAAATGGGAAACAATATATATGTATTAGGTATTTGCTTTCAGTCAATGATTACCAACTTTTAACAACCCAACCCACTTGTCTCAATTACCAATCAATGTGACCGAATGTCAATTGCGTATAGTTCAAATCTTCAAAAATGAATGTTATAAAATAGATTTTTAAGAGTGAACACTTGAACGTTCTGTACTTCTATGGTTTGAATCAATGAGGATATATATATTATATCCTATGGGAAAGCTGGTTTTACATCACAAATGAAGTACATCTACCCATAAAGGCCTAATCAGATTTGTATTCTTATATATGGGAGAGCTGGTTTTTCATCACAAATATATTACATCTACCCATAAAGACCTAATCAGATTTGACACAATACAAATCAGGCATAATGCTAGAAAATAATAGAAGGGAAGTGATTACCCAAAAAAAAAAATGAACACATTGTATTATTAAAATAAACAATAGGTTACAATGATCTCCAAAAAGGTAGACAATCAATATCAAACAACCACAAAGAAGTAAACAAAAATATCAAAACAAATTCAATGCCTCCTTTGAAGAGTGCAAGTTGTGCTTAAAACAAACTCAACGTCTCCTAAATCTAAATTTTGATATGAGGGATTTTAGAGGAATATATGGTTTGTTGCAAATACAAAGACACCTATTGAAAACAAAGCGTGTGAAGCAAGTCTAGACAACGAGGCAAACAAGACATGAAAATGAGTGCGAACAAAAACCTTCATCAAAATTATTTGTGTAATCTTCTGGTTTCATTATTGCAAGGTTCTGGAAATTGTCAGCTACGGAAAATATGTTTTTATGAGCATTCTCCACAACTTTAGAGCTCTAAAAATCTCACTCGTTTTTCTAGAATTATGTGTGGATCTATAGGATATTGTTCTTCTTTCTTGAAACCCTAATAGAGAAGCAATGCCTTGCAAAAACACAATAAAAATGGGGGATATTTTGAGGTGTCTATACTATCATACCTTTATTTTCTTCTCAAAGAAATCCCTCGACATTGGGGCTTCCAAATCAATCAAGATTCTTCTACATATTCATCATTTTCTTCATGATGATGTTAATTAAGGTTGATCTGCAACCATTGGTTTTTACTTATTTACCATTGATTTTCTTCAAGGAGCGACTTGTGCTCATTCTACGATGTTGAAAATGGATCCACATCTTCAATGATTGGATCCTCTTTTCATTTATTCAGGCTTGTTTTTTCCATAATTTATAAATTTCTTGTAAAATGTACAATATTTTTTCCCACTTTAATACTACTAATCTAGATTGAATTAAAAATCATATGAAAACACACTAAATTACATAAATTAATGTGTTATAGACACAATAAATTTTAATTAAAATAATTGCAACATGAAATAATATCATAGAAATGTATCATCAAATAATATCGCAAGACTATATCAAAATGAACAATGAATGAATGAATGAAATTAAAAACACACAAAGAGAAAGAAATTGAAAAAAGGAATTTACTACTTCATTAATAAGGAAGTTATGTATGTGGTTATATCTAAGAAGACATGTGAGTTGATATCTTTGTAGGGAAACATGAATTGTTAGATATCTTGCAAGACTTTGAAATATTTATTCTATAACATTACAAATAGAAGGTTGCAAATCTTGACTGACAAGAGATGCAAGGCTACTGCTCTCTATTATTATTACAAAATAGTAGTAATCTCTAAAAATTTCAATGACAATCTATGAGATAAGTGCATGTTCACAATTTGCTAGAATTCTTTCTTGCATTCCACATTCATATTATTATACCTTTATATCTATTTTTTAGTAAGAAATGAATGGCATAAAAACATAGTATGAAGTGATTCCACTTCGAATATGAAGATTCATTCCACATATGATCCCCCAAGAAATTGAGAGATTTTTTCATGACCTAAAACTCTCAAAAGTAGTAAAATATAATTTTATTATTTTTAGGCATTTTATATCTCTTTGCATTTTCAATTTTGAGGGCCTTTGAAGCTTTTCTAAGACCCTAAACTTTAGTTTGTGCCTTGCATGGCTACCAAAAGCACCTCATGTATGCCACCAAATCTAAATATCCTAATGATATTTCTAATGCATATTAAATTTTACAAGTAAAATTAAAATTCTAGAAGCGGTATAACTCCAACAAGGTGGAATACCAGTGAATTTGTACTAGTTTTGTTAATATTCTTCCTAAAATAAGATCTGAGAATTCCCCCTTGATATTTTTCTCTTTCATGATAAGAAAAGGGACCCATTTCTCCTAGTTATGATTTCTAGTAAACATGAAAACTCTAATTCTAGAAATGATTTCCATTCATTAAGTGGGGTGGCTCACCCAATATTGATGTTTATTTAATTTAAAGAATTATGTGTAGGTATGTTAGTGAATTGACATGTAGATTTTTCATGGTTGCACTTCTTACCTAATTTATAAGGATGGAGATTCCACTAACGAAAATATGATCTTCCACCACAATAACTATAAATAATGTGCAGAAATAAATTTCTTCCATATGCATGAGATTAAGTCTTGCATCGATGTTGAATAGATTATTCTAAATGCATGTTTTCTTTAATAAAAATAGGCATCTTTATGGGTTTATATGATTCTCCTATGTACCCAAGATAAATGGTCTTAGTTATTTTTCCTACTTTTATAGTTTTCTAAATTCCAAAACCATCTTTTCCAAAGCCTTTGGCTGCCAATATATCATATTGTATTTAACAACTTCAACTTTGTTTTTTTCCTAAATATGTCAAATAAATATGGAGAATGGTCGTAAAGGAAGAACAAAAAAAAACATTTATTATTTTTATTTTCTTATATCTATTCATCTAAAAAAAATATTCTCTTTCATATCTTTTTATTTCATTTGTATGATGTCTTCCTTTTAAACTTCATCATAAAGTGTTTCTTTTCCAAGTTTCATTCAAATGAATATTTTCCATAACTTCATTACACCTTTTGATCTTTGCTTATTTTATACCTAATGGTCTTAAACATGACAAACTAATTGAATAATTTAAATCCAAAAATAAATAATAAAATCATACTTGAATTAGTCAATTTTAGAACAAAGATAGATAAAGAGATGGATAAGATACATACTTAGTTAGGGCTTCTCTACAGGTGTCAAATGTAATCATAGTATTAGAGAAGACTTAAAATATGAGGACAAACAAATCTTTTAAATAGTTAGTAGCCCTAGACTAGGCCTAGAATGACCTCTACTTGCATCCATTACATGTAATTATTGTAATGTGTATCCATAGACTCAAAGAGGAAGTAAGGCACACCTAGTCCATCTATATGTAAGCACACCATGACTGAGATTGTCTTAAGATGCCCTATTCCACGTCTATCTATATGTAAGCACATCAATAAAAAATTGTCAAAACGGTTTTACAATATAATGGGTATCAAAACCATGGGCTAAGAAAACAACCGATAATGGTTCTCCATAAATCATGGGTTTTGACACCACCTATATACACATATAGGTAAAAAACCACATATATATACTCCCAGAAAAATATAGTACTTTTAAGAATAAATTATGAAAAATATACAACATATTCTACTATTATCCCACTTGTTGGATACTTTGCAAAAGGGGGATACACTGCCATTTAGTCTGGAACTCAGAGTAATCAAGCCCATCAATTTTCTACACCAAGAAATTTCTCAACACTCGCAGCCTTTTTCAAAGATTCGGCAACATTATACTTTGTGTCCACTTTACTTAGTAGTATTTCTTCGACTCCACCATTTCTCTTACAAAATGGTATTGAACTTTGATATATTTCATTCTTCAATGATACTCAGGGATTGTTTCCATATAGATTTCTATTTGACTATCACAATCGATATATAACATGTCACCTTATTTTTTAAAATATACACAGGGATCAGCTTTGCTTTAGTCAAGCCCAAGTCTCAACACATGCCTATCAAATTTATCATTCCACATTCTTGGTGATTGTTTCAAGTCATGTAATGAATTTTTCAGCCTACACAACAAATCTTCATTTCCTTTGTGTTTAAGGTGTTTTTTACCTAGGTGCTATTAAAGCTGAAAATACAAAAAACTCAAAATAAGCAAGGTTTACCGATACATGCACCAACAATCGCAATGTCAGGATGATCGGATGTAGACAAAAAAAGAGGTTCCTCTTTTCGTCGAGTGAGAAGATATGTATGCAAATACAGCTACAAAAAGCTATATTAGATAAATGTGCTAACGAATTACTCAGTAAGTGCCAATCCTAGGAATCCAAAGGGACTTCCTTAAAGGTTGTTAACTCGTTTGATATAATTAAGTTGCTTTGATAATGATAGAATAAAATGACAAGGATGATATAAAACTCAAGAGGGATCATAAGGCCATGTTCTGATAGGGTAGTAGCAAGCTCAAAGTCCTCAAAGTAGTCGTACCAAAATTCTTCAGAGGCTTTGCGTTCTTCTTGAATGATTTTGATCTGATCTTTGATATATTCAATGTTTGGTGTGAATGCAATGGCACACATGTTGATTTCATGGAGGATGTCAAATTTTTCCATTAGGAATGGCTATTGGATGATCAGGAGATCATATATGCTAGTAATTGGGTGTGACATACCTGGAATAGTCATCTACAGAAGATTCATCTTGAAATTAATTTGTTAGACCATAATCATATTTATGTAAATATGATAATGCTAAAAACAATGAGGCAACACAGGGATCGATGGCGATCAGAGATAAAATTCTTGTTTTGATGAAATATTTGATAAACTGATAATAATCAATACCATAGAGAAGGTACTGATGCTAAAATAGACTATAAAGAGTTTAGGAGTCTATGAGACTTAGAAAACTAAAGTTTGGATGTGTTTATAGGATAATGAGAAAGAAAAAGGCTATGGACACTAATCGACGGTGATTGAAATTCGACAACGATTGAGGAGCAATTTTTTTATCTTTGACAAAATGATTGATAAAATAGGTACTGGCAAATGACAAACATATTTTACAGTACAGAGGTAAACTAGGAGGATTATGGGAACCTGTAAGACTTTGAAGCCAAATATTTGGAAGTGTTCTAAAGGGTAATGAAGGCAAAGGATGTCAAGGGATTGATTTACGACGGTCAGGGATCGACAACGATCTATGTGAAAATTGTAAAGTATTGTAAAGACTAAATAAGGGACAGAGTGTGACAAAGCTATGTTACGTGATACAAATGACAGGATATAGATTGTAAATAATACATAATAACTTGAAAAAGTTCAAGAAACAAATGTACTAACCTTGATAATGGGATGAAAATGATAATGCTCCAAAAGAGGCTATGTAACGGTTTGATGAGGCTCCTAAAGGATTGGCAGTCATGTGTTGATGATTCTAAGCATTGAGATCTTGTCACATGTGTAGTAGTTCGTCCTCACCCACAAATTTTGACTAGCTGGGAAAGGAAGCCAAAGGTTGGCTAAATAGAATCGATGGCGTCTATAATGATCGTCGGCGATTACGGATCACTATCGATTTGTCCCAAGAGGTTACAAACCAAAAAGGTAAAAGATGGAAAATGGTTAAAACCACTTTTCATCTAAGATGTTAGGTTGTTGAATGGACGGTGGGAGGTTAAGGATTTGGGTTATGAAAGGTTAGGGGGTTAGGATGGGTAGGGTAAATTAGGTTAAGTTTGTTTTCAGTGGTTGGGAGAGGTTAAATATGATTTACACTGGTGATTTAGATTTTACAACAGTGAATTTGAAGTGTACTTAGGATAGTGAAAATAATGGTTATTATGATAATGTGTTTAAAGTATATCAGGTCACCTAGGGGTGAAAAGTGGTGTCTACACTTTGATCTTAAAGCTTTTTGGTTGCATCATGTATATTTCCTCCTCAAGCTCACCATGAAAAAATATTATCTTAACATCCATCTGCTCTGTTTCCAATTTGAAAGCAATAGTAATAGCTAGAAGAAATTTAATAGAATGTAACTTAGCAACAAGAGAAAAATATCACCAAAATCAAGTCCTTCCACTTGAGAGAATCCCTTTGCCACAAGACGAGTTTTATACTTCTCCATTTTCTCATCTGCAGTATACTTTTTCTTAAACACCCACTTATAACCAACTTTCTTCTTCTGGGAGTAACTTCACCAAGTCCTGTGTATTTTTCTTGTATAAGGACTCCATTTCTTCATACATAGCCTTTTTCCTAGACTAACTTTCTTTTGTTGCAAAATCCACCTTCACGGTATTGGGTTCATCATCAGTAATAGACAAAACTAAAAAATAATTTTAAAAAAAAACTTTTTAGTTTTTTTGTTCCAAAATCCTCCTTCACAATATTGGGCTCATCATCAGTAATAGACAAAACTAAATCCTCCTCTCAGGTACCCTTCTCAGTGGATTTGATCTTCTTAAGACAATATTTTCTAGCTCAACATCTTCTGGTTCCTTGTCTACTTCATCTTAATCTTCCTCTTGCAACTCTCTTTTTAGTTCATCTTTTGTAGTTGCATCGAATTCATATTCTAAATTTCTAGATTCTATAGCTTGCTTCCTTTTACACCATCAAAATATCTAGTGAATATGATAGATTTATTATCTAACTTGGTTATATTCTCTTTTGGAATATACATATAAGAAATACAACCAAATACATGTAAATGTGGCATTGCAACTCATGTGCAATTGAATTAACGACCACGCACAAATTAAATTACAACCATTGGGATTTATTGTGTATTGTCATAACGGAAAGCCAATTCTGACTGTACAAACCCTGTTATGTAAACATTTAATTACATATTAAATCATATAAAAAATGTAATATAATATTATATTAAGAAACAATATGCATATTAAATGAAAAACATTAATTTATTAAAATATATATAAAAGTCATAAATAATTTCGAATTAAACAAACTATATATATACATAGATAGATAGACATGAAGGAGACACACAAGATAGAACCCGTCACACCATTACGTCGCCTTGTAAAGGCTTCCCCTGCACGATGATTAAATTATGGAAATTGTTTGGATTATCATCTCTGATCCTCACATTTCACAGACAATAAGATTGACCTCACGCACTTGTTCCCCACAAAATTCATGTTCTTCCTCATGTTTTGAATGCCACTCAAGTCCGTCCTACCTAATTAGACTTTGTAATTATTTTTATACATTTTTGTTTGATCACTCGGAAGTGGAAACCATAATTCATGGATACTGTCTTCATAATTTAATAATCAAACTCGTTTTAGTCAAATCGACTGCACTGTTGCGTAAGAATCACATGCTCATACGCCGTGCATCACAAGGCAGCATTTCCTTTAAAAGTCCCGACTCGATTTCAAACACCCGTATCAGAAATGGCTCGGGTGGGTCCTGTGCATTGCAGAACACTGTATTTGGTGCAGTTTCCATGCCGGCTATTTTTATCCGTGTGGCAGACAACAAGGTACCTATGTCTTTACCCCAAACAAATACAAGTCTACAAATACTTATACATACGTAACCGACCAGACAATGGACTTCTTCTATTTTTGACCGCAACAATTTCGAAGAAACGCGTTTCCGCAGTGCTGAAATAACTTGTATCATCATTCAACCATGCCCTTCCTCTATAAAATGCGTCTCCAGTGGCAGACAATGTATTCTGCTTTCGAGCTTGCATTGTAATATTGTAAGGATATACTTAATATTCAAGAAAAATAATGGAGAATTTTATGGAGGGTAAAATTGTGGAGCAAAAGCTCCAAGACGGACGTTTGTTTCCCAAAGTTCTCCTTCCTGCCGATAATTCTCAGAAGGAAAGAATTGCGGCGGTGTTGCAGTCCATAACATCAGAGGAGAACAAGGCGTGGATTGAACGAGAATTACACGAGTGCGGAGCTATTCTGTTCAGAGGATTCGCCATTAAATCCGCAGATGACTTCAATGGTTTTGTCGAAGCGTTTGGATGGGAAGAGCAGGCTTACAAAGGTCCCGCTCCCAGAAAAAACATTGTTGGGAGAGTGTGGTCTGCTAACGAAGCTCCTCTCCACCAACACATCTTCTTCCACCATGAAATGGCTCTGGTAATTAAGAATCTGTGTCTTGTTAAATTAGTGTATGTAGGGTGAAATAAGATTTAAGTTTTATATATGTTTTGTTACGTGCAGACCAAAGAATTTCCATCAAAAATATTCTTCTTCTGCGAGGTGGCGCCTCCGGAGGGCGGCGAAACGGCGGTGGTGAAGAGCCACAGAGTGGCTGCCCACATGGAACACAACTTCCCTGAGGTGGTTCAACACCTCGACACAAACGGAATTTTCACCCACACTCTCCTCCCCAAGAAAGATAATTTGGGGTATTTCCTTGGCAAGAGTTGGCAATCTCATTTGCAAACCAACGATCCCCAACAAGCCCGTAAAAAGTATGTTCAAACACCTTCAAACTGTCAATTCTCACAGTTAGTTTATTTAATGTGGTGAATCAGAACTAATATTGTTGGGCGTTGCAGGGTTGAAGAGGGAGGTGGGAAGTTGCAGTGGATGGAAGATGGCAGTGCAAACATAATTGCAGGCCCAATTCCTGCCACCAGATCTTTCCAAGGGCATGGTGATAGAAAGGTGTGGTTTAACTACATTCCTGCAGCTACGTATGGAAAAGAAGAGGCCAAGTTGAACAGGATCATCTGCGGAGATGGGTCTGCAATTCCGAGGGAGGTGATGGACGAGAGCGGGAGAATAATGAACGAGGAAAGCGTAGATGTGAAGTGGGAAGAAGGAGACGTGCTGCTCATCGATAACTTGTCTGTAATGCATGCGAGAAGACCTTCCAAACCTCCTCGTCGTGTTTTAGTGGCACTGTGCAAGTGAAACTCAAAAAACAAATTCTATTGACTAGTTAAACCGCGGCTAAAGAACAGTCCGACTCGGGGTTGAAAAAAATATTTTGATTCATTAAATGTACAGACATTTTCCGAATATCGATGGCGGCCGCCGCCATCGCTCAAATATTAATAATTTATACTTTTTAAATTAGGAATCAAGTATTCACCGGTTTCTTCGGGTCATCAAGTGCCCACTTTGCTTTCCATTGTACGATACATGTTAATAGAAAATATTGAAATATTACAGTAAAAGTATTCGTGTTATTTGTTAGTTTTGTTCTTTCTACCCGTAAATATTTCATTTTTGATATTATTGTTGTGAATCTAAATCTCCACATATTACCATATTAATTTGAAGTAATAGTTTTAAAAGCATCACAATTTTTAATTTTAAACCCTTGGTAGTAACGAATTTAATTTTTGCATGACAAATCATAAAAATCTAAGAAAAGAAATTAATGGTGGTCAAATGGTATCCTTAGAGGTTCCAAAAGTCTACATTAGATATATTTGATATTTTCAGTACTATGTTTCCCTTCGAAAAGCACATCACAATATTTGAATTTCAAAGTCAAACACTTGAATCTCAAATTTATACAACTATATTATCACTCATTTTAACATGTGATTCAATATAAATTGTCTTGGTATGTCCCCACCTTGAAGCTAAAGTAAATATTTCATGATTATATTTCTTTATACTTGATTGCAGAGAATATTTGTTCACTCGGATAGTCGGTAATAAACATTCTTTACTCCATAGGAAAAGAATTAGAAGCATATTATGGAAAAGAGATTATATGTACAATTTAACCTCTTATTTATGATCATCCTTACTCTTAATTAAGGTTTCAACAACAATGTTAGTATATTGAAGTTCCTTCACATGTTTTTATTGTTCTCTTGTTTGATAGATATCTCTAGCCATTAATTTTAGATGATAGTCAAAATAATTCTATTATAATTAGATTTTTTATATTTGTAAAAGTTTTTTTTTAATGACTAATTTCTATAAATAATCATTGTTTTTAATATTATAATTATTTTCCTTTGTTTCATTTTTTTTTAAATAAGAGTTAATTTTTAAAAATAGAGTTTAAATTAATATTTTTTGGACTTTTCTATTCAATTTCACACTCCCAAAACTTAAGGTCTTTGGTATTATTGCTTTCTCCAATTGATACTTAATTTTTTATTTTTTTATTGTGTTATTCAATCATAAACCCCATTTTGAGGTATGGTTTAAGCTCCTACTTCTTGTTATTGCCCCCTTTTTTTTTAGATTTTTTCAATAGAAGGGTTGGCCTAAGTATAATAATTCCCCAAAAAAATGATATACAAGCTCAAATATATGGACAAACAAATCATTAATATTTTTTTTCAAAATAGACTCACAAAATCAGTCTATGAGGTAGTATAATGATTCATCCTTATGACCACTATTTTGCTGCATAAATCAATAATCCTTAACTCTACATGAACTATTGTTATATGTATGTAACTTTAATCCGTCAAGTGTGGCGTGCTTGGCCTAGATTATTCTCTTCAAACCTCTCCAATTTTTTTATATGACTTCTTCACTTTTATTTCTAGGAAACTTCAATCAAATTCACAAGAGGGTCATTTTAATTTGTATATCAAGTTTGATGTGGAGTAAAACAAATTTAAACTACATTCAATCATGCATCGCAAGGAAGTCAACAAGTTTGAAATGTATTCAGGTCTATTTGTTTTTGTAGATTGTGAATGTAAGAGATCCATGGTATGAACATCAATTCAAATTATATCAATTAAATGGCTATAATATTTTTCCAACTTACAATTCAATCCAAATCTAAAAAAATGGAATCTCATTTCCTTGGTAAGCATAAATACATGCCTAAAAGTCAAAAAATTGAACCTTTGTTCTTATCATCTTTGGAGATTGAACCAAGATTTGTAAAGTTGCACACAGAGGATGTCTATCTACAAGGCCTATCTCAAACGCAAAAAAATATGGATTTTGTCAGATCTATATTGGTAAGCATAAAAATACACAAAATCAAGAAAGTCACTCTAAAAAATGTTGGATACTCATGAATTCCTTTTCCAATTTCAAGCATTGAAACATAAGTTTTAAGCAACCAACGTGCTTTAATTTTAATGTAGTCTATAGAAACCGGATTAAAATAAAATATTTTGTCTCCATACATCCAAGCAAAGAATCCCAAAACACATTGAAGAATTTTGTGTGGCGTCTATTAAATATATCAAACTTGAGAACTCAAGAAAACTTATTCTACTATTAGGATGGAAGGTAACTAAATATTCTAACTAAAAGTATAATAAGTAATGTTTAGAAATTTTCTAGGCTTCAAATGGTGTGTGAATATTCTCTATTATCAAGAGGAAGAATTCAATTCCTAGAAAAACAAGATTTCTTTGGCTTAGCCTCACCTTTTTTATTGAGGATCTCCATAAAGGATTGTATCTTAATAGATAGCACAATAATTGTGATTTGCCATCATCCACTATATAATTATTTTAACTACATATATAAAAAATTGTTTAAATTGTGTGTGTGTGTGTGTGTGTGTGTGTGTGTGTGTGTGTGTGTGTGTGTGTGTTATAGAGATGTAATGCATAATTAATGCACGTAGAAGTCACATGTCAAATATTTAGTTTGCAAGATATGAAGAGTTTCTAGAAAAGATCCCGAAAGCACTGGGATTTCTCTTGAGACAAGGAGGCAAATTGTCTATCACCACTTTCATAAATATTACAAAGGAGAAGCATCTCCATATATTCCCTCATGGAAGGCCTATTGGTGGGAAGAGTATTGGCGCATAGCAGAGACACCTTTAACATTCAATCAATAGGTTTTTGCTTCTCAGATCTAAAACTTACAATGTCAAAATTTTACAAACTCAGAGGGTCACTATAAGTAGGTAGGTATCATGGAAAGGGGAAAAATTTCTTTAGAATACGATGCTAGTAGTTCATGGTAATAAATAATTTAGCAACTTGAAAAGACATATTGTGGGTCAAAAATAGATGTAAAAATATTTGGTTCTTTGATGACACTGCAAAAAAAGAGGGACGTGTTGCAGCATGAGTACATGCCTTAAATGTTTCAATGTTGATAAGTGTTCTATAAAGGTAATTGAGGTGGTAGCAGGGTGTTCAAATTTCGGTGGATAAGAAATGAATTTTGATATCCAATTTGAGATCTATTTGAATATCACTTAGAAGTTTTTTTAGCCTAACACATTTTTATAGTTGGATTAACACTATTTATCACCACTTAGTAGGAAATCTGTGAATAAGATAATAAAATCATGTGTTTATGTGTCATTTGCTTCAAAAGCCAAGTACCCTTTTCAAAAGGGTGGTTGTCCTTCGTAAGAAAATTTCATTTTATGATTTAGATATTTTTCCCTTATATTCAAGTATTTACCCTTAATTAACTACACTAGCACATCAACAAGTTATTCTAATCAATCAAGTGACAACATTAAAATTTAGTGAAAGCATAAATGCCAAAGAAGAGATCGAAGAGCATTATTTTCAAGTTAATATAATAGATTACAAGTTTTGGAGCCCTCTATATTACCCCTCAAGATTATGAAAGTCTGATTGAAACTATTTCCAAATTTAAATTTTCTAAAAGAACCTAAAACGTTTGTTTCCATAATCATATATATCCATTAGTATGATGTATATAATTTTCCAATTTCCCTTAGATCTATTAAGGTGAGTTGTTAAAAATATTTTCCTTAAATTATAATTAAAATTTTCTTACAAATCCCACTTCATGTAAAAGGCTCACTCGAATTTTGTGTAAGTGGTCATGTTAATTAAATTAAAATTTCCCTACACATCCCACTTCATGTACAAGGCTCACTTGGAATTTTGTGTAATTGGTAATGTTAATTAAATTGTAAAGTGGTATCTCCTTCATGTTTCTTATGGTTCATCATAAATTGGAGTAGTTATCCAACATAATTCATTTTCAAATTAACAAAATGACCAAATGTTTCAAATGGTTGAGCTTCTCAAAAAGATCAAACTTTTTAACTTTTTAGGTGTAAATACAAATTGAAATCATAGAAAGATAAGCCATGCCATTTTACAAAAAGTAAAAGTGGGTGAGATTTTATGAAGTATTTAAATGCATCTAATTATTTGTCTTATTTTCAAGTCCTTGTGTTGTTAGAGAGATCTACTTACTACCCCTTCCACTGAGGTACGCTCTAGCTCCTTACTGCCAATATCTTCTTCTATTTGATTTTGAATAATGCCTATGGTAAAAAGAATATGGTAAATTCTGATTAAACTAAGGTTTATTTGTACTTAAATATTTTAGCAACATAAATTGTTTACCAATAAAATTTGAGCAGCACTTACATATTAATAAAATATTACAAAACCAATTTCAATTTATTTATGTATTATTCAATTGATTCGCATTGTAATTTGAATATTTGTTTAGTTGAAATAACTTCTATAATGAGGAATACATTATAATGGCTAATGCTTCTCTAAATAAATATGAAATAAAAGATGTGAGTATTTATTATTTTCACAAAACATTACAAAATAATATTCAACTTTTTATCAAAATTAATAGATTTCATTGAAAACAATAGTATTACTGTCGAAGGAACATATCAATAATCATTGAATTTTTTTTGTTTAGAGGAAAACGTTTTTAGCATTTATTATTCAGCATAAGACAAGTTTCGAGGCATCCTTTTGGACATGAATGTCCATTTGAAAAACCTATTAACTAAGTATATTAAATAATTAGAAGAATTTATAATTTGTATATGTTATAATTTTATTGTATGCACTCTTATATATTTAAGTCATTTTGTAAAAAACAAAATTGTGATTATATTTTAGGAAAATAAAAGCATGCTCACTTGTTTACCTTCACATCTATATGTTAAATAATTAGAAGAATTTGTAATGTGCGTATGCTAGAATTTGATAGCATGCACTCTTATATTTCAAAGTCATTATTTTAAAACAAAACTAAGATTCTGTTTTTGGGAAAATAGAAATATGATTACTTGTTCAATTTCACTACATTTTAAAAGTTGACGAGAAAAGAGATTTAGGAATATTTAAATATTGTGAAAGTACATAGTTTTGGGAAGAGTCTCTTAGCACCCAAAATTGTTCACCTCATTTTTGGGCCTTAGAGTTAAATTTAGAGCTTGAACGGTGATAAACTATCATTTTTGGCATTCTTATGTTTTTTAAACTCACCAAAAATAGTTGTACTTCCTTTCTCTACATGTGTACAGGTTGCTCTAAAAAAATTGGAAGATTTTGAAGTGGTTTTGGATCTCATAACTTTATTTAACATTTAAACCCTTGTTTTCCTTCAAATGAAAGACCATCAAATTTATTGATTAGATCAGGGACACTTGTCACCAAATTGTTCTCTTAAACCTTCATGTGCGAGTCATTTTGTTTGTTCACCTTGGGAATTAATCTCATATTCATTGTGAGAAGGATTGGGATCGGGCTTATAAGCTAAGTGACAACCTTTGTTAAGTGGAGCAAAAGATCCCCTATTCACTCTTTTTCCTTAGCTCAAAATGGCTAAAGCGTGAGGGCCAAGATGAGGGCCGAGTTAGTTGATCACAAAGATCTCCTGAGATCTAGAAGCAATATGAGCTTGAGATTTGGAACGATTGAGGATCTCAAGCACATGAAAGCCTATCATTGGTCTATGTGGACTAATGACAGTGATCCTTGAGATTTGAGGTCATGATGAAGTCTTAAAGGTGAAAACAGTTGGGGGACTTTGGTTTGTAGGTTTTCAAGAACCCAAGAGGTTGATCAATCTAGTAGAGCTCAAGCACTGGTGAAAAACTGAGAAGATCTGAAAGCCTAAATGACATTGGTCCTCATGGACCAATCACGGGTCACTCTGACTTACAGGAAGTTGAGAACCCACAACGCAGAGGTGAAACTCGTTAACCTTGTGGCATATGAGCTCAAGACTAATGAGATAGTGACATGTGGCTTCACTGTGGTGGGGAAATGGAACATGATTCACCATCAAGATGTGACACATGTTATAAGGTGACTATGAGGTTAAATTTGATGGACTTGTGGCCGTCAACTATGTCAAAATGACTTGGATATCATCAAATCACCATAATGTTTGACTAGGAGCTCTAAATCTATAAAAATTAGAACCATTGGAAATATTATCAAAAGAGCTATATGTTGGGCCCAAATTTAAGGTGAATTGATGAGATGTATGTAGTGTATTTTGTGATAGAAGACCTGATAGAATTTTTTAGCATTTGTTATCATTTGTCAATCCATTTCTACAAATTGATCATGTATGGGGACTCCCTTGTGCTTCTTAAGGGTGTTGTGATTCTCAGAAAGCTTGAATTTGGCCTTGATATCCTCAATTAAATGTCAATTGGTTCTATGTGTTATTTTATCAATGATGGAACCACTAATCAATTTGTGCAGACTTGTTTCTCCCTTTTCATTGGTTCCCAAGCTCTGAACTTCCATCCAATTATATTCTAGTACGTCCTTTCAAATTGTATAAATAGATGAAGCATGTGCCTCATCTAATCATCTTAGAACTTATCCATTTTGGTTTGGATATATTATCCCTTTAGTAGTTTTATCTATATGTGCTCATTTTAGATTTGTTTTAGATGTTTAGAGAAGGAATGATTATATTCAATCCAAGTATATCATAATAAAGACATGAGGGATTAGCAATGTTCATTTAGTTGATTTGTGACTAAGATATTGGATTAGAAATCCAGCTATCATTTGAGGAAGAAGTGTATTCACTCAAATTTTTTAGAGTATACATTTGGTTATTAGGTGTAGAGCTCTGATGTGTAGTCACCAAAGCATTTGGTTACAAAATCCTTGTGGAATTACGGCTTTATTCGCACTCAATAAACTTAAATAATGTTATATTTCAGATTTTGAGTTATGGTGGTCTGATTGTTTATTAAATTTCAGTGTATGTGGTTTAATTATTGTCAAAATTGTGGGGAGATGTAGCAATTGTGAAAGTTGATGCAACTCTTGTGTTATCTTTGACTCCTTCATCTTAACTTTGCATATTTGGCCCAATGGAAAAGGATCATGTGAAGTTGGAATGATCAACCCCCCTCTTTTAACTAAACTTTGTTGTACTACCTTCTTGAGTCCTATGTTTATCATGCACATCCTTAGAGGAATCTTTGATATAACTCTAGATATAGATTTGATGTAATGATCTGTTTGTTTGCAACCCTTCCTAGTCCTAAGTACTCTTATGATTCTTCCTACTAGTGATAGTCGATTCGGTGGGAAATCATAGTGGTTAGGTTGTTTGGGTGGGTCTTTTGTGTTATATTTGCATTATCCATGTCATTTGACATCACTTGGGTTGTTCTATGATCTCTCTCCTAGGTTTCAAAGAACCAAAAGAGTAAGAGGGTAGCCACCCTATAATTTTTTTCCTCGATTCTGCCCCTTATTGGACAAGAACCGCAATTCTACAATGACATATATTTCTCTCTTTATTCATCTAATAGGTGGGAAAATTTGGGAGCCAACAGAATCTAAATTATAAGTTATGTAGAGCAATATGGTATGGGGCCCACAACATACCTAGGGGACAACTTTATTTAATCAATTAAATGGGATAGTGTGGAAGAGTATATACAATTATAAAGGTTGAAAGATATGCAAAAGTGTTATAAGATAACAAGGCATTACAAAGAGAACAATAAATACCATTAGAATTGTAATGTGTAAAGGTATATAATGTAATAGTCATGTACAATTATTCAAGAGGTGTATTGAGTATTTCTAATCACCATTGTGTTGATGTGGGATTTATACATGCTAAAATCCTTCTCTCGTTTTAGGATTATACTTGGCATTTCAAGATAGGAGTTGCAAGTATGTAGTATTATAGATGACCAAGTGATGCAGTAGTGGTGCGATTTCTGAATTTTACTAATCAAAGGAGGTCCTTCTCACTTTAATATATTTTCTATTTTCTTTAAGTCCGCAACTAAGAATGGATTATTCATAGTGAGGATAATATTACAAGTAATTTTGTTCCAAAATAAACTCAAAAGGTGGGAAAGGTAGGAAAGAAAGGAATTTCCTCATATTATTGAAGAAATGCATCATAGAACAACTTGCTCCAAAAAATGACTTCATCTCAATCATAACCTATTTGATCTCAGTTGCTACACAAAATTAGTTAGATGGATCCTAGATTATAAGGCATTGAATTTGTATATATAATATGCAATAGATTCTCTATGACACAATGATAATATTAAGGATAATTGATGCACATACAATCGTAAAATCAATTATAAAACAATAAATAAAAATGTAAATCAATTAAAACATTTGTTACTCAATCTCAGTAATCTATAATTTAAAACTCATGAAATTTTGAAACATAACAACTAAATCAAGCAAATTTGGGTAAGTGCGCCAATCTAGGGGGCCAAAAAGCGGACAAAAAAGTGAAAATGAGAAAAACACGTATGCATTTTGCAATAACGCAACCGCATTATGTTTTTTAGGCTCGGTAATTCAAGAAGCAAAAACGTGTACATATTATAACGTGTGCACATTTCTAGTGCTATGAAACGAGTACGTGTTTTGAGTTATATGAAGTTATAATATTTTTTTGTACTTTTATTATTTCTTTTACTTTAAATTTATTTTAGTAAATATGAGAAGTTAGGATCACTTTGCACCTGATGGAAGTGATCACATAGCTCTGACAGTTATAATCTAGAAGATACTTTTTCAAAATCTAATATGGTCAGTACTTACTCATTGTTAGAATTTCAACAATGACATAAAACTTTCAGGCCATATATATTGTAGTCGATCTTTGTTTTGGGAAAACATATAGTTGTTTTGTAGGTTTTTTGACCTTCTGGATTGGATTTTGGTCCTGCCACTACTTGAATTAGTACCAATTCTGAAATTTGGTCCATAATTCACTTTAGTGACCACGAATCAACTCTATGATGTTTGTCTACTTCTTACTAAAATGAGATCCTCACTTTATAGATAGAGGATTTCTCCATGAATGGGATCCTTGTCGTATGGAAAAAATGAGGTGATTGTAATGTGCCTCCTCCTTAAGGTTTGATCACACTACTAGGTGTTGAAATATTTTTTACGAATAGTACCAAATGAATTATATCAAGTGAACTCGGATGATTGTTCATTTTTAGAAACAGGGTGCCCCATATAAATATCATTCCTTCACCTTTCCTGGCTCTAAAATAATCCTTTCATGGAATCAAATTGAATATTCTCATATGTGTAATTTCTCATATGTATCTCATGGAGATAGACGATTCCTTGATACTTCACACATGATGGTCATGTATACCTCGGTGGCATGACTAGCTCAATTTCACTTGTTCTTTAGAGAGATTTGGGTACAATGACAGAGTCGTGATATGATGATCATCAAGTCACTCCTTGAGCTCCACATTTCACCTTTAAATATGATGAATCCTTCACAACTCAATTTATTGACCAAGATGAAACCTGGGTGTAAGCATGTTTATGGTACATGGACACCTTTTTCTCAAGTTGCTCCTTCTGGAAATGGGTTTCCTCCTCCGAATAGGGGATGAATCCTTGAATGAAATTTAGGGGTTATGTTTGAGGGATCAGGGTTCATGTTTTAGGTTTCATAGTTTAGGGTTTATGGTTTAGTGTTTAGGATTTATGGTTTAGGGTTTATGGATTCAGTGTTTAGGGTTTAGGGTTGAGTGCTTAGGTTTCAAGGCTCAATATTTAGGGTTTGGGTTTTAGGGTTTAGGTTTTAGGGTTTATGGTTTAGGGCTCAGGATTCGGCGTTTAGGGTTTAGGTTTTAGGCTTTAGGGTTGAGGTTTTAGGGTTTAGGGTTTAGGGCTAAGTGTTTAGTGTTTAGGATTTAGTGTTTAGGGTTTATGGTTTAAGTTTTAGGCTCATATTTTAGGGTTTAGGGCTCATGGTTTAGGGTTTAAGGTTTAGGGTTTAGGGTTTAGGGTTCAGGGTTTAGGGTTCAAGGTTCAAGGTTCAGGGTCAATGATTTGGGATTTAGGTTTATGTTTTAGGGTTAAGGGTTTAGGGTTAAGGGTTTAGGGTTTAGGGTTTAGGTTTTATGGTTTAAGTTTTAGGGTTTATGGTTAGGGTTTAGGGCTCAGGGTTAAGGGTTTAGGGTTTAGGGTTTAGGGTTGAGGATTTATTCTTTAGGGTTTAGGGTTTATGGTTTAAGGTTTAGGGCTTAAGATTTAGCATTTAGGGCTTAAGGTTTAGGGTTTAGGGTTTAGGGTTTAGGGCTCAGGGTTTAGGGTTTATGGTCTATGGTTTAGGGCTCAGGGTTTAGGGTTTATGGCTAATGGTTTAGCATTTAGGATTTATTGTTTAGGGTTTAGGGTTTAGGTTTTTGGGCTTAGCGTTTAGGGTTCAGGATTTAAAGTTTAGGGATCATGGTTCAGGGTTTAAGGTTTAGGGTTTAGGGTTCAGGGCTTAAGGTTCAAGGTTTAGGATTTAGTGTTTAGGTTTTGGGTTTTGGGTTTAGTGTTTAGGGTTTAGGGTTTAGATTTTAGGGTTTATGGTTAGGGTTTAGGGCTCAAGGTTAAGGGTTTAGGGTTGAGGATCTAGCATTTAGGGCTTAAGGTTTAGGGTTTAGGGTTTAGGGCTTAAGGTACATGGTTTAGGGTTTAGGGTTTAGGGTTTAGGGCTTAAGGATCATGGTGTAGTGTTAAAGGCTTAGGGTTTATGTTTTATGGCTCAGGGTTCAGGGTTCGAAGTTACAAATTTAAGGTTTAGGTGTTAGAGCTCATGGCTCTGATTTAGGGTTTAGGGTTTAGGGCTCAAGGCTCAAGGCTCAAGGTTAAGGGTTTAGTGTTTATGGATCAGGGATTAGGGTGTAGGGTTTAAGGCTTATGGTTTAGGGTTTAGAGTTTAGGGCTTAGGGTTTAGGTTTCATGGTTCAGGGTTTATGGCTCAAGGTTCAAGGTTCAGAGTTACGAGTTTAAGGTTTAGGGGTTAGAGCTCAGGGCTCTAGATTTAATGTTTAGGGTTTAGGGCTGAGGGTTCAAGGTTTAGGGTTTAAGGTTTAGGGTTTAGGATTTAGGATTTAGTGTTCAAGGTTTAAGGTTTATTATTTGGTTTTAGGGTTTAGGGTCTATAGTTTAGGGTTTATGTCTCAAGATTTAGGGTTGACGGTTAAGGGTTTAAGTCACAGAGTTCAAGGTTTAGGGTTTAGTGTTTAGGGCTCAGGGTTTAGGATTTAGGGTTTAGGGATTAGTGTTTAGGGTTTAGGGTTTAGGGGTCAGAGTTTAGGGTTTAGGCTTTAGTTTTTAGGGTTTAGGGTTTATGTCTTAGCATTTAGGGTTCATGGTTTAGGGTTTAGGGCTTAGGGCTTAGGGCGTAGGGATCAGGGTTTAAGGATAAAGGGTCAGGGTTTATGGCTCATGGGTAAGGGTTTAATGTTTAAGGTTTAGGGTTTAGGGCTTAGGGTTTATGTTTTAGGGTTTAGGGATCATGGTTCAGGGTTTAGGGTTTAAGGTTAAGGGCTCAAGGTTTAGGGTTCAGGGTTTAGGTTTAGGTCCTAGGGTTTAGGGTTTAGGTTTTAGGGTTTATGGTTTAAGGTTTAGGGTTTCGATTGTAGAATTTAAATGCTAAAAGCTTTGGGCTGAATGCTAAAATCCTGAAAATTACCTATGTACTAATCAAATTATATTATAAAAACTATCTCCTAAACCGTGACTCATGGAACTATGAGACTAGTTCCATAAGGTGCAGAGTGGCCCTAATTTCTTATATTTACTAAAATAAATTTAAAGTATACGAAATAATAATAAATGAAAAATGTATACTTTAACGTTTATCTTTGTAAATAGAAGCATGTCAAAAGCACATTTAATGTTTATACTATGAAGAACACATACACATTTTGTGTTTTTACTTTTTCCAAGGCATGCCTCAAGGGTTAGATCTGGTTTGGATCCCCAAGCCTGAGGCATAAACCTGCACGAACATAGCAAACAGCATGTTTTTACAGAAAAATGTTGAAATTCCACTTCCGTCATCATAAATCAAATTAAAACGATCGATTCGTTTAATAAAAATATGACTATGATGTAGAGCAGACTTTCTTCTATCTAAAAATATAATTTTTCAAATTTTCTGACTAATATAAGATTTCCATATTATTTATTTTCTAATGATGCCTTTTTGTAGCTATTTTTTGAAGTTTAAACACTTGTATCTTTCGTCGTGTATCATTTTTTTTGCTCATCAAAATTTAAAAAAATATATACTAGACCTAATTCTATACATATTCAAAAAAATCTAATTTTTGATATTTTTTGAGGTAGTTAGGGGGGGCATGGTCAAAGCTCTATTTTTTTCAAAATTTAAAATTTTTGTACTAGAAAAATCATTAAAAAAAATACTTGCTAAAAAATCTAAAAAAAAGTGGAGCCCAAACTAGATGCTCCTAGCTATCTTTCTACCAAAGGGTTTTCAAAAATACTAAATGGTGCTCAAAAAATGGTGGGGGCATGAAAGTCACTCTATTATGTTTTTTAACAAAAACAGGATCCCCTTTTGGTATTATAGTCATTTGACCCACTTAAACTTAATTGTTTTCTAGAAACTAGACTCAAAATGCTACGATTCATGTTCTTACAACATCTTCCAATTTTGAGTGTAAGTATTTCAAATAACTTATATAAGTTGAAGATTTTTATTTTTCAGAAAAACGTGTCCACTTAAGACCCTTTTGACTCCCCAACTTGGTGTACTTACCAATTTATCAAACCTAAGAGTTGAGTTAAGAATTCAAAACAAAAGATGAAACTCAAATACTTGCTTGCAATTTTAGAATCTCATTCATATTGCCAAAATTCGCCCCTTCTCTTAAGGCAGTTACAAATGTACATATATATACCAAATACAAACAAATTCCTTTCTACCCAAAATTGAAGGGGAAGGTGAAAAAATTAAATGCTTATAACTATAACATCAAATATTATATCCAAAATGCAGATAAGGAAATAATGCCTTGCAAAATGTGTCCTAATTAAATTTTTTAATGGAAAGGCCCCATTTGTGGCCAATATTGTAGAGGACACAATATAGAAGAGGATGGATGTGTGGAAGTTAACGTTTGAATTTGGAGAGACATAACACATTGCAAGTAGTCATTATAAATTTTGGATGAATGTATTATAGGTTATTAGAACAAAGTGCACTCCTTGGTCATGAACTTTGAGTAATTTGATAGGGAAAATTACAAATACTCCTTTTAGGAATTAACTCTCTTTACTTTTTCCTTTGCATGATTGATCATATTTACCACGTCATTTCCCTATACATGTTTGGTAGCTCAAATTTTTTGCTTGAAGTTTTCCATGAGCTGAACCAATTGATTCAGAAAATTAGGTGGAGAAGTAAACAATCAATCAAGTAGAAATAGTGACAAAAAAGTGGCCTTAGTCAATAATTGGAATATATTCTCTTTTATAGATTTCATATAAATCATGAGTGCCTCACATTCTATTGAAAATTACTCGTTTTCACTCCTAATTTTCAAAGAATAATGTATGATGGGAAAATATAGGTTCCCAACTAGCTTCTCAAATGTGGGGATCAAATATAGGTTTGAACACACAATGTAGATATAAAGGTACTCAAGGAGAACTAGTGTCATAATTCTAAAGGATAGTGATCCTAATCCTAGGATAGCTATAGATTTCCAAGGCCTGTACCTAATATAAATATAGGTATCCTACCAAGATTAAGAATAAGAGTAATCAAGGGATGGATAAACCCAAAGGGCATAATATAATGTAATAGATTCAGGAAAACATATAGCTACTCCAATCTATAGTAACGAATGACCAATAAACAACATATATGTGCAAGATAAAATACTCTAAATGGTTAGAAATACTTAGCATGTGTGTGACTGTTGATACATAATCCTCCCCAGAGACAACAATACCGAGAGAATCACTATGGGTTGTGAAAGGAAAATCTCAACAAGAAGATATCTAGTCCTAACTCACTATGGTGACCCAAATGCAAAAGAGGTAAGCTCTGGGACTTCAATTATAGCAAGTAGGTGTGAAATAGTGTGAAAATATGTGAGCTAGAAGTTACTTCACGTATGATCAAAATGATTGTTTGGTGGTGATTTGACAAAAAGGTGGTGATGTATGTATATACTCAACGCCATTTCCCATGGGCGATGGCATTGGCTATGGAAAAATTAAACCCAACACCATCGCCCATAGGAGATGGTGTTGGCCTTGGGGAGACCCTAGTGAGAAAGGGTGCAAAATATGTTAGGTGGAAACTAGAAAGTAAATAGGGATAAATGATGAAGGTCCAGGGTAACCAAAAGTAAGGAGGATAGTGTTATAAGCATAACAAATGATTATAATGGGTCAAGTGGGCATAATGGGTGTAATGTGTGAACAAAGGGAAGAAACGAGGAAAGCATAAGATAACTATCGCATAAGAATGGCATCTCTCAAATGTTATAGTATATCCCACATGACCAGGTACAATCATACCCCAATTATGGTAGGCCCATTGAAGCACCCACTCAGGACGAAGATGCATCAGCAACCCCTGCAAAAAATAAATGGTTAACAAGTGTTAAAATTAGTTGTATACATATTCCCCAACCGAATATCAATGTGTGCCATAATAGTAGAGCATGATTTGGTCTTCAAAAATTCCATGCAATATGTAAAATCAAAAGTAAATGTTGAAATTAAAGCAATAATGAAAGTGTTGGAAAGAAATAAAGGAACTCTACTAAATGAAATATACTTACATGTGAGTGTTGATTACCTTGCGTATGGTGAACATAATAGTTACTTGGAACCCTAGATAAGAAAGAAAAAAAAGAAACACTAGAATATAATTTTTTTTAAAAAACATATGGATGCCCCCTCTTTTAAGGCATGTGTGAAACCTATGTTTGAGCATGCAGTTCAAAGAAATAGTTATATATTGTTGAAGGAGATGTCTGAGAAACTTTGAAGGGGCGACCACCTTGGATAACCCGTACCTACAAAAGGAAAGGTGTTTTCATATGGTGGCAACCATGGTGTGGAACAAAAACATCGCAAGCAACAAACACAAATAATAGTAACGAAAACAACTAGTAGAAACAATGCATGTGGAAAAACACAAACATCCATGTAGTCAATTGGTAAACAACGTCATACAAGAGTACACAAAAGGATTTTTAGGCCTACAAACATGGGACACTCGTAGTATCGTGAGACAATCAAGAAACATAGGCCTACAAACAAGATATGCATGATGCTGCAAACATGGGACACCCACGGTGTCACAAGACAATCAAGGGCGATATGCCAAAAGTAAGAAATAATCGAGCAATAACATGCACATAAGCAAGTATATAAGACATGTTTACACATGATAATGTGATGTAGTAACCAACATAGGCAAGATAGATGAACTAAAAGATGTAAACGTTGCACAAGACACGTGTTAGACATGTTAGTCTAAAAAAGTAGCAAGTACACAATATAGATAATTGAGAATAAACGAGGAAGTGCAAATGAAGTATACTAGAACAATAACAATTGTCAGATGTGGAGGGATTGCCCCCAAATAATGTGAATGTAAAGAGACATGTGTGCCCCTATAAGCATGCATCAATCTGTGTGCCCTGCATCCATTTCAATATACCAAGTGAACGCATGTGTTTAAAGCAATAAAGCATGTTATCTATTAAATCAAAGTGACAATCAACATATATAATGTAAAGTGCTAACTCAAATAAAATGCGCAGGTCGTAGTTTTGTATTTTTGTAAATATTTTGAATGTTTTTGTATTATCATAATGGGTAACTATGTACAAAAGATGTGAGCTAACCAATGAAAACCTCCTTAGGAGGTGAAGGGACTGCCATAGAAGATGAAGACTCGGGTGTCATTGAAGATGTTAATGCTAGTGGTGTTCCAAAGAAGGCTTAATAAATGTAGCACTAAGATGCACAAAGCAGTGTCGATGCAGTGGACTAGAGGAATAGGAGTGACAGCCATTAGGAGGGTAACGAGAAGCTATGGGGGTGGTATGTACACTAGAGAACTGACGTAAAATCATATAGGATTGAGAATGGTGGGAAACAGTACTTGGCATCGTAATCCTATGAGGCAACCTAGAGGCATGAGATGTAGAGGGTGTAATTGAAAGCCTATTAGGAGACCTAAGAGGATCAACACCAGGAGAGGGGGTGTGTGCAACAAGGGGTCTAGGAGAATTGGTAGATTCGAAACTAGAGTGCAAGAGTATTGGTCAAGGGAGTAACATAGAAGTGCTAGAGACATTGTGCACAACCAAAGACTTACATGTAAGAGGACTAGGAGGGGAGGCTGCAGAAGGAGGACTATGCATGCTAAAATGAGTATCCTCAAAAGGAATACCTCTACGGTGATAACATGTTGATTGTGGATGAACTTAACACATTGATGTATGATGGATTCCAACCTTAAGAGTGTGTAACCAAGGGACACATAATTGCATGGCACTAGAACTAAGAGAAGATGCAACCAAAAATGAAAATGATGTTGTTATAAGACAAATAATGACGGGAAGAATAATATAGTGGTAGCGAGGATTTGCATCAAACGTAAGATTGTGTGTAGGAATGCCCAATGATTGCAGTAGCGTGAGAGAACAAACATTGTCCCGATTATGTGGATCGACCAAAACACCTTGTATCGGTTTGTGAGTAATACAAACAGGAATAGATAGTGTTTCAGAAATAAATGTAGCATCGACATTAGAATTGCCAAAGGTGATTATTGGAGCAAGAAATGGTGCATGATTAATCGTGTCAATCATTGCATCCAAGGGTCGATCATATCAGGGCGGTGGGGGCACCGCGAGATAAATATTAAGGACATCCGTAGAATACTTTGCAGTGTCATGCTTAGGAAGTGAATCATTGAAGATTTTTTAACTTAGCATTATCATTGGTTGGCTAGGAATTTTTTGTGGGCTCATCCCATTCAATAGCTTGAGAATCAATAAGATATTGGTCAACATGGCGAAGCTTGAGGTAGTTGTCAGTAGAGTGTCCGACACATCGATGATAATCACAATGAGCAATAGCATTGAACTTCTTTCCCTGAGGTCAACGCATATCAACCTCAAACAGTGGAAGGAGAGATATGAGATTGTACTCAAGCAATTATTTCAATATAACGTGAGGACTTGGTAAGCGAGTAAATTAACAATGCACAGGTTGTGAGATGGCATTAGCAGTGTTTTTAGAAGCAGTTTTGACATCATTAGAATTTCTCTTGAATGGGGGTTTGTTTGAAATATTAACAATAGATGTTGGAGAAGAGATAGCAACATACTTGTGCTTATTCAAATGTAACAACTTACCCTCGCACTTTCAAGGGAGCTAGAAACGTACTTGAGCTTGTTCAAATGTAACAACTTAGCTTCATGTTCTTTCAAGGTATGGCAGAGATGGTCAAAAGATTGAAACTTATCAAACATGACTGAATCTTGCAAAGGAGCTAATAAATTGAGTAAATAGATCTTGTATTTCATTATCAACTAATAGATTATTCATCTTGGTGAGTAGGGTCTTATAACACAACACAAACATTAAGAGGTTCAGTAGACCCTTGTCGTGTTTGAGCCAATTATGTGTAAGAAATTTTGTCCTCAATATTGATAGAGAATTGCTCCAAGAAGAGATTCGATAATGCAGTAAATGTGCGCGCATAATGAGTGGGAAGAGTGTAGAGCCACTATAATGTGAAGTCCTTAAGACTTTGAGGGAAAAGCTTGATAAGCAAGATGTAATTAGAAGCATAATCTAAGCAAGCAATAAAAAATTAGCAAAGATGCTCGATGGGATCTCCTTTGCCATCGTAGATAGGAATTTAGGAGCAACAAACCCATTAGGTAGCGGATAAGAAAGCATTTCGAGCGTAAGGGGATTGTGAAGTAACTGTGTAAAATCCAAAGCATTAGAAGAAGTGGATGTACCTTGATTCATTTGTAAGATTTGTGTTTGTAGAGTAAGAACAAGGGATTCAAGAGTGTGTGCTAGAAGAATATACATGTGTACCATGAGGACTAGATATGGGATGTGTGGTGACAATTGTAGTGGTAGGAATAGGCATGGAGACATTTGGCATTGATCGACGAGGTGTACCCAAAGGGGTAGGCACTACGGATGTGGGAACAACAGTCGTTGAGGTGTGTAATAATGAAACAATCTTAAGTTGATCTCATGCAGCGTAGAGTTGGAGATCGATATTAGAGGGGTTTTCGTGCAAGAATTGATCAAATTGTTGGGCATCCTCATTAGAGAGACCTTGATCATGTTGGTTAGGTTGAGAATTGGAACCCTAGGCTTAATGGTGATTAGTAGTGATAGCAAAGGAAGCATTGGTGAATAGATCATGTGTTGGATTAACAGAATGATGAGGAAGCAAAACTTCACGAGTGGCACATTCTATAACAGTATCATTTATGGTGATTAGTGTAAAGTCAGTATGAAGTGGTGTCATCTTATGAGAGGTAAGGGGTGAATTATCATGGTCATTGTTAAGAAGGGTGGTGCTAAGATCACCATCACAATACAAAGCCATAAGTGGATGGATAGGAGTAGGCACAATTCACCTATATCATTATTTATTCATGTTTAGGGGTGGTACCAAGAGACCTTAATTTGATGGCATATCTCACGAAGCACATAGTTCTGAAACAAGTGGGAGCAAAACTCATGAAGGAATCACCTGTAGTTGTAAATTTTCATAGATTAGATCAGGTAGAATACATGTGGGCCAGGGAAAAAACAGAAGGAGAGGGACCACGAGAAGTAAGCATGATGATAAACAAAAGAAAACATATGCTTATAAAGATAAGCATGTACCCAAATGAAACTATTAAATTTCACCAACTATGCTTTGAATATCAGAGGCCTAACTACACAATGAAGTAGTTTTTAAATTCAAGATTATTTGTTTAGGGTTTTGTCATTCAATCACCATTCACGAAAATGTTTAACCCTAAATTAAATTTCTAGTTCAATTTAATTAGGTGTAGGATATATTAGAGTTGATTACTAATCTAACAAGGATGATACAATATAAACACTAAATCAGATTTACAACTCAGATCAAATAAGAAAGATTGCAACACACCATTTAACCTAACATGCAATTGAAATACAAAATAAAGATATAAAAGCATTTAACTTGCCACGACAGATTTCTAGAAAGATCTGGGACTATACAACACAAAACCTAGGAGAACTGAATTTGGGAAACTCTTGCAAATTGGACAAGAAGTGTAATTGTGTTGGGGTCGGAGCCGTACAATACGATCATGATCGTACCATACATTTTGGACCTTCGTACGGTCTTGGACCTGCTCTAAGACAGACTCTAAAACTTTTTAGGTGTTCGTCTTCCTCGATTTGTCTGTCGTTGTTGAACCCTAGTTGTCACACATGTAACGAATCTCTCTGTGTGAGCTAATCATCTCAAACCCTAGCCATAGATGAAGAGTCCTTGAAAACAAACATCAGGAAGGTTGTGGGCACCCCCATACATCACCAACGTTGGCACTACTCTGAAGAGACCTCAAACTGCACATCATTCTCCACCTAACATGTGATACATTGATCAATCAAATTTGACAAAATCTTTGGCCATGTTTGTTTTGATGTGGCTCTTGTTAAAACACTTGGAGAGAGAATGTTTGGATGCTTGTAGATGAGAGAAATAGTTGTTTTAACCCGGTGTGTAGTTTCAACTCTGATGTGGGTGTTGTCCATATGGTTATAGATGTGCAAGTCCAAGATTTAGAGAGCGTGGGATGCCTTTTACAAGTGTATGAAGTGAGTGCTTTAGTGCATTACCTTAAGAGTTCCAGGATAGTAAATGAGATAATGTTTACTTGCTTATATAGTGTTTCGTAGATGATTTATCTAAACAAGGCCAACCCAAAGGAAGTATAACACCCACCAAAATATTTAAATTTGAAAGTGCAGTTGAAAGATATATTGATCCAAGATCGTACAAAGAGGTAAGAACTATATGGTACGGTCGTGACCAAACTATACAGTCCTAGACAGGAGCGAGGAATATGCTTAATATACTTTGGAGCTAATAAAATGATCTCTCTCTAGAATTTGTGCATTGAATTCTCGGGATGTCTCGACATGTCAGTATGTAAAGATAAACAAACTAAACAACAAACCTCAAAAAGTGTTAAACAAGAGTGGAGAAGTTGTCTAACATATAGCAAGAGTGCATGGTCAAATCAAGGGTTGTCAAAGTGTAAATACTAAATTTGAGTGTCTACAGATGAAATTGTGGTTCGCCATGGGTGGTCCCAAGTCCAGGGTTTTGACCCTGAACTTATTAGATTTTCCCCATTTTTTCTTTCGACTCCTTTAAGAACAAATTGCACTCACATGAATAACGTGAACGACATCAAGATGATAAAGTGGAACATATAGAGCGAATATTATTCAAGTGTTACAATTTGTGTCGTGGAAAAGGTTCGGAACAAGTATTTAATTCTTACTTTTTGTATTTACAACTTTCCATTGATGCCTTCATCTTGTCCAACAAATCAAACACCATCCAATCAAAAACCTTGACGGCATTTCCAGTTGGGTTTCAAACCTAGAACATACTGAATTTTCCCCATTTTTTATTTTGGCCCCTTTAAGAACAAATTGCACTCGTGTGAATAATGCAACGAGATCAGGACAATAAAGAGGAACATAGATAAACAAATATTATTTAGGGGTTGCAATTTAAGCCATAGAAAAAGTGTGGTACATGCAATATTTAATTGTCACTTTTTATTTCCAACTTTCCATTGTTTTCTTCGCCTCAACAACATAAAAAAAAAAAAAATAAATAACAAATTTTGATTGGCAAATCAAATATACTAGCCACTTATATGTGACTAATAGTTAAGAGGGGCTCAAATATGAATGATAGATAGGACATATATATCTCGGGATCTATCTATATCTGCCGAGCCCCATATAGATAGATAGGGCCCCGATCATCTATATAGAGAACTAACGCCCAGAAATGAGATTCGGGGTAGACTCTCCAATGCTACTCTCTAAAGCGCTATCTATGAATCTTGGGCCCATAGCATACATAGCTCCGCAAGCGGGGGGTCTCGAGTCCAATCCGGAACCTACCTGATCACTGGTTTGGGGGAAACATCTAGTCACAATAACACCCTATATCTCTATCTTGTCTATTCGGATATATATAGAGGGGCGATCAGCGCTTAACACCATATATCTGGGTGTCGCGCCATATATAGATATAGGGTCTATATATCTCCAATCAGATATATAGGTCCACCTCATTTATAACCCGATATCGGTATATTCTCTTGTTTTCCCTTGTATATGCATCCCTTGTTTTCTTGCAATTGCTCGTTCATTTACTCCACAGCGCAAAACTATATAACACAGCTACAAAATGCTACATGAAGAAAGTAGTGTGGCTAGGTTTCAACCTACTAGATTTCCCACATTTTTTATTTTTTTGGCCCCTTTTAAGCACAAAATTGAACTCACGTTATAATAAAAGTTTGTCTAAAACTTCACTCACCAGAGAAGTTTGTGCATTACATGTTTTCTTGCAATTACTCGAGCTTAAAATTGAAAAGGGGGTTACCAAGTGCTCCATAAAGGCAAGCATTTTGCTTGTTTTTCAAAAGTGGTATCTATTAGATTTTCCCACATTTTTTTATTCAATCCCACTATAAAAACAAATTGGACATGAAAATGCAAGCAAGATAAAGACAATAAAGTGGAATACAACTTTATTTTTAGCGTTATGTGAAAAAGTTACATTAATGTCTTCATCTTATCGAACAAATTAAACATCATTCAATCAAAAACTTTTAATGTTGAAAAATAAAATAAAAAATAGTAAAACTTGATTATTCATGCATCTGTATTTTCCTACAATTAGTTTAACTTATACTAGACGAGTTTCATTATCAATTATTATTATACTACAAGCATGACCATAAAGTGAAATAAGTGCAAAACACGCAAAGGTTTATTCCTTTGCTTGTGTTTCAAAAGTGGTATCTATTAGATTTTCCACATTTTTTTATTTAATCCCCCTATAAAAGCAAATTGGACATGAAAAATGCAAGCAAGATAAAGACAATAAAATGGAATACAACTTTTATTTTTAGCGTTATGTGAAAAAAGTACATCCACATACATATATTTATTTTTTATTTTTTATTTCCAACTTTCCATTAATGTCTTCATCTTATCGAACAAATTAAACATCATTCAATCAAAAACTTTTAATGTTGAAAAATAAAATAAAAAATAGTAAAACTTGATTGTTCATGCATCTGTATTTTCCTACAATTAGTTTAACTTATACTAGACGAGTTTCATTATCAATTATTATTATACTACAAGCATGACCATAAAGTGAAATAAGTGCAAAACACGCAAAGGTTTAATTCCCACTTTTTTTTATTTCCAACTTTTCATACATGTTTGTCTTATCTAACAAATTACATATTGTTCACTCGATAACCTTAAAAGCTAAAAAAACAAAAAATAACAACTCCATTTTATGTCAATCTTGGTTTTGTCACCACCAACAACCCCTAACAAATGCCAAAAACAGCCGCTCTTACTTCCAAAAGTATAGATCAAGTCCATGGATGAAGGACATAGACATCATTTCTTCCATGCCAAAGAGCAATTGAATTTCCTACCTATCAAAGTATGAAGGAGACTTGAGACCACCCAATACCATGTTTTCACATTCCTCCATCCACTAGGGGCATAGATTCATATTTTTCAATCAAATACGTTAGTTTGCACATTTCATAATTTCCTGCAATTACTTGAGCTTACAATTAGTAAAGCAAATAACCAAGTGCTACAATTAGCAAACATTAGAGTTAGGCATCAAACCAATAACCTATTGGATTTTTCCCGTTTTTAAGAGAAAATATAAAAGAAAACTTAATTGTTACCTGAAAGCTAGAGAAAAACCATAATCACAATTGTCCATGAATTCATTGTAATGGGGTACATGATCCACTCCACATATTCATTTGTCTAATGTGTTAGTGAGACAAGCAAGTGAATTCCCCTTATAGATTTACATTGGTGGTTTTGCAGGCTCACTTCTTGCATTCATACCGATACCAATGGCATGTGATTAAAGGGAATAAGAGTTGAAAAATGGTAATTGTTTCCCACGTAACTCCTCCTTTCTCCTCCCTCTCATCCTCTCCTTCTTTTTGGCTTCAAATTTTATTTCTTTTCTGCATTTACTTCAATGTTTCATACATTTCACATACACTACTAATTCTTTTGTAAAAATATAAGACAAACTTGTAGGCCTCCCAAATGTTGAATACATCCTTATCCAAATATTAACAAGACGTGAAAACCTAACCAGCGCATCATCATATCAAAATATATAAGAAAATGCATTTTGAAGTGGCAATTTTCCCAAATCTAAATATTGGTATACAAAAGTTGAAATTTTGAAGTGAAAATGATTTTTAAAAAAATTCCATTTTGACAATTAAACATAACATAATTGCAAACTAAATTATAATAAGTAAAAATTATAAATTATACTTTCCATTTTGACAATTAAACATGACATTATTACAAAAATAAATTATAATAACATCAACAATTTTAGTTACAACAAAAAACAAGAAACCTTTTTAAACTTTTAATTGTAGTCATTCAAAAATCCACTATAAAACATTTTCAATAATTGAGAGGGGGCATCAGATCTAATTATTGTCTTTGGAATAGCCTACTGCTAGTTTCACTGCCTACAGATTCCCATAACTATATGTTTGAAGTAGATAACTCCGATTTTCATAAGACTTCCTACAAGAAATTGTATGTCTAGAACTCAGTGTGCGAGTGCTACAGTAAGTTTTTATCATGACCTAATTTACGCATTATAAACCCATCAAACTTTATGCCTTTACAAGACAACAATGGTTTGTGATTTACTAATTCACTGTCTACAAATTAGGTGCTTATAACAGACAACACAGGTTTTTCACTATTTGTCAAAGAAAGTCATCGTAATGACCTATTCGCTGTCTACAAAATTAGTAAAAACCATATGCATGTAAAACTCATTATAACGACCTAATTCATACAAAATTAGAATGTCATACGCTTGGACCAGACTTTCCAGAGGAAGTCATTATAATGACCTAATTTACAGTCTACGAACCCAGGAAACTATAAGCTTGTATGATGGAAACAGAGATTTTTCATGCCCTTTTAAAAAAAATCATTTGGAGGCCTACAAATTCAACAAACCATACAACACAGCAGGTTTGCATAACTTATTACAGGAAGTCAAAGACGACCCAACTCGTTGTCTATAGATGCAGAACACTTGTATAGGTGTTACCAATATCCTATTTTGTTTCTTCTATTCAAATGACAAAAAAGGAAACTAAACAACCTCATACAAACAAAATAGTTTTTGAGGCATGAAACTTAAGAGCATGGTCCCATGGAGGGGGGCTGCATAAATATCTCTACAGGTGCTACTGAGAAAATTTAGGAACATTTTAACAGTTTTAAGATTTCATATTTTTTTATTAGTTTCTTCAGAGATATTATAGGGATCCATATGCATTCCCTCTAAAATCACCCAAAAATGATGGTGGGAATGCATATTATATTCCAAATGGACAAAAATCAGCCTAAAATCAGCCTAAACAGTAAGGGGGAAACTTCCAGCCCTTCTCCAACAACCCCTTTTAGGGGTCAAAAGAGGTAGAGCTCATATTTTTTAGAGCTAAATTCTATTATTTACTATAGCTGGCTTTCAAAAAAATCATGGAACCTTCAGCTGCAAGAAAATAATAAGAGCTGCAGCCCCTCCATAAGGCCATGCCCTTAGGGATGTTGTCATAATACATAAAACACATGTCATCCATTTCAACAGTGATTAAAACTGAAAAAACACCACCTGACATGTATATTTTCAAAAGCTCTAATCATATTGAATGTCCTCCAGGAATATTTATTTTGAATGTCATAGATCTATTGTTTGCTCATGCTTAGGCATATTTATGATTCATTTGCCCATACTGTAACCCACCATTCCACATCTGACACTATTGTCATCAACTATCATTTACTGGGTGTTGGTTGCGAGAATACCCAATAAGTATACATCACAAGGGATGATTTACTACAGGAAGTTTTTATCATGACCTAATTTACCGATATTATAAATCCCTCAAACTTTATGCCTTCACAAGACAACAATGGTTTTAAATGCTTGCTGTAGTAAGTCATTGTGATTACTAATTCACCGTCTACAAATTAGGTGCTTATAACAGACAACACAGGTTTTCACTCTTTGTCAAAGAAAGTCATCGTAATGACCTGTTCGCTGTCTACAAAATTAGTAAACCATATGCATGTAAAACTCTTTATAACAACCTAATTCACTGTCTACAAAATTAGAATACCATACGCTTGGACCAGACTTTCCAATGACCTAATATACGGTCTACAGACCCAGGAAACTGTAAGCTTGTATCATCAAAACAGAGATTTTTCATGCCCTTTTAAAAAGAGCCATTTGGAGGCCTACAAATTCAACTACCCATACAACACAGCAGGTTTGCATAACTTATTACAGGAAGTCAAAGATGACCCAACTCGTTGTCTATAGATGCAGAACACTTGTATAGGTTTTACCAATATCATATTTTGTTTCTTCTATTCCAATGACAAAAAAGTAAGTTAAACATGGTTTTTGAGGCATGAAACTTAGAACATGGTCCCATGGAGGGGGGCTCCATAAATATCTCTGCAGGTGCTACTGAAAAAACCTAGGAGCATCTAACAGTTTGTAAGATTTTACATTTCTTTATTAGTTTCCTCAGTGATATTATATGACACATATGCATTCCCTCTAAAATCACCTATAAATAATGATGGGAACGCATATTATATTCCAGATGGACAAAAATCAGCCTAGACAGTGAGGAGGAAACTTCCAGCCCCCATCTCCAACTACCTCTTTTAGGGGTCAAAAAAAAAATAAGAGCTGCAGCCCCTCCATAAGACCATGCCCTTAGGGATATTGTCATAATACATAAAACACATGTCATCCATTTCAACAAGAGATTAAAACTGAAAAAACACCACCTGACTTGTATATTTTCAAAAGCTCTAATCATATTGAATATCATCCAGGAATATTAATCTTGAATGTCATAGATCTATTGTTTGTTCATACTTAGGCATGAAATAAAACCATGCAGAAATATGTCAAAAAAAAAAAATCCCTTAACAGATGCATAAAATCTGTGTATCGTTCAGGAAAACCCTTAGGACAGGATATGTAAAGTTTAAGCAACAAATCTGAAAAAAAAACGAAACTCAACAGATAAATATAAAAAGTTGCAAAACACCCAAAATAATGATTGTACAGAAGTCATCACAATAGAGATGGAGGACTGGAGGGCCGATCCAAAAACACAGTTTTTAGTAACATATGATAAAATGTTAAGAGAAGAAGTTGAGGCCCGAACCCCCTCCATGGGACCATGAAGTTTGTTTTTTGTTTTATTTTCCCATGCTTTCCCTTATGTTGATTTGACAATGAACTGTGAAGAAATACGTTCCGATGAAAAGCAGCTGCAATCACACTTCTCAGATCTAAGACCCATCTTACCAAATAAAACAGTAAAGTTTGGAAAAATCAAAACTAGACCCCATGTTACATAATAATTGTAAAAATCAATAACTAAATCTCACCCAGTACATAACTCGGACTCATACAAAAAGAAGCGAATCTATACTGAAAAATAAGATTGAAACAACGCACTACGGTACAAATGAAACACAAAAATAAATTTTAGAGTCAGACCTCGACGAGCACAGGATTTGCTTCCATGAACAGAGGGAAAAAAGAGGGATGTGTAGGGAGGGCTATAGGCATGGGAGGATCCGGAAAGACTGCACTTCATAGCTTGGAAGTAGTCTTTCCGCTCGTCCCAGGCCTAATGTCCTCCTCCTACAGATGATCCCTCTCTGAACCCACCAACAATTTCTTATCTCTCTGGATCCATATGCTGCAACAGCTGATTAAATAGATCTTTTTTTATGGGCAAGTTGAAATAAAAGCAAGACCTACCCATATTTATTTATTCGGTGTAGTGGGCAGTGTTTAGGGTTACCCCGTCATGTCTGGACCATGGATCATCAGGATAATGAATAGGTATACCCGCATTTGTGTGGAACAGCTTTAATTTTGATGCATTGGATACCAAGAAAGTTTTGAAAGTTGGTGAGTGGTTTTGCATAGATAACAATAATGGACTAGTTACCTATACCACATTCCTTAGCAATTAAGTTTTTAATTCACATACAAAATAGAAAACAACCCTAGTTGCATTCATAGAGACTCCTCTAGAACATTGAAATTTTTGGAACGTATTTAGAATAATTAAAATGCTTGAAAGATGATATGAATATGTTTGCAAAATATTAATTAAAAAAATGGAAATAATATAATGTAAAGAATATCAATGTTAAAATAAATTTAAAAAATAGTTTCAAACTTGTTTATAGTTAGATGTTGTAGTTTTTTTTGAGTGGGCAATCTCTTTTTTTTAATGAAATAGCAGTTATATTATCTAAAATAAAGTAGTATAGTTATTTTAAAATATGTTGGCAACCTAGGAACAATTATCAGGCATATTAGGCCAACAGTTTGGGAATAACTTACTAAAACATCAATATAAACTATAAAAACAAAAAGTCATCCATGCTCTAGTTGTGAAGAGAGCAGATGGAGAAGGGTCTTTTATCTGGCTTGCCCCAACCACCATCTGGAAGATCGGGTCTGTATGGAATGGGCTCCTAGCCAGTGGTTGTGTTCTCAATGGCTTCTAGTGTTTCTTTCTTGTCATGTTCTTAGCCCTCGGCCGAAGAAATGGTTAGGGCCAACCAAGGTACCTTAGCTACAATATAAGGTGAAGCCCAATGGTTGTGTCGTAGTGGTGATGAGCCCGACCACAATGGAGGAGAATGACAGCATAGTAGGGAACCCCGCCCCAAAAAATTGTGAGAGTGATGGCGAGACCAGTTGTGGCGATGTCCCTTGTCTCTCAATGAGGGATCACAAAAAGTAATTGGGGGCAAGACCCGAGCCAGAACATAGGGAGCACTACCCCATGTAATCAAGAAGGGTATGGAGATGGGCCACCTTCTATGCTTGCACCTGGATCTGCAAAAAGACGTTAGAAATAAACATAGCTTTATTATGAGTTGAAAGATTGCAATCAATAGCAATATGAGAAAAAATAATTGTATTTCTCTCTTTGCAAATGAAAAATAGAAATTCCACTCCTAAAAGGATGTGTTGCTAGTGAAAAAGCTCGAGTCTAAATGGTTTCAAAAAATCATGAATCCAAGACCAGGCAATTTGAGCTTTTTGGGAAAACCAAAAAAGGTGCATGAGGGTCTTAATGTGACCACTAGAAGAGCAATGCAACTGCGAGACTCCTAAATATATAAGTATGCGGCTAAGAGGTAAACCTTGATATATAAAACATCAGGCATAATGAGTTATCTTAGGTTCAACAACGGCATTCCAAATAGTGGTAAAGCTACACTTCCAACAATGTGTAGAAGAACAAATAAACCAATGGTAATTAAGCTTATCTATCATGGGAAACTTCTCATTTAAGCACAGATTGTTTATAACACTAAAATATATCTCTTATCTCTCCTTTACAATATCAATATATAATTGTTACAATCCTAGTTGTAATGTTTAAAGGTGGGTTTTATAGCACATAATCACCCGAGCTTTATTACATACCCTAACCTAAATGCTCAAGGGTCAACCCCAGACACACAATAAACACCCGACTAAAAGATAACTATGACTGTTGCAATAAAATAATAATAAATGTTTTGCACATCAGGGTCCTAACATGCCCTTCACCTTCGAAAAGCTTTGTCCTCAAAGCTTGAGTTGTGAAATTTGTATTTGAAGTCGTTGCAGAGGTTCTCAATTTGCATATTTTGTTTATATACCTCACTAATAGACCAAAGCGTGATGATACAATTGTGAAGTACTATCTTCGATTGGATGAGATAGCTTCGTGTTTACAGATGATGGAGCTGTATCTAACTTTGGGAGATTTTTTTGTATGTGAAATCGCTACCCAACAACCTTCTTCAAACAAGATACATGAAAAAAAGGAATCCTAAAAGATGGGGGTAGGGCCAATTTACACATTGTGTTGCTAATTTATTACAACACTTGGTACTGTACATAGAATCTTGATGCTAACTTTTGACTTGAGCTTCAAGGAATTATGTTTATATGGCTAGAGTCACAAAAAAAGCAATGTCCCAGATATAAAAGGTGTGATCTGAATGGTGTTGATATGTTTGTTGCTTTAGCTGGTTCTAAGCATGTGCCAAGTGTTTATGGTGGATTTTGATTCATTATCATTACATGGAATAAATCACCAAAACTTAGAAAATAACAAGGTTTAATGATACTTGCATCAACAACGTCGAGATGCAGGGGTACAAATGGGCATGAGAGACTCCTTCCAGAGAACGAGGAAACCTGCACACGAATAAATAACTTGACAAGAGAAATATTATATAACAATATGACGAGTTGTTTGGAAAAGGTCAATCCCAAGAACCAAAGGACTTCCTTTGACGGGTGTCAACTCGTTTTAGACAATTAAACTGATAAATAATAAAGCATATAATGTGACTGGAGTTATGATATTTAGATATTGAAATGATAAAACAAATCAATCTTCTATATGGATAGGAAGATCTTGCTCTGTGAAATATATGGCCCAGGCAAGGTATGTGGCACGATAAAGCTCCTCGAAGTACTCGATCCACTCCTACTCGATGACTTGTTCTTCTCGGATGATCTCCAAATGATCCTCAATGTCGAGACGACGACGCAGGGGATCAAATTGTGTGCAATGTCAAACTGAGCCTAGACAAAGGACTGGGAGATGATTGGGAGATTGTAAATGTTAGTGATTGGATGTGTTTCACCTAGAATGGTCATCTACAGACAAAAGGCACTTGAAACACGGGGAACAACAGAAAGTGGATTATAAAATGGATTAAGAGCATGTAATATGTGATTAAAGGGCTAAGAAGCAAGAATCGTTGGCAATTTAATACGGTCACTAGCGATTGAAGGGAATCATCGGTGATTCAATGGAATCGTTGACGATTACTATGTAATTGTCTAATTTTGAATAAAATACAAATTCGACCTTGAACGAATGATTTAATGATTGGATTGTTCTTAGAAATGATGTGTAGATAAATAAGGAATGTAAAGAGATGATAATACCTTGCCTTTGATGCAAAATGCAGATGAAAATGTTGTAGAGAGGCATTACGACGGTGTGAACTCTCTGAGGGCTTGGTGTGGCTCAACAAGGTGTCGAGGTATCGTGAGTGATGTCGTTTAAGCCTTCTAATGGCATAATGTCAATACAATGTGCAAGGATCCTCAGTCAATAAATTTGGTGAGTTTATATAGAATCATCGATGATTTTGGGAGTCGTTGGTGATCTAGGAAATGACAGGATAGGATCAGAATAATAAAATAATATATTGATCTTCGTTCGCTTCACATACACACAATACATGGCTAATAAATAGCCAAGCAAATAGCAAAACAACCTCCCATAATTTAGGAGTGGTTGTAAACAATAAGCTAAATACGTGAAGTTGTTTACAACAACTTCACATATAATTCCATGTAATAATTTGTTGTTCCACAACAAATCACAATATAATGTTTACACTATAATATTCCCAACATACACCCCCTTAGTGTGAACATTATTTACTGATATCACCCCCTTAATGTGAACACGGAAAAAAATCACCATAGAACTGGAACCAGAATCGTATGCCTCTGCATACTTTTAGGTTTGCATACTGCTGGCTTGGATCTTGCTGTCTGGATCTTGCTGCACATGACCAATCCGCTTCACCACAGTGAACCCCATACTGGATGATCACACTTCCACCGATTCACCTACATACGTGAACTCAACAGTTCCCGCTTTCACTTCCAGTGAACGCTAGATTTCACCGGCCGATTGATGTTAGAAGTACGAAAGTCGAAGAATCTCTACAGTCAGAGGATCTCTCCAGTTCAGCTGCCCTCCTATACAACTGTTCTCAGCACCCAAAATGCATATCTTCCTCATTTGAATCAAAACAGGGGAAGAAAACCACACATCATTTTATTCTGCACACCACACAACTGAAATAATATAAAATATTGCCACCAAATTTTAATGCGACCCCGTCGTTGGTGACTAACGAGAGGCGCTGATCGCCCTCCATCCTCCATTGCCTCCGTCCTCCAGTAATACGCTACTTAACTTAGCAGATTTGGAATTTGAGGCTCATAAATTACATACCTTCCCTGAACGTCGGATTCCACCGAAAATGCGTTCGTAAGGCAATTTTTTTTATTTTTTAATGACACAACATTACAACATAATTCCTAAAATCACCTATAAGACTCAATGCCGACACATTTACATAAAATGACTACAATGACTCAAATAGATAATATTGATGACTCTCTAAAAAAAACATTAACGACAAAGACTCATAAATGACACTCTTTTTTCAATGATTTTACGACTCAAAATTTTTTGACATTTAACTTAAATGACATTATGGCGACTTTGACGGATATAAAAAACTTTCACTTAAAACTTTGCAAATTTTGGACTTTTATACTGACACATAATTACTAGCAATGACAACAAGAGACAAATTCTCTAATGACACTAAATATTATTGAAAAGCTACCTAAAAACCCACTATGAATGACACGCCTATGATCTAACTTATAACTAGCCACGTATAAAATAAAGCAAGTCCTATATCTCACGAAACAAACTATTAAACATTGATTTGTTCGAGAGGAGATATTTAAAAAAATACAGCTGCGTTGGAGATGGCTGCACATGAGGAAAAATCGGCTTGAGAGCTACATTGTATTGTAACTTGTTGCGCCGGCTGATACGTAGCACAATGTTAATGGCGAGAATGATGGAGGAGCAGGCAAGCGTAGTCAAAGAATATGCTTCAATTTCAATCACATATTTTAGTCGAATAGAGGGATTTTCATAGATATTCCTTAATTCGCATTGGCTACAGGCTTTCCAAACTGAGTCGACCACTCCAGCAATGCGTGACTTGCCACTGTTATCCACAGGACTGCGGCTATTAGTGCACGATTAGACTGCGGCTGTCACATATTTTATATTCTCCAACTGCGTGGACACGGTACTCCAAACTACATAGAGAAACGTATTCTCTCAAAAATGCACTGCCGTGTGTTGCCTCCCTGCGGCCTGTCTCTGATAGATCAACCTGGCTCTGATAGCATATGACAGGATAGGATCAGAATAATAAAATAATATATTGATCTTCGTTCGCTTCACATACACACAATACATGGCTAATAAATAGCCAAGCAAATAGCAAAACAACCTCCTATAATTTAGGAGTGGTTGTAAACAATAAGCTAAATACGTGAAGTTGTTTACAACAACTTCACATATAATTCCATGTAATAATTTGTTGTTCCACAACAAATCACAATATAATGTTTACACTATAATATTCCCAACAGGAAAAGTGGAGAAATCTCACTTGAAAGTGGTTAGAACCACCTTCAAATGGTTAGTTTCGAGTTGGGGGTGAAAATAAGGCGAGTAGGAGTGTGTTAGGGAGGTTGGGAGGTTACAATGGTATGGCCTTACTAGGCTAAAATGGGTTTAGGAGGTTTAAGAGGTTTAGGAAGGGGTAAATGATTATTTACAAGAGTAAATAGGTGTTATAGGGATAGAATATGACTTAGGACTTGGCTATAGTGATTGATATGTGGATATGAGCTTGTAGACACTAAATCACGCACTTTGGGTATCTATCTAGTCCTGATCACATACTATTATTCATAATATTCATAAGTAAGAAAAGTACTAATTAACCCATGTCTTTGGCCATCTTTGCTTGCTTTTTGTTGCTCCTGTTGATCTTACGCTCCTTCTAGCCCAGTCTGTTTTTTCACACTTTGACATTTAGCAACCTGGACACCAGTGCCCAGCTAGGACACCAGCGTCAGGTGCCCCTAACCTCTTTGTATTTTGCTCTCATCTTTTGGGTCATTTTTAGCCATTTGGGTATCTTATATTTTTGGTAGTCTACCTTTTCAGGGTTAATTACAAAATTCAAGCAAAGGAATCATATAAATATAAGTTTATGTGGTAATAATAAAGGACCAAGCACTAAGTATTAGCTATCACCACCTAAGGTTACATCTAAAGGCATTATCAAAAGCATTCAAACATCCATCTAGCATCCACACAAGAGCAAGGGACTGCATTATTCTACATACACTTCATAGGAGGGGAAGTTCATTATATTACAAGCACACATCTATCTACATTTTCTGCATCAATTTATTGTTCATTATCAAGTACGACGTGCACAAGAGTCACCTAGGGCATAATCTCTTCACACACATAGAACTACATTCAGTCGTAAGATCACTCATTTGACAATTGAGGATAGTCTGACCCCTCATTTGCATTCTTTTATTTTCAGGATTTGATGCAAACTTGAGGGTTTTGCATGTCATCTCTTTATTACAAGTTATCAACGACATCGGTGATCATTGTGTGACATATGAACGATAAGAAGCGAAAGACAACGAACACCTTGCAACCATTCAAAGGTGGTTTCTTGGGATTATGAACAGACACAGGTGCCTATAGCATGTTTTTAGCGCCCGTAAGTGCCCCTAACCCATTCCAGGTGCCCCAGTCCAACATATTCAATTACTTTTGTATTTTTTTGGGTCTCAGTGCAACAATCTCCTCTCTTTGTTTAGCAGTTCGTCACTTCGGGACAATCCCATATTGTTTATGAAATAACTAAGTCATTTTGTCTTCTCATTTGCACTTAGGGTTTTAAATCTTATTTGTTTATTTGCTTGGGTCTATTTTATACTTCATTGCTTATTTATTTACTGCTACATTGCAATCAAATTTAGGCATTTATTGATTTCAATATTTGCTCAATCATTTGGTGAACCCGTCGCTCAAATCCACCTTCTTTCTAGGGCTTTTATTATCTTATCACTATGGCTCAATCTTATGGCGAATTTACTAAAGCCCACCTTAAAGAGCTTAATGATCACATCACTGAGCATCCTCAGGATCTAGACTTGTTTTTATTTGTTGCTCACGAAGAGGCCACCAATCTTGTAGAGCTTACTACTTCTACCATCATACCCACCTCCATTGCTACTCAACCGCCTATTTCCTCTCTTCTACCTACATCTATCATTCCTATTTCAGTTCCTGCTCCCACCATTCACTTCACTCCACATCTTGTTTCCCATACGTGGCAAGTCTCTTCCGCTGACACTCAAGATTTAGCCTCTTTTTATTAAGACCTTCAAGTGTAAATTCATCAATTACAACATGTTAATTCTGGTGCATCTCCATCTTTGGATTCCACACTACTCCTTCATTCTCCTTTTACACCTGCCATCTCTACTTATGCACTTCTACCTAGCTTCGTCACTCCCAAGCTACCCATTTTCAATGGCCATGGTGACCCCTACGAACATCTTCAAGCATTTCACGTGGCATGTCTAGATTTTGTGCATGATCATATTCTCTTAGTTGATTTCTTTCCAAGAAGTCTCCATGATTATGCGATGCATTGGTTCTATGACCTACATGTCTACTTGGTAACATCTTTCATGCATCTAGTCGATGCTTTTATCTCTAATTTCTCTATCAATATCGGCTCTAAGATCTCATATGGTCAACTTAATAAACTTAAACAAGGATCTAATGAACATTTAGCGGATTACATCTTATGATACAAAAACAACTTAGCTAAGATGTCTAATGTGCTTGCAGACTTGGAACTTCAAGGCCTATTTGTACAAAGTCTATTACCGCCTCTTCAAGAGAGTGTTATCTTTGATACCTCTCCATCATTCGATCATTTGTGTTACACTCTTAAGCTATACGAAACAAAGCTCCTATTTATAGGAAAGCTTAAGCATCAACAACAAGCTTCATCTTCTACGCACTGTCAAAATAAATCAACTTTCAAGCCATCTATAAAACCTACAAAAGCTAAGCAATTGTCAACGCTATGTCTAATACTAAAGAGCTTCAATGGAACCCCCCCCCCCAAGAGTACATATACAAAATTTACTATCGCTCCATATATTCTCTTGCCGCAACTTATCGAGATTAATATTATTACGCTTCCTCCTCCACTCAATTTAGATCCATCTCGTCTTAAAGGTTGTAATTACAAAGAAAATATTATATGCGACTATCATCAATGTGTTGGGCACTCTATAGATCGATGTTTCAAACTTCACAACCTTATTCAAGATCTTATCGACAATAATACACTTGACCTTCCAGAGCCTACAACCTATGCACCCGTCAATGAAAATCATAAGCTCAAAATATTCAATAATCCTCTATCGAAATATGACAACTAAACAACTGACTCTTCAGTAAATCATACGTAACGCACAATGCTTACTCTTGCATCAGGGGCCCTTGATTTTCTAGTTGCTCATGTTGAAACATCTCCTCCATTCATTGCTTTCTCTGATCATGACTATCATTGTAATCATTTTTACCCTTATCACAAAAGAAAGGTACCCCATACGCGTCGGCCTATCACCCAACAGATGCTGGGTGCTCACCCGAGGCACGCACAGGTGCCAAGTTTCTCTTTTATGTGAGTTTAGTGGGAAATATCATCATCTATGATTTGTGCTTAAGAGATTTAAATGGAGTTAAGACATTCAAGAACCACAGAGCTCATAGGACAGCCCTCTAGATCCTTGCAGTCATTACTGCCAGAAAGTACTTAACATATTATATAACTTGTACCATAACAAAAAGAAGTATACAAGCATCCATAGTTAGCATAAACATAATTGATAAAGAACCTATGTGAAAGACAGTATGCATTAGAATCATAGATATTCATATTCATATAACTAGTAACCTCATTACATCCATGGAGCCATTACAGAATGTCATAGAGAAATAGACTACAGTCATGATTTTCAACTAGACAAATGTAGCTAGGTTATCAAAGAAAAATTTGTAATACCCATACCCATTATACATTCTTTCCCAAATACCATGATCCACTAACAAAGTTCTTGTAGTATTTCTGCAGAGCTCCGGCCTCTTTTTGTTCTCTCTTTGTTTACTTTACAGGTGCTTGTATTTATAACCTTTCTGGGCTACCAACTCATCCTACAACACCCTCATATCCAATGCCAAGTGTCTAAATGTGGTCCTCCATGCGAGCATGCTGTCCCAGTGCTATGTACCTTGGGATATAATATTATAATGTATATGGGTTGATGGAGATGCTGACATGTGGCACACATCCCCTGAGTTATATGTACGGGTTCACATGGGGTATAATATTGTAATGTATATGGGTTGATGGAGATGCCGACATGTGGCACACATCCCCTTAGTTAGTTGTATGGGCTCACATAGGGATTAATTATATTGGGTAATGGGTCAGCCTACATTGGGATTAGGTGTTACCCATCCTATTTAAAGGATGTGAGTATCATTATGAGGAGGTCATGTATGTATGATTTGAGTTTTCTACTTGGTAGAGATATATTGGAGGTGTCCCCATCGAAGTGGATTCCCAATCTTGGGAGATTATGGAGTTACTCCTTCCTTAAGGAACATTGTATGGTGTTGCCCTACCTTAAGGGTATTATTTTGCATATATTGATATTAGGGCATCTTGGCCCCCCATATCTCTTGTGTTTTATTATCTTTTATTGATTTATTATATGCAAGGTTCTTATCACCCAGGCTCGAGCTTTACACTTTTCACCATGATGTGCTTCTAGAAGCTTCTACCGCAGGCATGCTCCTTCCTGGGCCAACCTGTCACTAGGCTAGCACCTTATCCACTCGGCATGCATAGTCGAGTCATGCTTTTCACATGTTCTATCTCAAACGCCCAATTTGGATAAGTCCTGAACCCTTGGTTCTGTCTGCACGTGCCACGTGCTTCCTTAAACCCTTTTCTTAAACCCTATCCTGCGCGCTTTGTCCTTGCACGCCTCTCTTCAACTAGGACCTGCACGCATACACGCCTTTTGTACTTAGCCAAAATTATAGGGGATTAACATTACCCCACACTACGCTTGCTCTCCATCCGCAGGAACACTTCTCTAGTGAAAGAAAGAATACAATAGACTTATGCCTTGGATCAAGGATAAGGGGATGAAAAAATGGGGGAAGAAGAAAGAATTGGAGAGTGAAGGAATCACTACAACAAGCTAGGAAAATCCTTTTGTAAGTTGGCCTCCAACTTGTTCCAAGCATCAACTTCTTCCTGTGCTCTCTGACAGAGGTCGTCGATGAGGGCACTCACCTCCCCAAAATTTAGCCCATCTCCTTACACGTTCATGGTATCAGTGATTTTCTCTAACTCCTTGCCTATATCCTCTTAGTGCATCCATTCTTCGTGTAATACATGGATATAGTTCCTTCAACTAGTTTTTTGACTGAACCCCTTAAGGTTTCAATGGCTTCAGATTTTATCTCGACCTCGACAAGGATTTTATCCCTTTCCACCCTATTTCCCTTGTTCTTCTCTTGGAACTCCTTGAGTTCTACTTCACGAGTGGCGAACAAGGTGCCTGCCACTTTGTCTCTGTCCATGTAATTATTGTGTCCGGGGCCTCAGTAGTCTGGGAAGCATCCCTTACATCAGTAAGAACCCTGTTGTATTCCGTGATGAGCACTATGCTCTTCAACTTATCCTCTTTCTCTAGGCATGCGTGGCAACTTCTTCTATAGACTCCAGGGCTAACAGACTGTCTTTCCATGGTGAGGATCCTTATTAAATCCTCTAGGAATCCCAAGGCTGATCCATACTTCTGCGTGGGAAATGCTAGGTCCGGATGCTTCAATAGTTTAGCCTCATTGATGGATTCCACCTTCTTGTACACGATGCACACCTTAGCCTTTTCATCCTTCAACTCATGCTGCCATTGGGCGCTGATCAACTTCTCCTGGCTTAGCTCCTTTGTCATTGCAGCTAGCTCTTCCTCTTTCTTCTTTAGCTTCCCTTCTAGATCTCTGACCCTATCATTCCTCCTGAAGAGTCTAGCCTCAATCTCAATGGAGATTTTGTTGAGCGTGTTGTATAGTTATTCATCTGAGAGCTGCTGGGTATCCACCATTGGGTTGTGTTCTCTTCGTTCTGGACAATGTTATTATTACCCTGTGGCTTACCTCAAACTCTGGCTCATCAAGGTGGGATTTTATTTCCCACGAGAGCATCTTCCTTGTCTGCGGATATGCAGCCTCCTTGTCAAAAGATGACATTGCTACAAAACTCCTCTTCCGGAATGGTGACTTTGGAACCGTGCACGTGGAACACTTTCTTTAGGTTCGTCAATATAAATCATCTCTGACCTCTCCCCCTCTGGCGCGCCTTCCTCCCATGTGCACGTACCCTTAGGTCTACTTACAGTCAAAATGGGGCCTCTAGTGCTGTCATGTTCCTCTTATGCGCTCTCCTTCTTCTCCTTTTTTAACACTAGCTCAGCATTGTGTTCCGATTTTTCCTCCACCATGGTCTCAATGTTTTTGGTATCTTCTCCTTCTACTACCTTAGTTCTCTATTTCTGTGCAAAACTTGGAGACTCTTACTTCTGTGCACTAGCTTCCTCACCTTTTCCCATGTCCTGGGCGCCTTCTCCTACCTTGCTATCCTTTCGCCGTATGCACTGGATCCCCTGTTCTTCTTCTCCGCCTTCCTCCTATGAATCATGTATATTGAAGACGAGTGGTCCTCAATCTTTCCTGGGGTCCTCTTCCCCACTTACTTCTTCTCCACTCTCGTCCTCTTAACTCTCATATTTTTATCTTATGTACTTGTCAAAACTCTCAGTCTCTTCCGAGACGGTCTCTTCTTCTACCCTCTGCTTCTTCCTAATTAGAGATTCCGGTGTAGGTGACTCCATTTCTTCCTCTCCTAATGACTCCTGGTCTGATGGTTTTTCTGGCTCTGGAGTCTTCTCTTTTACTATGGGCTTCTTCTTACGCACGTACATACTAGTTCTAGCGCTTTGTCCCTAGGGGAACCTATTTCCTGTGTCTCCACCACAATTGGTATTTTATTTTCTGGCTTCTTTTTCCTCCCATTTGGGCACGGGGCTCTTCCTACCAGGTTGGATCCTGAGGTATAGATACCTCGTTCTTCCGATATGCGCCCTTCTCAGACTTGGGTCTTATGCAGATGTACACGCATGCCGTGGATCCTTCTGTAATGGGAAGAGTAATGGGCCTTATCATTTGAACTTCATGTGACATGTACCGCTCCATGTACACATGTTTGCTGGGGTACACCAACCCTTTTCGAATTTCCATGTGGTCTTGGTCCATATTACCAAGGTCCAGCTTAAACTTCTTGGACTCCCTGAACCTGTTTACTCCCACTTGGACAGTATTGAGATGTGAAGGCAAAGGGGAGGTTGCACCATGGGCTCCATGTCTCATCTGATAGTTTGAATCTGCCCAAGCAGAAATGCTAGTACATAGTAAATTCTGCTTCTCCCCTCGTGGCTGTTCGCAATTGTTCGGGAATTCTCCATTCCACCCTGAACACGTTCCTTAGGTGCATATACCATTTTTCCAAGAACGCCTTGTGCACAATTTTCATGGTATCACAAGCGTATTTCTCAAACCTCTTTGCAAGTAAGGGGTCTTCAGCAGGGTACTCCCACATGAACTTGTCCGATGCATTTGGTACCCCAATATCTGAAAACACGATGGTTAATAGGACATTTGCCAAAAAGGATCTTATCGCCTTCCTTCACGCAGTTGACAATTTCATTTGTGATGAATGCAAACAAGTTGTAGATGGTGCCCTCTGAAATTTTTTTTACAAACATTCAACCATGGCTTATTAACCTAGGTCCATCTCTCCTGTCCATTTAACTTTGACACCAGGTGCACGGCCATCTTCATTACCAGATCCTTAATGTTTGTGACATCATAATACCTTGACCCCTTCTTGTATGCATAAGCAGCAATAGTTCCCTTAATCACTTCTTTGTTGGTCAAGTCATCCTCCAAACCGTCTCCTTCATAGATGAGGCCTGTGAAATGTGAAATGAGCTGAGGGGTTATGCACATCTTGCGACCTGCGAAGTGGAAGTAGTCATCATGCACGCGTGACATCGGCCATTGATATAAGCGCTCAGGTTTCCCGAAGTAGAAAAACTCAAAGAGTTGTAATAACCCTGCCTTCTCTAACTTAACCTTCACATCATCATTATAAATGGGCAAACCCTTTGGTGTCCTTTTGTTTGTTGGGCGCACTAACTCCAATGCCATCTCCTTCTCAATTGTGTTTGTCTGATGATTGTAGTCATTCACAGGCATGTTCCTTAGATGGGACTACCACTCCTTCCCCAACAACACTCCATCTGGGTACTACATTTCTGCATACCACTCCTCATTTTTGTGTGTGTCAGTTTCTTATTGCTTACCCTTGCCCTTCTTGGGTGTGCTAACTAGTTTCTTAGGTGCCATTCTCTAGGTATACTTCAATCACTTTGTGTTACTCTGTTCTTCCGCTCTCTCCGACCTTAGATCTCGAACTTGTGAAGAAAGTTCCTTAACCCTGTGCCCTAGTTCTTCAAACCCTAACTGGGATACTCCTTTCACAAGACAACGCCTTCTCCCACTTTTCCTACGCCCGTGAAATCCTTTCCTCCTGGTTCGCAAATCCAAACTAGTTACTCACACTTCAATTTCTCCAAATGTTTCTTCACACAGATCAGTTTTTTTAAGCCCTAGTTTGCAAAGGTGCAAAAAGCGCTTCGTTCTCTTTATACGCAAAATGAATAATGAAGTGCCCTGAACCCTTTATTTATAGTTTTTCCCTTTTAAAGCATTAAGTGCTCCTTACCTACCACCATACTTTTAACATTTAATGTGGCTTTTTAAAACAAAGTCCAACTTCAATGCTTTCCCTCACGTTCCCAAACCTGCATGGAAAATCCTCCAACCTTCTGGCACACAACCAATCCAACATGACAGGAGACTCTTGTGCGTGCGTACCCAGTACCGAAGGCACTTCTTCTGTCCTGATTTTTGCTCTCGCCTACCTCGTGTTGCTTATGCACTTTTCCCTTCTTTGTACGTGGGATCTGAAAGTAGCTTTTATCTTGGCACCAACCATCCTTTTTCCATCTTTTCTTTCCAAGCACCTCTTTCAACAGGGCCATTCAACTGGGTTTTTTAACACAAAATTCCTTGGCATTTTAACAATACTGCAGACATAATGAAAGCAAGATTGTGGGAATCGTGCTTTGATTTCCGCTCCCGTCGAATTTAGGAAAATTCTTTCGGTTTCCGTGAGGGAGCACGTGAACTAGATGTGGCAGTGCGAGAGGACCCATAGCATTTCCCCATGGTACCCCGCCATTTGAAAGGCTGGAAAAAGCACACGAGCTGGGAGGGTGGTTCCAATGAGCAGCAAGGCACTACAAAGGGATGTAGATGCTCCTTGTAAAAGAATTTTTCTTCGTGGGGGTGAGACACTCCTGGATGACCGGCTAGCCGAGCTTAGTGCTGAAAAACGGTGCCGGTGTTACGCTGAAATTATGCCTTTGAAGCAGATCGAAAGTGGGATCAACTTCTCCATGGGCTCTCCTGCTGCGCGTAAAAGGTTCACTTGCCAGCGTACCTTCCAGATCTGCGATGTTATGGCGCAGATTTAAACTTTATTTTTGGGTGTACTTGCTGATTTTCTGGTTTTTCTGTCAAAAACCAGCAGCATGCAATTTTTCTAGATATTTAAAAACTATCCTCTTCGAAAAACTGATTGCGGTTAATGACAAATAGTAGCGAGGATAAGATGGCAGGGAAGAATAGCAGGCTGATTTTCAGATCTGATTTTCACTTTTTCAGAGGGTTTTAAACTTTTTTAGAAAACAGTCAAAAACTCAGATCTACGGAAAAATGCTAATTTTGATAAAAACTCAAGGAACTAAACATTTGTAACTAGGCCCGATCTATGGATCTCAGAAGAAAATTTTCAATTTCTAGCACTTTTGCAAATTTTTGGATTTTCAACAAAAAGTTCAGATTTGCAAAACTGGCAGCGATTTTATTATTTTTCTGATTTTATATTATACCACCACCATAGATCTGACAGATCTATCCGTTCCCCAGCGGAGTCACCAAAAACTGTTGGTCTGAAAATCTGTCACGTGGACAGATCTATGGATAGACGAGCCAACAGTGTGCAGGGCTTAGCCCCTCTTTGAGACAGCAAAGCGAAACTGGTTTATTGCTATTTCTACTAGCAGGAACCTATGCAAGTCCAACAGATTCTGCCTTCGGGGGTTGGGATCTCATCCTAGTAGAGTGTTCCAGGCTGCGAAAAGAAAGGAATGAAAGAGGGAGAAGAGAAAGAACAGATCCGAAGGGAGAAAAGAAATGAATTCCAAAGCAGAAAGGTCAGAAGATTTATGTTTTTAGTTTGGTAGTAAATAGAGCCAAACCTACTCGCATAAATAAACAAAGCAATACTGATAAACAAATGACGGAAAAGTAGATAGGAATCCAACAGATTAAACACATACAGATCTAACGTAACAAAGATCTAATGTATAACACAGCTATTGAGCACAAAGTCTGAATAATTGTATTATTGTTCTCTTCTGTTACAAGAAAGCTCAAAGTCTTTCTCTCCTCACTTCTATTTCTATCTAAAAGATGTTCACCCTGAATACAACAAGTATTCCCATATTTATAGAAGATGAGGGGGGGGGGGGGGGGGGGGGGGGGGGGGAGAGAGAAGGAAAAATGGAGCCAACCACTTATTTACAAAGATATTTACAAAATATCTAAAAATCATGTTGACTTTGACAACTTGGTGGATGACATCATCCCATGATGCAACATGGATGATGTCATTATTTGTATCAACACATTTTAGACATTTCAAAAAGAAAGTCGAAGAATAGAGAGAAGAAGAAGAAGAAGAAGAAGAAGCTACTCATCATCATCATCCTGCGGCCGAAAGGGGGTTGCCTGTTTCTGATGCTGCTCAGGAGATGATATGTGGAACTGAGCGCAGTATTCCAAAAACTTGCTAATCATCAGCCCAAATTGATCCTGTGACGGATCCTTGTGCCGTTCACTGATTTCTTCGCAAGTCTCTCCGCTCGTCTATGAGCTTTTCTGGGATTTTGGAATAATCTTTCCCCGTCTCAATGAGGAACCCGATGAAGTCCCTACAGGCCAGTAGGTTGTTTATAGATTCAGTTTCGAATGTGACCTCTGGCCCTGTCCCTTGAGAAGTTATCTCCTTGAAAATCCGGATAGTGTCATCAGCTGATCTCAAGGTAAGGGGAAGGGAGTGAGCAACCCTAGAGTCATGGCGAGAACAACTTTCTCCATTTGATGCATTGCATCCAGGGCCTCTTACTTTACCTTGTCTATCTTTTCCAGAAACGAATTCTAGCTGATCTATCTGATAGTCCAGAGTGGACATAGTTTTGTTGAGGGCCTTGGATGGCCGAATACTCCGAACTTGACCAGATCTTCGACTGAACAGTCGAACATTTGCTGGAAGGTCTTGTGCTGGAGTCTAGCATGCTCTAACTCTTCTGATATCAGACTCGCTAATGCTTGGAGTTCCTTATTCGCCTTTCCAATGTTTAGGTATAAACTGGTATACTCGGCGATTACTCTTTCACTATCCTTGAGGATTTGGCTCCTCCAAGCAGAAACGGCCATACCTTGCTCGCCGATCTTTGAATACTCATTGATCTTCTCCTGACTGAGCAGCTCAGGAGTCTCGGCGGCAGTTGTGGGAGGTGCACTTCCCATCTTCTGTAAGGCTTGAAGCAGGTATTTTTTCTGCTCCTTCAGTAGCCTTTTCTCCTCTTTCGTTTCCTGAAGCTTTTTGCAGAGTGCATCAACTGCGGAAAGAGCTTCCCCCTGGAGACTTTCAGAGGATGTCCCCATTGTGACTTGGGTCATGGTGAAATCTGTCAGAGAAAGGTCTTATTTCTCTTTGAGGGGGTTGGGGTACGCTATTTCCATGACTCTCTCACCTGCAGCGCTCTTCGAGAAGCGTGTAACCGGCTTCTGTTTCTTTGCTCCTTTAGCTGGAATGACCGAAAAGTCCATCGGAGCGATGGGGACTTTCCTCTTTTGTTGGCTCAGCTGCTGAGAGATCCAAGCTGGTCCTATAGAAGAAGGACCAGAGACAGAGGGGGAGGAAGCGATGGTAGAAGAGGGGAAAAACATGGAGACCCGCGGAGGCGGCATTGAAAGAATAGCCGAAGAAGTGTCCACGGGAGGAAGGGAAACCGCAACTGCAGAAGACATAGGAAGGGAAGGGAGCTCTGAGATGAGAGAAGAAATAGAGGAAGACAAATCAGCGAGGAAGGAGAAGATAGATGAAGAAGCAGGGGAAAGGGTAGAAGAAGGGGCAGAGGACATGACCAAAGGGGTGGTCGTTTGAGTCACTCGAGGAGGGGAAGGAAGAGAAGAAGAAGGGATAGAAGGGACCTCTGAAGTTGTAGCGACGCTGACATCCTGGGTGGAGATGGGCGTATAGGACTATCCCTCATCAAGAGTTATGACTTGTTCAGAGCTCTGAGGGAAGAGGACTTTCAGGGGCTTCTTCCTGAATGATGCTAGGTTCACCTTCTGCACCTTTGCCTTTCAGCTGCTTTTTGGACCTTGGAGGTGCGTTGCCCAAAGGGGAAGTTGTGAAATCTACCCTGAGGTAGATTATTCCGTTCATGCGGCACCAATGCTCTGTTCTCCGCATAGTCTCTTTGACCCTCTCCTCAATTGTTTGAGGAGCCTTGTTCCTGTCAATGGCCGAGAAGGGGCCAATTGTCCCCATCTGTGTCATTATACACCTTATCTACTTCATCTTCTGTAGTCTGGAAGCCTTCGGGGACAATGGCCAGTCCGTATTGGATGATTTTCGCCAATGCTAAGCGAGAGTGATCCTTTCTTCTGAGTTCCGCCTCATGGAGAACGTCAATGTAAATATCCCCAATTTGAGGGTCATGGATCGGATCGAGCTTCGCTTTTGGTAGGTAGCTTCTTGGGTCGAAGGTAGGCCTGGCTAGGAAGTCATGCTTCAAGTTGAGTAGCTCCAGCTCTACGAACATTTCCTTCACCTTATGGTGGGTGGAGCATGTGTATCGGCCCACTTTGAGGGGGAAAGGAGTTCCACCCTTCTTTCTTTTGAGGCACTTCTCATGGTATGTGACCAGCTGCCTTGACAGTTCTAGTAGAATCAGCTTAGGCCCCAGCATACCTTGGTAGCCTGGTTGGCTCTCCCAAAAAGTTGGCAGCCCTCAGATAGGTGAACGTGGGAAATTGGGTGAATAGGGCCCCCCATTTCTCTGTGACTGCCACTATGTTTTTGGTCATCCGGCTATGAGTCATGTTTGGCCTCAGTAGGCAGATGACATGATAGAAGAATGCATCGTTAACTTTTGCGAAATGTTGGATGCTATTCTCCAGCCTCAGCTCTGGGTAGTAATCAAATATCTTGGCCTGAGGCCATACTCCACTTCGGTTCAGCCCCGGATAATCTCTTGCCGACGCTGCAGCGTAGACTACATAGGAGTTCATATGGAACACTCCTGTTGTGGCGAACTGTTGTAGCTGCTCAGAGATGGTGCTGCTTATTATTTCACCCCAGCAAAAGCGCTGATCGGGTAAATTTTTATTCATTGTCTCCAAGTACCGCAGCATCCACTTATGGAAATAGTGGGCATCTGAAATCCCGAAGACTCTGCTCAGGAAGGTGATAGTATTGCTGAGCTCCTCTGAGAAATCACTTCGGTGGATAGTCTGTGGCCACCGGTGGTCACCACCTTCTTGTTCTTTAGGTAGACCTCATTCATCAACTGCATGCACTGGTCTTCGTTGTCTTCCCAGGCCTTGATGCATTCTCGTTAGCTAACAGCCACGAAGTTCCGGTGGTGACGGATGCCGAGCATTATTTCAAAATGACGGGTAGTGAGGTTTATGACTACCTCGCCCTTGCTATTTTCGACACATCTTGTGTCTTTGTTGTGACATTGGGCAATCACCATCATGAATTCGTTGTTGACAGCGCTGACGGGGATTCCTCCGGCGAAGTGCAGGGCACTGCCTATTAACTTGTCCATCCATGGACTTCTTGTAACTTTCTGAGTCCTAACCCAGAATTCCTCCATGTCAATGTGACCCAATTCTGAGTCTCTGACATCCATACTGCATTCAGCCTGTGATTCGGGCATCCTGACCTTCTGATATTTGTACTTCATCTCTTCCTCTGTCAGCTTAGCCTTTCCTCTTGGTTTGGTGGGTTTCTTGCTTGACGTAGACATGTGTTCTTTCGAACTCAGTTGCTGATCTGCATGAAGAAGAAGTGAGACCCAATCCACAAAAGTTGAATTAGTCATTTGATCTTCCATTGGAATGCTAGCAGAAGAAAGAGTTAGAGATTTTGAGGCTTAGGGCGCAGGGCGCATGAAAAATGCAACATGCAGGCCAAATAGATAAAGCGCACAGAAAAGGAATGTTGCAGAGGTTAAACTGGTGCCAAAGGCGCATGGCGCTATGGATGTAGGAGATTGCATTTTATGGCAGGGTACATGGGAATTATATGTTACATTGGTATTCCGTGCACCCTTTGGCGCATTGATGGACCGTGTAACAAGGATTTTTTGTGCGCCAAAAGGGATATGGCGTGGCGCATGAAGGGTTTACACAACATCATGTTACTGGCGATCAGGGGGTGCGCCCGCGCCTTTATAGCTTTATACTTGCGTGCAGAAGGCTTGTGTTGCATCAAAATTGGGTGCGCCCTTTGGCGCATGGAAACGGGATGTAACATGGATAAATGGTGCGCCAAAGGCTTTTAAGGAGGCGCGGGATTTATACTTGTAGCATGCGAAAAAGGCACGCTTTGAGGGCGCATGAATTCTAGATGTAGCAGGACAAAAGGCTGCGCCATTGGCGCAGATTTCAATTATGCAACAAGGCGGATAGATGCGCCGAGGGGTGCAACTGTTTTAAGTGCAACAAGATGCGCCAGTGTGCCATAGAACTAAACTCTTTGCTCAAACCTTTTCATTCTTTCCTCCATTTCAAAGGTTGCTTGGACATATAAGGTTTCAGAGAAAATTTTATCAGACCAAGCCATTTTCAAAACAACACCCCTTTACCAGCAGATCTGGAAAGAGGGAGGGAAGGGAGGAGGAAAAGAAGAAAATGAGACGGGATAGCACAGGGGGGGGAAGCTAGTTCAATCCAATTCTTATTTAAACACCGGCTAACAAACCAAAACATAGACCAAGAACACTCAAAGAACCGAAAGCACAAAAACGGAGAAGAGGGAGAACCTCTCACCTTAGATATATAGCAAAAATTTGGAGAGCGGGTCCACAGGGCGACGAAAATGACGGAGCAGAGGCTGACAAGTCCAGAATGATCACATGCTTTGCAAAAGAATGAAAATGACATGGGCGCGCACGTATATTTATAGAAAAACTGGTCATCAATGCGCCAACCACTTTTGAAATGGCGCATAAAAGTTGCTGTCGACAAGGGAAAGCGTGCGCCCTTTGGCGCACGAAAGTATTTGACAACAGAATATTGATCGCGCCTTTGGCGCACCATATGCATTGTCGAAATGAAGTTATGTGCGCCCTTTGGTGCTAGAAAACTTCGTGTTACAGCGAGATTATGTGCGCCCTTTGGCGTACCGAAAAGTGGCGCACGCAAAAGAGACTCAACATCATTTGGTGCACCGAAAGACGTGCTAACATGGAAAATCATGCGCCAAAGGCTTTTAAGGGGGCGCACCAAAACTTTTTGTTGCAAGGCAAATCCATGCGCCCAGCCAAAAAAGGCTCAAAAAGACTAAGTTCGAAAACTAGATTTCCTGGGAAGGGATTTTACAAATTTTCGAACTCGAAGGATCCCTAACAAGGGATCGAAACAAAATTTTTGGTATGGTTATCGGTAAAATTGCCCTTGTCACTTTTACGGGATAACAGGGGATCTATAAGTAGTTTTATCATGGCACTAACCAGTCTTCCATCTTCCTCTTTATATACCTCCCCGGCTACTCAACAAGGATTTTCAACACAACTTCATTGGTACTTTAATCACACACTTCTTCACTTTTCTCCACCCCACACTTAAAACAATGTGCGGTCCTCTGCGCACTCACAAATTCTCCAAAAATAGCAATAAGGTTACTGGTGCCCAGGGCACAAAACAAAACAACAACGCGAAAGGGAAACACAAGAAAGGGAAAATGCATAAAGGAAACTCCTTAAATAACTAGCAAAACTACCTTATTTACACACACCAAGAAGACTTATTTATAGTAGGGCTTCAGCTTACTCCCATTGAATTGTCCTGGAAACTTCATCACATCCAGTGCTTATATTTAGCACGCGCCTGAATTAAGGATGTACGAGATTGTCTAAGGACCCCAACCAATGGACTTTCAACTTCCCAGGATGGCACAGAAACATAGAATCATATAATAACACCATCTGCCCAACCTCAAATTTCTTGTTTCTAATATGGCAATCATGCCAAGCCTTTTGCTTTTCCTTTTTTGCTATTTGGCTCCATTGGGCGAGTGATCATCTCTCATCCAGTTTCATTAACTCATTAATTCTTTCTTCCAGCACTTGTTCATCGGATATCCCTCCTGTGTGCACTATTCGTAGAGAAGGCAACATAAATTCAACTAGAAAAACAACTTCCGTGCCAAATACCAATTGAAAAGGTATGGCTTTATTTAGTCTTTTATATGTTGTCCTGTAAGCCCATAATACTGCCAATACTTTTTCATCCCAATCAAGTCTTCCGACATCACAAATTTTGGTCAAGGTATGACTCAATATCTTGTTGAATGCTTCCACAGTTCCATTTGCTTGTGGGTGATAGGGCGTAGTCTTGTGATGAGCCACTATGAATTCAAATAACAGGATCCTTATGGTCTCATTCAAGAAATATGTACCCCTATCACTAGTCAGACTCAAGGGGCATCCATACCTTGTGATAACATTTTCCCACAAGAACGTCGTTGATGTTGTTGTGCAATCTTTAGTTGGGGCTGCCTCTGCCCACCTTGTGAGATAATCTATGTAAGTGATGACATGACGTGACCTAGTCCTACGCACTACCCGGTGTAATGGGTCCTACAAATTTTATCACCCAATTTTCAAAAGGCTCCACACTAGGAATAGGGCAGGACATGCATCTCATCTCTCCTCCCTAGTTTGCCAATGCGCTGACAATAGTCACAGGCTTTACAATAGTCTCTATAATCTTTGTACAAGGTTTCTCACCACAAACCTACCATTACTATCTTACATGTAGTGGCATCACCTGCATAATTCCCACCCACACTTCCCTCGTGTGCTTCCTCCATGATGGCCAGGTTCTCATGCTTTAAGACACATCTGTGCAAAACTTCATAAGTATTCACTAATTAACATGTAGGGCACGGCACGTATGGCCAATTGCTTCTTTTCCAATGTCTTCATTCCATCAGGTGCAACACCTTCCTTTAAAAATATTGCAATCTCTTCCAAATCTGAGGGCATGCGCCATAATTTAAATAGTTACGCATCTGGCATTGCTTCCTTAATACTCTACGTGTCCTCCCCTGAATCAACTCTTGACAGATGATTAGGCCCACAGTTGCTTTTTTCATGTTTCACTACAACAGTGAATTCAAACTCTCGAAACAACAAAACCCATTGACATATGCATCCCTATAAAACATGCTTGTTCACTAAATACTTCAATGCCATGTGGTTAGTGTAGAACATAAAAGGTGTTGCCAACAGATATTGTCTAAACTTGAAGAGTTTGTAGATCATTGATAATGCTTCGTGCTTGGTTGTGATATAATTCTGCTCTACTGGTGTCAGCTTCCTGCTTGCAAACATAGAGGGATGATCAACAATCCCTTCACCTAGTTATACAAGCACTGCTCTAATGGTGGTCCTTGAGGCATCTACATGAGCATGGAAGGGCTTGTCCCAAGAGGGAAACCATAAAACAGGCACGGTAATAATCCTATCTTTTAATGTATCAAACAACCTCTGTTGCACCTCTCCCCAATGGAAGGCACTTTTATGTCTAAGTAGCTCTTCTAGACAACACAACGATCTTGGCATATCCCTTAATGAATTTTCTATAATAACCCGCATGCACAAGGAATCTGCATGCACTACGCTCTGGCTAGTAGGCTCCCTTAACCCCACAATAACTGTACAACCATAGTGCAGGAACTACCAGCAAGCCCTCATTACATATGATATGCCCCAATAAAGTCCCAAAGGGTGTAGAAAACACACATTTCTTAATTTTGAGGGATATCCTCAACTTCCTACACCTCTCAAACATTAACCTCAAATTGTCACAATGGTCTTTAACTAAACCATATACTATCCAGTCATCCAAATGGACCTGAAGAAATTTATGGATGAAGTCCTAGAATGCTTGCACCACTATGCAGTGAAAAAACAAGTAGGCGCATTCTTCAAACCAAAGGGCATGACCATGTATGCAAAACTTCCCTACTCAGTGGTGAAAGTTGTCTTCTCCTGGTCTTCCTTTGCAATCCAGACTTGGTGGTACCCTAAAAATCCATCTGTAAAGGAATAGATTTTGTGCCCAGTGACTCCTTCCAAAATTTCTTCAGTGAAGGGGGTTGGAAAAGGATCAATGACACAAACTGTATTCATCTCCCTATAATCCACACAGATCCTAATCCACCCATCCTTCTTGATGTTGATTACCATCAGACTTATCCATTCTGATTCTTCCACTACTTCAATGATCCTAGAAGCTATCATTTTGTCTATCTCCTCCTTAACCTTTACGCAGAAATTGGGATTCATTGGTAGGGTCTCTTCCTGACTAGGCGTGCACCGTCCTTCAACTTTATCCTCATCTCCCCTAAGGAATGGTGGATGCCTTTGAGCTCATGGTACCTGTGTAGGAATAAATCCTCAAATTCACGTAACAGATCTATGACCTTAGAGACTTCCTTCTCCAACTAGTAATCTCCAATGATAGCCTCCTTAGATTCCTCTTTTGAGCCGATGTTAACTTTCTTTGTCTTTAAGGGCTCATGTTAGGCACATGTGTGAGTATCTGCACTGTCCACTACCTCGTGCATCCCTATAGAATGGCTAACATCTAAGCTTTATGACTTCCTCCCCATCAATCACATACACCAATTTTCCCTTTCTCTTTTCCAAACATGTGCACTCAAGTTGTAACTCTTCTGTTTCTTCTACTTCTTCTTCAAAACGCGCCTCCAAACCTGGTTCACCTAGTAGTTCCAATAGCCTATCTTCCATCCATGGCACTATCCCCCATGGTAAGGCACTTAACAACTTGCAATGCCTTATCAACCGATGGCTTGGTACTCTGATATTCAAAGGTTTGAATAAGGTCAGCTGCTAGCTCTTGCCAATTTCCTTTTTGACGGCGTGTCTCAGAATGTATGTACCATGCATGCGTGTAACCCTATAGTGTAGAATACAACTTGTGTATCCAAAAGGATGGTGGAAAAGATTCCATTCCTTCTCTCTAGATCCTCTCACACTCCTAGATATAGAAAGAGGCAGGATCCTTACCATGGTAGTCCTTGATGACGGTGGGTATATTACTTCTAGAAAATCTGACAGAGAGAGTAATTCTCACCTCACACCATTCCAAAAGGCTCTCTTGATGTGTAGCCTACCACCGTACTGCTATGACGAGCAAGAAATAACTTAGCATCCCTCTCCATTCCTTCTCCTCCTTCCACTGAGATTCCATCTCCTATAAAAAGATCTCAGGGAAGGCCCCTCCTAAATACTTAGGTAATTTTTTTCCTCCTAGGGTCAGACCGTAATCATGTGCACCTTTGTTACTTTTGTTACCGATCCTCTCAATTGTCTGTCTGATCAATTCATAAGTCCCATGTGCCCAATTATCACATGTTCTACTGGTGGTGTCACTTACTGACTGAGCATCCTCAAACTGGATAACTCCGTTAGTAGGATGTATTATCTCTGGGTCCTTGATTGAGCACACATATATCATGTCCAGAACTTCTTCTCCCAATGGTTCATATAGGGCGTCGACTTCCCATCAGCCAGGGGTATAATGACCCACTCCTCCTTATTTTCAAAGCTGATGTACCCTTTGTTGAACTAAAGGTCTGCATTGTTCTTGTAACACCATGGGCACCCAAGTAGTGCTAGAAAATTGTCTACCTCAGTGAGTGCCAAGACTTTGAAGTCCCCAGTAAACTTAGCTCCCTAGATAGTGATAGCTGCATCCTTTAAGACACCAATGGGAATTGCCTTAGTCTTGTTTTCCATATACAACACATTCAAAGATGGCTGTAATGCAGGTCTTCCCATCTGATGCCATACATCTAGAGTTAGAACATTGACCTCCGTGCCTATGTCAATGAGGATATTACTAAGGAGCCATCCATCTACAACTACATTCAATGTGATCTCCTTGTCATAGTCAAGGCTGTGAGGGGGAAGGTTTATGTGCAAGACCTGCCTCTCACACTCTCCTATGGCATGTGGTACCTTCTCTCTCAACCATGATCCTAGCAAGGGAATAATATTCTCTTGCCTTAGCATTTTACATACTTACTTGACCTCATCCAGGTCATCCCTTGGCACCCTCGACTCTCCTTCCTTGTTCCTCCCTCCTAGACTACTCCTTTAGAAACTGGATCTCCCCGTGTAAACTCTGAATAACATCCATGGTGTCTTGATATACCTCCTTTTGATGAACAGGGTATGGGTACTTTCAATGAACTAGTTCCTCCCTTGAAACTAGGTTCTTCTGCCTTGTATCTCTTTTGCGTGCGTGGATTCTACTCTTGTTGTTGCCAAAAATGGCTCCAAACTTGCATCGCGTGTTACCCGTGGCATCCACTACATGTATTGCCTTTTTAATGTTGACCATTACAGTGCCCTTGTCTTTCTGGTGCTTCTAATTTATGTGCTCAAATAAACTTCTGGGAACTTCTCATACTTGTGCTTCTTTCCACACCATGAGCACTGTAACAAGTCTGGGCACTCTTGTTTGTAATCTCTATAGACCCATAATTTAAACAAGTTCCATGCGTGGGAACTCAGTCCTTCCTCCTCTGTGGTTACCATGACCATGAAATCCTCCTTGAAAACCCCTTCCGTGTGCACCTCCATTTGTGCACTCCTCATAACGGCGATCATCACCCTTGGAACTACTGACAATGCTGGTCTAGTGCACCCCATGATCAATGGCCTCATGGATCTAATCAATGAGCCTACAGTCCTTAGTATCATGGGTTGTAGAGGTGCAAATATTACAGTAGCAAGACACATTCTTCCAGATTACACGTTGTAATAAGGGGCATCTACTTACATCATGGTCCCCATGAAAAATTTCACAGTCTACTGTCATGGTGCATATTGTTCTCTAGGGGAAACTATCCTTGACATGACCCTCTACTTCACAATATATGCACCATAAACCACTGCAAGTCTCATGGGCTGAGTTTACAGACAACTTCTCTAGCTGCTTAGCCATAGCATCAATTTGAGCCTCCAGGAATGGGCTAACACCAATATCAATACTACCAACAGCCTTGGCATGTAGAGTAGCTTCCAATGCTTCATATAGGTCTATGAAAGTTTTATGAGATAAATCCCTTCTAAAAGGTGTGATCAATCCTCCAACAAACCACTGAGCATGCTGTGAAGGGTGAATATCATATGATAATTTAGACAAGAGAGTTTTAAAGTGTGCATCATACTCTCGCACACTCTCTGCCATTCCTTGTTGAATCTCCTTCAAAGCGTTGATGCTCTTCTGTTCAAACTCAGGGATGTGGAATTCTGCCAAGAATGCATTCTTTAAAGTAGTATAATCCACCATTATTTGATGAGGGTCATATTTCCTATACCAGCTATGCACATGCCCTTGCAACATGGTTACAAACTAACTACCCTTTCGCTCTAGGGTTGTGATACCCTTTGTGTGCCATAGCAGTTCACACTTGTGAACATGTTCCATAGCATCCTCAATACCTCTGTAATCTGGAAAGTGTAATGACATCTCAAAGAAAACTTGAGGGGGTGGTTGGGGCCCTTGTCCTCCTGAGCCAGAGCCTTGGTTCCCTCTGGTGTTTCCTTTTCCACCCTATCCACTAGGTCCACTAGGTCATGTGCCTCTTGAGCCACCAGATCCACCAAAACCACTAGGTCCAACAAGTCTTGTACCCCCTGACCCACCAGGTCCTGTTAGTAGTCGTGCCAAGTGTCCCCATGGTTCCATTGAACTACATGCGTTGATGGTCTGTGATAGTGCCCCACTACCACTATTGTACCCCACACCACTCCCAGACATGAGACCGAAGGCTTGTATACTTGCTCCTTGTCCAAAGACTCCTCCAAATACTAGAATATGTGTAGCCATAGAAGTGGGAACTAAAAAATTGTACCTCCTAGGCATATATATGTCACTTCCACTGATACCAACTGGGTCAATGATAATCCTTCCTTGTTCTGTAAAACCAAGCACAAGGGTTTGGTCACTAGGTGGGTTCAGATACGTGCCAATGACTCTTCTTTCTCCATGCGACAAACTATCACTAGAAGCCGAATGGGTCTCTCTTACGTGCTTACCAAGATGGGGTAGCATAGACTGCTCAGGTTCCACGTCCTCCATGTGAACCTCGACTCCTTCCCGCAACATCTACCTCCATAGATCCATCACACTTGCAACCTCACATCATCTAGCAATCTCCCTTTCATGCGCTTCACTATACTTGAGCCGTCTCTCCTCCCTTTCCTTCTCTGTCGTAATATCTTCCATCTTCCTCCACCCTAGCTCCCTCACCCAGTGCTCAGAATGGTCTAGCCGGCCATTGGAAATGCCTCTAAACCCAAAGTAACAACCAAGATCTTCATTTCTAGAGGGATAACACATAGAAATGATCCTCTAGGCTCCCACAGAAACTCAAACTCAGCAACCTCCAGACAAGAATATGTGGAAATGGCATACTCCAGAGTGTAGCTAGCCAGTACTCCTTTCCACCAATGATCCACAGCATGGGTCCACGTCATATCTGCATCCTACAGCCTTTGGTAATATTCTTGGGTCCACATGCACGATCCATAATGCCAACTTGATCTAGACACATACGCTGAGATCCATTCATACAGCTCTACTGGGAAACAACAGAAAAATGTTTCATATAAATCATGGTAGAGGTTCTCTTCTACCCATTTACGTGCATCAAACTCAGGTCCAATGCTGAATCTCTGAGAAAATTCATCCTCTGTACTCTTGAACCATGATTCAACACTTTCCAAAGTTAACCATTCTGTCATTACTCACTACACAGATCATGTTGTATGTTATTTCCCACTACAACTTCGAAAAGAGGTCCCAGAAACAGAACCAAGATGTAGTCATTTTTACCCTTATCACAAAAGAAAGGTACCCCATGCGCGTCAGCCTATCACCCAATGGATGCTGGGTGCTCACCCGAGGCACGCATGCGGGTGCCGAGTCTCTCTTTTATGTGAGTTTAGTGGGAAATATCATCATCTATGATTTGTGCTTAAGAGATTTAAATGGAGTTAAGACATTCAAGAACCATAGAGCTCAGAATGACCTCTAGATCCTTGTAGTCATTATAGAGAGAAAGTACTTAACAAATTATATAACTTGTACCATAACAGAAAGAAGTATACAAGCATCCATACTTAGCATAAACATAAATGAAAGAGAACCTATGAGAAAGATGTATGCATCAGAATCATTGATATTCATATTCATATAACTGGTAACCTCATTACATCCATGGAGCCATTATAGAATGTCACAGAGAAATAGACCGCAGTCATGCATTACAATGGACTAATGTAGCTAGGCTATCAAAAGAAAAATTGCAATCCCCATACCCATTATACATTCTTTCCCAAATACCATTATCCACTAACAGAGTTCTTGCAGTATTTTTGTAGAGCTCTGCCCTCTTTTTTGTTCTCTCCTCATTTACTCTACAGGTGCTTGTATTTATAGCCTTTTTGGGCTGCCAACTCATCCTCCACTTCCCTTAGATCCAATGCCAAGTGTCTGAATGTGGTCCTCCATGCGAGCATGCTCTCCTAAGCCTGAGCTTTCCACTTTTCACCATGATGTGCTTCTAGAAGTTTATACCATAGGCATGCTCCTTCTTGGGCTAACCTGTCACCTGGCTGGCACCTTATCCACTCAGCATGCGCATTTGGGTCATGCTTTTCACGTGTTCTGTCCCGAACGCCCAATTTGGCTAAGTCCCAAACCCTTGGTTATGTCTGCACATGCCGCGCACGCCACGGGATTCCTTAAACCCTTTTCTTAAACCCTGCCCTATGCGCCTTTGTCCTTGCACGCCTCTCTTCAATTAGGACCTACACGCATACCCACCTTTTGCACTTAGCCAACATTCTAGGGGCCCAACAACCATGTTACATTCTCTTCTGATCGCTTGCATACCACTGCTTCTATTGAATCCACTTTTATTAATAACACTATTGTCGATCCATCATTTTGTATTAGCACATGTTTTATTGCACTTCTTATTGCCATCGGCTTTCCACTCTCACAAATATCATATCCGATACGTAAATCATATGGTGTTGTTAAGATTCTGGTCATTTTCAGTCCTCTTACCTTGTTTGTGCCTTTTCTCATGGCACCATTTGTCAAAGGGTGTGACATGCTCTTAGGTCTCCCCTAGATTTGTGCAGCTCAAGCCATCACATCCATGAATCATTTGTGTCTAAATTTTATTCATAATAAACAATTTATCACTATCAATGGTGTTCCATCGTCCACACCATGGCCACAACCTCCTCTTAAGGTTGATATTGCACTTGCTAGAGCATCTAGGTCCTCACGGCCTGTCGAATAAAAAACACAATCTGCTCCTAGCTCACCTGTTTGCACACTACCTACATGGTATCATCGGTCTACTCGTCCATCACATCAGTCTAGGCACATTACTCAGATAAATCCTTCACAATGGTATACATCACCACCTTGTTTTGTTTCACATAGGTGTCCATCACCTTTGCGTTATGCTCCATATAGGTGTCCATCACCTCTGCGTCTGGCTTCACACATGTTTCCATCACCTATGCATTCTACTCCACATAGGTCTCTTTCACCTAGGTCTTCATTATCTCCTAGGTCTCATGCACATTCACTAATACGTCATTTATCTCATACACCACCAATCTTAGAGCATGGTCACACACCTTTATATCTGCAAGTATCGGATGGAGGACCCTTGTATTTCACTTCCATTGGATATCATATTCATTGTCATACACTTGGGGGCATCACACTTCCCCCCCCACTTTCTAGCATTGTCAGTTGGCTTACAACTTACACATGTCACATCTCATCTCTCACCTGCATCATACACACTTTGATACACTCTTGGTATTGTCATTACCCAATTACACACTCTAGTATTTGGTTCACACTTGATTGTTGAGGGCATACTATACACATGAACCTCACACACTACACACTACACACTACACACCACACAGTACACTCTTCACACATCATGCATTATTTACACCTCTTTCTCACAACATCTATCACATACTATGTGCACCATTCCCTCTACACATTAGTAATACATTTTTCTTGCATTTACTTCTACACATTGCGTTCATTGCACTACGGTGCACTCTAGTCCCACGGTTCATGCTCTACTACTAAGGGTTTCAATCTAAAATGAACCTCACCATACTCACTCACCCACTTACTCACTCACTCAAACATTCTCTATGATTTACACTTTCATGATTACATCTTTCTAGCACACAATTCAAACCATTTCCCGACGACACACTATTGTTCTACAGTTAATTATTGATTGCTCAGGGGGAATTTATAAATGAGCCTCATCACATGCATACTCATTCACACTCACTTAGGGGGCAACAAGTTCTTATCACACTCATTCCATTCCACCTCATCCACAACATATTACATATCTTAGTCACAATTAGGCTTGCTTGCATTTACTTGTTACATGTACACTTTATTGCACATGTTATTCATATACTTTTTATGTTATTATATTTTATCATACACACATGCACGTTCACTACCCTTCTTGTTGTGATCGCAGGCTTTACACAAATCTTTACATGTAGGATAGATGTTTGGCGCAATACCTCATACCAGTCCCATAGTGGCTCCTAGGGGCATCCACTTTTGTACACACTACAAGTGTTATTGTTTCATTTTTCACCGCACTTTACTATATTAGATTATACACACTTTGACATAATTTTTATCTCTCTAACATGCTAACGGGTACTTCATGTGCAACATTTGTCTTGCAGTTCTATTTTCTTCCATGGTTGTCTGTTACATTGTTTGTTATTATCTGTCTCTACTTGTTCTCTGATTATCATTCTCTGCTTGTAGACACTACAGGTTTGATTGTGTTGCGACATCATGAGTGATGTCCCATGTTTGAAACCCACTTTTCGTGGTCTACTGTGTCTTCTTGCGTGTTATCTTACACATTGTCTTGTTGTCTGCTAGCTTATATTTTTGTCTTCTACATGCATGTTTATCTTGTATGCACTGACACTTGTCTCCTAACTATTTGGTTTGTGTGTGCCTTGGTTTCTACCAAGCACACTCCCTCCCCCTGCAAGGCGCAGTTTTAGCACAACATTTGGTCCTCTTTTGGGACGCATACTCCTCAGTGATGTTGCATGCATCCCAAACAAGGGGGCATCTATCAGACGAATCAGTCACCTTACAATGTATTATAGTCATCACACAACATAGTTCAATACCGGTATAACATAATCATCAGTTTCAGATAGGGCTTAGAATCTGACTTGGGTCCTCAACATAGCACAAACACTAGCGTGTAAACCAAGACAGTAACACATGGGCGCCCCTGACCCTTCCTAGACGCCTGTGACCAGGGGGTAGTTACACAACATTTTTCAATAAAACACATTTCTAACACTTCACACAATGGATTTTACAAGGCACACAATCTTTAACACTCAACATGCATGCACTACACAACATTTTCTACTTTCGCGTTGGATCAGAATTGTTCGAACCAAATCAGATTTTTACACACCATCTACAGTGGTGTTTTACATTACAGGAAACAATTAAAGGTTAGATGATGACACCAGACTTTTCTCCCTACACTTCTTTCATTCTTGGCTTGAGATTGCTCAAAAAACTCGCACTCACGGCAACTGACATGAGATCGACCAAAAAAATCACTCTTCTACATCATCTTCAGGATCCTTTCTACACTTTTTACTCATCATGGATCAGATGCACATGTTCCTTTTTCATTTTTCATGTAATTTTACACAATTTGATCATATATATGCATATTTGACTACTTTTTCATTCTTCTTTTTCGTAGGTATGTCCTTATGGGAAGTGATATTCACATCATCACACTTCATCACACATCATCCCAACAAAAATTGACATCAATAATAAGTACAATCGTGACATCTACACATATGCTCCCGCCTTAGGGTCATCATCATCATCATCACTTTTTTTATTTCATTTTCTTTAGTTTCCATGCTTCACATTTTTATCACTCCACGTTTTTCCTTGTCTCTCGACACGTTTTTCAACATCGATCTAAATGGTTATCAAGTACGCACATCTTATCGAACATTCACTCAACAACATAAAGTGGGGGCAAATGTAGACACTAAATCACACACTTTGGTTATTTATATAGCCCTAATTACATATTACTATTCATATGATTCTTAAGTAAGAAAATTACTAATTAACCCATGTCTTTTGCCATATTTACTTGCTTTTTGTTGCTCATGTTGATCTTACACTCCTTCTAGCCCAATCTATCTTTTCACAATTTGACATTTAGCACCCTGGACACCAACACCCAGCTAGGACGTTAGCATCAGGTGCCCATTCCCTCTGGGCGCCCCTGACCTCTTTGTACCTTGCTCTCATATTTTGGTTCATTTCTATCTATTTAGGCATCTTATCTTTTTGGTAATCAACATTTTCGAGGTTAATTTTGAAATTAAAGCAAGGGAATCATATAAATATAAAGTTATGTGGTAATAATAAAGGACCAAGCACTAAGCATTAGCTATCACCACCTAAGGTTGCATCCAAAGGCATTATCAAGAGCATTCAAGCAACCATCTATCATCTACACAAGGGCAAGGGACTGCATATTTTAACATACACTTCATAAGAGGGTAAGTTCATTCTATTCTATGCACACATCTATATATATTTTATACATCTAGCTATTGATCATTATTAATACATCTAGCTATTGCTTGCTATCAAGTGTGACGCACACAAGAGGCATCTAGGGCACAATCTGTTCACATGCACACACATAGAACTACATTGGGTCTGAAATGAAGTGCAATGATCAGTCGTAAGATCATTCATTTGACAACTGAGGACAGTCTAACCCCTCTTTTTCATTCTTTACTTTTTGGGACTTGATGCACTCTTGAGGTTTTTGCAGTTCATCTCTTTATTACAGGTTATCAATAACATAGACGATCATTGTATGATGTACTAGCAATAAGAAGTGAATGATAGCAAACACCTTGCAACCATTCAAAGTTAGTTTCCTTGGATTTTGAATAGACGCGGGTGCCTAGATCAGGTCTATAGCGCCTGCATGTGCTCCTGACCCATTCTAAGTGCCTCAGTCCAACATATTCCAACACTTCCACATTTTTATGGGTCTCAGTGCAGCAGTCTCCTCTCTTTGTTTAGCAATTTATCACTTTGACACAGTCTAGGATTATTTATGAGACAACTAAGTCATTTTGTCTTCTCATTTGCACTTAAGGTTTAAAATCTTACTTGCTTATTTGCTTGGGTCTATTATTTATTTAATGCTACATTGTAATCAGATTTAGGCATCTATTCATTTCAATATTTGTTTAATCAGAGTTACGTGGGTAGGTCAAATAGGGGTGCTGAAAAACTATTGTCTACATTTTTCCCTTTTTTGTCAAATGGTTTATGATGGAAAATCCACTAGATAAAAACAAGTGGGATGGTTGGATTTGTGTTGGATAGGGGGTCCACCCTCAAACTGGGGGTCATTGTGATAAAGTGCAGTGGTCACTAGTTTGAGTGGATGGTGGATGAATAAACATTTGCGTAAGATTGCATTTATGGGTAGATGTGTTTCAATTTAGGATGCCCCAAGACCGAGCATGAAATATATTGCCACAAAGGTGGGCTTACGTGTTCGAGAAGCTAAGTGATAAGGGAACCAATGGGTTATTGCTATAGACATATAACTTGGAGGAAGCGATGTGAAAAGGTTTCCAGAAAGCTACAGTATCCACAGTGTGTCGAGAAATGTGGGATCAATATGAAATATGCTTTCACAAATGTGGGCTTACATGACTAGGAAGTCAAGTGATAAGGGAACTAATGGGTTCTCGGCCTACAGACGTAGAGATTAAAGGAGGTGGTAGGGAAAAAAATATCAAGAGGCTACGAAATCCATGGTGGATTGATAAACACATGATCTATATAAATAGAATGAATTTTGATTTTAAGAGGGTCTTGGGGCCTAAAAAGGAAGCACATACTTTGAAAGTGTGCAATTTTATGAGGGATGTGTAAATTCATAGGACCGTTGAATGGGTCAAGGCATACAAAATTAGGGATGGTGATCAAAATAAGGGTTTTGACAGGTTTAAACATCAAACAAGGATGTTTTACATAATGGGAGAGTAATTGTTGATGATTATCATGATTGTTGGTGATTTGAAGAGCGGGTTAATGTTGGTATAAATATCCCACGAGGGTTCATTTTTTGTTATTGTGATTGTGAGAGAAAACCATCTGGTGGGCTATGATTTTCTAAATTTCTAGTCTTTTTAGAGCGATGGGAGATGAGCTATACTATTACGAAAGTATTGTTAGACATAGGCTTCTAGATGAGCCTAGATATGGTGATTATGTGGGTCGGTGATGACAGGATCCATCAGGGAGTGCCATGGGTATGGGCCTGCCATTGAGGGGTCTGGGCAAGTGATCAACTAGGGGCCCTGATGGGGACCAGAGGAGCAGTGATAGAGGGAAGATTCGCTTGGCGAGTTTACAGTTCACTACATAGTTTTGTAGGCCCTTTTTTAGATATTTTATGTATGATACGTTTTTATGTTTAGGGCTCTTGAAGCTCTTGATGATCTAGAAACATTCAATGTATGTGTGAGTGTATATGTGTGTGGGTGTGTGTGTGTGTGTGTGTGTGTGTGTGTGTGTGTGTGTGTGTGTGTGTGTGTGTGGTGTGTGTGTGTGTGTGTGTGTGTGTGTGTGTGTGTGTGTGTGTGTGTGTGTGTGTGTGTGTGTGTGTGTGTGTGTGTGTGTGTGTGTGTGTGTGTGTGTGTGTGAGTGTGTGTGTGTGTGTGTGTGTGTGATTTCAACTTTGTGTTTTTTTTGGAATTAGGGTAAACTGAGGGTGTTGAAAAGACCCACATCCTTATACAATTGAGGATTTTTTTGAGAGGATCCACAACCTAGGTTATAATGAAGGAGACCACTATTAGGAACCTAATTGAAGCAACCATGAAACCATAGTGAAGATGCAGTGACCAATGACAAAAACTACAAAAAGTGGGACAACTACTAGTGATGGAAGCGAGAGGAGTAGTTGTTAGCATCAGTAGTGAGAGGAGCAGCCACCAACATCAACAATAAGTAGAGCATCCACCAGCATCAACAGCGAGAGGAGAAGCCACCAACGTCAGCAATGAGAGGAGAAGCCACCGAAGACAGTAGCGAGAGGAGCACCAACAGTGAGTGGAGTAACCACCAACGTCAGCAGGGAGAGGAGAAGCCACCAATAATAATAACGAGAGGAGGAGCCACTAGCGGTAGCAGCGAGAGGAGAAACCACCAACATCAACACGAGCAGAGATGCCACATCTAGCAGTGAACCACCTCTGAGGAGGATCATGCCTCATGGGGATTTTAACATGGGTGGGAAAACACACAACCATGTGACTTGACTACACCACTCCTACCCCATCGGCTATTTCAACTTTGTGTTATGTTTGGGTTTCATTATGATTTGATGTTATGTTGTATGGAGATATTTGAAATGTATGTTCTAGATTGGAGATGTATGTGTTAAGAGTTGATGATTTTAGATATGGTTATGACAAATGATGATCTTATTTTATTGTTATGCACTTTATGATGGTTAAGAACATGTTGTGGGATGTTTGCTTCCTTACTATTCTTAGCATATATATTGCATGATGGTAATGACATTACACGTGTGGCCTTATAATCAATGTTAGCATATAACTCACAATGGTCAATCATACTAGGATCATGGATGCATATAAAATATTTGTATTGACCCTTTTCTAACATGGGAAAAGTTTTTCTATAGTGTATATGGGGAAAAGGATCCTTCTTGATGGTACCTTGGTTCTACCCTATCTTTATTATACATTACACAAGTTGATCAATGCGGGAAGCTTGTGTTTTATGGGAAAGTTGATCGATGCAGAAAGATTTCCTGAGATGGTTGTTTTTTATTTTATATTTTGAATATAAGGTTTGATCAATGTGGGAAGCCCTTTTGTTGTTATGTGTATACTTTAATTAGGTAGCCATCTTTCGAGGAAGTGGTCTACGCGTTGACTCATAATAAAAAAAATGATAGCCGCCTTTGAGGGATTGGTCTATATTTTGAACATATCCATCATATGGATACTTTGATTTTTGGAACTATGGGCGGGTCTAGGTGACCATTTAGAAAGGGAATAGTGAATGTACAAGCTACACGTATACCCTTATCATGTGTCAATTGGGTAGATAGGGATATAGTGGATAGTAACAATGGTGGGGTTCCCTTAACTAAGGACATGGAATTTGTCTGTATGGAATATGTTATGAGCATAGCCATAGTGCCCATATTTAAGGTCATAATTGATATGGTGATGGGAAACAACGTGATTCTAAATCATTACAAGAGTAAGTAGACATATGGATGGAGACTTTGATTTGACTAAGGTCGCGTGAGTTGATATTTTAAAAATAAAATGACCACAAGTGCAAGGCATTAAGAGCTTCTTTTTTAGGTTTACCATCAAGGGAAGTTAAATGATAAGCTCCAAACCCATATTTATGAGTGATAATATATGGCTTAAGCTAGTTTGGAGAAAACTTCCCACGTTTTCTCTTCTCCATGTTAGTGACATGTTGATTTTGTTTTAGGACAAGATCACCAACATTGAAGTCATGTTCTTTATGACGTTTGTTATATGCACATTTGATTCATTCTTGATAGATGTTGATATGTTTAAGGGTTGTCAGTCGGAGTTCATTTAATAATTATAGTTGTTATGGGTGTTCTTGACGATATTATTCTTTGGGGATGAAATATTTGAGTGAGACATGTGTAAGGATGGGATTTGACTTCAAGGGGAAGAAAAAATTTAGTGATCGTATACTAAGGAGAAAGGCGTTAGCACCCATAAGAGTTTGAATGCTAGTCCAATAGGCCCATAGTGCAAATGGAGATTTGAAGGTGTCAATCTCTACTAACATAGATCAACAATTTTGGTAAGGATTCTTGTTGAGGGTTTTATTAGATGTTTCAGCTTGACCATATAGCCTATGGATAATAAGGTATGGATAAATTGAGTTTGATGTCATAAGTATCGTAACTTTTTAAAACTTTCTAATTCTTTAATGATTTACCATTGTTTGTGATGATTTTATTAGGGATGCCAAAGTGATAGATAATACGATGATGGAATGAAGTTCAAATCTTATTTGGTTTACTGGAGATAAGAGGGATAAATTCTAGCCACTTCGTAAAATATTCCATTACTGTGATGATGGAATAATGTATTTGAGAAGATCAAGGGTTAATAAGGCTAATGAGGTCAAGTCACCATTTTGAAAAAGGCCATAGATCTTGAGCTGGTTGAAGAACATGAGTTGAGATGTTTGTAGGGTTTGAATGTTGTTAACATTTTATGCACTTCTTGATAAAGTCAAAATAACCTCGGTTAAGTGTAGGCCAATACTTGCCAATATGCATGATTCATGCAAGAAATAGGCCATTGAAGTGTCTTCCACCAGATATCCATCGTTGACTTCTTGAATAACTAGAATGAGCCTTTGGAGATTTAAGACATCAGAGTAGAAGGCCGTAAAATCTTATTTTACAAAGGATACCCCATAGTATGACATAGCGGGATGCGTGTTGTTCAAAAGGATCTATTACCATTTATGGATAGATTCAAGTATATTTTGTTTGTTGGAAAGGTAATCATAAATTTGAGTCTACCAAGTGTCATATTGGACTATCTTGTATATGGTTGATAGTTGGAAGATCAATGATGTTATAAGATGGTTTATAAATTTTGTGTATAAGGAAAAAGAGTATGAAATCGTCTAGTGATAGAGGGATAAGATATACGAGGGATTTCATAGTATCTGTGAATTTATTAGAGGAACATCAAGTAGATTGAATTTGATAATGATCAAAGAGATTCAAAATATCATCGATGATGGTTTTATATGTTTACAAGATATCAATTTTACACTCATATATTCCTTCGATTTGATTGATGAAAATATGGAATAATTGTATATGTAAAGGATTTCTACACTCAGAAATGTAACAATTTGAAGACCTACAATGAGGGCCTCATATTCTACCATATTATTTGTACACTCAAACTTTAGTTCTGAAAGATAGTAGAATAGGAGGCTCCTTAGTGAGGTATTATGACTATTATGACACCCCCTATTTGTATTTGCACCCATCAAAAAATAAGCTCATCTTGAGAGGAGTGTTGTTATAACCCAGGGTGTTGATGGATTCCTCATAAAACTATTCACAAGGTAATTCGATTAGTGGTAAGGGGATTTTGAGAGAGATCATCAAATGACTTACCCCTTGATGGATTTTTGAGAGATAAATTTTATAGGTCAAACTCTATCATGAGCATAATCCATCTGGTTATGTGATCATTATGGTATGGTTTGGATTGCATAAAAATTAATGGATTAACATTTGTGACCACATAAGTTTTGAGGTTGAGGAGATAATGAAAAACTTTCTAAGTTGTGAAGTACAAGTCACAACATGATTTTTGTACTTTTGAATAATGGGTTTTTTAATAATGAAGGGAAGGAATTATAGTAATAAATGACTTACTCCCTACCTTATTTGTCCCAATGTGCTAGAATGGTTACCCAAGGCATGATCAATAGTGGAGATATATAACATCCCTTTGTGTTGAGGTGTAAGCACTTTTCACAATACGAGATATCACTTAAGGGCATTGAAATCCCATTGACAGTCATCATCCCACTTAAAGTGGATGTCCTTTCTAAGAAGGTGGTGGAAGGGTTGACATCGGTCTAACTAGTTGAGAGATAAAATGATTGATAGAGTAAAGCTTCCCTTGAAGTGCTACAATTTTTTTTAGGATTAGATCGAGGAAAATTTTGATAATGGATTTGAATTGGATTGGGTTGACTTCAATTCCCTTGATAGATACAATAAACCCAAATATTTTTCACATGAAGGACTCCGAATACACATTTAAAAGGGTTAAGTTGAAGGAAAAATTGTATGAGATGGGAAAATATTACGTTGAGGATAATAAGATGCTCATTTCAGTGTCTATATTTACCTAAGATATCATCTACATAATCTTCTACGGTTACTATGGATGAATATCATGAAATATGTATGTTATGGCATGTTGATAAGTCGCTGCTACATTTTTAGGACAAAAATCTTTACTTTATAGCAGATGGTTCCCCATGGGGTGATAAAGGATATCTTATGTTGGTCTTCTAGTGTGATGAGAATTTATTATAACTAGATAAACTATCCATAAGAGACAACATTTCATGTTCTACTGTTAGATCGGTGAGATGATCAAAGATAGTGTAGGGAAAATCATCTTTTGGACAAACGAGGTTAAGGTCTTGAAAATCTATACAGATGTGTGATTTCCCAAAGGACTTTGGTTACTGGTATGATGTTGGAAACCCATTGGGGATATTTAATGCATAGGATGAAATTGGATGGAAGAAGATGTTGAAGTTCTTCTTTGTCTAACAAGGAGACATAGGTATGCATTATACAAAAAATTTCTTCACAAGCTTAGCACCGAAGATAGTGATGATAATATGGATAATGATGTTAGGGTCTATACCATGTATATCATTGTAAGAAAATGTGAAGGCTTGGTTATGATTGGATGAAGAACATGGTGAACTTCTGGAGTTCTTGTTTTTCTAAAGCTTAGCTTATTTTGACTAATGTATTGCTCTTAGTGATGTGTACCTATGTTAATGTCGATGGTGGATTCATTTAGGATTACAGACGTGTCATGAGGGTAAGGGACTCTAGAGATAATGATCCTCAACACCCATATAGACTAGGATGGTCATTTTCATTGACGATAGTGGACGATATCAATAATGGTAAAATCCTCTTCTATCGTGTCTGGTAAGTGTTAGGAAGAGGGATTCGGTCTTTCCGTTAGTTTGGTTAAGTCATTGGTCCCAGATGTGATAGCATTGATTAAAAAGTTGGGAGGGATATATATGGTATTGTCATTATCATAGGATACATCTGATTATAATGACTCAAAAGGTTTTGTCTCAGATGGTGGTGGTGGATTTGAAGAAGAGATTTTGAAGCCGAGTCATTATTTTTTGTGAGGTTTTTAAAAAAAATTAAGAGGTAAATCATGTGGGTCTTGATCATATCTACCTAGACCAAAATATTTCCATGTGCAAGGATGAAGGTAAGTCCAACAAAACTAAGGCTTATCTAAGAACGAAAAATTTGAGGTGAAAGGTTTAGCATGTGGTTGATTATCATGATGAGAAGAGGAGTGGTCAATGCCTCCATAATTGAGTTGTGTTCAAAGCTAAGGACGACAAAAAAATAATATTTCCAATGTTGGGTTCATAGAGGGGTTTTTTATTAGGTCTTTCATATATCTTTGGCATAGGGAGTGTATTAAGGGTTGAGAGTCCATACTCCCCCATTGAGAGGCGTTGCATTATGTCCTTGAAGAATTGATCCTCTAGTAATTTATATGTGGGGATAGAGGAACTTGTTGATGTTTTATTTGAAGATGAGGTTCTCTGTAAGGGAAGTAACACATCATTTGACCAATATGTCATGTGAAATGATTTGAACACATTGGGATAAGTGAGAACCATAAAGGTTTTACCTTAATGTTCATATTTCAAACACCGATGTAATGTGAAAGGGACATAGTGTATAAGGTGGATCTAAGGACATCCTTACAATATAGTATATTAAAACTCACCTTATACAATATACAAGAGTTCATGGAGGAATTTCACACCTATTTTGATAGGCAAGACTACTGTGCCCATGGTAGGAGTGACAATATCGTTTAAAAGCATGTAAAATGACGAGTAATTTAGCCATAAATGTATCAGGTAATTGGAGATGTTTGAAAGATAGGGATGTGATTTTGTTGATGTTAACACCATTGTAAATCATTTCTTTTTTAATGTGTGTATCATTGATTTGGGTGGTGAGGAACATGGGGAGGTCATGATCCTCAGGTTGTAATGATGGAATCTCATAATCATCAAACCTGATGGTTGCATATATTTTGAAGGCACCAAAACATTGGTAAAAGGTTGGGGCTCATCCAATGGTACCAAGATTTCATGAAGGGCTTCTATCATAGCTTTTCGGATATTGTGGGGAAATTTTGGATAAGTTCGTAAAGGGACATCTTGACATGCACTTAATGTAACTGTTCTTAGAAAATAATATCTTGTGTAGATTTAATGGACTGATGTCTGGGGTGCTCGCAAGGATGGAGACCTTGTCCTTAAGGAGATGACATGATTTGATGGCCTAGGAAGAGCAGCGAAGATATATATTTTCATACCTGTTTTGATTATTTGCCTTCAAATCTTGGGTGACGAGATCTTATGGCTATATGGATAACATTGATTTGGAAAAGAGGGGACTTGCTAAGAAGAAGTCATCTCTTTGTTCAGTTAAATTATTAGATGATGTTTTGGGATAAACATGTTTAGTGCTAGGCTTGACTTGGTGGCTTGATCTTGTTGCTTTATGGATTTGATATGTAGATGAGGATGATTCTTGTTTGTCTGGAGAAGACCTTTATTAAAAAGGTTCTGGATCATGGCGTGGAGTGCTTTAAAATCCTCTTTATAACATCATGGTATTTAATGATAAGTGCAAAATTCCTCATGGTTGTACCAGAAAGGTTTCCACCTTGGGGGATCAGAGGGCTTGATTGGTGGTCATACTATGGTTAATTGGAGGGCTTGTAGTCTATATAGATGACTAGTCTATATAGACTAGCCATCTATATAGACTCTTATATCTATATCTATGCCCTCCAGTCTTTAGTCTATAGTGGAGCATCGAGGATCCATCCATGCTCTAATCGATGGTCAAGAGCTTGGAATAGAAGTGTATCCATCCCATCATCTCTATGGCTACGCACATCAAAGAACTAAGATTTTTAAAGGGATTTTGATGTAATATATTAACAAAGTTGTTTGAGATGATAATGAGGGCATGTGGCTTTAGACGTCATTTGATTGTTTAAAAGGATGAGTTACTAGAAGCGTGTTTTGTGTGACATGTTTAGTTACGGTTTTGATGGTGGTTTTAGATTCTAAGATGGTGAATGTGAGTTTTGACGAGGGATGCAGTCCCAGAATTGAGGGTTGAGATGTTGTGCCATGTGATATGTTTATATGGTTTTGTGAGATTTTTATCTTTTTATGTGGATGATTTGTCAAATTTTGTATAGGACTACCAAAGATTTTTGATTTGATGTTGTTAGATTTTGTCTTTGGATGGGGTGTTTATGATTTTGGTAACTGATCTTTTTTCTTGCAATCTTCAAGGGATGTGATTGAGAATATTTGTATGAGTGGATATGGTTGACATTGGAAGTTGTGACATAGGTGGGTTCAAGGTTTAAGTGGTAAGGAGATCCAAAGAGTTTGATTATATATTTATTGTTTCAGTCACGGAAATAGATGGTATGGTAGGTGTAGATGAGAGTTGGTTGATGATGTTGATGATATGAGGGGTAGATGTTGGAGCTCAAAATTGCACCCTTCCCAAATCAAGATGATCTAGGACTTTGAGGCAACATGGGACCATCTCCAAGTTGTGGGATGTTGTGTTTGATTTAATTTAATTTGTATTAATTAAATCTAAGTATTACAGATTCATTGAAGTATAAATGTTGAAATATAGAAATGACAAAAGCAAGCTAAGATATGAAATGAAATCCTAACCACAAGAGATAGGTGAAGAGACTTAACTGATTTTACGCTCGATATGAAACTGATCTAGATAGGGAGAAGTGATGAATAAGATGCCAACAATGTTGTTATTGATCTCTGTAAATTTTATAACTCATGAACAAGGCTAGACAATAGTGCCCATGATAGGATAGGGGCACTTGGGTGCTAACGACCGGATTTGGGCACCCATGACTGTGTAAAAGCAATTGATTTAGTTTTTTTGTGTCACAAGAATGTCACAATTATCACTTATTGATCACCTGATATTCACACTATGATTGCCAAAGGTACCTATGACCTATAAAAGAGATGTTCACATGCACAAGTCCACATACCACATCAAGACTAAAAAGGAAAATGTAGAATGGGGAGTTAGACTGACCCCTACGGTCACCCTAAGAGTGAACTTACAACCAAACGTTGCACTACATCCCAAACTCCATTTTGTTTTGGTAAGTGTGTGTAGAAATTGTGCCCTAGGATGCCCTTATGCAAATTGTACTTGATAACGGGCTGTAGGTAGAATGTAGCAATGTAGTAGAATGTGTGGATGGAATAGAATAAACTTCCCCTTCCTATGTTGTGTATGTAGAGTATGAAATCCCTTGTCCCTTGAATGGATGCTAGATGAATGTTTTAGAGTGCTTTAGGTACCTTTTGAATACAAACTTAGGTGATGATAGTAATGCTTAGTGCTTGGTCCTTTATTTGGAACACATAAGTATGTATTTATATGATTCCCTTCTTTGAATTTTGTAATTGACAACTGGAAGGCCAAACCATAAGTGAAAAATTTCCCAAAAGATAAAAGAGACCTAAAAGGAATGAGTAAAGTAAGAAAGGGTGAGGGGCACCCAAAGAGGACATGAGCACCTAGGCACTTCTATCCTAGCTTGGTGATAGTGTCTGAAGCCATAAAAGATAAATGAGTAAAATTTCGACTGGGTTGTAGGGTGTGTAAGATCAAATAGAAAAAAAGAGAGAAAAGAGGCCAAATATAGTCTTCAACCACTAGTTTTCTTGCTTAGGAATCATGTAAATGCTAGTGTGCTTTTAGGACCTAGAAATGTACCCAAGTGTGTGATTTTTTGTCTACATTTTCCCCCACTTTATGTTGTTGAGTGAATACTCAATAACATAAAGTGGTTAAGAGATGTGTACCTTATGATCCTATAGAGCATGTGGAAAATAATGTGCCGAGTGGATAAGTGAAGCGTAAAATGATGTAAAGTGAAGTGTGGAGACTATGAAAGGAAAATTACCCTAGGGGTGAAGTGTATGCATTGCATTGTACTTGTTGTGCTCGTGATTATTGCTTTTTATAAGGACTAAACTGATGTATAAGAGTGTAAAGGGTAGAAAAATGTCATGAAATGTTGTGCAGAGTGAGTTTTTTGGGTGATCTCATGCCAATAACGAGTTTTTTGGCTGATTTCATGCCAAGTGTGAGTTTTTTGGGTGATCTCACACCAAGTACAAGTGTTTTAGGCAATCTCATGCCAAGTACAAGTGTTTTAGCCAATCTCATGCCAAGTACAAGTTTTAAGGCGATTTCATGCCAAGAATGTGTTTTTTGGGCAATCTCAAACCAAAGAGCAAATGTTGGGGAGATAAGTCTAGTTTTACTCTCCTTCCATGACTCTGCCCAATAAGCACCACTACAGATAGTGCGTTTCAATTTGTTCTTATTGTTCCTTTTGTTCTGATTGTTCTGAATTGTTCTGATTGTACCAGTTAAAGGAGCTAGAATGCATTCTATGACTATAGGGTTGTTCCTGTAACTGTAGAACTACTCTAAAGATTTGTATGAATTGCGATGATTTGAGAAGATAACTGTATCTGCCCCCAAGATATTAGTACCTAGGGGAGGAAACATGCACCAAGGCACTATTGTCCGAGTCTAGGATCTGGTGTCTAGGCCCAATGTTGATATGAAGTGGATACCTATAGGGGCTAGGGAATGTGCATGGTAAAAACTAAGGCACATGCAAACAAAGTGGCTAGTAACATGTCTTAGTAGAAAAAATAGTAAACATGCAATAGAAGACAAAGGAACAAGAAAATGTGAAAATAAAATATAACATGAAAAGTGAGTTTCAAACATGAGACGTCACTCACAAGATAATCATGGCCAAAGTGATCAAAAACATACAAAGATCATACAAGACATAGGGAAAAGCTCACAAACAATAGCATATAGTAGAAAGCAATGGAGAGAAAATAGTGACATGTAACCATGGTTGTATATAGTCTTGCAAGGAAAATGATACACATGAAGCACATGTTAACATGTTAGAAATATAAATAGCATGTCATCAGCGTGTATGAATTAGTGAAAGTTAAATCAACTGTAATGAGATTTAACAATAGAACTTGTGTAGTATGTGCTAGTAGAGAAAGTAGATGCACCCAGGAGCCTCGATGGGACTGGTAAAAGGTACAATGCCAAACATCATTACAACATGTAAGAACTTCTAAAGTATCTGCATTCATCGTGAAATACCAAGTGAACGCACATGTGTACACATAAAATGATAATGACATACTAAGAATTTGTCTAGCATGGAAAACAAAGTGTAACATGTAGATAGAATAAGTTAGCAAGAGTAAATGCAACTAAGACATGCAGATGCGATGTATGACTATGATGGTATGGTATGTAAAGTGTGAAGATGATAAGAGCAATGTGCCCCCAATGGATGTGTATGAGATGAGGTTTAGTTATAAATGGCACCTCAACAGTCAATAATGAACCATATAACAAGAGTACATCATCAAGAAATAGGGTTGTCATGTGCATAGATGCTAGAAAGATGTATCGTGAAGCTTGAAGCATGGAATGTGTAGTGGGTGTGAGGTTTATTTCATAATTAGACCCTCAATAGTCCAATATGAACCATGGAACTAGAGTGTGTCATAGGGGAATGATGATACAAGGTGTGTATCAAGATGCGTAAGAGTGCTAAAAAATATTAAGTGTGAAGCACAAAGTGTGATAGTAGATTTGATAGACAACTTATGATGTTAGGAGAGGGGAGAAGAAAACATGACCCACCCTAAGTGTATGATGTGGATAAGAATCAAGTAAACTCATATAAAATATCATCAATGTTAGGATCGTAGCTGATATGATATGTATTAGAGACTTAGTAAGAAATACTGTGAGGTTGATCATATAAAGAGTCGACGCGACGTAAATTATACATACCCAGAGTATATTCTTCATCAATAAAAAGTACTTGAGGACAATCATGTGCATACCATCGAGTGAGATTTTGAGAATAGCCCAAGAAAAAGTCATTGCAAATAGAGGTGCGGCCAAAATGCATGGTAAATGTGATATTAGTATGATTGGGATCTAATGTTCCCCCAATGTAATCAAGCCAAGACTTCCCAAGTGTGAGTGGAAAGGAATGAGGAGTGCGTGTAAGGAATACTATCAAATGAAAGATGCAGAGGCCATAAACAGTAGTAGTGAATACACATTTTTGATATAAGTGAGTAGAGTGAGGTGGAGGAAGGAGATCAACAATTGTCAATCCTAGCTAAGCTAAGCCAACTTGTGTGCAAATAGTCTTAGAGAAAGTAGGGTCGAATGGAATATGAGGCCAATAAGAATTGCAAATAAAGAGAGAGCATGTGAAGGGATCCAAGCATGGAGTAGAATGAACTTAGAGAGATGCATCAGGTGATAGATAAGATTGCACAATGTGTCATTGTTGAGTTCTACAACATCAACTTCATCAGAATCATCATTGCTAGCATTATTTTGTTGTATAACATTATCAAGAATATTTATAGGGATGGATCCAAATGTAGAATTGAGAGTATCTATGCTAGATGGAGTAGTAGCCATAGGGGTGGATATGGTGGGTGATAGGATATAAAATGTATGTGTAAGAATGGATGGAGTGCATGGAGACGTAACTGAAGAAGTAGGAACGCTAGATTTCCCAACATCATGTGTACCAATAATGTGATATGGAATAGGATGTGATGGAGGATTAGGCATGGCAGTGACAAGGTCTATATGGAAAAATTGGAATGGGTTAGGGTCTACAAAAATAGTATGTTCATAACCATCATGTAGGAATTTAACACACTGATGAACTGTAGGTAGAACAACATGCTTTGCATGAATACATGGTTTGCCAAGTAAGCAATTGAACTGAAATGTGGCATCGATAACAAAGAATACAATAAGAATAATTTTAGGCCTAACTTTTTATGGTGATTAAGAAAATATCGATAATGAAAAAATATTAATCTAAATTAGATAAGATATGCGTACTTGATAACCATGAAGATCAATGGCAAAAAGCATGCTAAGAAGACAAGAAAAATGTGTAGTGATAAAAAATATGAAGCATGAAAGCTATCATAGTGGAATTGAAAAATGATGATGATAACCCTAGGGTGAGAGTGTATATGTAGATGTCACATTGTACTTGTTGATGTTTTTTGACATGTGATTGATGTGACTACCACTTCCTGTAAGGCCGAACCTGTAAAAGAGAAGAATGAACAAGTAGTCAAATACGCGTATGTATGAAAAATGCATAAAAAGTATGTAAAAATATGAAAAGGAACATGTGCACCTGATCCGTGATGAGTGAAAGAGATAGAAAGAATCTTGAAGATGTTGTAGAATAACAAGTTTTTGGGTGATCTCACGCCAATTGCGTTGAGAGTGAGTTTTTTGGGTGATCTTACGCCAAATGTGGAAGAAGTGTATGGAGAAAGGTCTAGTGTTATTCTCCAACCTTTGACTGAAGAGAAAACACCACTGTAGATGGTGTGTACAAATCTGATCTATTTAGATCAAGTCTGATCTAATGTGAAAGTAGAAAAGAGAGTGTAATGCATGCATGCCAAGTGTTGAAGGACTATGTGTCTTGTAAAAGTTGTTGTGTAAAATGCCAAAAATTATACTCAATTGAGAAAAAATGTGTAACTGCCCCTCGCTCATAGGTTCCCAGGAAGGGTCAGTACCACCCAAACACTACTATCTATGTTTGGGCATTGGTGTTTGCTGTGTGTTGAGAACAGAAGTCAGATTTTGAGATTGAAGAATATGTTGTACCAATACTGAACTGTGTTGATATGTGATTATGAATTATTGCATGGGGTGATTGATTCACCTGATAGATTCCCCCCCTCATTTGGGGTGCATGTGATGTTGCTAGGAGAATGCGGCCCAAAGGATGATCGGATGCTGAACTATAATTGGTGCCATGTAGGGGGAGGAGGGAGTGTTCTTGGTGGAAACAAAGGAACATGCAAAAAAAATGGCTAGAAACAAGTGTTAGTGCATATAAGATAAACACACATGCAAAGACAATATGTAAGCTAAGCACACAAGAAAACAATTTAGATCATGAAAAGTGGGTTGCAAACATGGGACATCACTCACAATGTCACAAGAAAATCAAGGCTGAATTGGCCAAAAACATACAAGCAATCAAAGAATAAGCAAGACACAGGGAAAAGCTCACAAAATGGCATACAATAGAAAACAACAAACAATAACAAACAATGTAATAAACATCCATGGTAGCAAATAATTCCTGCAAAGCAAATGTTACACATGAAGCTCTCGTTAACATGTTAGAAAGATAGAAATTATGTAAAAATTTGTATGATCCGATATGATGCAGTGTGCTAATATGAATAGGAAGTAGTATAAAGCGAAAAAATAACACTTGTGATGTGTATGAAAGTGGATGCCCCTAGGAGCCTTCTACGGGACTGGTAAAAGGTCAATGCCAAACATCCATGCTACGTGTAATGATTTGTGTAAAATTTGTGATCATAACTAGAAGGCAAGTGAATAGGAATGTGTGTATAGAAAATACAATGACATACAATGTGTCGAGCTAACATAATAATCAAAGTGTACATGCAAGAATAAGTAAGCAAGGACAATGTGTAACCAAGATATGCACTATGTTGTGAGTGTGAAATGAGATGGAATGTAGTGTGAGTGTGATAGGAGTAGTGTGCCCCCCAAGTGAATGTGAATGAGTATGCATGAGATGAGGTTCATTTATAAATGCCCCATCAACAATCAAGAACGAACCATAGAACAAGAGTGTGTCATCAAGAAATGGTTTAAATTGTCCACTAGATAGATATGATCGATAAAGCGTAGAGTAGTGAGAGTGAGTTTGGTGAGGTTCATTTTAGATTTAGATCCTCGGCAGTCGAGTATGAACCATGGAACTAGAGTGTGTCATAGGGTAGTGGTGATACAAATGTATCCAAATGTGCAAGGCACGTGTGAAAGAGTAAACACAAAGTAAGAAGTGAGATAGTAGAACTATGAGACACCTAATGATGCTAGAAGGGGGGGAGAATAAGTATGATGTCCCCTCAAGTGTATAGTGATGAGCATGTTATATGATAAAAGTGAAATCCGAGGGTCCTCCACCCGATGTTGGTAGAGATAAAGGTATGTGATAATGCTCTAAGACCGATGGTGTATGAGACATATGTTGTACTAGTGAATGAGACCCATGTGCATGAGACCTAGGAGGTGATGAAAACCTATGTAAAGAAGAGTGTGGAGGTGATGGAGACTTGTGTGAAGTAGAGCACAGAGGTGATGAATACCTATGTGAAGGAAATTGAGGCGGTGATGCATATCTATAGGAAGGAGTCGTCTAAATGATGGACCTAGACTAATGTGATGGACTAGCCAACCGATGAGACTGCATAGGTCATGAGTGAATAGGTGAGCTAGGAGCATATTGTGCTTTATAATTGAGAGGTCTCGGGGACCTAGATGCTCTAGCAAGTGCAACGGTAACCTTGAGAGGAGGCTGGCCATGGTGTGGATGGCATAACACCATTGATAGTAGTGACTTGTCTGTTGTGAATGAACTTGAGACACGAGTGAGGCATTGATATGATAGCCTAATCTACATGAAGTTAGGGAATACCTAAGAGCATGTCACACCCTTTGATTGAAGGTCCCATTAGGAAAGGAACTAGCATAGTAAGAAGACCAACTGTGACTGGAAGTTTGACATAACCATAAGATCCAAGGACTGGATATGAAATCTGCGAGAGTGGATATTTGATAGAAACAAGAAGTGTAATAGAGCATGTAATTATGTGAAATGATGGATCAACGATGGTGTTATTGATAGCATGAGATCCGATAGAAGCACTGATATCTAATGTATAAGAAGAGAATGTAGCATGATAATCATGATCAAAGAATGCAATGATTAGTGGAGATGTATTAGATTGAGAATCTAGAAAACCAAGAGCCCCCGATGCAGGAGGAGGCATTGCATGATCTGTGTGATTGGTTGTAGAGTCAATCACTTGATTGTCATATTTTAGAATTGGATTGTCGAAGATCTTGCGATTATGATTTTCATTGAGTGGCGTAGAAGCCGTAGGCTCTGGAAGCTCAATTTCATTATTGTCGGTAAGATCTTGAATAATATTGCGAAGTTTGAAACAATGATTGGTCGAATGCCCAATGCACTAATGATAATCACATTTGAGATTTTTATTGTAATTATGACCTTTAGGATGAGATGGGTCCAGATTAAGTAGAGGAGAAAACGTAATAAGATTTCTCTCAACGAGTTGTGGTAATAAAAGATGTGGAGAAATAAGAAGCTTAGTAAATCTACGTCTAGGTGACTGTCATTGAAGCTCTTTAGTATTAGATACAACATTGATAGTGGCTTTAGATTTAGTAGTTTTTGTAGATGGATTGAAATGTGATTTTCTTTGAAAGCATGCCAAAGATTAAACTTACTCATGATACTTAAGATTTCTTATAGTTAAGAGTTTAGTTTCACGCATCTCAAGAGTGCGACACAAATGATCAAATGAAGGAGATGTCTCAAAGATAACATTCTCCTGGAGACGTAAAAATAGACTTTAGAAAAATAGGTCTTGAAGCGCAGAGTCCATGAGTACATTAGACATATTAGCTAAGTCATTCTTATAGTGTAAGACATAATCCGCTAGATGTTCATTAGATCCTTCTTTAAGTTTTGAGCATAGGATATCTTAGAGCTGATATTAATAGAAAAATGAGCTAGAAAAACATCAAATAAATGTGTAAAATATGTTACTGAGTGGACAAGTAGATCATAGAACCAATGCATTACATAATCTTAAATACTATGAGGAAGGACCTTTGCTAGTAAAGTGTGACCATCCACATAATCTAGGCATGCTACATGAAATGCTTGGATATGCTATTGAGGATCACCATGACCATTAAAAATAGGGAGCTTGGGAGTGATGAAATTAAGAGGAAGTGAATAAGTAGAAATGGTGGGTGTGAATTTAGTGTGACATAACAAAGTGGAATCTAAAGATGGAGATGCACGAGAAGTAGCCAGTTATAATTAACGGTTTTGAACTTGAAGATATTGATAAAGAGAGGATAAGTCTTGAGTTCTGATGGAAGAGACTTGCCGCGTGTGAGAAATAAGAGGTGGAGTGAAATGGTTGGTGGGAGTAGGAATATAAATGGGAATAATAAAAGTGGGTAGAAGAGTGGAAGTAAGCGGTTGAGTAGCAATAGTCATGGAAGTAGGGATAAATGAGGTTGCATTAAGCTCCACAAGATTGGTGATCTAGATCCTAAGGATGCTCATGAAGATAAACATTGAGGTCATAAAGATCATCATTGGTGAAGGGTACAACCATGTTGAAAATAAAACAAGACTCCTAGAGGCAAAGATGGGATCAAGCGTTGGGTTCACCAAATGAGCAATCAAATATAAAAAATGAATAAATATTATTCTAAATATGTAACAACGCTAAATATAAACAACAAGGTACAAATTTGAACCAAACAAATAAGCAATTTAAATTGGAAGCCTTAGTTACAAATGAAGGGATAAAATACTTAGCTTATTCAAAGTGATGCTAAAGCTATGGTGAGCTAATGAACTGATGAAAATGAGGAGGAAAGTGTCGCATTGAAGCCCAGAAAAATATAAAAGTGTCATAATAAGTTGGACTAGGGCACTTAGAGTGGGTTAGGGGTGCCTGGGGCACTGCAGGCCTCCTCTGGGTTCTTGTGACTATTTAGAACCTCAAAAATCTAGCTTCGCAGGTCATGAGACATTTGCTAATGTTTTCCTTTGATCACCTATATGTCTCTGCACTTCGCTTGAAACCTGTAATAAGAAAGAAACACCTACAAAACTCCCAAACTACATTGAATCCTAAAAAAAGATGAAAAATGGGAGGTTGGACTGTCCTCGACTGTTAACAAAGTGAACTTACGACTGAGCATTGTACTATATCTCAGACCCAATGTAGTTCTATGTGTATGTGTGTGTGTGTGTGTGAAGAATCATGCCTTGGGTGGCTCTTGTGTGAGTCACACTTAATAGCGAGCAAGTAGCTAGATGTAAAAGATGTAAATAGATGTCTGCATGGAAAAATGAACTTCCCCTCCTATGAAGTGTATGTAGAAGAATGTAGTCCCTTGCCCTTGTGTAAACTTTAGATGGATAATTGAATTCTCTTGTAAATGCCTTTGGATGCAACCTTAGGTGGTGATGGATAGTGCTTAGTGCTTGGTCCTTTGTTATTGCCACATAGTTTTATATTTATATGATTCCCTTGCTCCAATTTCATAATTAACCACTAAAAAGGCCCACTAGTAAATATTAAGATGCCTAAATGGCTAGAAAAGACCCAAAAGATACGAGTAAAGTACAAAGAGGTTAGGGTGCCCATAGGGGACAGGGGCGCCTGAGCGCTGGTGTCCTGGCTAAACATTGGTGCCAGAGTCAGAAATGCCAAAGTATGAAAAGACAAACTGGGAAAGAAGGTGTGTAAGACCAAGAAGGAAAACAAAAAGAAATCAAAGAGGCCCAAGAAATTGGTCAATTACAATGTGATTAGGACTAGATAAATACCCAAAGTGCATGATTTAGTGTCTACACGTGGTAAGGTGATAGTTCACATGCATGTGTGAGTAGTGGAATCATAGTCATGAATGGATTGTGAGGATTTATTAATTAAATCATCAGTAATGCCAATTTACCCGAGGAGTGATAAAGCACATAGATTTATAACATAGCCATTGTTAATGAGTACATGCTTAATACATATGGTGCTAATAGTAGCGGTGATAAGAAAAGGTGCAAATGGATCATCACTAGTATAAGGAGGAATATCCTCATCACTAAAAGATATAACATGTGGTAAATTCTTAAGGGATTGAATAAGGTGAGTAAAGGCAATGAGTGAATTATTGCTTTCAATGTGAATGGAATGAAGGAAGGCCTCTAATGTATGATGACAATCGGGTGCATTACGCAATAAATCATAAATAGATATTTTGGCTAGTGCATTCTTAAGTTACTCTATGATGTCATAACCCTTATAGGTAGTGGTAGGAACTATAGAAGTGGTAGGTGGTGGGATAGAGACGGGCGAAGCCATAGGAGGACGAGTGCGGTGGGTGGTGACTACATTGATGTCTTGATCAGGTATTGGAGTAATGAAGTAAGGAGGATGCTGAGTACGAACTTGCATAAAATCAATAGCAGTAGTTGTTGTTATCACTGAATCACAACACCCTCTGATTTGCACAAGTGTGTGTGCTAGAGCTCACGATGTGACTGGATAACATGGGTACTATCTCCAAGTGTGAGACTCGCTACTTGAGATAGACCTCTAGAGAAAGCTGGTTCTTTCTCGTAAACTAACTGCCATAATCTACTCATAATGCAGGAAAAACTATCTAATCCTAATCTAACTTTCCAAGGAACTAAGGAGAGATAGAGCACATGAAAGTAAAGCCTACACTAGCAACAGTGATACACCAGAGAAGGAGGGAATGAGAATAGATTTTCAATGTGTGAAAAATGGAAGCAAAGTACATACTAGATAGGGCGATAAAAGTTCTCTACAGTCTAGAAACTGCATTCACAACAATATTTCATACACACATAATGATTATGGATCCCTGAAAGAGCATAAAATAGACATAATATGTTTACAATAAGATTGAAGAGGTAAGAAGAATGGAAACAAACACAACAAGGGAAGATACACCCACAATTTTGCATCTATTACTTCATGGATATGTACAGTTTAATCTATTATAAATTAAAGGCCTCGATCACTATGCAAGGAGTCCACTACAAGGGCCTGCAACACATTGGATTCACAAAAATAAAATGACAAAGTTTTGCTACTCAAACTATCCTCCTTTTACAATGAGCCCAGCATTCCAATTTATACAGTTTTGGAAGAGAGAGAGAGAGAGAGAGAGAGAGAGAGAGAGAGATAGAGAGGATGTAAATCTTGAAATCTACTTTTCAACCAATTAAAATTTATGACAAATAAATGTGGTTGGTGACTTTGGACCTATAGAAGTAATCCCAAGGTGTATCACAACTTGAAGCAGTGAAGCATATTTTCCCATGCTTATTGAATGCTCCCTCAACCACCTTCTAACCACCAAACAGAACTAGGCCCATTTCTCTTTAAAATATCCATAAAAAATTAATCAAATTCAATGTTTCTTTATTGTTGTGCATCAGGCTTAGATCCACGGCTCCAATGAGACCAATTTGGTGAAAATCCGTTGAGAATTGCAAAAGTTATGACCTTTTGAACAAAGGTAGTTGTTTTGTGTTTGCTAGGCATTTCTTGGCCTTCACAGGACTGGTAATTAATATTTGGTTAGAAATCATATTTAAATTTTTTATTTTACTTTCTAAAGTTTATGCATTCTCATAAAATTTATTAGGGCATTTAAACATGTGGTGGACCCCATCAATCTTGTCATAGCTTTTGTATGAAGGGGGAAATTGAATTAATGTTTTAAATGTTTTAGTTCTAGCCAGCTCAGCCGAGATGGCTATCCCCTTGCTCTATCAAACTTCTTTTAGGTGTGTCAAACTCTTTTTATTATCATTCCACCCCCTTATACCACTTTATGCCCTTCCACATTGGCGTCAGGTAAATTCCCTACCAACTCATTAATCTACATCGATGAGTTATTTGTTTGTGTATCGACCTCCAGTATTACAATGTGCTAAGTCATCACTTTAGATGCCAAGCCTTCACTAATACAACCAACTTGTGATGTTAACTCCTATGCTGACTCACCTCCATCACTACAAGTTCCTCTTACTTGTATTTTGTAGAGAACTTGGCCCTCTACGTCCTGTGCATCATAACCCTCATGCAGTCTATGCGACTATTTTGATCCTGCATGTCCCATGCATCATGGGCTCACCGAGCCTGAGTTATCCATGCCGCAGAGTCTCTCGTGCTCCTCCATTGGCCAGGCCAGTCGAGATGTTTACCCCCATCATACCCGCACTCCCCTACACATCAATGATGTAGGACTTTGATGTTCCATTTATCCCAGTGCGGCTTGGGCCGCTTTCATCTGACATTCCTGCGACATTTTGAGTGCAGTGATTTTGGGTCTTTTGCATATCTATGTCCCACTCTTCATGAGCCTCCTAGGCCTCCAAATGTTACTATACCCACATACACTCTACACGCCTCACCGTTGATTGGGCCAGTCAGACCGTTAACCCCTGTCATACCTGCACAACTCTCACATTGTGGGAAGTTCGACGGTTTGGTACACATGTGCCCTAGGACATCTGAGCTGAATCCATCTGCAATTGTTGATTAACCAGCCATGGGCTCGACTAAAGGCTTGCCGAGTTAGCTTGACGAGCCAACTCATTCCTTGTTTCTTGCTAAGTGTTGTGAGCTTGGCCTCGATGCACTGCTATGATGAGGTCCACACCAAGCTTTGTCCATTTTACAAGAACAAGTCACTCGCCATGCTTGGATGTTATTTTCTCGAGCTTGATGGTCCCTCTTGGCTTGAGCTAATGCTCCCGAAACTAATCTCTTTTGTCAGCTCCAAGTTCAACAGGAAACTCGACTCTTCCCAAGCTTAATGCACACTAGCTCACTAATCCTTTACCTAATAGCTCAATCTTTCTGCAAGTGGAACTCGGAGGCATGTGTGGATCTAGTTCGGTTTAGATGAAGAGCTTCGCTTGTAAAGGATCCATCATTTAATCAACATCTCGACTCCTTCATTTCGTAACTCAGCTTCCTCGAATTGACCTTGGCTTGACCTGAGTAGAGATCTCCTCGATCGAGCTCACTTTATTATTCTTTCACGAGCTCTGTTGATCATTTTACCGCTATGAATGTTTAAAATGGGCCTGACCACTATCTCCTTCTTGTTAGCTCAATGAGTCCTCTTAGTTTTCCCATGTAACGGTTCAGTCATGGGTTAGAAACATGCACTACTCATCGACTTGGTATTAGCTCGGTATTTGGTTGAGGAAAACATAGTCGCCATGATTGGAGCTTGACATCCTTTAAAACAACTTGAGGGCTCAAAAGACAACTCAATTCTTCAAAGATCATTCCTTTGATGTGATAGCTCGATATATTCTATATCAACTCAGTGCTTGGTGACTTGCCTTTGAATTATAGAGTTTAGTCCATTTAAAACATGGCTTAGATTGAACCTTAGAGCTCGATCTCCTTCTGTTAACTTGAGTTCCTTATGTAACTCCCCAATGGGCTCGATGGGATGGCCTTAGGAGCTCGGTGCACTATATTGAAACCTATACCTTCTTTTGAACATTTATGCTATTTCCTGGATCCGTGCAGCCATAAAGAGATGCCTAGGGGATAGTTTAGATGAATCCTCAAATTTGTCACATTCGCTTACAAGTGGATCCCTATCACTGTCAAAAATGTAAGTTTTCCTGTTGTTTGATTTCATAAGGGGAGTGAAATGAGATAACAATAGTCATGTCAGAAACTTTAGTTAGAGTAAAAGAAGGATAATAAGATTAGTCCATGAATTCAGAAGAAGGAGATAAATTTTGATACATTCTTAGAAGGAAGGGATTGAATGAGTGGGTTCACTAAATTATTTAATTTAATTTTTATTAATTAAATCTAAGTATTGTAGAGTCACTGAAGTATAAATGATGAAATATATAAATGACACAAGCAAGATAAGATATACATATGAAACACTAAGCACAATAGATATGTGGAGAGACATAGTTAATTTACGCTCTATCTAGAAGTGATCTAGACATGGAGAAGTGATGAACATGATGCAAACAACATCGTTATTGATCTCTATAAATTTTGTAACTCATGAACAAGGCTAGATAGGGGTGCCCTTGGTAGGACAGGGGCACCTGGGCACTGACGACTGGATTTGGGTGCTCATGATTGTGCAAAAGCTCCAGATCTAATTTTTGTTATGTCACAAGAGTGTCACAATTTTTACCTATTGATCATTTGGTATTCACACTATGATTGCCAAAGGTATCTGTCACGTGCAAAAGATATGTTCAGCTACACAAGCCCACAAACCAAATCAAACCTAAAAAGGAAAATGTAGAATGGGGAGTTAGACTGACCCCTACAGTCACCTCGAGAGTGAACTACGACCAAATGTTGTACTACATCTTAGAATCCATGTAGTTGTGGTGAGTGTTAGTAGAAATTGTGCCCTAGGATGCCCTTGTGCAAGTTACACTTGATAACAGGTTGTAGCTAGAATGTATCAATATAGTATAATGTGTGGATGGAGTAGAATGCACTTCCCCTTCCTATGTTATGTATGCATAGTATGTAGTCCCTTATCCCTTAAATGGATGCTCGATGGATTCTTTGGAGTGCTTTAGGTACCTTTTGAATGCAAGCTTAGGTGATGATAGTAATGCTTAGTGCTTGGTTCTTTATTTTGAACACACAACTATGCATTTATATGATTCCCTTGTTTGAATTTCATAATTGACAACTAGAAGGCTAACCCTTAAGTGAAAAATATGCCCAAAAGGTAAAAGAGACCCAAAAGGAGTGAGTAAAGTAAGAAAGGGTCAAGGGCACCCATAGGGGAGAGGAGCTCCTAGGAACTTATGTCTTGGCTGAGTGATGGTGTTGAAAGCCATAAAAGATAAATGAGTAAAATTCTGACTTGGCTGTAGGGTGTGTAAGACCAAATAAAAAATAAGAGATAAATAAAAGAGGCCAAATATAGTTGTCAACAACTAGTTTTCTTTCTTAGGAATCGTGTAAATGCTAATATGATTTTAAGACCTAGAAATGTACACAAGTGCATGATTTTGTATCTACATCACTCGAGACAAACCTGTGAAGAAGGAAATCTTCCTCTATCTATTCCTACTACTACAACTACTCCTAGAAAGGGAAATGTAACTACCTAACACTATTCTAAGATTCCAAAGGACCACAGTGAGAAGGAGATGCATGGAATTAAAGGTTAATCTAAGGGGAGGGCACCAGCAAGAGGGGGATGAACACTCTTAGATGAGTGAAAATAAGGGAAATATGTACAGGGAGGGAAGAAAAACATACCACAATATGAAACAACACTCACACACTCATTTTTATGGAGCACAATAGAAAAGAAACTTACAAGGGACATGAAGAATGCACAACATACCAATATAGTAAAGGAAAGAAAAGAAGATGCAACAAAATACAAGTCAGGGCAGAGAATATCCACAAAATGATGCAAAGTTGATTAAAATGGTGGAAAGAGGCAAGTATCCACATGCAATGAACCAAATACGAGCCTTGTAACTAAATATGTGAAGGAACACTACTTTGAATAATGCTCTTAGCAAATAAAGATGGTCCAACCTTTACAAATGAGCATTATTCAACAATATATAAAAGAAAGGGGAGAGAAGAGGATGGAAAAGAGAGGGATAATAAGATTCCAACTTTCAAACACCTGCAACAAACATTAAATGCCTACAAATCCTCCTGCAACACTTTCAAATTCACCTCCCCATATTAGTTTAACTTGTAGAGGAAAAAAGGAGACCAATTATGATCAAATCTAGGTGGTTGGGCCGATTGGATGTGTGCATTATAGGCTTGAGTCATGTTTCCCTATTTTCACCTACTAAATTCCACCCAAATCTGATTTTAAAGAGTCCAATGGTAGCCCACGCTAGCATTTTGTCCTTTTATGCCACGTGTCATACATTCATTTTGTTGGTACCCAAATCGGTTCTCCTTTTGAAGTTAAGAAGCATCAACAGGTTGAGCGAGATGCTTAGAGAAAGAGAGATCAAAATTTGAATCATTTTGTAGCCAGGGAGGGATTTAACTGTCTCTTTGTTACTCGAGCTTGGGAAAAGTTGGATAACACCGTGCTAAGGGTTTGACCTACCCTACTACTTTAGGTTCTGCCTTCAACCAGGGTGAGAGGACCTGTTTTGTAACCTGTATTTGTAAGGGAAAAGAATGGACCAACAATATTTGACTCTCCTTTTTAGGACATTGAGAAATAACCTTGAGAAGACATGGTCAATGCAACATAATCTAACTCTCACGAGTTGTCACCCTAGAAAATGCAGAAGTCTCCTGTACAAGGCTCAGATTACTAAAGACAACAATAAAATCGGCTTGCTCCTCCATATTTTGGGTAAAGGATGGGTGAATTTAACAAATCTCCTTAGCATTTATGGATAAACAGTGCAAGCAAGGGTATTTCTTGTAGGATTTATCAGTTATGGATGTATTTTGTTGGGGAATTAAGCAAGATAAAGTTAATCATACCAAATCTTTGAGAACTTTTAACAAATTTTGGAAGATCTTCCAAATGAGAAGATAAGAACACTTCAAATAGCTAACATTGAACCTTCAACCAAAAGACGTGCATCCATGGAAGCCCAAGAATACACGGTTTCACACAATCTTTGAGAATTTAAAACTGGCTTAGGTTAGTATAGACAACAATAAAACCAGTTTGCTCCTCCATATTTTGGGTAAAGGATGGGCGAATTTAATAAATCTCCTTAGCATTTATGGATAAGCAGTGCAAGCAGGGGTGGTTCTTGTAGGATTTATCAGTTATGAATGTATTTTGTTGGGAAATTAAGCAGGATAAAGTTAATTATACAAAATCTTTGACAAATTTTAACAAATGTTCATCTGCCAAATGAGAAGATAAGAACACTATCAAATAGCTCAATGAGCCTTCAACAAAAGATTACATCCATGGAACTAAGAAACACGGTTTCACACAATACTTTTATCATTTAAACATAAAAGATCATGCCAAAAACAATAAAACAAAGTGATCTATCATGCCTAAGATAACTCATATACTTACAATATTCATAAAATGGAAGCAAAGAGAATTTACAAATGTTTATTGCACAATGAAATGAAAACTCTCCTCACAACGCAATTGTAATTACCACGATGCTACCGCAAGGACAAGATCTTGTGTGATTTAAAGGGATTCCTAACATAATATTGCAATAGGAACATGCATATCTATTTTGAAATATCTCAACTTAAAATTAGACAAAATAATCCTCATGATCAAACACAATTAATTCGGAACTCATCAAATTCATCAAGCAAGGGAAAGTTTCATTTATAGTCTCAATGCTTGTCAATGGTTGTACACTTGCAACCATCTTGACATGATTCTATTTGAAAGCTAAAGAAATTAACAGGTTTCTCAAACAAGTTCTTGGAAAATGGTTTCTCTCAGTTTACGCCTTTCTTTTCTAAAATTTTAGAAAATTTTAACCCCCCTATGCGAGAGTATTCTCATCGCATTTATACAATTTCATTTGCTCACTTTTTAGGTTTCCCCCCCAAAAACACGAGTCTTTAAGAGAATATTCCTCTTTATAACATACAACTTAATTTATTGTTATCCTTTTGAAAATATCTCATCTTGTGTTGCCAGGGGGAAAAGCTGTGAGCTAATCATGTTTTTTACTCTCTTAAGTATGACTGGGGTGCCATGTCATCCCTTTTGACAGTTGTCTAATCATTTCTTTCCTTTTGGCATGCAGGAAACTCCCTTTTGATAATCCCCAGGTGCCTCCATATGGCTTGATGTGACATGCAACCCTTTTCATCTTTTGAGAATTAACCTCAAGCAATACATACTTGTGTTTGTGCATTTTAGAGCCGAGTATCCTCGCGTGGATTATATCACATCAATCAAACATCTTTTGTTGCATAGTGCCAATCTCTCTCAAATTTATTTCCTTCATGTGAGCTGAGTGAAAAATATTCTTTCATTTGATGACAGTGATTCTACTCGACTCAACATGTATGCACCATCCTCATTATAAATTTGACTTTATTTATTTATCAATATGCATTCTTTTTCCATTCCTGAATGTGAAGAATTATTACAAATCTCTTTATTGGCATAATGGTGAGTGTGGTTGTAGTGAACAGTTTGAAGGAGATTTCTTCAAAAGAATTAAACCAAATATTCAATCTGATTAGTCTAGACGAACCCTTTGTTAGGGCTTTGTTAGATATTGTAGACCCAAGGGATGGTAAGGGACCCCTGACATATCGACAAGTTCGGCTCTCACTCCTTTTGAGATTGATCAGGATCAATCCTGTCTTCTCAGCCTTCCAATATATGTACTATCATATTTTTTGGTGGGAACACTAGAAATCCGTAGAAGAGTTAAAGAAATTATGGATTGAAAGGAGGCCTGTTGTGACAAGGGTGACTAACTATCAATCTCCCTTCCTGTGTGATGAAAAATTTGTGCTGATGGAGATTCACAAGGAGTCCTATGTGCTTGATGACAAGTCCTCCCTTGATACTGTGCCTTCCATTTCTCATAAAGTGGATGAAATGGAGTAGAGAATCATTTCTCTAGAAAAAGGTCAAGCAGGACCTATGCCATCCCAACCATCCACCACACCAGTACCATCCTCAAGAAGGAAGAGGGGGAATCAAGCTCTCAAACCCCAATTATCATTTTGGATGAGGAGGAAGTAGAACCTTCATCTCCTCAATGTTTTAAAGCATCATTATCTACCACCAGGGAAGGCAAGGGAAATTCTACTTTTCAACCTTCAATTTGTTTAGTGAGATGGGCTTCTTTGATGGAGCAAACATTGTCAAGACCTCGACCTATTCCTCTGCCACGAGAGCATCCACCCTCCACAAGGAGTCACAAGGGTGGGTTTAGTTCTAGATCTCTTACTCCATCAAGCCCAAGGGACACAATGCTTTCTCTTCCATCCACTTCACAGGATCCTCCTCAATCTATTCCTAGTCAGTCCACCCCTTATAAGGAAAAAGGGAAAACAACGTTTCCTACAGGCGGTTCAAACCTTTTGGACTGGGTTTCTTCTTATCAGAAGAAGATCGAGATGGGGAATATTGTGGATGGTCCCAGAATGATTGTTGAGTCATTGATGGATATGAGGATGTCTCAGAATCTGATGGGGTCAATTGCATTTGTTCAGACAGCTCAGAGTTCAGATGAATTCATATTAAGAAAGAATAGGCTATTGAAACAAGATTCCTCCACTTGGAGGAGATTTCAAAGTAGGAGTAAAGGATAACTGAGTGTTGTTTCTCTTCTTGTGTCCTTTCTTCCAAATATGTATACAACTTTCTTCATCATGGGTTGGGGCCCCTATAGAACCCCAATTTTGATTTATGTCTGAAACTGCTTCACAATGATATTAAATTTTCATGAAACAAAGATAATAGTTGTAATGAGATAAAAGAATGATTCAGGAAAACAAGCCTAGGCTTGCTCTTCAGTCTTCGTATCTGCATATTTATCTCTTTTGTGATGTAATTCTCCTCTATTTTGTATTCATAAGTTCTTGGGTTTGACATCAACATTGTTTGCAAAAGAAAACCGCTAATGCGTATCCAATGGTGTCCCACCATGTGTTCCCTTCATCCTTTAGTTTATCGTAGCTTCTCAAAAACCTTCCGCGGCTCAACCAGATGAGGTGACTTGTTTGTTTGTGATTTGTGACCCACCTCACACTGTTACCTTAGTTTTCGCAACACTACTTAGAGTAACACAACTCTAAATATTTATCTGCATGGCCTGTTCTTTATTCTACGGAACTTTCCTTCCTTTCGCAGACTTGTTCCCCCTTTAAGTTGTGCCTGGGTGACACGTGGAGGCTTACACACTCTTTCCCTTTGTTTTGACTTTTCAGCCCACCGAGACTGCTCTGCCGTGCTTAAGCCACGTGTTTGACTCTCGCAATTTGAAGGCTCCCAATTTTCTTGCACTTTCTCAAAGGTGTGCCAGAGGAACACGTGGACAATCTTCTTTCTTTCCGCGGTGACACTCCTTGCTTCTGCGTTTTCCCAATTTTTGGTCTTTGAATACCCGTCAAGTCATAGAAGCTTTTGCAGTATGTAATTTACACTAGGGACAACTAGGGCAACCTTTGAAATGGAAAAATCACATGGAATCTTCAGTAGTGACACACACTCACAATCCTCAACTAAAAAAGAGGATCAATGCCCTAAACACAAAGTTTTCATTCAAATTCGACATGATTATATCTTTCAAGCATACATTTTTCACATGAGAAAACCAGTCGGAGAATTTTTTCGAAGGCGTATATTGGGTAAAAGGGGGGAGATAAAATCAAGCACTGGCACATTCACTATAAGAACTCAACACACAGTTGGCATGTTCTGATAGGTTACATGTTGTACATATCATTTGACAAGATTCCGAGAGTGACACGTGGTACATAATGATTGCCGCAGAGAGTTATAACTTGGTTGCATATGCGGGAGCAGGAGGTGCAAGAGGAAGGAATACATAAATATGCAAGTGAGCATGAGAGGGTACACGGGGATGGGAATAAAAGGTACATATCTGTAAATGTATGAAAGTATGCAAGGACAAAGGGGAGTGCGTAAGACAATGGTACATGGAAGCAACTATGCAGGGAAAGTGAGCGAGGAAAAATGTGAAAGGAGAACGAGTGTGCATAAAGAGATGTGTGAGACTTAGGAAGGAGAAGGGGAAACATGTGCATGTGAGGAAATGCGTGGAACTTAGAAGGAAAGGTATACACACAAAGCATGCCTAGGACTTAGTGAAATACAAAGTAAGTCTTTGGTTATGTGCAAGGAGTGTGTGATAAATGCACAAAGGGATGCACGTGAAGGGGAAATGAAGGGAGATAGAAGAAAAGAGAATAATGGCAAGGCATGTAGAGCAAAGTGAAGGGAAAAGAAAACATAAGGAAGAAGCAGATTGAGTGTGTGAGAGCACGCGTGGAGAATTGTAACCATGCAATTGTGTCAAAGAAGACCACCAAATGGTACGCACTATTTGAATAAAAAAATAACAATGTTTTGATATATTTATGTATATGAGAGTTACAATTAATATAGGTGAGGTAGCTCCTATATCTAAGGAGAACCTCCTCCATAAATTTCTCGCCCAACTCCTATATATGTGAGTTGTTGTAACTTACAACTCACCTAATATAACATTTACATTGCACAACAATATTTACCTCTAAGTAAATATCCAATCACCCAAATATAAATGGAGCACTAAATATTAATTTCCTAACATTCTCCCCCTTAGTGCGAACATGGGGAAAACCTGCCTTGTATTGCAACATACTGCTATGTAGCCTACTCATGATCTAGATGGTTTCAAAGACAATACCAACATCCTCTGGATGCTTTTCCAAGTGGTTAACCAACAACCACACAACGAATAGTTCTTTAGGACAATACCAACAACATCTAGATAGTTTTTCCAATGGATAACTAACAACCACAATATCATGATGTTGCAGTAGTATCATTGGCTCTCATCACTATCTCACTACAAGGAATAACATAGGAAAATTTGTTGAATTCTACTGCTCATACACGCAAACTAAAAATTGGAAATGGAAGATTGGATCATGTTCCCTCCCTCAATGTGAAATTTCCACTCATTGAAAATAAGAACATTGCACGACGTAACACACCACAAAAATGCCACCATAACTAATATATGGCCCCATCATTGACGACTGATGAGAGGTCACTAAATGACCTCCTTACTCCATTTCCTCCATCCTTTGATGTCATGTTGCTAGCTCAAAAAATTTGGCTTCGAGATTCAAGAATTACATACCTTACCTGAACATCAGATTCCACTGAAAATGTGTTTGTAAGGCAATTATTTTACAATACTTTTAACAACACAAAACTACAACAGGTAAACTTTGAGACTTGATAATTTTTGTATTTGGACTCTAATAACTATATCTTGACCTCACTATTTTGACCACATATTAATTAAATCATTATATGACGCAACTAATCAACACATTTTATAGACTATGCACTGTGCGTACAAATTGGACTATATCTAAACAAACTAATTTTTTTTTTAATTATTACCCACTTTATGACTTGCTACTGACACCACTATAAATAATTGACATGAACCATAAAAAAAAATTCTGATTACGAACTAAATAGTAACAACAAATATAACTACAATATGTGAGGAGTTATGGACATACACCTCTTTCAAGATTCAATTCACATGTATGGCTTGTTCTGGATTCGATCGACAATTTTTTTTTTTGAACTGAATAACATCCACAACTTTTTGGTTGATTTGGAAGGCCTTTCTTACATGGAGTTAGGAATGGGAGGATATACCACAAACATAGAATAAGCCATGGCTTGAAATTCAAGATCGCGGCTATAAAATGCACGAATAGACACCACGTTTCCACGCTTAACAAATTGTATGAAATGCACATCCAGGCCATGGGATCGAGTTCAATATGGATCTGATGCCATCAAGTTGTGAGTGATGCTCTGGATTGTGCCAAGAGGATTCTGTTGGACATCAAGACGAGGCACAGTTGAAGCATGAGGGTCTTGCTCACTATGATGGTGTCCAACGTGTTGATCGAGATCAGTTGTATGCAAGAGATCTAATCAACAATGAGGAGAATATTACAAGAAATCTAAATATTAAACTAATCTGAGCATGTAGGAAACATCACAATGTGTGAAACAAGTTTGAGTCAATCCATAATTTTTGAGAATTCCAATATGTAATTGCTCGATAATTACATTCGCCTCTGTAAAAATGAAAATCAGACTTTCCAATCAGTTGCTCACATCTATTCCAAATCAATAATGTAGGGGCGTAATATTCTGAATCAATCAACAACAATTCTCAGCCCTTCAAATAAATACCAGAAATTATTACAATTTTGTGGAGTGGCCAAGTGGATGGATTTGACTAACGGCTCTTTAATATCCAATCAAAAATGGAAACATGAAAAACTTGAATACAATAAGATAATCAATGATAATAAACCATCAACTGGAGTAATAAGAGTGACACAATTTCCCCTTGATATGAATTAGCTTTCCATTTCATACTAGAGAAAACATTTCTTCGCTCTGATATCAAATAAAAAAATAACAATGTTTTGATATATTTATATATATATGAGAGTTACAATTATATAGGAAAGGTAGCTCCTATATCTAAAGAGAACCTCCTCCACAAATTTCTTGTCCAACTCCTATATACATGAATTGTTGTAAACCACAACTCACCTAATATAACATTTACATTGCATAATAATAGTTACCTCTAAGTAAACATCCAATCACCCAAATATAAATGGAGCACTAAATATTAATTTCCTAACACTGAACACTTGAGCTCGAAGCCAGAATGGAACTATAAGTTGTCTAAAAAACTAGGGTGGTTATTTTGGACAATATTTTGGTGACTTTCAGGGCCATCTTCCTGCTAGATGAAGAGATCGGTGGCCTTGAAGCATCCATTGGGCATGGAGTCTGCCTGAAAACATGAAATTTTGATCTACAACTCGAAGAATATCCTGAAGTCACTTGAAGCACTGTTTGAATTCTGCTTAAGAACTGTGCCCAAAACTGTTGGAAAGTGCTAGCAATATGAAACAAAACCTCTTTGAACTTGTGAGTACATGAACTGACAATCCAGAAGCAAAAAAAGAGTGCACATAAGAGCACACAAGAATAAAATAGCTACGTACAAACAAAACACTGCAGGTAAGCACACCCTTGGAGGAATTGAAACTATGTTAATATATACATGATGTGAAATAACTTAATGGAAAGGTTTGAGATAAATCCCATTGATTGGGATTGATAGTGCATCTTCATCAACACGAGGTAACCCAAAAGTGTTGGCCTCCTTACAAGAATTGATGATGTATGTCTAGCTCCAAAGTGCATCAAACTTCGAATGACGCCCTAGTTTTGCTCTGTCGACATCCCATTTTAAGACCATATCACTCACTTTGAAAGCTTGAGCTCTAGCCTTTTTGTCAAACCATTTTTTGGTTGATTGCTGATGTTGTTCCAATTTGATCATGGAATATTTTCTTAATTCTTCAAGTTGAACCAACTTTTCCATTCTGATCCACACCCTCAAATTCTAGCTTCTGGGCTAGCTCTAGTGAAGGAAATTCTAAAGATAAAGGAAGTATAACTTCCTTTCCATAGACCAATTTGCATGGTGAACTACCAACTGCCTTCTTCACTGTGATTCTGTCTACACAGAACACACACGATACCTTTGTGTGTCACTGCCTTTGATTGATGTTCATTGTTTTTTCATGATTTTGATCAAGTTTTTGTTAGTAGACTAACCCAAGCCATTACCTTGAGGGCAGTGGTTGAAAGAAGTCTTCAAATATATTCCAAGGCTAAGAGCCCAATCAAAAATATTTTTACCAAGGAAGGCTTTTGCATTATTAGAGATAATGGTCTGAGGGACACCAAACCTTGTCATGACACCTTCGAGAAAGTCAAGGATGACTAACTCAATTGCCTCCTTGAGCGCGATAGCATTTGTCCATCTGGTGAAGTAATCTGTTACTGTCAACACCCACTTGTGACCAACGCTTGAAGGAGGGTTGATCATACCAATGAAATTGAGACCCTAGTGTGTAAAAAGGCTAATTTGCTTGGATTAGTTGGAGGGGAAGTGTAGCCAATTTCTTTCTACCTGCAAAGAAAGTGCATTCTTTGTATTTTCTGACATACTTGTGTGCATATGTAAATAGGGTAGGCTAGAAGTATCCCACCTTGATGATATTCATTGGCATTGCTTTGGCAGAGAAGTGTCCACCATAGAATCCATCATGAAATTATGCTAACACTTTGTTGACCTATGTGCCATCAATACATCTCAGCAGCACACCATCAATGTTTCACTTGAAGAGAACACCATCAATAAGTGCATATGGAATAGATTTCAGCCTCATATGTCTTCTCTTTTCCTTGTTCAGACCAGGAGGGTATGCACTAAAAGAGAGGAATTTTGCCATGACTTCTAACCAACTGTGTGCACTAAGATCATCGTTCTACCCAACTTCAATGTGCGAAGGTTATTCATCCAAAAACTAAGAAGTTTCATTCTACATGTCCTCTGCAATATACTTACAGAGTGTGTTGCCTCTGACCAGCTTAGTGGATTTGATAGTCACATCATATTCCATGATTTTGGTCACCCATCTTGCTCTTTTATACTGATTTTTGCTCACGTGATGAAGTCTCTCACACTGGAGTGTGAAACCAACACCTTGGCATGATTTGTGGCGAGCATGTTTTTGAATTTCTTAAGAGTGTTTATGATGGTGAAGACCTTTTTTTCCATGTAATTGTATTTTAATTCATAATCCTTCAGTGTCTGACTGAAGAAAGCCACTAGCTACTCCACTCCTTTTTTCATTTTCTTGTGTCAAGACAACAGTAAATTTTTTTTCATCTCCATATGCATAGAGGATGAAATCCTTAGTATAATCAGGATTGATAAGTGTTGGGGCACGAGAATTTATTGCTTAATCTTGTTGAAACTTTCCTTTCCTTTTGCTGTCCATTTGAAGATTGTATCCTTCTTGAGCATGAGGTAAATGGGTCTAACCAATCCTGCAAATTTTGGAATGAAAATCCTATCAAAATTGATTTTTCCTAGGAATGAATGCAAGGCTTTCTTGTGCACTACTAAGGAAAGAGAGAGGATAGCAGAAATACACTCTGGATCAATGGCAATGCCATCCTTTGAGACCATATGGCCCAGAAGATTGTCTTTTGTAACAACAAAGTTGTACTTCTTGGGGTTAAGAGATACCCCAAATTCTCTACATCTCTCAAATACTTTCTCCAGATGCATCATGTGATCTATGCTCTACTTCGAGAAGACAATTATGTCATCCAAGTAAACTAGGATGAACTCATTGATATATCCTTTGAAGGTAATTTATATTACTCTCTACAATGTTGAGTATACATTTGACAAACCAAAAGGCATTTTCTAATAAGAATTTGTTCCCCATTTGGTTATAAATGAAGTTTTGAATCAATCATCTTCCTTGAGCACGATCTTATTAAATCCTGAATAACCATCAAGCATAGAAAATCTCTATGCGCCCATCACATTCTGTAAAATCTACTCCATAGAAGGTAAAGGATAATGATGCCTTATTCAAATCTTTGAAATTAACACAAAGTTTGATTTTACAATTATTCTTGTGCATTGGAACAATATTTTCCACCCAAGTGGAGTACTTGATGGGAAATATAATCTTTGCCTCAATGAATTTGGATAGCTCATTCCTTATGAGGGGCTCTATCTTAGGATTGACATGCCTTTGCTTTTGTCTCATGGGCTTAATGTTAGGATCAAGGTCAATGGAGTGTTGAGAAATACTTGTATCAAATAATTTTAGGTCCTGATACTCCCATGAGAAGATGTCACTGAATTTATAACACAGAGAGATGAAGGCATGTTTCTCTTCTTGCATGCAGTCTTTACCAAGCATAAATTCTCTGCCACACATAATAGTGACTGACCGCAAGTCTTCTTGTGTTGCGTGCATGTTATTTTCTTCACCCTTGAACTCATCGTCAAGATTGAATATGCACTCTAAGGTGACCAACCATTTAGGAAATGCGTTTATCTTGATTTGGATCACTTGGTCACCATAGATGTTATACAAATCAGATTACATTTTGGAAGAAAATTCAGCTTCATTCTGGATGAATTGCATAATTTGTGCATTGTTGTCAAACACTTACCAGCCAGTTTCATTATCTAGAATAGATGGCCTGACCACCATTTTGATGTGTTGTGCATTTCCTTGGAAAAAATCATGAACATGTGAGAATTGTGAACCATGGGTCGCCATCCGATCTATTTTTTTTTCAATTTCCTTGACACCACCTGCAGATGGAGGGCATTAAATCTCTCCAAGAGGTCCCAAAATTTGTGTTTATAATATTTCAAAAGATTATTCATTGCTGTGCACCTATTTTTGACCTGGTGGATGGCCAATTCAATGTCCCCAAAGATCTACAATGCCTTGATATTTCTCTTCTCCGTAATAAAAAAGACCATGCACCAATGCTTCATATTCTGCTATGTTATTGGAGCATACAAACTACAACCTGTGTGCGAATAAGAACTCCTCATCCTTAGGAGAATGACAACAATTCCTGCGTCTGCGCCATTCCTATTTCTTGAACCATCAAAGAAAATTTTCCACAGTCCAAAAGCGTCATCATTTTCTTGCTTGAACGGGGTAGGCAAGTTGGCTTCTTCTTCAAGAGTACAATATATACCAAGTCTATTTTCAATAGTTATATCATAGGGATCAAATTCACAGTGTTCCTTAGCCCATTCATCTAACAATAGATCAGGTATGGAGGGAGGAATAGGTCGTTCTTCTGAAACTGAATATTGTTCTTGACCTTCTTGGATGATGCAATCAACTTGGAGAGGTGAAGATTCATATGACTCAACATGATAGGAAAATATAGGCTCATCTTGTATGATAAATTTGGTACCATACCTAGTTCTCAGGAGTATATGAGACCAATCTGAAGATAATTAGCCACTCACCTTGGCTATAAAATCCATTGATATGAAAATGGAAAACAATGGAGGAAAATCAATGATTGACACATCTTGAGTAATAGTGAGACTTGGACATGGATGAAGGGTTCACTCAAGATCCTTGATGACTCCTAGGATACTGATGGTTGAGCTGTCAAGTTACAGAACTCCTTTAGAGATAGGACTATACTTGAGACTGAGGATATCAACAATTTTCTTAGGCATGGCAAAAGTATTAGTGCCTGAGTCAATCATATAATTATGAACAAGGTGTTTGCCAACTATCAACGACATGTAAAAAGGGGGTGTTTTGAAAACCTTACTTGCTTCTCCTCTACTTGGTATAGATTGACAACAACATGAGGTATTTGGATAACTAGATCAACATGTGAAAGCTACACATGAGCTTCATGCAGAAGTTTTTGCTAGTACGGAATGGCTAGAGCATTTCACATTGTGACATTCGCATTTGTCTTCTTCTTCTTGTCAACAATGTAGAATGGAAGACCCATGAACTTGTGCATTTGAGGCACACTAACATATTTTCTTGATTATTCAGGTACAGAGGCAAGTGCCTTAACTTGTGTAGAGGATTGACCTACCAAAAGAGGAGCATATGATACCTTAGGTACAACATTACAAGGAACCTCATGTGTAGGAATTTACATGCTAGAGTAGCTAGGTAGAGTTGTACCTACATCCTTCTGTATGTGAAGTGGTTCAATTTGACTGGTAGAAGTAGAAGGTTGCGCGTTAGTTTCTAATATCCTTTTTTTGAACCTTGTGTTATCTGCAACATGTACGTGTGATTTACTTGGATTTTCCACAACTTAGTTCATTACACATAAGTCATCAACACCAAAGAATATTAAGTTAGTATCTAGGTTGACTTCTGACACTTCTTCACTATCCAGTTCGCGCATGCTAGTGGAAGGCTCATAACTCGAAACACTTTGGATCATGAAGGCTTATGTGCATAAGGAATTTACATAGTTGTATTGACTGTGGGGAAAGTTGAATGGAAAGCACCATTTTGTCTCTTAGATCATGTTGTTCTGTACTGGAACTAGTGCTTTTCTTACACCAAATGCAAGAAGGAATTGTGCAGGAGCAACTATTTTCAATGGGAGGTGTGCACTGGCATACCATCTATCATTGTGTTGGTTCTGTGCATATCTTTGATTTGGATATTGGTTTTTAAAGGGCTGATGGATTTGATTGAACCCTTGATTAGAGTTACTTCTAAAGGCTTGTGCCTACTAATTTTCTAGGGATATGACTTTGTTAGATAGATTTCTAATCAAGGATTTTATTTCTTCATCTTACTTTTACCACAGGTGAGAGTGTGATGTGGAGACAATGGGCTGGGAATTTTTCTCAGGAATAGAAACAACATAAGGTTGAGGTGCTTAAGGTAGGTCAGGAAATAAGGGCATAGGAAATCTTAGGGCTATCTTACCAGCTTGAATAAGGCAATTTTGTACCCTGATGGCTATAGGATAGGCATTAGGAAGTTGCACAACACCCATAGACTGTATCATCACTGTAATTTCATAATTTAATGGTTTTAAGAAGTAGAGAAAAACACCTTGTGGGGTTGGTCTTAAGAGGAGTGGAATCTTGTCCCATGTACTTTGAAATCTGAAGTTGAAGTCAACCATGAGCTTGTTGGGAGATCTCTTGATGGTTGTGAGTTTTTCTAACAAAGAGATGTTTTCTAATTTTTCCTCAAACTGATTACAAAGTGTGGTGTCAAGTCCACCCCAATTTGTAATAGAGGCAGGTCTCTAGCTTTTGTACCAACGAAGTGATTTTCCTTTACGATAAGATGCAAGTAATCTTATAGCTACATCATCTTCTATAACTAAATGGACTGAACAAACATTTTCAATGTCTTGAATGTGCTCAGTAGGGGTGACTTGGTTCTCACTAGTGAAAAATGGAATAATTTTGAGTGCAGCCACTGGTATGTCATGTTGCATGGGAAGAGCCAAAGGACTACCACCATTGAAGTTGACAAAGGGAATATTTCTCAGTTGCACCATATCTAGGATGGGTTTGAATACCCTGGAAAAGTGTGTAAAAGGTCTACTAGGAGGAGTGGAATGTGCCCTGCACATGGGCCTATCCCTTCTTCTTCTTGGAGACAACTTTAGATATTAAAGGATTCTTCAACTGCCGTGCTCTGTCTGGTATATATCCTTCTCATGAAATAAGTACATGGATTGCTTAAATCAGTAGATCTGGATGTTGGGAGTTGCCATATATGTTAAAACAGACCTCCAAAGGCTAGATCTCAACAAGAACACATCAAACTTGTTGTAATGAAGATGTATAGCTCTTTAAACTCGTCCCACTGGGCATGCCAAAAAATGTTGGAATCAAAATTACACCCATCCCAAATCATGATGATCTGGGGCTTTAAGGAAACATGATACTATCTCCAAGCTTTGGGACCTTTCACTCGAGACAAACCTCTAGAGAAGGCCGACTTACTCTACCTATTCCTACTACTAAAACTACTCCTAGCAAATGAAATGCAACTACCTAACACTATTCTAAGATTCCAATGGATCACGGTGAAAAGGAGATGCATGGAATGAAAACCTAATCTAAGGGAACATGATAAAACTAGAAAGAGGGGGATGAACACTCTTAGATGAGTGAAAACAAGGGTAAATACACATAGGGATGGCAGAAAAATGTGCCACAGTCTAAAATAACACTCACGCACTCATTTTTAGGGAGAAAAACAAAAAATAAACCTACACGGGACATGAAGAATGCACATTATACTTGCATAGTAAAGGAAAGACAAGAAGATGTAACTAAATACAAGTTAGGGTAGAGAATAGCTACAAAACAAGAATTTTGTTACTTCTAAATGATGCATAATCAATTACGATGGTGGAAAGAGGCAAGTATACACATGCAATGAACTAGATCTAAGGCTTATAACTCAAGATGTCAAGGAACACTACTCTAAATAATGCTCTTAGCAAACCAAAAGGGTCCAACCTTTACAAATGAGCATTATTTAACAATATATAGAAGAAAGGGGAGAGAAGAGGAGGGAAAAGAGAGGGAAACTTGAATTCCAACTTTCAACCACCAACAAAAAACATTAAATACCTGTAAATCCATCTACAACACTATCATATTCACCTCCCCATGTTAGTTTAAATTGTAGAAGAAGGAAGGAGACTAAATTTGATCAAATCTGGGTGGTTGGGTCGACTGGATGTGTACATTAATGGCTTGAGTCATGTTTCCCTATTTTCACCTACCAAATCCCACCCAAATATGATTTTAAAGAGTCCAATGTGTAGCCCACGTCAGCAACTTTCGTACAAGACTAGGCACACGAAGTTTTGAGCTCTGTAGAAGAAGTTGTGGTGATTTGAAGATTTGTAGTACATGATTAATACACAAGACACGTGGCACGGTCTAATTGGCAGAAGGATGTGGCTGATTATATGGTTGTTTTGTCCTTTTATGCCACATGCCATACATTCATTAACCATAAGAACTCGACGCATGGTTGGAATATTTTGATAGGCTACATGTTGCACACATCATCTAATAAGATTCCTAGATTAACACGTGACACATAATGATTAACAAAGAGAGTTATAACTTGGGTGCATGCGCAGGAGCAAGAGGCACAATAGGAAGGAATGTAGAAATCTAAAAGTACACATGAAAGAGTGTGTGGAGATGGGAATAAAAAGTGCATATTTTCAAAGGTATGCAAGTATACAAGGATGAAGGGGAGTGTGTAAGAAAAGGGTGCGCAGAAGTAATTGCATAGGGAAAGTGCATGAGGAAACATGTGAAAGGAGAATGAGTGCACACAAAGAGATGCGTAAGACTCGAGAAGGAGAAGGGGAAGTGAACATGAGCAAGGAGATGTGCAGAAATTGAAAGGAAAGGCTTGTGTACAAACCATTCCTGGGACTTCGTGAAATACAAAGTAAGTCTGCGGTTGCATGCAAGGAGTATGCGATAACCTGGAAGAAGTGTGAATGACCAGAGGGATGCATGCGAAGGGAAAATAAAGTGAGGTAGAAGAAAAGATAAGAATGGTGGAGCATGCGTAGGGTGCATAGAGGAAATTGAGGGGATGGGAAAACATAAGGAAGAAGTAGGAAGAGTGTGCGAGGTCACGTGTGGAGAATTACACCCATGTAATTGTGCCAAATAAGACAACTAGATGGTGCACATTACTTGAAAACTTGAACTTAGAGCCAGAATGGAATTGTAAGTTGTCTAAATAACTAGGTTGGTGTAGAAACAAAATAATGTACTTTAGAAATTATTTAGTCTCGGTCTTATACTACTATTCATATGGTTTTTTAGTGAAGAAATTACTAATTAAACCCCATCTCTTGGTCATTTTTTATTTACTTTCTGTAGTATTTCCCAACCTTCATCGCACATATGCCCAGTCAATTTTTGACACTTTTCGTCATTTTAGCCTTGACTGGGGCGCTCGAGCTAGTACTGGGGCACCCATCGACACCCTAATCCCAGTTGGGGCGCATTGATCCTTTTTACACTTTCGTGACACTTTTTGGGCACTTTCTAGCCATTTGAGCTTATTATCTTTTTGGTGGTTGGCCTTTTCGGGATTACTTACGAAATTAGAACAAGAGAACCATATAAATATAAAGTTATGAGACCATAATAAGTGACCACACACTAGGCACTACTATCATCATCTGAGGTTGCATCCTTCTAGCTCCATCACAATGGCACAGGGTTAGTTCATTTGCATCACACTGTATAGGAGGGAAGTTTATTCTATTCCATCTACCATTCTATTACATTTTCTACACATAGTTATTATTTGCTACTTTCACAAAGTACGATTGACACAAGAGTAACCTAGGGCATGATCACACACACACATAGAAGTACATCGGGTCTGAGATGTAGTGTAGCTCTCAGTCAATAAGTCCACCATTGTGGCCACTAAGGACAATTTGACCCCTTCATTTGCATTTTTCTTTTTTAGAGTTTGATGCTTATTTTGGGGTCTTGTAGGTCTTTCTTTCATCATTGATCATTGGTGACATTCGAAAGAGAGGATCAAATTACATGCAACACATATACAAGGATTCATATCATCATCCGACCCTCCAAAGCTGGTTTTTGGACCTTCTACATAGACCGAGGCACCTAGAACTCAAACTAGGGCACCCACATGCGCCATGATCCTCTCCCAAGCATCCCATTCTAGCTACATAACTTAGATAAGTCCTTTTTTGGACCTCTCCATGATCATTCCTACTTCTAGAATATTCAGTTGGTTTTACGACATAGTCTGGATCAACCTTCGAATCAGCTAAGTTACTTCCTTACTCTTCTTGCACATTGGGGTTTTTATTTTCATCTACCTTGTTGTTTGGGTTATTTTCTATATTTATTCATTGCATTTATTTACTGTTATTTATTGTTGTTCCTAGTTAAATTAACTACCCTTATTCCACATTTTAGTTAACCAGGTGGTTATTTTAGACAACGGTAGAATTTTGAGCTCCTACAACATTAGTTTGATTAGGGATGATTTGGAAAAGGTTGTTTGAACACGTCTATGTTTTGACTGGGAGGTGCATTATGGTTTTCAAGCTTTAGTTCATCTCAATCGATGAGATCTTGGAGGGTGTTTCTAAAAGAGAGACATTTCTTGATCTCATGTCCTTAGACCTGGTGACATTTGCAATAAGCGTCACCCCTATACCATGATGGTTTAGGGTTAGAATCTTCAATGGTTTGGATGGGAGGGATTTTTATCATGAAAGTTGCCACGAGTTTGTCAAAAATAGGGCTTTAAGACTCCCCTAGAGGTGTGTATTTATGTGGAGGTCGGGACCATTCAGAGTCTGATTACCCTTTAGATGTGGTTTTCAAGACAACAACATTTGTTGAACCATTAGATTTGTCATTACTGCAAGAAGTTTCAAGGAGTCAGGTTTAATTTTTTTAGATCGTAATTTAACCTTACCATCCTCAAGGGCTTAGAGTTCCAATTTTCGGGCCAAGATAAAGGTCTCATCGAACATTTGAAACAATTGGATCTGAAGGGTGGATGCTATATGTTTCACGCAAGATCGAGTGAATAACTCGATCAACTCTATCTAGGGTAAATAAAAGGATAGTTGATTAATAATTCCCCTCCATCTGGCGACGAAATCAACAATAGATTCATCCTCAATTTTTTTGATAGCATATAAGTCTGTGATAGATATCTTACATGTGATATGGATAGAGAAATATTCCAAGAAAATTTGTGTTATTTGTTCAAATGAATAAAAGGAATGTTGTGGAATGATTTTATACCAATCAAAAGTGGGCCTAACTAACAATGCCAGGAATGTCCTTAGCATAAGATCCTGGTTACAAGATATAAGATAAAAGGCATGAAAAAAATCCTGAATGTGTTGCTACAGATCTTCTTTAATATTGCCAGATTTTGACACTTTCCAGCAAAGGCAACTTCAAAGGTGGACGCCTACCAGTGAGTTATTAAAATTTTAACTCATCCACATCATGATGTAATTTTAAACGACATATAATAATATTATTTATTTTCCTAGAAGCTTACTACTTTAGCATTTATTATTTACCTATTTGATTTTGTAGACTTTTCTGCATTTGTTAGTTTAATTTCTTGCGATTCCAATCAAGCTTGTGTAACTAACATTGTAACCCACAACCCATAAAATCCTATGTTAAGAAGAAATCCCAAATCACTGACAACTAGCATGTTGCTGTGTCATGAATTGACTAGATTTTCATGCAACCCCCATGCTGTAAATTCCCAATGGATATCCACATTCGTCCTCAAAGAATAGAACAAAATATGAGAACATACTGATTTTCATGTAGTTATCCCTTCGACCAGACTTACAGACATGTTTGCCCATGCTAGGAAAAGATAATGTTGTACATTTTATACTCTTATGCTTAACCTCCGAGTCCAACTCCCCTTTCAGATATACATTGAGTGTGGAAGACATTGAAAAAGACAAAACATGAAATAAGAATAAAAATAACAATCGTACATGAAATGTATAATGGAAACACTAGGGGTGTGCAATAATATAGTTGCCAGATTTGAAACCTAAAAGATGTTTGGTTTTAACCAGGAGATTCTTATCTTGTTTAAAGACCCACAGTGTTACTGAGGGATTCTTAGCAGTGCATAGAATATGCTACTAACCTTTTCTCTATGCTTGATCAGCATGGATGTTTAATATGATTACAGTATATGTTCAAAGGGGACTGTTAGTTGCGAAATCACAGCACCCCCAAATGCATGCTTTAAGCCACCTGTTTTACTCTACTGCAGGGTCATTTGGTGTGCATTAACATAACATGGGATTATTTCACAAGCAATGTGGGACCCTGCGGAGTTAGCCAGAATGGCCCTCCGGAGAAAGCTGGATTGTTAATCAGTAGATCCTAAACATGCTACAGTGAGACGGGTTCTGATTGTGTTTGGTATGATCATCTCAAGCAAAACTCTATTCTACCAGATGCCAAGGAGTACAGGGTTGAGTATGGACCTGTGCATAATGTTGTGGCTAAGATCATTACAGTATCCTGTCTGTGATAGCACACTTGCAAGAATCAAACTTATAGAAAAAGATCCTAGTTGCCTGCAGTAGAGAGCAGTGCATTTCTATTGGATGCAATGCATAAAACATTACCAGGGATTGACATGCAGTATATCCTCCTGAATGAGAGGAGTGCACTTAGGAAACACAGGCACATGTGATGCATGCCTGTCATTAAACTTGAGCTGTAAGGCATTGGTTTAGTCATGCAGACCATACGCATTGTATTGGTTGTCATTATTGAGTTTGAGAACCTGAGGAAAGACCATTGGCAACTAGCCAGAGGAAGGATGGATAGATGTCCTCATAAATCATCATGCCCCTTACTCCCATCAGTAAAGTAACACCCAACTATATTTTTAATGGAAAAAATATTAACAGATAAGAGAATATACAACAGCCGTGAAAGGATGTTTCGTGGCTTCTCATGCATAGTGACCCTGATGAAGACCACTTATAGGGGAACAGGGAATTTGAATTAACAAAAGAACCTTGTATAATGAATCCTACCCATGTGAACATTAGTAGATTTAGATCAAAGAGAATTCTGAGAGAGTGGACAGTGGGAAAATTGAAGTTGCATGTGGACCACTGTAGTAAAGGACTTCTGCGAGGTGAAATATGCCTCCAAAAAAAAAGCTTTAATGCATCGAAGTGGGGTTTGGCAATATTTAAGGATCCTTGAAACTGTTTCCGGAAACAGATCGAATCCGAACTTGTTGTCCAGGATTCCAAAATGGCTTCTCCATTCTGAAAACTTCAGGAAGCTTGGAAACATTTCCAGCATTTTCCTCAACCTTCCAGAAGTTTCCTTCACTGGGAAAAATCTAAGGGAACTCATACCTTTTAAGATGGCATAGAAATCTTGGCCGAGATCTTTTCTACAGTATTAACTTCTGCAATTTTTTAAGAGTGCATGAATCGAATAAATATTTCTAGTTTCCTTTGAACTTTGTAATCGGGTTCTATACCAAATGGATAGGCAATTCCTAAAGCAACGCAAAATTGGGGTCCCCTTTAATATGGACAGTTGACAGCCTAATTAGGGTGAAATTTCAAATGGCAGATTTTCTTGGTTAAAACATGAAGAAAAACCACAAATTGGGAAATCCTATTATACTAGCCACTAAAATTTTCCCTATCCACCACAGGAACTCAGCATTTCAAAATCTTCACCTAAGTTTCCAATACCATTTCTAGTGCCATTTTGTGAAAAGGAAAATTTTCACCTTTTCCTCCGCCTCCCCACTTTGGCTTTGACTCAGGTTCAAACTTTGACTTTTTCCTTTGCCTCATTCTGGAATGCGAGCTCGTAGGTCTGAAACATTTTCCGTTCATATTTTCTCTATGTGCGGGGTTGTCTTGACCAAATTTACCGGGGGGGTGAATTTGGGATAACAGCGACAAATTGAAAAAATGAGGAAAAGCGTAAATGTTTTAGATTGAGGATCGTTTATCTACATTCACCCCAAATTTATGCCCTTTCTTGCCAAGGGACATATGATATTGTCTTTAGCTGGAACAAAAAACTGCCTTAGAGTTGTGTGACATCCAATGTGACGAAACAATAAAGACTGCCAAAAAATTGTTGATGCACCACCATCCATCCAGCTAACCTTCACAATGATTACATTATTGTAAGGAAAACGTACAAAGAAACAACCTAGAGATTAAATCCAAGCTGCAACCATCGATGGCTCCTCTTACAACATATTTCAATGAAACCATCTGATAAAGTTGTGAATGTCCATACTTGGTTTCCAAATTTATTGGTGGTACGGTGTGTAGGAATCAGGGAGACAACTCATTCATGTGGAGTAGTCTATTGTGTTAGAATTAGAGATAACATCACCGTCAGATCTCAACGCATCCCCTCAAACTGCAATCTTTGCCATCCACATTCTGAGCGGTGTCAGAATCAACCATCCCCGATTCTAATAGGGAATGCTTTCGATGTAATGACATTGATATTATTTCTAGTATAAATATTATCATCTCCTTTAATATAAAGCATTTGTTAATGCATTTAACCTCATGTTATCTAAATATAAATTTAATCCGCACAAAGATCAAAATTTTGTAATAGTGCGTGATTCTGACGTGGAGAATTGGTGGACGGGAGTTTCATTTCCCTCACATATTTCTAGTAACTTTGCAGCCAAAAGCTCTTAACACAACAAAGTCTTCGGGCTATGTTCAAAAATGGACGTAAGAGATCTCAAGTTTCACCTAGAAAGTCTACATCACGTAAACATTTCCTTCTATATGAAGATTTGGATCCATGTCTTAGGCTAACAAGAGAATCCACAACAAGTAAATGCAATGTTAAAGCTAATAGGTGTCCCAGACTCCTTGGAGGGTAGGGAGAAGAACACGCACCTTAACATTGGTCAAAATATAGCCAAATAATTTGTAAACAACATTTGAACTAACTGAAGGAAGTTGAGACTGAACCCGAAGGATTTTAACATAGCCAAAATAAAGGGCAGCTCAATATGGTCATAGGATCTCAAATTCAATTTTGAAAACATTGCTTATTGATTAAGATAAGATCTACACATCCACTCTATGTCTTCCTAATTTGTAATAATGTTATAAAGTATGTGTCTACATTAATAATGTAAATTTTATTTAGACTAATAATCAAAGACAAGAGATGGCTAATCCACAATGTGAGGGCTTTCATTATAATTTTATACGACACACTAAGCTTGATAATCAACCGCCAATTGTAAATAAACTCTGAATCTCCCATCTTAGGTATTAATTTGACATACCCTATGTTAATAATTTGGCCAAATGACTTGGAATTGAAAGTTTCGTGATACACTTGGAAAATATCTTTCGAATTCACAAAAACACCATCACAACCACGAGCTTTATCATTTTCCATTTACACACGAATTCATATAAGTCCTCAATTGTGAGGGGCCCCTCACAAGGAACTCGTTGGGATTCTGAAAGCTTGTAAAGAACCACTTAGAGGCACTATTAAATTGATTGTTTTTGTGGTAATGACAAACAAAGACCTAAACCATAGTTGGCACCTTAGTGAGCCGTTGGTCACGTGCATTGGTTTGAGTCAAGAGGGATTAAAAATCCACATTAATTAGTTATTGGGAGTAATAACTATCCCTCCAAATTTTAATAAAAATGTAAACAATTTTTTTAACAAAGTAAATGTTAGAGTAACCAATCTTACTTTTGTATTTGTGTTTGTTTAAACTATGGGTGATTGATTTTCTATGTGTAGAATATAGATGAGTCACTTCATTTAAAATGCACAAACATGAGGTCCAACCCTTAAAACTATTCAAAATGCAAAAAAGTGATATAATGTACAAAGCTTTGGATGGACATTTCAAACTTGTTATTAATTCGTACATTGATTACTTGTGATATCGTTTTCGATAGTTAATGAATTGTAGGTATTTGATGTTGTTAGATGAAGACATTAAAAATGTGTTGTTCAATTGGTGTAACATAAAGAAACAGGAAACGCTAAAAAGGAATAATTGATACATGTATGTTGAAAAGTGTAATAGTTGTAATTGAAAGACTATAGTAGACCAACCACTTACATTGTAAAGGTTGTCATGTCTACATTTCATTATGTTACAGGTTGTTAAACTTTGGTGAAGTTGCATACCATATTTGGAAATCTCATATCATGAGTGGTATCGTATACGCAAACTGTTTTATTTGAGACATGTATACATGAGAAGTAATTATATCATGAATGGTAGCCTTTTGAGGGTAATTTTATATCTTGTAATAAACTTGAGTAAATTTGATACCCCTTGAACGGACCTTGACGTCTTTCGATAGAAGAAGTGTTGAGTAAAGTAGTATTTGAAGGTGCTATCAAAGTAGAAGTGCTAGTATTTACGAAGGGTTGAGTGATAGTAATCTTGCTTCCCTCATTTCTTCTTGCTCCAAGTGTTGGCTACGTGTGCCATTTTTTAGTACCTTTCGAATGAAAAAGTGAGGTGAAATGTGCAGATTTACAAGTGAGGGTACTCTGGAGAAAGTTGTGAATGTTAGACCCTACCCTTCATTGGTTCTAATATCAACAGTTGCTCTATGCATAGTAAGTCCTTGGGACTTGTGGATAGTTAATGCCTCGGGCCATTTTAAGCGGCAATTGTCTTCGATTCCCTCTCGAAATAGGGGGTATTGGAATATGTAACGGGTTGGAGAGATCCCAACATGGGCCGTTGTATCTATAAAATTTTGACAACAATAAATAAAGGTAATACTGGTGGTGGCATTGATGCATCATAGACAATGTTTGTGATTGTTCATGTAGCATCATTTACGATGCCTGCGTCAACCCATAGATTTGCAATAAGCATGATTTTTTGTTGTTTGCACAACAGAACTTTGTGCTCCAACTGATCATCATCAGAGATTTCTTAGTCCAACCCACCTGTTACTTTCAGCAATGGATTGGGCAATTGGAACGTTCAATGCCTTCAGCATCTGAAGGTTGTGGGAGTGCCACTTGAGGTCATTTTTTGCAAACAAATGTGGTGCATCCTTAAATTTTTTGAGCTCTTGTTGATTTAGGTGTGTGTCTGTGCGAGACATTAAGAGTTTTCAGTCCTCAATAAGAGGGGTTGAATATCGCATGTTAAGCAGTAAATTCCAGAATGAAACTTATGCATCGGTTGATCCTTGTTGACGAAATATAGTTTGCAATGTAATGGAAGAATGAAATCCCTTCCAAAGGGTGGCTCCATAGGATTTACTTGCATAAAGAGGATTGTCCATGACTGGTGGTAATTTCCCGAGGTCTCGGAGGAGGATGACTAATTTGTTTCCAAATTCAGATGTTTTTTAGTGTGGGAAAGCCTCGTGTAGCCTACTGTCAATTTTTCCTAGCAACTTTGGCCCAATGAAACTCATTTCATCAATAAGAACATATTCTATATGTTTCAGCGATTCTTGAAAAGACGATAATGCACTACCTTCAAGGGGTTTCAGTTCTTTGATTGGAATACGCATGGCTGCGTGGATTGTGGATGCAGAGATGTTGAATGCTAAAAAACCGGTAGGGGCGAGCACAAGTAGAGGAGAGGGAGATATGGTTGATGTTGTGAATGAATTCCAGATTTTATTTATCAGAAATGATTTTCTTGTGCCATTTGTTCCTTGAATTATCAATCTTAGTGGAGGTAGAAGGGATTTGTTTGATGAATGGTGTAGTATGGTATCAAGAGCTATTTGTTGTTCTGGAGACAAAGGAAGTGTGGAAGATGGTGGTGTGGCATGTATGTTGTTGTTAATTGTGTCTGCCTTCCTCTGAAATCATCGTTATAGAGGTCAGGATTTTTGGAGGGCCCAGAAATTGGGTTGTGATAGAGGGCGCCGGAAGGAAGTAGTCATCGGAATCAACCCAGCCATGAAGTGTATTTGTTTCTTGAAACAGTGTCCATTGAACTTCCATTGAAACTGGAGACGTGGGCAGCTTTCAAGGTGAGGACCGGAAGAGGTGGTATAGAAATAATGTCTTTAAGTTCGTTGCTTATATTATCTAAGTGTTATCCCCACAATGTGACACTTACACTGAAACCCGACATGTCCTTTAATTGCAGTGTTTTTCTCTTTGTTTTAGAATTGTCATACCAACGAATTGTTGAGCATGGTGACATCGTAACAACAATGCCAATCAAATCAACTATAGAACCTTCAACGCTTGCAGGTAATTCCTTGATTTTGGTGAAGTGAAAGTTATGGGAAGGTATTGTATCTTCATTTGCTATGAGTGGAGATATGGTTGAGGAAGGTTGTAGGAAAATCTCCAAAGCATTGTTCAAATGGTTGTAACATAGCTTTGCATCAACAATCCTCACAATCCTCCCATTGGAAATTGTATATAGCTTCCCATTCTCAATCTACTCATAGAATGCTTCCGCGGCCTGGTTGATACAAGTGATGTGGATTTCCCCTCCTTCCTGATCAACAAAATCAAACCCAAACACGGATCCATTTCCCCTTGCATTGTGATGTTGGCGAAGGGTTGTTTTTTCTAGGGCATGGCCCTCTATGGACCATATGTGCATAGATGTATTCAAAGCACTTATTTTAGTTGGTGTTCTTGCAAAATATTTGTTAACCCGGTTTGCACTTGCATCTGTTTGCGGAAACTGACTGTGTTTGAGAGCATTTGTTGGTAGTCGGATTGGAGCACCGATTACCAAATGTGTTTCAACAACAACATCCATTTCAATGATAAGAACGGTGATGTAATGGAAAAGAAAAATAGGATAGAATTAGAAATGAGCAACGGATGGAAAAAACAAACAGAAAGAAATTTTAATTGATATATCGAGTTTATGTACATTGGTAATTGAGCAAGAGATGAAGCTTATAGTTCACTTTTGATCATTCTAATGAGGTATTTGTGTAAGCACATGATGGAGCCTTCTTGTATTGATTTGTTGGTCACACGACTTGCAAATTTGGAGGGTAGAAGTGCTGTTTGAAAATGTATCCCATCTGAAAGGTCAACATGATGTTGGGCTCCCGTGTTGAGAATGGACCTTAGAGAGCTCAAGTGCAATATTTGAAATGTGGGGTCAACATTGGAACCACCCTCAATTAATTGAGAAATGCCTTCTTGTGTCAAATTTATTTCCATGGCAACTAAAAGATGCTCGAGATTGTGAGAATTCTGCAAATATATGGTGGAAAATGTAAACTTGTAGGGCAGTCAATCATGAAATGAAGGATTTGTTCAAGAAATCATGCATTTGTAAAGAATGAGAACCTTTAAAGTTGGCTTCCTTATTATTTCATATTTTCTAAAAAGTGCAAACATGAAGTCTAACCCTTTAACAATTCAATATGCAAAAAAGTAATATAATGTACAAAGCTTTGGTTGAAAACAACTAAAATTTGTATGGTTGTTTGTCAGCATTTTAAAACTATATGTATTTGTGTGCAAATATTATGAAGTACACATTAAAAATGCATCGTTGGTTTACATAAAGAAGCGAGCAATTGTATAAAGGAAAGATATAATGAATAACACATTAAAAATGCGTTGTTGTTGTTATTGTTTGTTGAAAAGTTAGATTCTGTGCCCCATATGTTCCACCGCAATATATACATGCATTTATTTGAAATGAATTACAGATTATTATGTTAAGCAAATAGAATGGAAAACAATAAGAACAATATGTACACTTGAAGTGAGAAGACTACAGGTATTTGTATGGAAACACAATGATAAAGAAACTAGGAAAGCATAGTTGTTGGATAACAAAAAATGAACATGTGTTTGATAAGTTTGATTCTATGTCAGATATATACTGCCACAATACATACATGGAATATTTGGTATGAGTTACAGTTTATTTAAAAAATACTTATAAACAAACACTTATAAACTAACCACTACAAGCTATTTTTAAAAATCAAATTTCTTGCTTTTTGCTTGTGTAATTTTCTTTGCACGTTTCTTGTAGTTTTGTCCAATTGCAGATGCCTCGATTAGAATTCCCTTTCTCCTCAATTTGTGGGGTGGTTCATATTTCAGTGCATCTTCGTTCGAATCATAAATCAAGCAAAAGCCTCGTGAATGATCTCCAATCGTTCGGATTTTGGAGAGAAAAGTTGGGGATGTTGGCATCAGGTGGAGGCAATCTCTGATCATTTCAGTTATCACTGTTTTAGGTGGTTTTGGTTGCCTACAATGCAAAAAATTAACAACACATTGAATACGCTTAAAATTTTCCTCCCTCTGCAAGTGAGGCATAGTTAATGTCAATCCCATTGTGGGGAGGGGAATTGTGTTTCTAGTCTGCATCATATTAAACTGGAGAGGGAAAATAAATATGATAGTGCACCAAGATGTTCTTAGGTATGACAGGTAGCTTTAAAAGCCTTGTCGCTGATCAGTCTAACGTCCAACTTGGGACGCTTCAAAATGGCCTCATTGGGAATGAGCCCCTTAGCACATAACGAATCCTGTTATTGACGATGGCACGTGCCCCCACATGTCACTTCGGAAAAAGGATTGGAGTCTAAATATAAATGTAACAATCAAAAGAAAATAACATGAAAGCTCTCTACAATAATTTTTTAAACCATAGCATGCAATAAACAAAACAAATGAATAAATACTTGAATCAATATTGAAACCCACCTCAAGATTGTTTAGAGATGAAACTCTCTTCTTTACCGCGGGAGAATGAGAATCACAAATAACCAACAAAAAAGTGAAAAAAGAAGTTAATAAAACTAAATATATCTACACTGCCAATGTCATATTCACTACATAAGGCTACCACTCATGATATTAAATCTGATAATAAAGCTCCTATATCTATCTAAGAAAACAATAAAGCTCATATGAACCTCTCCTCTCCTTCATAATACATTCGGGATTGGCCAAATGCATTACATACAAAAAATAGTAATCCATGGGCTCTCACATAGAGTAAAGTAGAGACATGCATTTGCACAACCTTTTTTGAGTACACAAATCCTAAACTCAGAGGAGAATACAGGAATTGTTGCAAAAACTATAAGATGCTCTGGATTTCTCACACAGAGGCTCCAAGATTGTGTACACATAAATTCAATTGCTATGATGAAGGCTTCCATATTTCACACACATTAATTGAATTGTTATGATGGGTGAAACCTCGGATTCCATCATATTTCATAGCAGATCCCAACTTCCACACTCCATTGTGGCCAAAAATAATGCAAATAGCAAGAAATGCCCCCCTTAAAAAGGTAAAAGGCATTCATTCGGCGGCTACTCCCATGCCAGATAAGTCAATGAATGAATGGGCTGTCCTGCAAAAAGTACACAAAGTGGTCTGCACTCATTCCAAGGAATTTACATATCCTACCCCTATCGAGCATTTGATAGAGCCAAACCCTACCAGATTTAATTACAAACTAGAGTCATACATAACCGATAATAACCTTACGAAATATTTAAGGTAGGAGAGAAAACACTCCCCCTTACAAACCCCACATCTCCATTGAGGAAAGCAAAGATCGTAAAACGATGCCGTTTAATCCGATATAGGAAAGTAAGACAAAAAAACACCAAATACAGAATTGAAAAGCATAACATACCTCTTAAGGAAGCTGCGCAAAAAGAGAGGAGAAAAGAAAAAGAATGCTCATAATGAATTAGTGAGGGATATTAAGAGGAAGACGGGTAATATACTTACAAAGGAGTGGCACTGAGGAGCAAATTTAAAAAAAAAAACTATACAAACTCAAGCATCTACTGTGGGCATTCCTGAAAGCATAACCGATAGAAAATAAATAGTTAAGCAAATTTACATACCAAACGCTATCTGTCAACTCCCTTCACTTTCTCAGATCCCTCTTTCGCAAAAACAAACTCCTTATTTGATGAGATAACCAATACAAACTCCTTAAACAGGGCGAAATCGAAAAAACAACAGTTGAAAACTATCACATTCTACGACATATCTTTGTACCTTTTTTAAGTCTTTCAAATAAAATGATCACCTTACATTGTAATAAGTTTTACATAATCCTATATGTTCTGATGCTGGAGAATTGTGATGTTTTGTGTTTGAATTTAGAAAATAAGTGTGGTTTATGAACCATAGTATTCCATTTTTCAATGTGAATTTAAGATAATCACGGATCTAATTGATAAGTTTTTGACATGTACAATATCCAAAGCTATAATCATGCTACAATATCCTACATTGTGGTCTAAATATCCTCTAAATACAACCACAATAGATGTTACAGGAAGACTTATTTGAATCCTGATTTTTGGATTCTAAAACAACTCTTTTAAACCATTTTCTTTGTATACCATAGTACTTTAAGGTGTATTTTTTAAACTATAGAGACTTATTTTTCAGATAAATTGGCTGGCTGATAAAAGAGTATGTATGAAGATTACAAGCACTTAATTTCTCTTTTTATGAAACAAGTTTGAAATGTAGATAGAACCTTTAAATGAAGTGGTTCTGATTTTTTTTGCCCATCTATGGTTGGAATTAAATGCAATTATCAGATTTTACTTGAATCCTAGACCTTTTGTTAATTCATCAGAATTTCAAAAACAGATTGCAGGTGCCTAGGGGTCATGGCCTCCTCCCTCAACAGAGTGAATCCACAGGCACACATATTTTAACTGCATATTCGGTAAATGAATCCCCTACCAGATCCGGTAGATGAATACATGGATTGTTGCAAAAACTATAAGATGCTATGGATTTCTCACACAGAGGCTCCAAGATTGCGTACACATAAATTCAATTGCTATGATGAAGGCTTCCATATTTCACACACATTAATTGAATTGTTATGATGGGTGAAACCGTGGATTCCATCATATTTCATAGCAGATCCCAACTTTCACACTCCATTGTGGCCAAAAATAACACAAAGAGCAAGAAACACCCCCCTTTAAAAGGTAAAAGGCATTCATTCGGCGGCTACTCCCATGTCAGATAAGTCAATGAATGAATGGGCTGTCCTGTAAAAAGTACACAAAGTGGTCTGCACTCATTCCAAGGAATTTACATATCCTACCCCTACCGAGCATTTGATAGAGCCAAACCCTACCAGATTTAATTACAAACCAGAGTCATACATAACCACTAATAACCTTACGAAATATTTAAGGCAGGAGAGAAAACGATCCCCCTTACAAACGCCACATCTCCATTGAGGAAAGCACAGATCGTAAAACGATGCCGTTTAATCCGATATAGGAAAGTAAGACAAAAAAAACACCAAATACAAACTTGAAAAGCATAACATACCTCTTAAGGAAGCTGTGCGAAAAGAGAGGAGAAAAGAAACAGAATGCTCATAATGAATTAGTGAGGGATATTAAGAGGAAGACGGGTAATATACTTACAAAGGAGTGGCACTGAGGAGTAAATTAAAAAAAAAACTATACAAACTCAAGCATCTACTGTGGCCATTCCTGAAAGCATAACCGAAAGAAAAGAAATAGTTAAGCAAATTTACATACCAAACACTGTCTGTCGACTCCCTTCACTTTCTCGGATCCCTCTTTCGCAAAAACAAACTACTTATTTGATGAGATAACAAATACAAACTCTTTATTTATAAAAAGGAAGGAATCTAAAAAACAACAGTTAAAAATAGGATCTTAAAAATAGAAAGTCAAAAATTGCATGCAAAGTAAAAACGACATGCAAACCGCTGTCAAATTTAATCCCGTTTGAAAAACGTCTAAAAGGCTGTCAAATTTAGGACAGTTACAGAAATGTCCGGAGGTCCTCTACCATAGGGGAACGCCTTCGGCGTAATAAAATAGTAGATTTCTATACGCCTTCGGCGTAATGAAAATAGTAGATTCATTTGAATTCTTGAAATTGAGGTTAAAAAAAAGTCTAAAGTTGAACTATTAAGCAAAAAGATCAACTAATGATTCTGAAAGAGACGTAACAATTCACAACCTTTGGGTAGGATAATAGGTTCATTTACATCTCGAGTTAATTTTGAAAAAAGAGTCTAAAGTTGAACTATAAAGTAAAGAGTTGTGCTACGACACTTAATGAGACCATCTTTATATTGTGCCATGGCTTTGATGAGTAGAAAAGTAATGCCCAACTTTTCCCCCATCTAATAACGTGTAATGCCCTCTCCAATGGGTCTCTTGTGTTGAAAGATGATGGGTTAAAGTTCTTATGGCGCGTGAATGATTTTACTATAGGAAGATTCTTTATAATAAAAATAATCCTTCTACTTCCCATTCGCTTTTTGCTAGAGACGTCCCTTCTCATTTTTTGTTTGCAACTTTTTCAGAATGGGTGGGCATCTATGGAGAGTGACACATCTTAAATGCCTTTTCAGGGGTGGGCATCTATGGAGAGTGACACATCTTAAATGCCTTTTCAGACCTGTCAATCTCCTTGCATGATAAAACAAGCACTTGGTTCGAGATTTAGAGGCATAACCATGATGGAACCCAAGTCAATGTTGTGAATTTAGAAGTAATTGGATAGTTCCAACAAGAGCAGAGATCTTATAATTAAATAAATAGAACGTTATGGGAACTGTGCAAAATGGAGCCCCAGGTATAGCCACCATAAAATCAGTACCATTATGGGTTAAATCAATCTTGCATGTAGAACCCAATATCTCCTCGTTTTACTATACACAATTTGATTGATCTGAATTTGTATTTGCATTTGAAGTGGGTTCAATTTGTCTCTGACTTGAAAGGAAACTATTGCCTATTGCTACTTTGTTTTTGCATGTAGAGGAAGAAGAAGACTGAGGTTGAGGAGACAATTCCTTAGGTGTAAGTTCCAGCTGTATTATTTTGGCTTCTTCTGCACACCTGTGTTATGTGCACTTTAACCTTTGCAACACCATTCTCCAGGTTTTCACTAGCCACCATTTATGTTTCCTCATCTTTACCTAGTATTTGGTGTAGCTGATGTTTTGGTTTAGACATTGGAAGTGCCCATTCCTGTTATTCCACGTATGTTTCTTCACGATTTGACTCTTTCACTCTTCCTCCACATGAGACCCTTTGTTTTCTTTTCTCTATCCTCCACAACCCACCAACATCCTTCCTCACACAGGTTAGAATAAGAGATTTAGAACTGAGCGTGGATATCTATCGCAACATAATCGAAAGGGTTTTTTTGTCAGATGTTGTAATTGAAAGTTCCCTAGTTGACATGTATGCAAAATGTGGAAGATAACTCAAGCCACGTGAACTGTTTGACACATTACCCAAAACAAACAAACAATGGTTTCTTGGAAATCAGGGAAAATTTTAGTGGCGAATATTCATAAATGTCGAATATTCATTTTTGAAAATTTTGAAAAGGTGAATAATATTCGCCTAAAATCGAATATTCACATTTTTGAAAATTTTGAAAAGGTGAATTTTCTGACGTACTTGTCAGTGACCTGATTCGCACTGCAAATTTAGTGATCTTTAATTTTTTTAGGGGTCGGCTTCGCCTACCCTTGAAAAATATCCCCTGTATAATCCTAGATTATTCACCAGGTAGAACACTTCTACTTCACAGTTTGTCAACAATATCCCGTATTGCAGACACGCGACAAGGGGGTAAGTTATTGATGCGTGACAAGGAGGGTTTGCAAACACGCGACAATGGGGTTATTTGTTGACGCACGACACGGAGATTTTGTTGACGCACAAGCAAAAGGCGGAGGCTGCAGACGCGCGATGAGATATTTGTTGTCGTGCGTCAACAAAGCTCCTTAATGCATGTCAACAGACCTCATTGACGCACATCAACAACCTTATTGACGCGCATCAAAGAGGTCTGTTGATACACGTCAAGGAGGTCTGTTGACGTGGATCAAGGAGGTTTGTTGATGCACGAAAACAAATCTCCTGTCGCGCGTCTGCAGCCTTCTATCACACCACTTGAAAATCAAGAGAAAATTTTTCATACAACCCCCAAAAAAATTGCCTTCCCGCAAAACCGGTTCCAGGGATATTCGCCATGTATTTTCCACCTCTGATTTCCAAGAGGTCTCTTAAAATGAACCCTGTTGGAAATGTGTTTATTTCTTAATATGCTTAGAATGGAGTTTATGAGGAGGCTCGAAGGCTTTGCAAATAAATACCTTAGCTGGATGCCATCTCATGGAGTGCCATGGTATCCTGATATGCACGAAAGAGTCTTTTTTGTTTAAATGCCTTAGAAGCTTCCAAACAAATGCAATTAGTGGGGAAGCCATCGTCCACGGCTGTTATGAGTATCCTACCTATTTTGTGTCTAATGAAGGATTTTGGAACAGGTCAAAGGACCACATAAGCATATGACCTAATGGTTGTTTGGTCGGTTCATTATCTTGGGACTGCATAAATGCTTAAGTTGGTAAGTTCGGGCTTCAATCACGCCTTGAAAGTGTTTGTTGGAAAAGATAATAGCTTGTTAAGTGGTTGTGACCACGTTGGATTTATATTGTTGGTAAGATGTATTGGATTTTGAATATGACAAGCATTATGTTGGTGGTGGATAATGTGTTTGAATGATGACATGTTTTATGTGTTGAGTTGTTTTGGTTGGAAGTATATCAAATTAGTTGATTTTATGGAAAGTTCATTGGTTTACTAGAGCTCATCATGCTTAGTGGGATAGCGCATATGTCAGGCCTTGATGTTGTCTTGAATGGTACAAAATGGAGGGGTTTTGAATTCAAGCAGAATGTTGAAAGAAAGTTGGAGCCTTGTGGAATGCGGGTGACACTACGAATGCTAGTATTTCCAGGCATGGACTCCTTTATAATTTTTTACATTTTTGGTTCTTCATTTGCAATTTAATAGAAATAGTAAATAATTAGAATTATACAAATTGGATATTTAACCATCACCTTTAAAAGTGTAAAACAACATTTGCAACTCCATCGTTATGAATTACGTAACCGACCAACCTTAAATAGTTAAAACAACATTTAACTCCCGTATGAATTACGTAACCGATTTACACTTGACCATCAACAGTGATTGTTGCCACAATCTTATATGTTCCTAACTCAAAGTATTAAAAATAGGTGCTTGTTTCCGTGGTTACTGGTGGGAGTTAGATGATTTGCCAACTAAAAACAACCGTTTTTGTTTACTTGCGAATTTAGAAAAATACCACATTCAGACTTATAAAACAACATTCTGAGCACTATAAAAGAGATGTCAAGCATCGTATGTGTCCTTTGTTATGTGGAGAGTCACATCAAGCCTTAGATTGACCCCAATTGATCGTTTTTACTCTCTTCGCCACCCCTCTAGGAGCCATGTTACCCCATTTCACACTTTTAAGAAGTTTCTAGAAATAAAAAGTTGGTTTTAGTTTCGTCTCACCATTTAGACCCTGAGATAAGGAACATTTTTATGCCTTCGCAAAACCCTAATATTTCTACTAGAAAATTGCTTGTAACCTTCAGTTTGGAAAAATACGCATTTCCAAGCAAGTTCCAGCAAGTTTGGCAAAGGCATTTTGTAGAACTCTGGCCACTGTTTGACTAGGTCAAACTAGACCAATTACAATCGGTGGCTCTGGAAAACTCGTTGCCATTTGTAACCCATTTTCTAGTTCTTAGTTCCGTCGACTCCGGTGAATTATCCATATATAGGAGAGCATGTATAAAATTTTATGTTGTGCGTTCATCCTTCGAAAGTCAGTTTTGGGTGAGGTTTCATTTGCCCTCGAGCTAAAATTGGTTGTTTTTCAAATAAGCCAATTGTGACCGAAGGCCCTGGAAAATTATCCGTGAATTGTAAAAGTTTCATCAGTTTTGAAATCTATCAGTTCATGTTGTAGATGAAAAATTATGTTAGCTTTCACACATGAGATGATTATGAAACCAAACCAATGCAAAATCTATCACAATTAGCCAACTACCTCAAATTGAGCAAGATGGAAAGAGGGAGAAAGCAACGTACTTGTACTTACTTACAAGTGGAATTCTCCTCCTTTGATTGCACTTGATTTTCTCCTTTGATTTTCTTGTTGAATGGATGTAGAGATGCCTCAGATCTTGGAAAAATTTCAGCAGTACCTCCCCTTGATCAAATGCTTGATTGAGCTTGATAGATTGCTATGAAAATTACTTGGATGGCTTGAAGATTGGGCAGAATTTACTTGTAAATTTCTAAGGTGCTTGCCATGGAGGGTAGCACCTCTATTTATAGTTGAAGGAGGTAGAAATCAATGTCTAAGATCTTGCCATGGTGGATTGAATCAATGGTTGAAATTGGATGAGAGGAGAGAATTTCCTAGATGTAGAGAATTCTAGATATCTTAAGAACTCTCCATTGAATTAAAAATTCAATGGAATAGTGTATTTTGTTATTTGAATATTTGAAATGGGAGGAAAGAATGGAGAGGCTTCTAGAAATAGAAACCTCTAGATTTGGAGGGTCATTTAGCTTGTGATTATATGAGATTAAGTATATTTAATGGAATGATTAGATGGAGAAGTTAGGCATAACATAGGTTTAGGTTAGGTGGTAGGTGAGTGGGTATTTTTAAATTGGTAGAAATTAGTTAATGAAGATTATTTAGTATGATAAATGAAATATTAATAATGTATTAATATTTCTAAGGGTGTAAATGAGATTAATGTAATATGAAGTAATTGGAGTATGGTTGTATAGAATATAATAATTAATTAAATTTATAATTAATTATTATAAGGTTGGTGGTGGGGATAAATGGTTATTATATGATCATGTCGACATTTTACGTGTCTACATTTTTCTCCTCTTTGAAGTCTTATTACATAAAAATGACAATTCAAAGAAGAAAAAAGAGAAAATGGTGATATGTTGCCCCCTTGAGGGGTTAGGCGGGGAGGAACGAGTTGGGTAACCGCTTGAAGAGAAAAGATTCAAGTTAGTTTATGATTCGAAAATGAAAGGATTGAGGGTTCAAAAGAAGGGGATTAGAGTAGTAGTAGACATTTAGAGTTGATGAGGGAAGAGTAGTGGAAGTATAAAGTTAGAGGAGAGGAGAGAAAGTTAGAAGAAGTAGAGGAGAGGAGGGAAAGAGATAAGGGGGGGAAGAAATAGAAAATTAGAGGAAGGGAGAGAATGTTAACAAAAGTATAAGATTAGAGAAAAGAATATAAAGTTCATAAGAAAGGGAAAATTAGAGGAAGGGAAGATGTATAGGGGAGGAGGAGTAGGAGTTATGTGAGTGTGACTTGACATTGGTACCTCTGGCAATAGTGTATAACAAGGGTGATAGTTTTGAATTTTGGATGTAAGTTTTTAGAATGTCCCAGTCAAGGGTGTATGACATGGGAGATTAGAGTATGCTAGATTTGGATGAAGAGATGTGATTGATTATTGATTGGATTAGGTATTGATGAGATGGGGTAGATGATAAGGGGATGCGCTACCATATTATGTCCATTGTATCATCATTAGCAGTTATGAGTGATGTGGCATAAAGCAAGATGCATCGAGGTATAAAGACTAGGATGATTGAATTGCCAAATGCCCCAGTCCTCATATCATCAGATAGATTAATAGTATGAGGGTCCTCATATAATCAGACTAGTGAAAGTGGACTCGTATCATTGGCCGTGTAAAAAGAAATAAAAAGTGGCCTTATATCATTGGCTGAAATAAAATGCAAAAAAACAATAAACATGTATGTGTACATAATGTATTTTTGTTGAGGTGAATTTTGTGAATTTTTAATATTTTTTTGAATTGTTTTAGATTTTGTGAATTTTTTGGATTTTTTTGAATGTTTTAGATTTTTTGAATTGTTTTAGATTTTGTGAATTTTTTGGGATTTTTTAATTGTTTTAGATTTTGTAATTTTTTTGATTTTTTTTAATTGTTTAGATTTTGTGGTTTTTTTGGGTTTTTTGAATTTTTTAGATTTTTTGAATTTTTTGGATTTTTTGGATTTTTTAGATTTTTTAGATTTTTAAATTTCTTTAGATTTTTTGAATTTTTTAGATTTTGTTTTGAATTTGTTAGATTTTTTAGATTTTAGGTGATATAGGAGGAAATTTTATGGTGGTGGGAAGAAACGGGAGGAAAAATGGATACACAACATAAGAGAACAGGCTTGCAGAGGTTGAGGGGCATCGTTGCGGTATAAAAGGGTTTTGAGAACCATAGGAGGGTCATTTTTGTTGCGCAGAGTTTGAAAATGAGAGTTCAAGAGAGGATGAGATGGCATTCGAGAGGATTGCGGATCACCGAGCGGACCTCATGAGAGAATACCAATGGCCAACATAGGCAGGACTGTCGGTGAGTGATTTTAGAGTTTTTTTGCATTTTTCAAGGTTTTTAGGTCAAAATCGCCGCTTAGGAACACTTTTCAACATGTATGAGCCCTAAAATAGCGCGTACGTAATGAAGAGTGGTGCATATGGGTGTTTGGAGTTGAGGGGGTGTGAAATGGCGTGGTTGTGGGTGGGGTAGGTTACACTTTAGTGCATTTATTATGGTTTGGTGCATATGGTCTATATTAGTGCTTATAGCGTTAATAGTAGTGCATTTGTATGATTGTGGGGTGGGGGGTTAGAAATGGCACATTTAGTTTGTTTTGGTGCGTTTGGGAGAGGAGTAGTGGTATGTATTGGCACGTAGGTTTTAAAGTGGCACACATACGATAAATGGTAGTGCTAATTAATAGTAGTGGTGGTATGACCGTTTTAGCGCATATAATATATGAAATGGTGCGTATGATATATAGTAGCGCGTATGGGTGGAAAATATTAGTGAGTTGGGTTTTAGAGCATATAATGTGTGAATTGGCGCGTTTAGGTTATAATAACACGTATGGGTTTAGAAATAGTGCGTTTATGGGAGAGGTAGAAAAGAATAAATATGGCATTGGGAGGGTGATAGGGATGTTTTTGGGAGTGACTAGATGTAGAGACTAACATGTTTCTTTGGTGTAGTTGGTGTTATTAGCGATCCAAGTGAGACACCATCGGTTGGCAGCTTTACAATATTTACTAGGAGGTATCGATGCAGAGGCCGAGGAGGATGAGGCGTCATTATTACATGTGTTGGGGTTACTCCACATAGTGAGGATATCATTCATGCGAGCAAATTGGTCCTTGTTGATAGCTTTGGCAGAGTGATGACATTCAGAGACCAGTATCTTCTGGTTGCCGATAGGCGAGATGATAGTGACATTGGAGGATGTCTATCGCATCTATTAGTTGTCAGTAGAGGGTGAGTCGATAGTCTGGGAGAGGGAGAGGCCGAGGGACAGTCTGAGGTTGCTGATAGATGTGGAGGATGCACTGTGAGATGGGATGAGGATAGATCTTGGGATGCATTTTAGAGAGGGATTGATGGAACGGGTGTTGTTATTACTGTGTTCATTGATTAGCTGTATATTGTTATTGGATGGTGGGGGTTGGTGGTTCATCATTGGTTTAGCAGGAGTAGTGCATGCGATTTGGCAATAATAGACAATATTTGCATGGGCTCTAGTAATATTGGTTCGATTATATCGATATTTGCACAGAGTGGCTTATAGTGAGGGAGGGAGTATAGGTGCAGGGATCTTACTTTAGGTATGGAGTTATGACCATATAGATGTTGGGAGGCCAATCGGAATTAGAGAGAAGAAATAGGTGGGTGAGCCATCTATTTATGGGTGACATATGACGATGCGGAGACAAGAGCATTTAGGAGAGTTAGATTGGTATCAACGTCATATGGATGAGTTACAGGCTGGAGATATCACATAAAGGCCATATCGACAATATGAGGTATGGGAGGGAGCTCAACGTCATCTAGGGAGGATCAGGTCACCATACTATTTGTTTGGTGTTCATCTGTATACAGTGGAGAGATACCGACCTGATAGCGTATTACGACAGTTCGGTATAGTATAGGGCATACTAGCAGGTTGACATATGTTTACACGTATGACACAGGAGGTGGGTGTGTGGGGCGGGGTGATTCCAGAGGCAGTGGAAAGGGTGAGTTTAGATGAGGTGAAGGTGAAAACATGGGCACCGTTATCAGCAATGGAGGATGCGGGAGTAGCTCCCGGATATGCCGAGTGGTGGGCAAAGGTCAGGCCAGTATGGTTGACATGATTGAAAGGAGGGATGCGGTTTGTACATAGGTGATGACAGGTGTACAAAGGATTTCCCCAGGGTCAGGCATTGGTTGTGCACCAACTAGAGCTACAAATGCAAGAGGAGGAAGTGCAGAGAGCACCACCAATGATTATTTTGGGTGGTCTAGTAGTACAATAACCAATAGTGCAGGCCCCAGTACAAAGCCCAGAGAGGCCATAGGTAGAGGTAATGGAGGTGGATGATATGAAAGTGCCACTACAAACAATTCTTCCTATGCAAGCACATATGACAGGTCCTTCAGGTGCTAACGGATCAGGGGTGGGAGGAGATGGGGATGGAGAGGATGACTTACAAGCTCACATAGAGATGTTGGAGAGAGAGACACAGGAATGAGCAACAAAGATAGGTGGCCTACGGGCATGAGATGTAGTGATGATGAGAGATCTGCATGAATTTATCATGGTGGTAGGGTAGAGGGAGAGAGATATTGCATGGTTGGATTTAGAGATAACCTGGATAGCGTAGGTGATGGGTGTCATAGTCCCTTCATTTAATCAACTCTTTGTTGATGTCATATTAAAACCAGGGGTGGTATTTGAAGCTATATGCAACAAGAGATCTTAGTGATCTAGTAATTGACTGTAGGTATTTGTTTTCTTTTTTATATATTTTCTGGGGGATTTCTCAATGTCTTGAGGATTTCTTGGCCAAAACCTTACTGAAATCAAATATGAAAACTTGTTGGAAGTAAACATTCTTTGCAGAAATAAATTGCTGGAAATAAACACACATTTTACAGAATGGAATAGATTGCTGCAAGTAAACACATGTTACAGAAATAAACACACTTTCTTTGTAAATAAACACACTTGCTTTGTAAATGCTGAAAGTTGATTGCAAAGAAAGAAGAATCTAATCTAGAACACCTGTAGGAATAAGTATACGAAAAATTTCAGCTTGAGTAATCAAAAGCATTTATAGAATTAATAGATCTATACTATTTTCTATGAAAATATAAATACCAATAAAACAAAGATCCTGGTTCTTGGAAGAGTGGACCCTTGCTCCACCTTGAAACAAGATTTGACAACTTTATATACTCTCAAAACAGAAATTACTATTTTATTGATAAAATGTTTTGCATTACAAAAACGTACTATCTCTTTCTATCTCTTTGTGCCTTTATCTATGTATACATATATATCTCTATTACTATCTATCTACATGTATACATATATATACTTCTTCCACATGTGTATTTACAACCATAAATGTCCTACCGATTTAGATAGAACCGAATCGTCCCCAAAATAAATGCTAAATTGGATCATGGCTAGATGTATTACTGTATGATAGTTATCCCTGTTAGAATTTGAGGATTCTAATAAATACAGATTTAATCAACTTACATATTACATAATGTTACAATAAATATTTAAATAAATATTACATCATAAGATAAGTAAATAAAGAAATACTTATAGGAAATAAATAAAACATATGACACAATATTTATATTGGAAAACCCCAATAGGGTAAAAACCACTTTGAAAATAACCTTTTACTTCAGAGAACTTATTTTACATCTAGTAAGATCACCTCCTCCTTTGAAACCCTATTTACCAAGGGTAAAACTAAATCACTTGATTTGCACATCTTTGATATATTTCCTAAATATATCAAACGAGGACCTAAAGTCCTTTTTATATAAGGTGATCGAGTATGTCTCCCGACCCACCTTTTCAACCTAAAATGGTTGACACATACACCTAGGTTTATAATATTTAATATTAGAAATATAATCATTTCATGATATTGAATATTTAATCTAAATTATATACCTAGGTTATCATATTTAATAATAGAAATAGAAATATTTAATATTATTAAATATTAACATATATATTAGTGATGGACCCATATACATTAAGGGTTGGCCTGACCACTTAATCATTATGTTCCAACACTACCCCTTAATGTTAAGTGGGATAACATAACATATGCCAATAGATTACCAGTCGGTGGTACACTACATGATTTACTATCTTTAAACCATAAAGGTTTTAGGCTAGCATATCAGTTGAATGAATTATAACACTTTTATCATACTAAATTTACCTTTTGGTACAAAAGGATTTGGAATCCCAAAGATCATCCCATGATCAATGGCTAAGTATGATTTATGAGTTTTACATGTTCTCATAGGTTCTCATAAAAGGTTATTAAACCCAAGCATATAGGAGCCTTTTACAACCAATGACCTCCTTAAAAATATGCTTGTACTAGATGTTTACCAGTATAATCAATAGTATGAAAGAGTTTACTGAAGACCGCCTTTAAGATCTTTCTACACTTCTTTCTAAAAAAGAAGTCAAGGAGATATACATGCTCGAAGGTCTTTTTAAACTTGCCCAAAGGTCTTTTACAAATTCCTGAAGGTATTTTTATAAAAACCAAGTTCCATTAGAGGTGACATTGTCATGCACACTCCCCCTTAATGAAAACTCCAACAATCCAAGCTTTTCACGAAAGTGATAAAACTTTGCAGCACTCAGGGACTTTGTGAAGATGTCAGCAACATGCTATTCAGTTAACATGAACTTGAGATTTATCTCATCACTTTGCACCTTCTCACGGTTCAATGTTCTTTTTCCTCTAATGTTGAACTAGATTCTTAATCAAGAGTAATACAACTCTGACCACCACATAGAAGATAAATACTTCCTTAAGCTTCCATGTGTATCTCTACCAACATCCGTTGCAACCACATGACTTCTTTACTTCTTCCATTGTACTTCTTTGCCTTAGTAGAAAAAATGGAGACTGTTGATTGTATTTATTGTTCAAAGTAATGGTTCCTACACCAAAAAACTTGAACACATATCCAATATATCTTATAACACAACATCAGTATGGTTAGAATCATACAATCCATATAAGATAACATTTTCATTCTTATTATAATGCAACCCATAATTTATTTTTCCTTTCAAATATCTAAAAATTCTTTTTACAAGATTTCAATGATCTCTAAAAAAGGTTCTTGCATAAACCTTGAAGTAATTCCTTTTGTATAGGAAATATCTGATCTAGTTATAGTTAGATAAATCAAACTATCAACTAACAAAGTATATAAAATAGGATCAACCTTTTTCATATGTAGATTTATGATCTGTTGAAATGAGATGACAACGAATCCCTCTCTACATGGATTCAAATCCTATTATTCATCTTTTGGTTGTAACCAAACAGCCTAAGTTAGGAAAAGGATAGGATCAAATTAAATGCAGTCATTTTTGCTTGAACTGCTATGAATCTGTGTGTGCCCATTGAGGCAGTGTGTCTTATGACATGAGAGAGTTGAGAAAAAGGTTGTCTATAATTTCATAACTTGAATAATAAGAGAACCGATACTATTGCTCCGTGGATGTTTCCCTCTTGAGGGTTTTACCACGTAAATCTCTATGTCTATGTGACTTGTCTATTTTGCTACTATTATTCCCATTTACTTGTTTTATGTGTTTTATTTCCACTGTGCATATTAATTCGTGGCTATGTAAAGTCCAACAAGTGGTATCAGAGCATGTTTGACTGAGGCCATGAAGGACGAGTACAGAAAGGTGTGTTTGATTAGGGTGAATTTGAACCAAGGTGAATTTTTAAAGGCTACATTTTTTTCCATGTGAGTTTGAGGGTCGCGATTTTGGAAGAGACGCGCGTTCTGAACAAATCTCGTGGTGAACCATGGCAATGCCACCCTGTGCAGCAACTCTTTAACATGGTCAGGCCACTGGGTGGTAGGGAAACATGCGCGGAAAGATTTCGCGGTCGCGTTTGGTGATTGCGAGAATCGCAGCAAGTGATTTACAGAGGAAAAACACGTGATTTGCAGAGATGAAAAAGATGCAAAGTTCAAAATTTGAAATCAAAAAATTCGATGGGAGCAACAATTTCAAGTTATGGAAAGTCAAGATGTGGGACATATTATGCATGCAGGGTGTTGTGAAGGCACTCGCAGGAAAGGCAAAGAAACTTGTGAGTATGGATGATGATGACTGGGACGAGATGGAAAATCATGCTCTTAGTGTTATTCACCTATGCTTGGTCGACGATGTATTATTCAACATCGTGTCTGAAACAACAGCAATAGGACTCTGGACAAAACTGGAAAGCTTGTATATAACTAAATCCTTGATGAATAGAATCCTCCTAAAGCGTCAGCTTTATACCTTGTGTATGAAGGAAGGTATGACAATTTCGGAACATTTAAATACTTTTAATAATCTTATTTGTAAATTGGACAACACGGGTGACAAAATTTTGAATGAAGATAAGATGGTAACATTATTAAGTTCTCTGCTTGAATCTTGGGATCATTTCGTAACCTCTATTAGTTTTAGTTCTAAAGAGGTCATTATCTTTGATGTTGTTGTTGGAGCTATGATATCTGAGGAAACTTGAAAGAGATCTTCTCTGGAAACTTCAACATCAGAAGTTATGATGGCCAGAGGCAGAAGTACTAAGAGGGGACAGCATTTGAAGGGCCCAGCTAGATCTAATTCGAAGGGCAAAAAGAGCAAGTTGAAGTGTTGGTTCTGTAACAAATCAGGACACCTCAAGAAAGATTGCTGGAAACATAAAGAGGCATCTAAGGAGGAGGACTCTACAAAGGAGGCTAACATAGCCGAGAAGGATTCAGGTATGGTTGATGAGGTATTATCTACGTATATTGTCTCACAGTACCATTATGACTGGTTAATTGATTATGGGGCATCCCATCACATGTGTCTACATAGGAATTGGTATTCTACATATCAATCTATTGATGACGGGGTAGTTTTACATGGGTAATGATGTTACATGTAAAATTGTTGGGATAGGGAGTATCAGAATTAAAATGTATGATGGGATTGTTAGAACACTGACAAATGTGAGACATGTGCCTGACTTGAGAAAGAATCTGATATCTTTGGGAGTTCTGGATTCTAGTGGACATAAGGGTTCAATTCAAGGTGGAGTTTTGAAGATATCGAAAGGTATCTTGATAGTCATGAAAGTTAACAGAGTTGGGAACCTGTATAAACTTGAAAGAAGGACAGAAATTGATCAAGAAGGAGTTGAATTAGAGGATGCAGGTGAATCCACTCGACTTATGGCATCAACGAGCATAGGTAAATCCATTAAATGTCTTAGAACAGATAATGGAGAGAAATTTACTTCTAAGGAGTTTGAGAATTATTGCAAGAATGAAGGGATCGACAAGCATAAAACCATTGTGTACACTCCGCAGCAGAATGGCATTGATGAACACATGAAAAGGAATCTTCTCGAGAGAGCAAGGATCATGCTCAGTAATGCAAAGTTGTAGCAGGAATTATGGGGAGAAGCTTTGCTTACAGCTTGTTACCTGGTTAATCAATCACCATCGACAACAATTGACTGCAAGATTCCACAAGAGGTATGGACAGGTTAACCATGTAATTATTCTAGTCTTATAGTTTTTGGCTGTGATGCCTATGCACTTATTCCAAAGATTCAACGTTCCAAGTTAGATCATAAGTCACAGAAATTAGTCTTTGTTAGATATGGTGATGGTGTGAAGGGGTATAGATTATGGAATCCTACTGCCCATAAGATCATCATAAACAGAGATGTTATATTTGATGAAATTTCACTCATGAAATTGGATGGAAAGAATGTTATAAAACAGGTTGATGTACCACAATCACAGTAAATTCAATTTGATATACATTCATCCACGGGTGAAAATCATGAAGATGTCCGTGAGCAGGATATTCATGAGGAAATCACTCAGGAGGATGAGCAGAATGAAACACCTCAAGAAATTGAAGAAATACCACAGCAAGCTCTATGAAGGTCTACATGGATCAAATCAGTTCCAATCAGGTATGATGATTTTTTCACTTCTATTGCTTTAATTTCTAATGAAGGATAACCAAGTTGTTACAAAGAAGCAATAGAGATTTCAGATAGTGATAAATGGAAACATGCCATGAAAGAGGAAATTGATGCTTTGATTAAAAAAACATGGGATCTGGTGGAACTTCCTAAGAACACGAAATCAGTTGGTTGTAAATGGGTATACAAGTTGAAGAAAGGTGTTGATGATGTTATTTCAAAGTACAAGGTGAGGCTGGTCGCAAAAGGGTTTTCTCAGGAAGCAGGTATTGAATTTCATGAGATTTTTTTGCCAGTTGTAAAAATAGTTTCTATTCGTATGGTGTTAGCACTAGTTGCATTGCATAATCTTGAATTAGAGTAGCTAGATGTTAAAATTGCATTTCTACATGGAGATTTGGATGAGGAAATTTACATGGAACAACCGGAAGGGTTCGTTCAAAATCGCAACAAGAGGTTTGTTTGCAAACTCAAGAAATCATTGTATGGCTTGAAGCAGTCTTCAAGACAATGGTACAAGAAGTTTGATTCCTTCATGGTGAGCCATAATTTTACCAAGAGTGAATATGATCATTGTGTTTACTTTAAAAAGTTAGATAATGGCATGTTCATTATATTGGTATTGTATGTTGATGATATGCTTGTTGCAAGCAAGAGCATGGTTGATATCAGCAGGTTAAAGGCTCAGTTGGTTAGGACATTCGATATGAAGGATCTAGGAACAGCAAGATAGATCTTGGGCATGGAAATACACAGAGACAGGACAAAAGACAAGCTATGGTTATCACAAGAGAAGTATGTGGAGAAAATACTTCAGAAATTTGATATGGATAAGGTAAAACCAGTTAATATCCCTTTAGCTTCTCATTTTAAATTTTCTTCAGGTTTATGTCCTAGTAATGATGAAGAAAAGGAATATATGGCTCGTGTACCATATGCTAATACAGTAGGAAGTTTGATGTATGTAATGGTTAGTACTAGACCGGATATTTCACTTGCAGTTGGTGTTGTCAATAGATACATGGAAAATATAGGTAAAGAACATTGGGTAGCAGTGAAATGGGTGCTCTGGTATCTTAGAGGCATGATTAGTTATTATATCACTTTTTTTGGTTGCAGTGATAAGGTTTGCGGTTATGTTGATTTAGATTTCGTAGGTGATTTGGACAAGAGGAGATCTATTTCAGGTTATGTCTTTACTCTTGCAGGTGGTCCTATTAGTTGGATGTCAAAGCTTCAAAGCATTGTTGCTTTATCCACTACTGAGGTAGAGTATGTATCTACTTCACACACTTTCAAAGAGGCAGTATGGCTGAAAGGATTATTGGGTGAGTTAGGACAGGTTCAGAAAAATGTAAAAAAAATCTGTGATAGTCAAAGTGCAATTTATTTGGCTAAGAATCCATCTTACCATAGTAAGTCAAAGCATATTCCAATTAAATACCATTATGTAAGACATGTTATTGATGAAGGATAGGTTATTCTTGATAAGGTCCGCACTCAAAAGAATTGTGCAGACATGTTCACAAAACCGGTTATATTAGAGAAGCTACAGTGGTGCATCGCTTCTCTTGGCTTGTAGAAAAGGTGATGAGCAAATGAGAAAAGTATCAGGTTAATTATTGTCAAGGTGGAGATTGTTGAAATGAGATGAAAACAAATCCCTCTCTACATGGATTCAGATCCTATTATTCAGCTTTTGGTTGTAACCAGATAGCCTAAGTTAGGAAAAGGATAGGATCAAATTAAATGCAGTCAGTTTTGTATGAACTACTATAAATCTGTGTGTGCCCATTGAGGCAGTGTGTCTTATGACGTGAGAGAGTTGAGAAAAAGGTTGTCTGTAATTTCATAACTTGAATAATAAGAGAACCGATACTATTGCTCTGTAGATGTTTCCCTCTTGAGGGTTTTACCACGTAAATCTTTGTGTCTATGTGACTTGTCTATTTTACTATTGTTATTTCCGTTTACTCGTTTTATGTGTTTTATTTCCATTGTGCATATTAATTCGTGGCTGTGTAAAGTCCAACATGATCAATATTTATTCCAACTTTCATTGAAGTAGAAAATGGTTTACAATCAGTCATATGAAACTTTTTCAATACAATGGTTGCATATTGTGTTTGGAAAAATAACAATAGAATGAAATATAATCATACAAATAACATGATGTGAGAGACCTAACTCATTCCTTTCAAAGTACTAATTTAATTTCTCTTTAATCCTATGAATTATATCAGAATTGTCACCAAACATAAACAAATCATCAACATATACATATAATAATAATATGCGAGCCTTATTGCTTAATGAATATATCATCGTTAGAAGAACAATTAACAAAACCTAACAGTTTAAAGAAAGAAACAATTTTCACATACCAAGCTCTAAGAGCTTGTTTTAAACCATACAGGGATTTCTCAACTTACAAACATAGTTTTCTTTACCAGTTTTTTCAAATCCTTTAGGTTGAAACATGTAAAGTTCTTATTTTAAATTGCAATTCAAAAAAGTATTTTTCTTATCCATTTGGTGGATTTCCCACCCAAATTGAGTGGCAATTGCAAATAAGGCCCTAACAGTACTTATTTTAGCTATATGAAATGTCTCAACATAATCAATACCAAGTTTCTGAGTGAAACCTGTAGCAATAAGTCTAGCTTTATGTCTGTTAATACTACCATCACCATTATATTTTACTTTGTATATCCACCTAGACCCTATAATACTTCACGAATCAGGTTCATACAAGATAATTAATGCATGGTACATATGATGGCTTCTGGTCATTTCCATAAGGTTAATAGGATTTTAGTTTTCTAACATAGATTGAGCCCAATTTAATTTTTTATCTAGGAAGATAAGAGTTTCAGAAACATCTATAACATCAAAACATTATCATGACCATTTACTAAATCAGAATCAAAACCATCATTTAGAAGCATTTAATGAAGTAACTTCAAGAGAAGAAGACAACACATGTAAACCTTTCACTAGACTATATCTATACATTTCATACAAGCTTCGATAATTAACATATCATAACCTTTCATGCCATAGTTTTGAATTATTCAAACTCTGAGATATAAAACAAGATGCAGAAAAGAAATCATCAAAAATATATAGATCATTTTTTTGAATTCCTTCAGCTATTATACTCTCATTATTATCATTGATATAATAAGTATCCTTCATGCATGGATTCTAGTTGTGTCCATATCTCTTTCAAATGTTTGATATTACCAATGTGTAGAAGGTACTCATCGTTCACATTGTACAGAAAGAGTATCTTACATTCGTTGTAAGAATGCATTCATGTTATCTATAGTTGCTTGATGACTGGTGGGATAAACCTCAGATCTAGAAACAATCATCCAGAGTTTCCTCGCCATAAATTCTATTTTGACCCAAATGTTGTAGTTGGTTTCATTCAGGATCTGAGTTTTGTCAAGATAGAAATAGTTAGACGTTATTGTTTTTCTAAACCTATAAAATACACCCCATTATAATATACAATATACCATAGAGTTAGATATATATTTATCGATAAAAACAACACTTTTAATAGAATCAGATCTAAATTTTACAGATCTAAAGAAACTATTTGATCATAACTAATTATGTCATTACAATGCATACTAATTAACCTCCCATGATAAAAATAATAACCCACATTATAAATGGCTCTGCATTATACCCCAGATTTATATAAAAAATATTTCTGACCATATAGAAGTGAAGAAGAGACCCCTAAGAATGCATAACAACTTCAAATTTCTAAAAAAAATTAATATAGACAAAAAACCGGCTAGCTTAAATTTGGCGTCTAAATGACCGTCATAATGACTTATTTTTTAGTCTATCGTGACGGTCATTTGACTGTCAATTTTAACACATTTAAAGTTCCCTGGAACATATGAGCTTAAATTTGACGTCTAAATGACCGTCATATTGTTTTATGTTTGGTCTACCATGACGGTCATTTGACCGTCAAATTTAATAAAGCTAAAATTTGTGTATTTCCAAAATGTGAAATTCTAAAATTTCTTCTTTAGTATAATATTAGCAAAATTATATTTTAACACATTATAATAACCTATTATAATCTATAATGTAAAATATATACATTTTTTTATTAAAAAATGTATATAATTTATAGAATGAAAATAAAAAACAACATATAGTTCATAAAAATTATAGACTATAGTTTATTGTTTTTATATTAAAAACACATAACCCTTATTGCCAGGTTAAAAGAATTTTACCAGGTGCAAGTAGATTTATTAGAGTATAGATTAACCTGCATATTTTACAGAGGGGACAAGTAATTTCACCCGACCAATGAAATAAATTGAAATCCCTATTTTCATGAACCTTGTCTCCTCCCTTCATTTACTCTTAATTTTACCCTGCACACATTTAATAGTATGGAAACATTGCAAAATATTTTATATAATTCTCCATTTATACTTGAGAGTTCCACATTTATACCTGAGATATTATCTCATTTTATTCTCCACTCCCATTCTTATATAAAAGAAAACTTTTAAATATGTTTATTTATATAGTTTTTATAAACTATAAGATATAAATGAATGGGGCCGCCCCTTTACATGGATAATATAAATGGTTAGGGACACATGTTAGGTTTTATTTAATAAGTCATAAGATTTAAAAAGTAATCCCTTCATGGCCAAACAATAAACACGGGTCCCCTTACTAAAAAAAATAAGTACTTAGTTTAAAAAAAAAAACATATATAAAACAAATCTAATAAAATTTATATTTTAAACGGTTTAAACAAACTATATATATAAAATATGATTCAAACTTAGGTTTGTTTCTTTTAAAAAAAACTATATATGCCTAGATTTATAAGTTAAGTTTAAATATGATTTAAACTTAGGCTTGGTTTTTTTTCAAAAATATATAAATTTTAATATAATGTTTATATAAATTATTATATAAACCTTATTCTATATTATATATATTTTTATTTAAAAATAATAATATAGTTTTCAAAGTATATAAGATATAAATATAGATTAACTATAAACTATATTTTTTCAAATTGAATCCTTTTATAAGGAACCAAAGAACACGGTTATGAATTTACCTTCTGAAATATTTAACCTTCAAACATTTAAAATTATAGAAAACATGAAAATTATTTCATACAGTAATAAATATTTTCCTTTTCTGTATGTGATTTTCACGTAGGTAAATATTTGAAGCCCCTTTCACCTGTGCACACATCAATCTCCAAACAAACATTAATTCCATATAATTTACAAAATATAAATGAAAGTAAGAATCATATCATATTACATCTCCCCCCACAAAAAATTAGGGATTTAAAATTAAAAAACCTTAAAAATTTTACCAAGAGTTTAATTGCACAAATGTAATGCCAAAATATATCAAATGAGAACCTAAAGTCTTTTTTATATAAGGTGATTGTGTATGTCTCTCGACCCACCTTTTCAACCTGACACATACACCTAGGTTTATAATATTTAATATTATAAATATAATCATTTCATGATATTGAATATTTAACTTAAAGTATATACCTAGTTAACATATTTAATAATAGAAATAGAAATATTTAATATTATTAAATATTAACCTATATATTAGTGATGGACCCATATACATTAAGGGTTGGCCAGACCACTTAATCATTATGTTCTAACAACCCATAGATTTACTTGTATGAGGAATCGGAAATCTTCTAATCTTCTCATAATTAAAATGATCATCGATTGCTAAATCATCGGTTGTTATTGGAATAAATAAATTCTCATCGGTTCCGAAATTTTAGAAAAGTTCCGGAAGTAAAGGAAATCGTTACAGATCTAACTATGAGGGTTTCAGACATACATGCAGGAGTTCCAGAACTAAGTCTAAAATTTCCAGAACTAAGTGATGGAGTTACGGAATTAAGTCTAAAAGTTCTAGAACTAAGTGATAGAGCTCGTAACTGTGTAACGGAGTTTCGTAACTAAGTTTAGAAGTTCCGGAACTGAGCCGTATTCAAACCAATGCTTTCAAAAATATGCTGATCGCTTCATACTTTGTTTTTTTGACTGATTGTGACTTGTTTTATTACAAAACTAAATTTTTAAAGCACTTAGGAATTACAACATTTTTAAACGTTAGAAATACAATCAACAAAAGATGGACAATTACATCCTAACTTATATTAGATCAAACAAAAGTCACAAAATGCAATCAATCTTGATAAAAAGAAGAGTAAAATAAGATAATTTATTGTACATTAATGAGACATATTCTGGCTTCATCATCTCCCTCGTACTTACTTGTTTATAAGTCCTCTTACAAACTTTATTCTTCAAACCTTGGGTTGTGTATTCTACATTCCAATTGACTGCTCAGGTTAAATGGCTAAAACGAAATATCCTGGTGTTTTAGTTCAAAAACATTATACCGTGATCCTATTTCAACTTTCCTCTTCCATTCCTCAAATTGAGTGGGATCTTGAGGTTCTCTATTTTTTCATGGAGATATAGGAGCGAGAAGAAGGGGAGGCTTTGTTCTCATTCCCATCCATATGCCCCTGTGCTTTTTATTAATATGAGAGATTAGTGTGCATAAAGCTTTTTAATTTTTCTAGTCTCCAGATCCCTTCTCCTCAAGGTAACTATAAGAAACTCCCATCTTTTCAAACATCCATCATAAATCTTCTTAAATTTTTTCACCTCATAAAAGGTGAAGGCATCAATAATTTTCTGTAAACTGACAAGATAATGTGTCTTGAATCATCTATCAAAGACATGGTTTCTAAAATATTTAACAAAAGCAGTGTTAGAGTAGGTATTTACCTTAGCTCATGTTCACCTAGGTACTTTATTTACCTTTATTGTATTTATCCTCACCCACTTATGTGCGTGGATTTTTATTTTATCTTATTTAGATATTAGGAGATATTATCTAGTTGTTAGGTATAGTTCTTTCCTTGATCTATGGTATTGACTAGATCCTTGATGTCTAGTTCTCTTCTAAATCTATGGTCTTGACTAGTTCTTTGATGACTAATTATTTCCTTGATTTATGGCTTGATCTACGACCTTGACTAGTTCTTAGATTGTTATTCCTTGCCTATTTAAGAAAGGCCCATTCTCAATGTATTACATTGAGTTCCATAATAATATATGATATTACTTCTCATTTATTTGCAAAGGTTTTATGTAAAGTTATTCTGGCGAATTACTTTTATATTATAGATTGTGGTGTTATCATGGATTTTGAGAATGATATGATTTTCTCTGAAGTATGTGGAATTCAAGAGGATATTGTAAAATATGTGGAAGAAAATAGATCGCTCAAGAAGTGAAATTATCTTCTACAATCACTCATTCACGATAAGGATACAATAATACACTTCCTGCAGAACAAACTTGCTAGCCTACAACATCACCATCATATTGTGGACAACCATATTCATGCTCCTAGTCCACTTGCAACTATTGATCTTGTACCCATTGACATTGATCTGCCATTCTTTGAGCCTGAACCTACTTTTGATGCTTCTAAACCTGTGAGGCTTGTTTCTGCATGCTCTTCCACATCTGTGCCTATTAAAGTACCACATGTTGTGGATTTTTTAAGAAGCATACCACTACATTCAGTTCTCGCATGCTCCGTTCTATGGGTCTCACTAGCGGAGTCATTTGAAGACATTCACATGGTATTGTTTCCTCTATTCCACATGTTAAGTGGAATTCTCGTCGTGACATTGGTTTTTGAGCAAATACTTCATTGAGATCACACATTGACAGAGCTCCTTTTTTTGTTCGCTTGACTCTTTCTGAGGATCATGAGCAACACATGAGTTCTGCACTTTCACTCAGGCTTGAGGAACCTGAGATTTCAACTGTCAGCTATGATCAACCTAACACACATTCTGATGTTCTTTTACATGCACCCATTGTGCATTTTGTACCAAGTCATATGCAGACATCTTCTTCATCCATCTGTGTTGATTTGGGGTGGATATCTGATCACTCATGGAGGTGACATAGGCAATCCTTAAGAGGACTCTACAGGCGTGGCTCCTCCACCATTAGGCCTCTTGCTCCACTTTCTATACCTTATGCATTGTGATGCTTCTTGTTTTGAGTATTTTTCTTTAGCAGGTGTAGTGTATCTCTCTTGTTTTTTGAGAGACTTTGTATCTATATTTTCGAGACTGTTGGCATGTTGACAGTATCTCTTATGGGGGATCTATTCTAACGCATTCCAGTATTCGAGTAGTTGCTTTGACAACTCATATAGATTTGTAGTGTCACTCCACCTATTCAGCAGTATGGGAGGGTGTGGTGTTGATCCTGCTTCTTCGGGTTGTGTCCTTGCCTTGTTACCTTGGATTTTCTTGGATCGTGATACTCTGGAGTTTGTGTCCTTACCTTATTGCTTTGGTTATTGTTCCTGGATCGTGGCACACCTATTTGCAGTAGTTGATCAAATTTTATTTGGTATTTTTTTACACTTTCGACATCACTCCATTGACAGTCTCCTTGTATGGAGCTATTTTGGTGGAGCCCAGTGTTAGTTGTTTTTGAGTTTTGTAATCGAGTAGTGGATTCAGACCACAGTGCACACCAAAATTCTTCAACATTGTATGATTTTTTTGAGCCGAGATTCTTGGGATGCCTTGGAGTAGGTTTTTACTCTTTTTACTTTGTTGTTACTGGTTTTAGGTACCTTGCGGTGTCCCTTTTTCCTAGTTATTGTACATGAGTACCTCATCAAGCCTAGTTGCCGAGACTCATACTGTGGACATGCCACTTCTATTTTGGCCCCTAACTTCACTTGAGGGGGGTGTTAGATTAGATATTTACCTTAGCTTATGTTCACATAAGTACTTTATTTACCTTTATTATATTTATCCTCACCCACTTATGTGTGTGGATATTTCTTTTATCTTATTTAGATATTAGGAGATATTATCTAGTTGTTAGGTATAGTGTTTCGCATAGAATGTTTCAACTTTTGGGAATAGAGTTGCTTCTATCCTTTCATTCCTTTAAGAAACATATAAGGTTAGGGTTAGGAGGAATACCTGTTGAATGTCAAGAGGGTGTGCGCGTACCGTAGAGAAAGATTAGATCGACTGCAAAGAACTCCCTTTTGTCTGGGAAGGACTACCTGCAAATAAGAATACAAGACCACCAGATTTTGATTAGACAATAAATGAGGGAACTGCCTTGGGCCCAGGAAATATAAAACTTCCTTTCAAAGGTGGTCAGCTCCCCTGCTAATATGAATTAACACAAATTATAACAAATAAGCTATCATCCAATTACAATTTGTTTACCTTATTAGAACAATAGAGAAAGGGTTGGTCTTGGTTTAGAATCAAGGTGACCGATGCCGGTCACTATAACCGGTACCGGTTGGCTCTAATCGATATCGGTAGGGGCAATGTTTTAGGGGCTTTTGGTGAAGGCTGGTTGTAAGGTAGTTGTGTTGTTTTATAAGGCTGATAAATGAGTGGGGTTAGGTAATGGGGTGATGAGAAGGACTCAGAGAATACAGGGGGTGTTCTTGGGGGTAATGTAAGGGTGGAGGAATGACAGTTAGATGTAGTGTGTTGCTGGGTAGTAGATCTAGGAATAGACTTATGATGGCAGTGGTTCAGAAATTCAAGAAATGTTATTAAAAGAACGTATAAGACTTACTTACTAGTTATTGATGGAAAATGTAGATTTTGGGACTGTGATGACGAAGACAGGGCTCAAGTAGGATGACCTGACACTCAAGAGATGAGCTATCTTCCCTCCCGATGATCAGATGAGTGTCATAGGGCTCTGGTTACTCAGTTGCAGTCTTGGGCTTGATGTCCTTCTTTGCAAACTCTTCTTGTTTCTTCACTTGTCTTTGCTTGGCCAAGTAAAATCCGGACTCTCTTGATCACTTCTGATGATCCCGATTGATCAAAAATCCTTTGACCTTTGTTTTTGGTTAGGGGAGGTCATTTACAGGGAACCGATGGTGGTTACGTAACCGACGGCGGTCGAGTAGGAACCGGTATCGGTCAGGTCAAAGTGGACTATTTTTAGTAAAATAGCCAACTTTCCCTCCTTTTCTCCCGAGGGATTAGTTGCGGGCTTGGTCAAGTTACTACAAGGTCGGTTTTGGGTGCGAGTAAGGAGTCATTAGTCATGGGTGTGGATGTGGACCAAGTTATAGGTCTTAATTAGGTTAATTTAGGGTTAAGACTAGGTCATGATGAGGTGGCGAAATGAGGTGGCAGGTATGGCGATGTGGATTTATTAATTATAAGGTAATTAATAAATAATTGTGTAAGGTTTAGGTGATGAGGTTAGGTTGCAAAATGAGATGCGGGGCACAGGGGGTCGTAAGACACAAATTTGGTGTCTACATATAGTTCTTTCCTTCATATATGGTATTGACTAGATCCTTGATGTCTAGTTCTCTCCTAAATCTATGGTCTTGACTAGTTCTTTGATGACTAGTTATTTCCTTGATTTATGGCTTGATCCACGACCTTGACTGGTTCTTAGATTGTTATTCCTTGCATATTTAAGCAAGGCCCATTCTTAATGTCTCTCTTCTTCTTCCTTCAGATAGATTTCCTCCTTATACATGGGTACCCTTATAGGCTTATCTATGGTTGGGACCCATCCTTGGTATCTTTCTTAGATTAAAGAGTGGACTTGTCTCTCTTTTGGGGGGAGTTTTTCCCACTTGGTTTTCTCCTTTTACTCCACTAGATGGTTTACCATAATGAGCCCTCATGTAGAGATCAAATGAGCGAGCTTTCAATAAATCTATCAGAATCCCTTTCCTTCCATGCAATCTGATTTTGAAGAACAAAAATAAATGCATTAAGCTGGAATTTCTCCCACATACAAATTGCCATCATGAAGCATTGTGTTCTTTTCTAGCATAAGATTGCAGAGATAGAATTCACAGAGAATATTTTTCTACTCTGCACTGGATGAAGATCATAGGCTGTCATGAAATCTTAGATTCATCTTTTATTTCATGTGGAAGGCCACATGTAATTATTGACAACTTGCCTGATCTATGAATAGAGTATTGTTCTTCTAGAAACATTTTCGCTATGCATGCACAGGAGAAGGTCTCTTGCATGCAAGAAATTTTTCACTCATTATGAAAACCATTTGTATTTTTGCAAGACATTTAAATTTTATCTCCCTCTTCTTTGTAAAACTTTTCTTCCCCATTCCTTTCTTGCTTTCTTTTCAGTCTTCCATCTTGCTTTCTCAAATCCTCATTGGATGTTTTGATTTCACTGAGTTCCCTGCAAGTATCATCCCATAACTGCTTGAGTGGCCAATAAGTTAATTCAGTCTATGCAGAGACTGTTGACATAGTACTCTATCTTCTGGAAATTTTACATTCTTCCTCTTTCTCCATCATCTACCATTTAACTCTTGTCAAATTCCTCAATCATGTTTGTGATTTGAATTGTTAGTTCCCCAATGAGAATTTCTCTCTATTCCAACTTGAGTTTGAAAAATTTCAACTCCTCATCCTTTTCTTTGATAATGAGTTATTCTATGGACAAGAACAAACCCTGTCTAACCTGCTATTTTTCTTGTTTCTTTGAAAGTTATATGGGGGTTTAGCATTCCTTTACTACCGAAGGAAATTTTCCTTTCCATCTCCACGATGTGAACTCTTTTTCTTCATGTGATAGTGGTGCTGGTTTACCCAACTCTTGAAAAACCTATTCCTCAAATCTCTCATCTTATTTTTCCATCTCAGTTTGGCTTGGTCCAGGAGGAGTCATGGCCATGTTGCCCAAAATATCAGCAACTTATTTTTCCAACTTGTCCTATTCTTTCATCTCCTCTGGAATTTCTCTATACCTCTTATGAATTCTTCTTCTTTGAGGAGCTTTAGTAGGTTTAGAAGTAGGTTTCCTCCTAGAGATTATTCTAATTTTCACTTCTTGTTCTTTCCTAGGTGAACTGTCACTATCAGAGATAGATATTAGCTCTCCTGTAGCTGTTGTAAAGGAAGGATTTTATTTTAAAGGTACAATAGGTTCTGTAGTTTTAATTCTTCTTCCAGATCTTCTCCTTTTTGGTAGTCTCCCCACCTATTTCCTTATTTTCCTCTGTAGGGGCACCAATTTATAACTTAGTTTTATGAGACAAAGGATTTGATATTACCCTCATGATAATATTAGGGGTTTGCTTAAACTTGTTAAGAAATTTATCCCATATTTCTTCTCCATTTTTTCTCTACAAGAAAAAGGTGCTGGTACACCAAATGAACTAACCCATGATGTCTGATTGTTCCAACGCCCCAGGAATACCTTTGGGATATTGTATGAATGGAGTCAAAAAGAAACCCTAGAAGGTTTACTGTATATTCTGGTTTTGTAGCTCCATATCTAAGGTATATGAGGATCTTAAGTACTTCTCTTCCTACCGACCTAAATTAATCATCACACGTTAAATACTTGACTATCCAAAATACCAATCTATTAAAGGGTTTGGGAAAACTGGCCCTTTTGACCCCTTTTATGATTTTCTTCATGTTGTAAATATATTAGGTTTCCATTTCCCCCTCTTGTAGCAGGGTTTCAACTAATTGTTTTAAGGTCCCTTTGACAAGATTTGGGACATGCACAATCGGGCACACTAGATACATTTCTTATTGTATTCACAAAAAAAGGAATTACAATATTTCTAACCTTTGTTTTGGATTTTTCTAAATTTATAAGGAATTCTCTTACCAATTCGTCGTTATACTTCAAGAAAATTTTCAAGAATTCCAACCACCCTGCCTGTTCAAAGACATCTGCCACTTCTTCATCTGCAAGAAGCTGGGTATCATCCTCAGGTTCTGACTTCTTTTTAATTCCCATGGTAAAGAGGGTGATTTAGATTCATTCTCCTTTGAATTATTGCTCTGCCCAGATTGGCTACAGAAATCTTTGCTTGGTTGTGGAACTGTTGTGCTTAGCTGCGGAACCTATTGTGTTTACTGTAGAAATGCAAATTTAATTCTTCTTATTCTTCCTTGAAATTTTTTCTGTAACTATTTCTTGACTTTGTTTATTCTACACAAATTATAGATCATTATAAACATGCCGTCACTTTTGTTCCACCGAAATCACCCTCACGATTACTCTCTTTTAATCATAATGTACAATAGATGACTCATTATACCACTTTTAAATCAAATCCAATAACACATGCAAACTTTAATCTAAACTTTAATAAGTTAAAGACACAATTACAATCTTTGATGATGTGATCCCTCCTTCACGATGACTCATCATTCCTAAAAGTGAAACAAAAAAAAAGAAAACGGTTAGAAAAGACATCTGGAATTTCAAGGAGGTTCCTTTTATTTTAGATTAGCCATTTATCTAAGGAGATCAACTGCCATTGTTGGTTTTCAATTGATCTCTAAGAGAATTTTTTTTTGGGAAGAGAACGCCATTTACTGGTTTTCATTCCTTCTATTTTATTATTATTATTATTATTATTATTTTGGTGAAGAGAATGCCATTTACTAGTTTTCATTCTCTTCCCTTTATTCTGGATTTATCCATCTGATTATTTGATCATTTTGGAAGAACTGGGTTCTTCCATATGATCAAATTCTTTGTCTACTTCAATATGCCTCAAGAATTCATCCTTTGTAGGAGGATTCCTATAAATTTTTAGCCTATGTCCATTGACCAAAAGTGTCCTTCTACTTTGCCATCAATGGGAAGTAATTGGATGTAACCATTTTCAAAGATCTGTTCAATCTGATAGGGTCCCAACCATATGGTTCTCAACTTTCCCTTGAATTGTTGGTACTTAGAATCAAACAGTAATGCCCAATCTCCTACCTTGAATTTTCTCTTCTTGATATGTATGTCATGCCATTGCTTTCTTTGATCTTGGATTATCTGTGTCTGCTGAAGTGCTTCCATCCTTAACTCATCCAACTCATTGAGTTGAAGAATTCTCTCCTTTTGTGCTGCATCCAACTCAATACCTATTCTAGCTGCTTTCCTCAATGTTTGTAGTTCAAATTCAATAGGTAACAAGGGATTTTTCCCATAGACTAACTCATATGGTGAAAATCCTGTTGTAGTCTTCCAAGTTGTATTATAGGCCCAGACAACTTCAGGTAGTCTCTTTGCCCAATCTCTTTTTCTTGATTCAACTATTTTGGTAAGGATGTTTTCCAATTCTTTGTTTGTTACTTCAGCTTGTCCATTTTCTTGTGGGTGATAGGGAGATGAATTCCTATGATTGATATGATAATGCATTGTGAAGGCTTGGATCATATTAGACATGAATTATGGCCCCTGATCTGAAACTATACTTCTTGGTGTGCCAAAATTTACCATAATTCTGTGCCAAAGGAAATCTGCAACTGCTTCTTCAGTGGCATTTGTTAAATCCTGTACTTCTGCCCACTTGTGTCACATAATCAGTACACACAAGAATGTACTCCTTTCATTGTGAAGGAGGACTAAAGGGACCAACAAAATCCAACCCCCATCTTTTAAATGGTTCAATCACCACTTAAGGTTGCAGAGGCATTTCATTGGTAAAAGTTGGTTGTCCCATCCTTTGACAGGGATCACACCGCTTGATATATCTCTTCACATCCTTGTACAAAGATGACTAATAATACACAGTGCCAAGTATCTTGTGAGCTATTCTTTTCACTGAAAAGTGTCCTCCACTTGGTTCATCATGACATGCCCTTAGTATGTCAAAGATTTCATCTTCTCTCACACACCTACATAAAACCAAATTAGGACCACATTTAAACAACATTCCATTTAACCATTTAAATTATGTACTAGTTTTGATCAGATTTTTCATTTGTTTCTTAGTGAAATAAGGAGGAAACTTCCCTGTTGCAAGATAATTTTCCATATCAGCAAACCATGGTGTATCAGCTAAAATAGCAAACAATTGTTCATCTGGAAAGTTGTTCTTAATTGGATCTTGCTCCCCTATAGTGATCAGTCTTGACAAGAAATCAGCTACCACATTAGATTTTCTTAGATTATCTACTATGGTAATATCAAAATATTGTAAAAGTAATAAAAAATCTAATTATCCTACCTCCAACCACTGGTTTTTTCATCAAGTACCTAATTGCTGAGTGGTCTGTATGTACAAATATTTTCTACCCTGTGATATAATGTCTAAATTTATTAATTGCATAAATCTCAACAAGATTTATTTTTGAGTGGTAGTGTAATTTCTTTCAATGGGAGTAAGATTTTTACCGAGGTAATAAATATCATACATCTTCCCTTCTTCATATTTCTATCCCAAAACTACACCAATGGAGTTATTTGAGGCATTTGTTTGAATGTGAAAAGGTTTTTTCCAATTAGTTCCTCTCAATATTGGGACAGTGTTTAATTTTTCTTTGATTTTCTCAAAATCATGCTGACATCTTTCATCCCAAAGAAATTCACAGTCTTTGGTAAGCAAATTAAACATAGGGACAACAATTTTACTAAAATAATTGATAAAGTGCCTATAATATCCAACATGCCCTAAAAATGACTTAATCTCTGTGGGGGTTTGAGGAATAGGTAAGTCTGAAATAATTCTGATTTTATTTTGGTCAACTTGAATTCCTCTTTTTGAAATGTGGTGTCCTAATACAATCCCCTCATCAACCATCATCAAACACTTCTAATGACTAAGAGACAAATATTGTTACTCACATCTTGTTAATAATCTGTCTAAATTCCTTAAAGCATCATCAAATGTGTCTCCATGTACAGTGAAATCATCCATGTATACCTCTACACAATCATTTGTTAGGTCTACAAGAATTACTAATACAGCTCTTTGGAAAGTTATCAGAGCATTACATAATCCAAATAGTAATACCCTATAGGAAAAGGTACCCCATGAACATGTAAAGGTAGTATTGTCCTGATCCTCAACATCAACTCTGATTTGATTATATCCACTAAATCCATCCAGGAAGGAAAAGTACTGCTTACTTGAAAGGTTGTCTAGGACTTGATCTATGAATGGTAAGGGAAAATAATCTCTCAGTGTGGCTTTGTTTAGTTCCCTATAGTCAACACAAATTATCCATTTTCCATTATTTTTAGGAACAATTACAAGAGGATACACCCACTGACTATCTGAGATAGGGTAGATAAAACCTACTTGTAATAGTTTTTCAATTTCTTGCTTGACTATATCTCTTAAGGCTGGATTAATCCTTCTCTGAGGTTGCCTAACTGGTCTAATGTCTTCAGTATAGATGTGATGAGTTCAAATACTTGGATGGATTCATTTCATATCTTTGTAGTCCCAAACAAAACCTCTAGTATGATTTTTCAAAACATCAAACAATTTAGCTTCTTCATCATTCTTCAACCATTTGTTTATGTTCAAAATCTTACCTGGTTCAATCTTAACATGTTTGGTTCCAATGTGTGATGAACTAATTTTTTGAAAGGGTTCCATTAAGGTATTTAGTGGACATGCATGTGGCAATAACATATGATATGTAGCAACATTTCTAAAAGTTACTTGAGACAAAATATTGGAAAAAAGAACAGTAGGCAGAGTTATGATACTTATCTTGTTGTAGGTCAAACTCCTCGTCACTGTTGCTTTCCAAAAATTCTTCACCATTTCTTGATATCTTAGAAATTGAAGCTACTGATTCTTCCTCCCCCCAAGATAAATTTCATTCCTTTGGAGTGAAATTATGTACAGTCACAGGGAATTGTTGTTTTTGGTTTCAGAACTAAATGTGATGGTTCTGGAACTAAATTTGTAGGTTCTAGAACTAAGTTCGTAGGTTCCATAACTATTCCCGATTGATCCAAGGAAAATTGGTGTTCATTCAATGGTTGATCAATTATATCTTCTACCTCGCGTACGTGATCCTGAAATGTGATCATGTCTAAAGAAGACAAGTTTTGCTTATTAGTATCATGAGCATCAACCCACAATTGTTCTTGATTATCAATAGAAGGTTGTGCAGAAGGATATGAGGAGATTTGCTTAGAATTCTTACCATTTGAGATATTCATATCACCTAATCTACAATCAATTAAAGTAGCAACTGTAGCTAACCATGGTTTGCCCAAAATAATGGGATAACAAAGTGTTTTACCTTTTGGCTGCAATATAAGGAAATCAACTAGATATTCCCATGACTCCACCATAACTGCTACATCTTCAATAACTCCTTCTGGTTTTGCTACAGACTGATATGCCATCTGCAATATGGTGTTAGTAGGTTGTATACCTGTTAATGGTAATGTTTTCAAAGTGTCCATTGTCATCACATTTATAGTCACTCCCAAATCAACCAAAACATTTTGTATATCTTTATTCCCTATAGAGACAAAAGTAACAGGACTTCCAGGATCTTCGTATTTGGGAAGTAAAATTTTTTCTGCTAATAAATCAACAAGTTTCCCATCTACCTTAATAGTCATGGGTTATTGCTTCTTCCTTACAGGTATTTTTAAACATAGAATTTTGATTAAATTGTTCAATTCTGGTATGTCCTTAATTGCTTGTAACAAAGGTATTTCAATATTGAATTTCCTTAGTTCCTGTACCAACTCAGATTCCTTAGTTTTGGCTTCTTTAAATCTCTCTGGAAATGGAGTCTCACTAGTCTTGCTATCTAGCTCCTTATCTTTTTCTTTTTCATCCTTCTTAGGAACAACCGTACTAGGGGTTTCAATTTCTTCTATCATCTCAATGATTATAACAGGTGGACTGCTATTATTTTTCTAGATCTAGTTTGAATATCCTTAAAATCCATGGCATTCAGATCAATTGATTTTTCTAGTTCTTTTCCATAGACAAGAGTTATTTGTTTATTTCTTGGGTTTGCTACTGGACCGTGCAGGTATTTGGGTTTGGACCACATTTTCATTTTGTGAATTTTGTGCTGGGGAACCTATTATGGCTTGTTGATTCTGATTGGGATATGTCCTTCCTTGAACATAATTATTATGGCTCCACCTAGGTTATGACCAAGCATTCGGGTTTCCTTGACCATACCATGGTTGTTGGTGTCCTTAGGCGTACCAATATTGACTTTCCCAATCTTGAGGATTCCATGTTGGTTGAGGTGCCCAAGGTGGTTGTCCCCAATTTTGTGGCACTTTCTGAACTTCCCATGGCATCATCCAGGGGCTATGAACTGACCTGGGCATGAACTGCCCTTGGCTAGGTTGTCTCTGGAAAAAATTTACTTCTTCTGATGTGGATGGAATGTTGCTTTGTTTAAGCTGATTTTTAATAAATGGAAGAAGAGAACATGCATTACTATCATGTTCCCTAGATTCACAGATAAGACAAATTTCTGTTTTATCCAAGGGACAATCTCTTATTACATGCTTCTTTCTGCATCTAGGACAATATATAGCTAATGGTTCATTTTTACCTTTTGATTTAGCTTGCAATCCATCCATGGTGGATGTTAATTGAACTAAAATATCTGTTTTGAAATTTGCCAATTCATCCATTAGTTTGTTCATATCAGGATTTAAATTTTTAACTTTTTTTTTCCTTTTCTAGGTCCACCCCTTGTTCGTGAATAACTTCTACAAATGTCTTTAATATCATTAATTCTTATTTGAAAAATATTTCCACCTCCCATCAAATCAAGTGCCTCCCTTGATTCATCATCCAAACCTTTAAGAAAAATGGTTTTGTTTAACTCTTCTTGTAGTAAAAATCCACATCTTTTTCTCACAAAGAGGAATCTATCTAAATAATCTTCCATATTCTCATCCTGCTTCTACTTGATTTTGAAAAATTCTTCCTTCCTATTCCTCCATCTATAGTAATCTTGATACTTATCTAGGAAGGCAACTTCCATTTGTGCCCAAGTGGTAATAGAATTAGATGGTAATCCCATAAACCACCTCATTGTTGCATCCTTTAGGGTAGATGGAAATAACTTGAGTTTTTGATTATTTGTTTTGTAATCATAAGTTTGACACATTACTTTAAATTAAAACAAAAATTGGTCAGGGTCTTAAGATGACATCCCTCTAAACATGGCTAAATGTGAAGGTGAAATATTTTTCATAGGTGTATCATCATCATCCAATTGAATTGGATAAGCAAAGGTCTTATCAGGTTCTCTTTCAGCTTCTTGTTCCATTTCTATAGTACCTTATAGAATTTTATCCCAATCAATATGGTATGTAATTTGTCTTGGGGAAGGTGAAAAATCAGGAGTAAGAGGTTGACTACTCAATTGTGAATCAAAAATTTCTCTAAATAGGTCTTGAGATATGATATTTTTTCTAAAGGTTCTACTTCCTTATGATGATTGATTTAAGAATTCAAACGGTTGCAATTCTACTTCGTGCCTAACAAGGGACAATGGTGCTTCTAATTCTTGATCAACTTCCTTATTTGATCGAGAAGATGATGATTCTTCTTCGGATATTTTTGGTAGGAATCGACCCTTGGAGTCTCTTGGTCTACTCATAAATTTTAAGATGACGTAGGGAAGATCCTGCGATTACTAGATGTATGATTGATGCTATTGTTGACACCTAATTATATAATTCTAACTATTGGGTCCCCAAAAATGACGCCAAAAATGATGGGTGTCCTTATTCCCTTCATTTAATCAACTCTTTGTTGATGTCATATTCAAACCAGGGGTGGTGTCTGAAGCTATATGCAATAAGAGATCTTAGTGATCTAGTAATTGACTGTAGGTATTTATTTCATTTTTTATATATTTTCTAGGGGATTTTCTCAATGTCTTGAGGATTTCTTGGCCAAAACCTTATTGAAATCAACTATGAAAACTTTCTGGAAGTAAACATTCTCTGCAGAAATAAATTGCTAGAAATAAACACACATTTTGTAGAATGGAATAGATTTTTGTAAGTAAACACACTTGCTTGGTAAATAAACACACAATTTGAGAATGTTGAAATTTTACTGCAAAGAAAGAAGAATCTAATCTAGAACATGTACATGACAGATTTCAACTTGAGTAATCAAAAGCATTTACAAAATTAATAGATCTATACTATTTGTTCTAAAAATATAAATACCAATAAAATGAAAATCTTGGTTCTCGGAAGAGTGGGCCCTTGCTCCACCTTGAAACAGGATTTGACAACTTAATATACTCTCAAAATAGAAATGGCTATTTTATTGATAAAATGTTCTGGATTACAAAAATGTACCATCTCTTTCTATCTCTCTGTGCCTTTATCTATGTATACATATATCTCTCTATTACTATCTATCTACAGGTCTGCATATATATACTTCTTCCACAGGTGTATTTACAACCATAACTGTCCTACCGATTCAGATAGAACCGAATCATGCCCAAAATAGATGTTGAATTGGATCATGGCTAGACGTACTATTGTATGATAGTTATCACTGGATCTACGAGTATGAAGAATCATAAATCTTCTAATATGGTCATGATTGAAAGGATCATTGACTGCTAAATCATCCGATGTTGTTGGAATAAATAAATTATCATCAATTCCGGAACTTTAGAGAAGTTTCAGAACTAAAGGAAATCGTTCCAGATCTAACTGTGAGGGTTCTGAAGCTACATGCAGGAGTTCCAAAACTAAGTGAAAGTTCCAGAACTAAGTGATGGAGTTCTGGAACTAAGTCCGAAAGTTCCAGAACTAAGTGATAGAGCTCGTAACTGCATAATGGAGTTCCAGAACTAAGTCTGGAAGTTATGAAACTGAGATGTATTGAAACATATGCTTCTAAAAACATGCCGACCACTTCATACTTTGTTCTTTCGACTGATTACAACATGTTTTATTACAAAACTAAATTTCCAAAGAACTTACTTAGGAATTACAAAGTTTTTAAACGTTAGAACTAAAATCAACAAAATATGGACAATTACATCTTAACTTATATTAGATTAAACAAAAGTCACAAAATGTAATCAATCTTGATAAAAAAGGAGAGTAAAATAAGATCATTTATTGTACATTAACGAGACATATTTTGGCCTCATCAGCAGGAGTGGGACTATGCTATATGGCACAAGGACATATATTGTGGAGATCAGGATGCTTATAGGGATGCCTTTGGATAGGAGAGTAGGGAATAGTGACACACAGAGTGGATTGCATGTGACAGGGGCAACTGTGGGGCTGATTGCATCAGGGAGAGTAGGAAAAATGCGGCCTCTGAGGATAGTATCATGCCGATAGTATCAGGAAGTCATAACATAGGCTCAATATTATGAGGACATGGTGATGTAAGACTGACCAGGCTCTGTGCATTATATTGATTATATAGCTAGATAAAGAACAAAGCAAGGACCAGGTCGGAGGTCAAGTCAATCCACAACATTAGGTAGTACAACTAGCATTTGACAACCTCCTCCATTAGGGGACGGTACATACAGTTTTGCATAGTGCCTATAGATATGTATATATGTATGTTAGCGATTTTTTTATGATGACCTTGCATGATCACAATTTTGATATATGTATAGATGATCAATTCATTTTTGATAGCTAGTTATATACATGATGTAGACATTTGATGATATATGATTACGAGCCCATGGATGTGATCTTGATGATGTATATGATATTGACAAATGGTTTATTATTTTTGAGATGTTGATGATGTAGTTTGATGAAATTTATTTGGTATATGGTAGATTATGATGATGGTTTAGATGATGGATTATGGTTTTAGATGGTGTGTGTATTATGATTTCTAGATGGTTAAAATGTGATGTTATTTCTTTTTTATGTTGATGATATATGCAACTATGTATTTATGTTAGTTGATGATGATCATGTTTATTTTTGTGACTAGATTAACGATGCATGTGGATTTATGTGATGAAATGATGTAATTTCTTATGATGTATGATGATGATGTTATTATATTATGACGTTAAGAATGTTTAATGCGTGATTGGTTATTATGATGGTCTATGATGTGTTGATTTACTTTATTATGGATGGTGTATGATGACGATGATGTATATTTTGATGTTTTCATGTTTATGATGGTATTATATTAATGGTGATGAGATGATATTCATGACATGTTTATGACATGCATATGAGTGATGGTAATATGATTAGTTGTTAAATTGATGTATATGTGTTAGGTATGTTGATTCATGGATGGAAATATAATTTAATGTAACACATGGTATGTACAATGGAAATGGATAGTGAGTTTTGAACAAATATTTACAATATAACCATTACGCTGATCATGTCAGAATGGCCGAGAGAAGGAGAGCGAGAAGACATGAGCAATGATAGATGAAAAAGGGGGGGTGGATGGAGAGAAATTAAGGCCTTAGGATCTTGCAAGGTTTGCACTTCTCAGTAGTTGTGTAAGATTCCTAGATATCTACTTCCTAGGGGAGATAGTATGAGTAATGCAACCTAATTTGGGATTGGGAGAGATGTTCCCATTCATGACAGATCCGATGTGGCATAGAGAGGATCAGAAGAAATCTAGATCTAGATAGTGGATAGGGTAGTTTAGGATGAAAATTGTGGATAGGGATATGAGGGATGGAAAAAGGAGTAGTGTGCCCCTAGTGTTCATAAACTATGAGTTATAGAGTGCTAGTAGACAAATGATTGGATTAGATTTTGCCATAGTGTCGGAAATCGGTTTTCAGCATAGTACTTGCCCAAGGTGTCACTGAAGTGGTTTTTACCATTGGATGGATTTTTTTAATAAATACATATAGACATGGAGCGTTAGGAACTTAGGCATAGAAGCGACGAATATGCATGATGTTCATGGGCTCATCCAACTCGTCTCCATCTAGAGTAGCAAGCTTATAAGCACTTGAGCTGAATTTAACGATGACTACATATGGTCCAAGCCAATTTGGTTCAAACTTACCCTTCTTTTCACGATTAGCGTTAGTGTTGCATTGATTTTCCTTGAGGACTAGGTCACCGACTTCAAATTCACGGTCTTTTACATGTTCTCTATAATGGTGGTGAAGGTAGTTTTGATAGGCTTTGAGGTGATCTAGGGCTTAGAGTCATTTCTCATTGAGGAGCTTGAGCTCTTGTAGGTGATGGATGCGGTAGTCTTCATCATTGATGAGGTGTTGGAGAGAAATGCATAGGGATGGGATTTCGATCTCAACAAGAAAAATTACTTCGGTGCCAAAGAAAAGAGAATATGGAGTGGCGTTGATGGGAGTGTGGATGGATGTGCAATAGGCCCATAAGGAAGGATATATTTGCGTATCCCAATCACGTCCTGCTTGATAGACTATTTTACCAAGGATGCGCTTTAGCATCTTATTGGATGCTTTAGATTGGACATTGCCTTGTGGATAATATGGGGTGGAAACTTTTAGCTTGATGTGGAATTTTTCACAAAGTTCATAGACGTCCTGATTTTTAAAGGATGTACCATTTTCCATGATTAGTGTGGATGGAACACCATAGCGGTAGATGATGTGGTTAAGGATGAATTTGGATATTTCCTTGCCTTTGACATAAGTGAGTGACATGGCTTCGACCCACTTTGTGAAGTATTATGTAGTTGTGATAATGAATTTATGACCATTAGATGAAGTGGGATTTAATTTAGACCCCATGAAATCTAGACCCCAGGTAAAAAAGGGTCATGGGGTTGTAATGGGTTCTAAGGCTTGTGATGAGTTCCATCAATGCATGGATCTCCAAGGAGGTCAGCATGCTTTTGGATACGAGGGAAAGGACACATTTATGGACATAGTAGCATGCATGCCAAGAAGGGAGGTTTTTCCATGTTTGGCCAATAATATCGATAGGGAGGTGCACAGAAGCTGGGGATTTTTTGGAGAGAGGGCCAGACCACTGGTGTGGGCACCGCAAGTCCCTGCGTGAACTTCCTGGTTACTAAAGTGTTGATTCAGTATCTTAAGAAGTTAAGCAATAGAGCAGATTTTTTTCATTTGTGGATTCAAAGCAAAACAGGGGTAGTCTCAGGGTAGGATTGGTTATTTGAATAATTTTTGGTGGGAGATCAACAAGATGGATTGGAATGATTTCCAGATAGATATGAGGGAGACTTCACAAGGTGGAATGGATATCTCAATAATAGAAAGCTGTAAAAATAGTTAAAACATTCCTTCAACCAGAAGGTGGCATCAATGGAGGCCCAGACATGCACTTTTTCATGCAATCTTTGAGATTCTAGCAGAGGCTTGAGTTAGAAGACCCAATAAAACATCAAAATCTAAGATCAGTCATGCCTGGAGGTACACCTAGAGGCTTACAAAAAATCTCTAGGTAGATGAAAAGCCATGATTTTAAATGATTTATTTTTCCCAGATGGGAGCTCTTTTGGTATCCAAATGAAATTGCATATGCTCACTAAACTATCAAAAGGATTGAGATCTATGTGATTCGAAAGAGATTTTGATAGGGATATGTAATAGGAACAAGAAAAACTACTCGCAGACATTCTGAAATGTGAAATAAACACAAAATTGTAGCTAGAGATTTAACATCAAATTAACTCAAAATTTGTTACTCGGGATTCATTAGCAGGAGAGAGTGGATTTAATACAATCTCAAAGCTTGTTGATGGCTATACACTTGTAACCTAACTCATCCTAAATGAAAATGCCTTTCAACCAGAGGAACCTATTTTGTTAACCTCTGTTATTCAGAAGGAGACTCAAAGGATGACCCTTCTTTCTGCAAATATTTTATCTCGTGAAAATATGAACTCAACAGACCATTTCATAAGAGTATTGTCACTTGCAGATTATGGAGATTTTTCCCACTCAATTTCACCCCCAAAAGAGCTAAGAATATTCGAGGGACCTTTGCTTGAATACCTGATTTGTTTCAGACAGTGACTTTTAACAAATGGATTTTCAGATCCTTTTGTGAAATACAAAGCAAAACAGGGGTAGTTCAGGTGGACCATTGGTTATTGTGAACTGATCATGTTTCTGGTGGGCCCTCCACTAATGATTAGGATTCCACTTTTGCCACAACCTTTTAGAAATCCTTCTACAACAGGTGAAATGCACAACAACCATTGATCATGCACCCTTTATACTAGTATATCAGAGCCATCCACGTGTTTCCTTCGTGCAACTGCAGAAGGTGAGGCATCATATGGCAAGTCTCCAAACAAGCGCAGGCCTTCCACGTGTCACACAATCTTTGAGACTTCTAGCACGAAGTTGCTTGAAAAGTCTAAGAAGGGAAGGCCTGGTGGAAACATCAAAATCTAAGATCAGTCATGTCTGAGGTACACCTAGAGCGCATCTCCAAAAATAAAACTCTAGGGTCCAATAGATCCCTAAACATGTGCAGTCCCTCCATGCCATGAAAACATATAATATCATTCCCAGATTAACGCACCTTAGTGGGTAAAAACCTGGAAATTGCATATTTTCCCACATTAATACGGGATCCATTATCCTCCACTACCGAGATATTGGGATTTTAGTTTGCCATCTTTTCTTATACAGACATTTTGATACAAGATTGTAATGAGGCACTAGACTCAACAACTACTCGGAGGACAAAGTTTTTATGCACCAATTCGGGGAGATAAAAACACAAAATTGGACTAGAGATTTAACTGCAAATTAACTGAGGGATTTATCAAGGGATTCATGGTAGCAGGAGCAGAGTTATTTAAACAATCTCAGAGCTTGTTGATGAGCTACCAACACTTGTGACCTACTCAACATTGGATATGCTGAAAATATAACACAGAGGAAGCCTTAAAATGGTATCTCACTATTAGTTTTATCAAAGGAATCAATCTTATCATCCTTGGTGGTGTATTCATCATGAAAAATGAACTCCTGACCATTTATAAGAGTATTCTCATTGCATTTATACATTTTCCCCACTCAATTTCCCCCCCCAAAAGAGAAGAATATTCAAGGGACCTTTTCTTGTTACCAATTTGTTTCAGACAGTGACTTTTAACAAATTCAGATCCAAAATCTGTCATGGACCATTTGCGAACTGATCATGTTTCTTGGGCCCTCCACTAATGATTAGGATTCCATGCCACAACCTTTTGGAAATCCTTCTAAACAGGTGAAATGCACAGCAACCATTGATCATGCACCCTTTATACTTTATATCATAGCCATCCACGTGTCCTAGGGACTTTAGGAAGCTGCTTGAAAAGTCTAAGGGAAGGGAAGGCCCGGCAGAAACCTCCACGTGTCTCCCTGGCACATCTCCAAAAATAAAACTTAGGGGCCGGTCCCTAAACATGTGCGGTCCCTCCACGCCATGAAAACATATAATATCATTCTTAACGCACCTTAGTGGGTAAAAACCTAGAAAACATGTTTTCCCCATTAACACGGGATTCGTTGTCCTCCACTACCGGGATATTGGGATTTTAGTCTGCCATATTTTCTTATACAACAAACAAGCGTGGGGCACTAGACTCAACAAATGGAGGACAAAGTTTTTATGCACCAATTCGGGGAGATAAAAAACACGTGACAGAGGCTGCAAACTGAGGGATTTTCAAGGGAAAATGGTGCAAGATCAGAATGAGCACCAACATGACCTACTCAAATTGGATATACTGAAAATAGGCCTTAAAATTATCAACTATTATTTTATAATGAATCAATTTATCATCTTTGGTGGTGTATTCATCATTGACCTATTTAATGATTAGCTATGAATCAGCAAAGATGTTGAGATGCTTGATATTCCACTGAATAACCATTTTTAAACCAGAAAAAAGTGCTTCATATTCAACAATATTATTGGTACAAGAAAAAGCAAGCTGAAAAGCTTTAGGAATTAGGTCACCTCGAGGAGTAATAAACATGATACCAACTCCCGAACCATGATGTGTAAATGAGCCATCAAAGTGTAATGTCCATAGGTCTGTTCTACAATTTTACATATGGATTCATCCGGGAACCATGTGGTGAGTGGTGTAGTATCAAAAACTAGAGCTTCTGCTAACTAGTCAGCTAGTACTTGTCCTTTGATAGCTTTTTGAATAACATATTCAATGTCAAATTCTCTTAGAAGCATGATCCATTTAGGTATCTATCCTATGAGAGCCAATTTGGAAAGTAGATATTTAAGCATATCTACTTTAGCTATGAGCTTAGTAGTATTATTGAGCATGTAATGTCATAGCTTTTGAGAGGCAAATACCACAACAAGACATGCTTTTTCCATAGGGGTACAATTGAGCTCATATGTAATTAATGTTCAACTTAAATAATAGATGGCCCGTTCCTTTCCTTGACTATCATGTTGTGCTAGAAGGGCTCCGAAGGCATGTTGTGTAGCTAAGATATAAAGGAGAAGAGGTACTCCTGGAGTGGGAGGCACCAAAACATGAGGATTCATCAAATATTCCTTAAGCTTATCAAAAGAGGATTGAAATTCCTCATTCTAGTGAAATTTTGTTCCCTTTTTTAGCAAATGGTGGAATGGATGACATTTGTCACCCAACTATGATATGAATCTCCTGATAGCTTGACTATTTCCCTGTAGACTTTGTAACTGCTTGAGATTTTTAGGTGGAGGCATTTTAATTACATCTTTGCCTTTATCTAGATCAATTTCAATTCCATGTCTAGAGATGATAAATGCTAGGAGCTTGCCCGACGTGATACCAGAAACAAATTTCTTGGGATTTAGAAGAAATTTATATTCTTGAAGGCATTCAAAAATTTAGAGGAGGACTGTGGGATGTTCCTCAGGAGTTTTAGATTTTCCCAAAATGTTGTCGATGTAGTCTTTAACTATATCATGCATCATATCATGAAAAATGACAATCATGACACGTTGATAAGTGGCTCTGGTGTTATTGAGTCTGAAGGGTATGACTTGATAAAAATATGTGCCCCAAGGTGTAGTAAAAGTTGTTTTATGTTGATCTTCTTCGGAAATTTTGATCTGATTACGACTGAAGAAACCGTCCATGAGAGATAAAATTTCATACCTAGCAATAGAGTTGACGATCATATCAATAATTGGCAGTGGGAAATCATCTTTAAGGCAAGCTTTATTGATGTCGTGGAAATCATTACAAATGAAAATTCCCCTAACCTTCTTTCCTATTGGGACAATATTGGAGATCCATTTAGAATAATCAATAGTCCAGATGAATTCGACATCAAACAACTTCTACAGTTCCTCTTTGACAAGCAATGTGACTTTTGGATGCATTTTTCTAAGTTTATATTTGACTGACCTTGGATCTTTACATACTACAAGATTATGAACCATGAGAGAAGGATCCAAAGCAGGCATATCCGCATAGGACCACACAAATATATCTAAAAATTCTTTGAGGAGCGTGGTAAATATGTCTTGTTATTTTATAAACAAAGATGTCTCCAGTTTAGGAATCTTGGGATCTTCTTTTGTGTCGATGTTGATATCGACGGTTTCCTCGATTACAGATGTTGATCCATATTGTAGAGGTTCAGGAGCAGGGAGAAGTTGATGGATGATTATATCATCTTTTGGATTTGTGGATTCTTGGAAGAATTCGGTGAGGGGATCTTCCTTGTCAAGGTGACAAGAGAAGGTGCGATGAGGGATACTAGAGTGAGGTGAAAGGGAAAGGGGATGATCCTGTGCTCTAAAGTAGGCATCAACGTTTAGACATACTTGGAAACCATTTTTATGATCCCCGGCTGGTAGATTGTCACGAGTTCCCATGAACTCTAAAATTGCTTCATCATTTTGAAATGAGTTAAGAGGAGGATGTTTCAACTGTGGGTCCCATTCAACGAGTTTTTGATAGGTGAGGGTGATGTCAATGGTAAGAATAATGGTGTCAAGGAAAAGGTTAGTGTTGGTGAGGTATTCGTATTGGTTATAAATGAAACTCGTATCAATGTTGTCAATGACCTCCTCAATGGTATTAGAAGTATCACTCAGGTCATCACAAATGCTTTCACTAGGTGGTTACTATCCCATTCCACATCTATCAAGGTTGGGAATAACAGTAGGGGGTCCAAGGATTCCTTGCTTGTAGTGACCTAGTCCTTGTCTAGAGTATCCCATATGGGTCATTATCCTTTTATGAAATGTATATTGATTATTTGAACAATAAGAAGGTATTGAATTGTCAATAAGCCATGAGGAATCAAATGTCTCAAGGTACTCAATAACAAGATACCCGAAATGAATAAAAGTGGATGATCCCAACTCATATGTTTTTCATTTGTTTAAACAGACGTCGGTCCTACCGAGCCATTTGGGAGAAGGCGGTAGATGGTCAATGTTGAATGTTTGGTATTCTCCACTCCCTGTTGTTTTTAGCTTGAGTGGTGGTGTGGGTAGAAGGTGAGTAGATATGGGTGGAGTAGGTAACAGAGGTGCATATGATGAAGAGATGTAATGAGATGCAGATGGGAGACTATCAAGTGAGACATATGAAGTGGTGGATGATGAAGGTGATATTGTTGGTGTAGGTTTGGTGATAGGACAATAAGGTTCCTGATAACTTTCGACTTCCAATGCTTGGCAATATTGGAAGGGTTGAGTGTTTCCATGGAAAATAATTTATGTACCAGCATGCTCAAATTTGAGACATTAATGGAGCATGGATGGTATAACATTCATCTCATGAATCCAATTCCAACCAAGTAAGAGGTTATGCGGGAACTGGATATCTATCACATGGAAAAGAGTGGGGAGCATGACATGCCCAAAATTGATAGGTAAATAGATAGTGCCCATTGATCTATGCTTTGTGTCGGCATATGCTTTAATAGTGATTATATTTTGTTTCAGATCCAAGTCACTATAACCCAATCGATGAATGATATTTAGGGTACAAATATTAACGAATGATCCATTATCTATTAGGACTCTTTTAACACGAACACTGTCAAGAATGACTTTGATGTAAAGAGGAAAGTTGTGGGTAGGGTCGTGTGGTGGCAAGTCCTGTTAAGTAAAAGTGAGTGGGATTGTTGGATATGGATAGCGATTAGCAACAAGGGTTTGAAATTGTGTAGGATCGATATCAGTGGGAATGTGTTCTCTGGAGGGCATGGTATAAAATGTCTTTATGGATGGATGAAGTCTTGAGAAGGTCCATGATGGATATTTTCTTAGAAGTCTTCTCAATTTTTTTGATGATATTATATTGTACTTGTGGTCTTGGATTGGAAGATAATGGAGTGGCTCCTTAGACCATCACATGGTTCCTGTGAGTAGTGACAACACATTGGGGATTCTACGAAGGGATTTTTATTTTAATGGTGGCTACTTGAAGGGGAGAATGGTGAATATTTCCAATAAGCGATGTTATAAGGAGGGTGTACGCGATGGTAATTAATATGGTTGGAGCGATGAGTTAAGGATTCAATTTTTCTTCCAGACTTCTATTGTCCTTGATTAGAGGCATGGATTTGACCATGATTAGAAAGGGGATTTTGATATATCCCAAGCTTCTAATTTTGGGAGGAGGTGGAAGAATTATCCTCTATTTCAATATCACCTTGGTCAATAAGGTCTTAAATGTAATTCTTCAATTTCATACAACGATGTGTGGCATGACCCTTTATTTTATGGAACTTGTAATATTCATTTTTTTGAACCATGAAGGTTTGGTTCTGGACTCATCAATGGGTTGTGTTTGCGGAAAAGCAACTATGTTGGCGGTAATTAATTTATCAAGGATTAATTCCATATATTCACCAAGGGGGTATATGTTCATCATCTAGAATCTTGAGTGTGAAAGGAACGATAAGAATATTGTTCCAAGCCGCGATCTCAGATGATAATAGAATTCCACATTAGATTTACAAAATAAAAGAGCTAAAATACCATATACGGAAATCCATCATAATCCATAATGTTGAATACATTAAAATATAATGACTTAAATTATTCAATAATAAAGATGTACATATAGGAGAAGGGAAGTGAAACCACTACCTAAATTAGTGGTGAATAAATCCCACTAACTTATACTGGTAGTTAAGTTAACTCCAGAAGACTAGTAAGCTAACTACACATAACTGAGAAGCTAACTCAACACAACTAGTAAGCTAACTCCACACAACTAGTACACCTAAGCAAGCTAACCTAACACATGTAGGGCTAACACAAGTGTAATAATTATCCTAATAAATAAAAGGATAAATAATAACATACACTAACACCCTCCCGTAAGCATAGCTTAGGTGGGAAAAAAATAAGGTGGGTCCTGACAACAAGCCCTGATAAAGTACCCACGTACAATAATTGAGAAAATTTAACACCGCAAGGTACCCAAAACTAGTAATAAAAAAGTAGAGAGAGAAAAGTCCCACCGCAAGATATCCTAAGAAGCTTGGATCCAAAAAAGCATACAATGCTGAAGAAGTTTGGGTGCGCACTGTGGTCTGAATCCACTGCTCGATCATATAACTCAAAAAAAACTGATACTGGGCTTCACTAGAATAACTTCATGTAAGGATATTGTCAATGGAGTGATGTCGAAAGTGCAAAAAAATACCAAACATAATTTGATCAACTGCTACAAATAGGTGTGCCACAATCCAAGAACAACCAAGGCAATAAGGCAAGGACACAATATCCAAATAGGAGTGTCACGATCTAAGAAAATCCAAGGTAACAAGGCAAGGACACAAAATATGAAGAAGCAAGATCAACTGCTACAAATAGGTGTGTTACGATCCAAGAACAATAACCAAGGAACCAATGCAAGGTGTAATGCCCCGTTCGATGATTCCCCCAGTTATTGACATGATGACCCTTTTGCTAAGCATGGGAGGGTTGTGTGCATGCTCTTGTTGACCGTTGTCGACTTTGTCCTTTTTACAGTGAAGATTTTGCACCCTCCCTCTCCTTCTTGCCTTTTCAGGTCATTGTAGGCACCCCAAACGGTGGACCTGGTAGCGTCATGGATGATTATCCGGTTAAAGAAAAATCTAGTTCTCGCTTCTTCGAGTCTGCCTGGTCATCGCCATTAATATGATTAATAATTATTATCATTATTTTAGCTGTAAAAATCATAAAAATAATGTTTATAATAATATTATAATTTATATTGTCGATTTGTGTTTATTATTATTTTACTCAGTGTTACGGGCTATGGTTAATAAATTTGTGTGCAGTAAAAATAATAATAATAATGACATTATTATTATTATTTTGTATGTCGATCGACGATTTTGTTTTATTATCTTCTATCATCTAATGTTATCAACATTAATATTATTTATCCTTATGTTATTTTATTTTATCGTCCCGATCGATCGATCCTCGATTCACGTAAAAGGAGAGCCTATTTGTTGGTGTTCCATTGTTGCAGATGTGGGATGCATGTTTTATTTAGTTAAAACAAACAGAAATAAATAAAATAAAAGAATTAAAATTATAAAAGCCCGTGTTTTTATGGGGCGGTTTAGGGCAAAAGGGCGCTAGGGCTCCTTATGGGATTTTCCTTCCTTTTGTTTTGTTTTTGTTTCATCTTTTTGGTTTTGAATGTGGGGAGAAGCCGCTGCCATAGAGGGAGGGAGGAAGCTCCAGTTTGTTCTACACACCCACCTGAGGTTGAAGAAGGCGTGAAGGAGGAGGGTTTTTGTCTGAGACTGTTTTTCCAAGGGTGTTGGCAGTTTTGTATGCTATGTGGATGCAATCAGAAGTGGTTTAATGGAATGCAATGTTGTTGGGTTCAAAATGAAAGCTTTTAATCATGTTTGGGTGGCCAACTCATGCCCAATGGAGTTTGATATAGCCAAGGATGCACAAAAACGTGGCTGTGCACAAAAAACACCTCAAGGAGATGTGTTCTCTTGGTCAGTTGCACAAAAACATGGTTATGCACAAAAAATGCCTCAAGGAGATGTGTTCTCTTAGTTAATTGCTCAAAAAACATGGACAACTTTAAAAAAATGCCAAGCTACTTTAAAAATGCCCCTTACAGATGTAGTTTCATGGACAACGATGATTAAAAATGGATTTGTTGAAAAGGCATGGGAACTGTTTGATAAAATGCCTCAACCAAATCTTGTGTCATGGAATGTGCTGATTATAGAATATGCTCAAAATGGGCTTGCTGAGAAAGCCTTGGAGGCTTTCAATCAAATGCAACTGGTAGGTGTAAAGCCAAACTTGGTAACCTTTGCTAGCATCCTTCCATCCTATGGCAAAATTGGTGCTTTCGAACTGGTAATGGAAATCCATCAAAAAAATAATCAAAAATGGATTTTTGTTAGATGTTGTTATTGGGACTGCTCTCATAGAAATGTATACAAAATGTGGAAGTATACAAAATGCACACAAGTTGTTTAACAATATGACTCAGAGAAATGCGGTCTCATGGAATGCCATGATTTTAGGATATGCACATAATGGGAAACTTATCCTGTTGGAAAAACTTCAAGTGATCGAGAAGTTTACGTGACGTTGTGGAGGTTAGATTGAGGCTTGTGAACTGGTTGATGAAGTACCCAAGCAAGATGTTGAACCGAAGCCTGCGGTTTTGACCGACTCCGTCCCTTCCAGGCATGGTTCATCTTCCCTTACCTCTCATAATTTTCTTGTTTTAGTTCTCTTTTGCAAATTAATAGAATATTAAAATATTAGGATTTTAATACAGTTAAATGTTTATATCAACTCATGCCAAACAATAAAATGTCGTGTCGTAACTCACGAAGTCAAAATAACTCGTCAAAATTAAACCATGAACTTCCATCCTCATTCTGAGGTGATTTAGAAAACTTCCTACCCAACTAAATCGCTACAACATTGTTTTATCAACCAGACAAAATTGACTTTCTAGTAATAACGTTGATCATCACTCAGTTTAAATAGTTAATTTTTACATTTTTTGGGAAACTCATTAAGTACCCTTCGTTACTCTGAAAATGAGATGTTAAGCATGATTCATGTTCCTTGTTATGTGAGGAGTCACCTGGACCTTTGGATTGACCCCGAACAAACATTTGTGATATTTTTGACGCTCTTATAGGAGCCCTGTTACACTGGTTTACAGCAGTAGAAAGTTGTTAAATTTAGAAAGTTAGCTTTCGTTTTGAACCGCCATTTGAAACCTGGACAGAGGAAGTATTATCTGTTTTTGCAAACCTCTAGCGTTCTTACTAGACAATTGCATGGTACTTTCAGTTTAGGGAAAAACAATTTTTTGGATAGTTTGGCAAAGCCATTTTGTAGGCCTCCGGTTGTAGTTTGACGAGGTCAAACTGGACCAATTTCGACTTGTTGCTCCAGAAAACTTATCGCCGTTTGAAAATAGTTTTCTAGTTCTCCGTCTCGTTGACTCTGATGAAATCTCCTTATATAGGGGAACTTGTAGGAATTGTCTCATTACGTGTGCATCCACTGAACGTCAGTTTTGGACGTGGTTTTTCAAGCCCTCGAGCTAACTTTTGTTTATTTTGCACTGGGCCAACTATGACCAATGGCCCCAGAAAACTAGCCGCCAAATACAAACTGTTCACTTTTTCCCGATTCCGTCTGTTGCTATGAACTCTTGGTATATCTAGGGACGCGTAGAAAGTTAATTTTGGTGTGCGTTCTCATCGGAAGATAACTTTTGGAAGCGGTTTCTTAGCTTCCAAGCTTCTTTTGAACGTTTTGTAGCTAGTAAGAAAATGTAAAAATAGGAAGTTGCGGGACCTCATAGGGTTGCCAAAACACCCTGGAAACTTTTAACACATGCAAATAACTGTTTAAAACTCTCTAGTGTAACTTGTTGTGTGAAATAGAACTTTTGACAAAATGGTGTTTTCTCTCTCTTCCCTTCTCTTTCTCTCTCCTAGGTTACAAAATGAAGTAAAATTGAAATGTAATGAATGCATGCCTTCAAGCCTTTTTTTTAGTACAAATTGTAAATTATTATCATATGTAAATGGGAAACTGAAAAATGATAATTATGTTAGATTAGGGTGGATGCCATGCTAGCGAATTATCACTGATATCATGCTCACGTGGTTTTGTAGGATGAAAGAATGACGAAAAAAAGGCGATGTGTAATTCATTTATTTATCTTTGTAATTTATATAGTTCATTGCTAAATGAATAAATGTATAATGTAGTCCTAAGTTTCAGAAGGTTATATTTGATAAATTGTTGTTGTGTATGAGATGTTGGTTTCAAAGGACATCTAGGAAATGTGCATTTAATCTTAGGTCCAATCTTGATTTATAGTACACATGGTAAAAGGGTTGATATTTATATAAGGTAAATGAATTTGAAGTAATAGCTTGTAGTGCATATTCAGTGTTCAATAAATGATTAACACGTCATCTTGTGTTTTCATACTTTGTAAATGTAATAAAGAGAATTTAATCGAAACACTCTACCTTTGTATAATATCAGAGCATAACTTGTTTTTCATGTGTGATACTCCTTACCGTAGAAGGCATTGAAAACCATAGAGTGAACTTAAACCCTGCACTTGATGGAACCTCCTAGTTTTGAGTAAATCAGAACCCAAGAATGAGCTTATCATCTTAGTCAGTATGTTTAGTGACATTGTCTTAAACCCGTCTGATAGGAGTGACACAGTCAAACTTTTCTTGGAGTGTGTAGAGCTAACTCCTCCTTCATATCCTAGTGGACTACCTTGTCTACCAAAGGTAGTTTTAAAATTAATATTCTTCATCGAATGAGATCCCCGTTGGATCCAAACGACATAGATGGAGGTTGTGACTTAGTTGTACTAGGCCTTAAACTCTTGTTAACGAACCCCTTAGCTCCGCTCAGCCAAATGTGTTACCTTGGTTTCTCTCAACATAATACCTTGGCCCTTTCTGAAGGTGGTTTAGCATTAATTTGTCCTCTCGCTTAAACCTCATTTATAGTTGAGGGATAGACCCTTAGGTGAAGTTGGAATTAATCTAAAACTCAGTTAATTCGGATGCTATCTTGGGTTCGTGTGTAGCTACAAGTCTTCTAATTTTCTATGTCTTCAATAGGTTAGGCAAACAGTTTGTAACTCCTTGTACAAGACAAGGCTAAAAATAAGACCATCATGTGACATAGAAAATAAAGCATATAAGAGTAACAACGAGAATTGAGGTTAGGGATACTGCCACTCTTAGAGACCTTATATCTTGATTAAAAATACTCTTTTGTTTCAAAGAATATGAATTTCCTTGGTGTGTTCAACCTTCAAGAAAACAAAATACATATATAAAACAAAATGGAATTTCACAAGTCATTGAATTAGAATAACTATAGTAGGGAAATATCTCTGTACTGTGATCGAGGAATGTTTTGTGGTAAAAATCTATCTTGTATTTTAAACCTCCGTTAAATCCTAATATCACTATATGGACATCAAGTCACTTTCACATGGGTTGTAAGAATAAGAAGGTAGACATTGAATATATGCTCGAGAAGAAGATTCTTAACATAAGGACAAAATAATTAAGTATGTTACATGCTTCTGAATTATGACAAATAAGAATGCAAGTTATGGAAACTTTTGTAAAGAATAAGAAACCAACTTAAAAGGGGTGAGTGATAATTTAACCACGGTATGAACTTAGAATCTGTAGGTGGACAAACGAGGAATTTATCCTTGCTCAATAAGGTTCTTGGAATGTTAATCGTAAACTAAAATACAATTAAAGAAAATATGTGTTGTGGGTTTTCCCATCCTTGAGTCTTCTTTTTGTGGTTAGGGGCATTGCTAGTATTTGTTCATTGGGAAAAGTATGGCATTGACATACCTATGTTGTCCTCTTGTATCTATGTGAGTCGATGGCTTATGTGATTTCCATATGTGAGTCGAGTCTCTGTACTTAGAGCCCATGTTGTGTTGTGTGTAGTAAGCAATGTAAGTCAAAAAAAAAATTGTCCTGGTATTTTACTGTTGACATTGTGTGTGTAAAATGTGGCCTCTACACAAGGACAAGAGATCCAAATAAATAGGAGTGTCACGATCCAAGAAAAGCCAAGGTAACAAGGAAAGGAAATGAAAATCAAAGAAGCAGTATTAACATGTAACAATGCAAGGACACAAAACCCAAAGAATCGATATCAACACCACACCCTCTCATATCTGTATGAGTTGTTAAAATCAACTACTCAAAAACTAACAAACTAACTCTGGGCTTCATCATAATAGCTCCCCCACAAGAGAGACTCTCAACATGCCAACAAAAAGTGTCAAAAATACAGATCCAAAATATCTCAACAAACAAGAGAGAGACAAATGTATACACCCATGGATATAAGAATGTAACATGCAAAAGTTTATGATGTCGGGCTCAACCGAAATTGTGTCCAAAAGTGATTACAACACCCTTCCAAATTTGGCACTTTATAATTGAGTGCACGTAAATATTACAATGAGTAAAAGTACATTTTTCATTTTAAATATGCGTATTAAAATTTCACCAATGTATAGATCTCAAAAAAATACACAATTTCAAAAAAAAGATCACCTTAATCTGAGCTACGGATCAAAAGTTATGAGCTTTAGAAGGTTTTTCTATTAAAATAATATTTTAATGTTGATGTTTTTTTAAAATGTACACATGAAATCCAAATGTCCAAAGGGTAAAAGAGTGCATCCACATGATCCAGGCTTGCGACCAAAGGATAAAATCCTGTGCCCAAAACCTAAATGTCTAGAGGGTAAATCATTGCATCCAGAGGGTACACGTCTATATCTAATGGATAAAAGAATGCACCTAGATGGTAAAAATATGTGTCTAATGGATAAAAGACTGCATCCAAAACAAAAATATCTAGATGGTAAAAGAATGCATCTGAAAGGTACACACTTATATCCAATGGATAAAAGAATGCACTGAGAGGGTAAGATCAACGTCCAGTGGATAAAAGATTGCATCCAAAAACAAAAATATCCAGAGGGTAAAATAATGCATCCAGAAGGTACACACTTATATCCAATAGATAAAAGAATACACCCATAGGGTACATATCTGTGTCTAGATTTGACTGTCTCAAAACATGGTAGAGTTTACAATCGATTATATGGTTTTGGCACCTTCCAAATCCAATGGCACACTCCATTTTGCATAAAAATATATGGTGCAGAAAAGTGCTAACAAATTTCGAATACATGAAAATAATAAACCCTTGCTTGCAAAGAAGAACTTACAGATGGATGTCTATATCATCTATCGCTCTGATACCATTAAAGGAATAATAAGAAGATTGTTCCAAGCCATGATCTAAGATGATAATAACACACCACATTAGATTTGTAAAATAGAAGAGCTAAAATACCATATACGAAAATACATCATAATCTATAATGCTCAATATATTACAATACAATGAATTAAATTACTCAATAAGAAAGATGTTCATATAGGAGGAATGAAATATAACTAATATCTAAATCAATGGTAAAGAAATCCCACTAACTGATACTGGTAGTTAAGTTAACTCCAAAAGACTAGTAAGCTAACTCCACATAACTAAGAAGCTAACGCAACACAACTAGTAAGCTAACTCCACATAACTAGTACACCTAAGCAAGCTAACCAAATAAGTGTAGGGCTAACACAAGTGTAGGAATTATTCTAATAAATAAATAAAAGGATAAATAATAACCTACACTAACAGAGTAGAACGGGTTTATCCTTTAGGGATGGATATAACGGCTATGGTATGGACGTGTTGGACATTTTTGGTGTTTATTACTCCGCCGCCAACAACATTCTTATTCTTATTAAAATACTTAGGTTTCTCATATGTAGAGGATTGGTTGGATTGGCTATGATTTTCACAGGAATATGTCTTAATAAATCCTTTTGCGACAAGGGCTCTCTCGATTTGCAGTCCTTTTTCAATGATGTGATCAAATGTGTTTGCACAATGGACTTGCAAATGAAATGTTGATTCCTATTTAAGGTTGGACATGAAGAGGGTAACTAGTTGTTTCTCAGGTATGGGCCACAAAATATGACTAGCAAGGGCTCGCCATCATTGTAAGGAAGGATGAGAAACTTTCACCTTTTTGCTGCTTAGTATTGCACAAATCAATCATCGTGACATCATGCTCTACATTATAGGAAAAGTGTTTTATGAATTTTTCTGATAAGTCGGCGAACGTTGTAACAGAACCTTTGGGTAACCAAAGGAACCATTCTAAAACTAGACCGCCTAGACTTATAGAGAAGAGTCTTAACAAATAGAAGTCATCGTAGGCAACTTCTTGACAAAGCATATAGAACTCCTTAATGTGTTCACGGGGATATCCTTTTCCCTTGTACTTTTAAAATTTATATGGTTCAAAATACGGTGGAAGAGGAACTCATAATATGTCACAGTCAAAAGGATAAGGACAAAGCTCCTCGAATTTATATTGACATTCTTGAGCGCCGTGTTGCAACCCTTGAAGCGTTTCCTTCAAGGAATTCACTTTTTGCTCCAAGGTTGGTTCTAGAGGATTAGGAGGTGGTGGTTTGAAATTAGGTTTGGAATGATGGGATCCATGATCATTGGATGGTTGTGGTTCGATTTGAGAGGCTAATTGGGTGATTTGATTGCTCATTTGTTGTAATTGAGACAATATGACTTCTTTGGATATATGGGTATTGTTCTCTTTACCATCTCATCTGTGTACAACACGACGATGATGTGGATTTGGTTGGTGTGTGGAAGGTGGTCTTTGTCCGATGTGATCATTATCATCTGGGAGAAGACTATGGAGTTGGTCATGAGTGTAATCAGAAGGAATTTTTGCCCCCATGTGATTTAATTGGAGCAAAAGGGCATCCTTATTCTTTTCAATGAAGCGATTTAACATTTCTCTTTGTCTTCCTTCTATGAAATAGATACTAGAGTCACCGTTGCTACTAGTATTAACCATAATCTCGTAGTCTTCTCCTCTTCGTTGATTTTCTTTGTTATTGGCATTATAATAATTGTGGTTGAATAGATCATTTTCCATGTTGTGGTTATTGTTTTCGTCTTCATTTCCAAATTGGGATCTGGTTATTATCCGTCTAGGTGTTACTAAATTCTAATGTTGGTGGGATGTGTAAGATTTCAAGTGAAGGATGTATGGGTGAGAGGGGAGATTACTATTCCTTGATGATCTTGATGTTTAACCTTAATAATCTAGTCTTGCTTCTAGGATTGGAAAAAATTTAAGGGGGAAGTAGAAGAAGGATGTGCCTCATCAGTAGAGGGCTTGGGATGTGCCTTGTTATAAGGGCTTAGAAGAATACGATAAAGATTAAGGATATTTGACCTATTAGTAAAATGTTGATTAATAAGATTAGATTGCTTGTGTCAAGAAGGGATAATGAATAGGGTGTTTAGGATGGATATGATGATATAAGTTGATGACTAGATTTGGGATGGATGAATTATATGATTGGTATGGGTTTCAAAACCTTATGGACCTAGATTGATTTGGGATACCAATAGGAATTGTCAAGCGATTAATGGGATGAGTCGTGGGTGATATATGTTTTGTTTTGAAAGTGAAAAGGTGTGGTTGTGTTTAGTGAAAGATGAATGAATGTGGGATTATGGAATTTATTTAATGAGATGGGAGTGTTAATTTTATATTAATTTTTTGTTTTATTTTTATATTAACGTAAGGAGTTCGATGCGAAAATATTTATATGATGGTAACGTATGTTTAAGGTTTTATAATAAAAATTTGATTTATCATTTACAAAATGTGGGTGTAATGTTAGGGGAATGTGATTAATGTAATGGGAGAGGGATTATATGGTGAAAAGGATGTGGTTAATTATGATGTTGTATGTTTTGAAAATCGAGGTCAAAGATTATGGTGAAAAATTGGTGGGTGATAAGTGTGTGATTTATTTACAAGTATTGGCGTGAGAGTTATTTTACTGGTTTTGACAAAACACTCAAACAAGTACACTCATGCATGCACAATCCTATCTAGTCAAGTGGGAGTATAATCAAGCTATAGCCCACTTTTAATACCATATACGACAGTGGTGCTCACTGAGTTGGACCACCTTTATGTCGATATGTTATCTTCAGTGGTTCGTTCCCCTGCACTATAGCTTGGTTACGGCTGAAGGCTACCTAGGCTAGGCTAAACGAGCTCTCTAGAGGTGTCCCCTATATACCTTATGGTACGTGGGGCCGAAATCCATGTGGCAAGGATAATTTCTAAGGCCCGGGGTGTTGGGATGTGGAAGCCTATCACTTCACGTCACACTTAAAACACGTAGACACTTAGCCAATAACGACATCTCTCCAAGAATTTATATACCCCATCGGAACAGGGGTTGTGTCTACGTGCGTGGAGATGAAGCCCACCATCACGAGACCCCTAGGACTACGGTAAGTGCATGGATGTCATTTCCATGTCATGTTACCCCCTACAAAAGAAAAAGGGAAGGAAGGTTAACCGCTTTTGATCCTCAAGATCATCCTAGGATGAGAGAGGAGAGCTTACACGACATCACCTTTGGGTTTAAACAAAAAAACACGTAAAGTACAAATGGGACAACACACAAATTTAATCAAAATGAGTTATTGGAACGGGGGGTCTTCGACTAGGGAAATTTGTAAGACAAAAAGGTTAGTAGTTTTAACAAAAACCCCAATGCACTTGGATTGTTCGGGATGCAAGATAGAGGGTTAGGAGTCTTGGCTTACTTTAATATCCTGCAACCACAAACATTAGGTAATATATGTATTATTTTGATCGAATGGCAAAACAGACAGAGTTTCCCCTTTTTTCTGTGATTTTCCTGCAAAAATAGAATGTTAAATTCTTAAAAAATGTTGTAAAATACAATAAAATGCAAGTTAATATTTAATACAAAGATAAAAAATGCTCTCTGGTATAAACGCGCTGATATAGAGGAAAAATGCACTAAAACAGAGAATACACGTGCTAAAGTACAAAATATACCAAAAAAGAGGTTAGTTTGCAGATACGCTACAACAAGGAGTAAACCTACCAAAACATACTTTATACACGCTTAAATAACAACAAACACGTTAAACCCTGTACAACAAAAAAGTTAGAACAAATGCGCTATTCCAAAAGCTAAATGCGCAAAAACATGGTAAAAATGTGTTAGAACAGGACCAAATGTGTAGGTATGTGAAATGAAAGGGAAACAAGATGTTCACAGGTAAACGCGCTGAAACATACTATATACGCACTGAAACAGACTATATATGGGCTGAAATAGATATATACGCACTGCAACATGCAACAAATGTGCTACAGTTTTTTCCTGTAAACAAAGAGTCGAAACAAGCTTGCAAATGTGTTGTTTTAGTATATACGCACTGAAACAAGCCACGAACGCGCTAGTACGGAACTGGAGCACGGAAAATAAAAAAATCGAGTTTACATCTCACTGAAAAATTCTAAATTTTTTACAGTTTTTTATTAGTGCCTAATGCTACTAATTCCAACAAGAATTTAGGGGGGTAAGGCTCATGGTGGGTGCCAAAATGTTGAGGAATTTTTTTGTTAGTTTGCAAACATGATATGATTATGTAATCAAACCAACACAAAAGGTTACACAGCTAATCCACTACGTTCGATTGAGCAAGATGGAAAGAAGGGAAAAATAATTTACCTATACTTACAAGTAGAATTCTCCTCCTTTGTTGCCTTGGATTTGCTCCTTTGATTTTACTTGCTTGGATAAATGCAATGGATGCTTCAGATTCTTGGAAAAATTTTTGGCAGCACCTCCCTTTGATCAATGGTTTGATTGAGCTCGCTAGATTACTTTGATGATTGCTTGGATTACTAGAAAATTGGTCAACATTTACTTGCAAATTTCTAAGGTGTTTGCCATGGAGGGTGGAACCTCTATTTATAGTTGGAGGAGTGGAAATGGATGGTTAAGATTTTTCCATGGTGGGTTAGATCAATGGTTGAACATGGATGAGGGGGGAGGGTGTAGAAAATTCTAGATTTTCTTAGAATTCTCTATTGAATTTAAATTCAATAAAATAGTGTATTTTTAATTTGAATATTTGAAAAAAGAGGGAAGAATGGAGAGGCTTCTAGAATTAAAAGCCTCTAGATTTGGGGGCTCATTTAAGTGGAGATTAGGAGGGATTAATTATATTTAGTGGAGTGATTAGATGGAGAGGCTAGACATAGAATATGTATAGGGTAGGTGGTAGGTGGGTGAGTATTTTTAAATTGGTGGAAAATAGTTAATGAAGGTTATTTAGTGTAATAAATGAAATATTAATAATGTATTAATATTTCTAAGGGTATGAATGAGATTTATGGAATGGGTAATAATTGGAACATGATTGTATATAGTATGATAATAATTAATTAAATTAATAATTAATTATTATAAGGGTTTGTGATGGGGATAAATGGTTATTATGGGATAAGTGAATTATTTTACTTAGCAAATTATGTCGACATTTTACATTTCTACAAGAACATCCTTCCATGAGTTAGTTCTTTGAATGACTTCTTAAATGCCTTATCTTTTGAGACTTTCCCAATTTTAAGGCCTTCCTTAGAGACATTCTGGAATTTCTTGTCTTCATAGTCCATCAAATACTACATTAAGTAATCATCAACTAGATCTATGAAAAAGATGACTTGAAAAATGGAAATCTTAGTATACAACTATGTATTGGTCCAGTAACACAAGTTTATCACCAGACTTTGTGAAATTTCATAAAAATAATACCATATTAATTGAATATACACAATTTTTTTTTGAAGATTGAAAATATAAAGGAAAGATTTGAAGTTTTCACAATTGATCCCCCTGACTTGAAAAAAATTGAGGACAATAGTAGAGCTTTCTTTGTTCAAACCATAGATTGGATCTAAAAATAAAATGCATGGCCATGAAAATTTTTACCTGACTCACCGAAAACCTATAGACTACTTTATGAAGAAAAAACAATAGTGAATGTAAAAGAAACAAGGAAATATTCACAGACCTACATCGCTTGAGAGAAAGAGAAAATAGAAAATACTGTAATTTTGCAAAAAAATCTACCTTCTTCTTCCATCCCGCGGGAGCTAAATGGTCGTTCACAGCTTGAGACTTCACAGATCAATAAGATGGCAGAGTAAAATGGACCTTCTCAATCCCTTCACGAGTCCAAACCTCAGCCTTCTACATCATCTCCTATGTAACCTCATTCCTAGGGTTTGGACCAACTTTTAGATTATTGGCCTGGGCTTTCTTCTCCTTAACTATCTTTTCCTTCTATAGGGATTGTTCCACATATGTAATATTGCTCAGAGGAGTTTGAGTCACAGTCTGACCCTTTACACCAGATTTTTCCAAAACCTCTGTGTCCACCATAACACTAAATCCACCCTTCCCATTGCCATTTTTCTCTGATCTTTCCCTTAGGCCTTCCTTGCGTAGTGAATTTAGAGAGGTAGTCCCCAAAATTGGCAGAGGTTTCAGTTTGTTGGTGATGTTGGATAGGGTTCTACGATTTGATAAATCTATCCGTTGCACCTTTAGCCCGCTTGATTTAGCCACACCAGTCTTAACTGCAAAAAAGCCTTAAACAGTTGCATTCTCTTGTCAGATCAATGTATAAGAGAAAAATATCAAATGGGTGTTTGGTTTTGGTTATTTTTTGGTTTACCTTTGTTAATCTAGTTGTTTTTTTCATGGATGACTGCCAATGGCTGCCTCCTCACTGCTATTTTTGATCATGATGCCATCGAAATTGATGAGCAGAGGATCTTGGCTAGCAAATTCTTCTGAGCACCCATGCCACATGCACTATAACATTTGCAATATGATTTCCAAGGTGAACAATAGTACATGGGCACACACAGGTGTCTGATTTCAATGCATGCCTATGTAGATGCTCTTCTTCGTCTGATTTCTAACGGATGTTACAACCATTTGATGTCGATTCAACTAAGGATTGCCTTTGGCGTAATAAGAAAATAACAAGTTTAAGGGGGAGTTTTATAATTTCATATAGGTGGAATATTCAAATTTTGAAATCGAAGTGTAAGATGTGGAGGGGAAGTCAGTTTTGGGGACAAATTATGGAAAAGTGAAATGGTTCATAGAGGGATGTAACGGAGAAGGGGAGGAGAAAACCGTTTTTGGATCTAACATATGTGGAGGAGTGGTGGTACCATTGGGTCAAAGTCAAAGGCCATGTAGGAAGGCTCAACGAACACACCAATTAGTTATTTTCAACATTAACGAGTAACATAGAACATTTAGTGATCACATTTAATAATACTAACTCCACCAATTAAGGTTAGAGTCTTCAAGGAAAATTTTTGGTGAAAAACATTTTTCTCCACTCAACCATGTGAAGGCCTTGTTAGGATAATTAATTATGCATTGTATAATTAATTATTTAACTATTATTATTAATTAATTATTGTTGTATATTGTTATATGGTTTTATTAACCATATTTGGCTTATTATTTTCATGGGTATAATTGTTATGTAGTTATAACAATTATGTCATTTATGCTTCCCAGATGTATTTTGGAAGCTACTGTATTTTAGTTTGTTATTGCATAGTTGCAACTCCATATTTGTTTGTATCCAAGCTATCCAATATGTATAAATATAGTAGCCTACACTATTGTATTTTAATTCTGTTGTTTAATATAATTTACAGGCTTCCATCCCTATTCTACATTTTGTACCAGAGCGAATTGAAGTTCCTGGCAAGGTTGGAGAAAGGTTACAGAGGAATAACTATTGTGGAAAAGAAATCTATATCATTGGAGAGCCAGTGCTGCATCCAACAACTTCCCACATCTCCATGCAATCCCATAACCTCCTCTGTGAAATCCACATAAACATAAAGCAATTTTTTTTTACCTTGGTGCCCTCTGCACCAGTAAAATTTGTTTCCTGGGACAAAAAATTAAATTTTTTTCCCCATTAAGGGGTTTGTCACTAAAATCTAGCGACCTTGTTATCCATAGCTAACAATGGAATCAACACTAGATTTGGAGAAGATTTTGCTATTTTTGTAGGCCTTTCCATCTATTCCACTGAGTTGCAGGTGTGCTAGTGGCTAGTACTTTGACCGAGTTATTGGTAGATCTCCTAATCGAGTTGAGTCTATTTGGCTGAGTGATCTTACATAAGACTGAGCTCATTGAAGTATTATACACTGAGTTGTATTACTCCCCTCCACACCGTGTTGTTGTTCGCATTGCTCAGATCGACCAAGCTGAATGTTTGTGGTTTCTAAGTGAGTCGTGAATGCTTCATTGTTAGAGCCATAGAGGTGAGTTGCATTATTTTACATCAAAAAAACTCTGCACAACCACACCGAGCCATCTGAGGTGTAATATATTGCAAAACTGAGCTTTTCTTTGTTTCGAGACCAAGCCTCTCTCTCCTCCACGGCCGAGCCCACTAGCTTGCGACTTGTACAAAGCAAAAAAAGCATAGCTTCAACAACCTACAAGCAACATTCTCCATGAACTTGCGACATTGAAAACAACAAAACGGTGAAGCAAATGTCCTCCACACGACCTACACAAAGCCAAAGTAGCGGCATCAAAGCAACTCTATTAAAAACCAGTGGCAAACAAAAAAAGAATTTATCAAAGGAGATAAAACACTTCAGATCCTCATTTCGAGGAAACCCTAGACGTTTCTCCTCCTCTGCCACATCGCCATTAGAAAAGGTCAGTCAGATTTTCTTTCATTTAAATATTATTTGCTTCATTTCTATATCAAGTGCTCATAAGAGCCATGACGGTTAGATAAAAAGCTTTGGGTGAGTGAGGTGAGGGGTTCGACCCCCACCCCCAACAGATTTTTTAAAACCAAAGTGTTTTAAGTGCAAAAACAGTAAAACTACCAAATTTGGAGGATTATTTAGCCGAAAAAAACCATCTCTAAATTGCTAGTTACAACTTAAAAGGCCTCTAAATTTTTTAGTGAGAAATACCCTAATTTAGGGTAATTTTTTTCTCCTATTAGGCCTTTTTTTCCATTTCAGACAACATTTGCAAAAGGAAGACTGTCTAAAAACTTTTTTTGAATTAAGGGTCGTATTGGGCTCTAAAGGCCATTAGGGCCCGCAAAACAATTTTTTTTACATGCTATTCAATTTTTCCATATTTTTTGAATGTAATTGCATGCTTCCATGTATTGTACTAATTTTGCAGGTTACCATAGTCAACCAAAAATATTGTAACTGCTCAGAAAACTGGTAAAGAATTGTAATATAAAACAATAAAAATTGGTTCTAAAACACTCACGAGATCCTACATCTCATTTGCAACATTTGGTATATATGGTGCCTCTGGGAAGCGCTTACGGGTAAAGCCGTTTGTGACTACTACTGCACTTAACACTTAATATAGCTTGCAACAATGTCGTCTAGGCATCGAACCTAAATCAACGAGGAGTAATAAGGTCAGAGTGCCACACACTAATGAACCATTCCATTTATCTGTGAATGATTACATGACATAAATCCAGACTGAGAAATCATCCAAGTATATAGCGAAGTTAAGCATGCGTATGAGGATATTTATTTGATCCGATGTCAATAATCACACAGAACTCTTTCAGTACTATCTTGGTACCACATATCAAATTCTTTCATGTACATTAATGCCTCTTTCACGTACCGCTGGGTATATAGAAAGGGTGAGCTTCTTCAATGTACCGCTGGGGTATATCGGAAGGGCGTGTATATAAAAAGGTTCGGTATATTGGACTGACCATATATAGATTGGGAAACCTTATACCTAGGGTGATAAGAGCCAAACCCTGTCAATGATTTTTGCAAAAATGGGCACCAATGCCCCCCCAAATTCTTTCTTCCAGATTCACAACTACTCGGAGGAAACAACTATGCTACATGGAAGAATAAAATCAAGACAGAACTTGAGTTTGAAGAGATATGGAATGTTGTGAATGGTACTCTAACTAGATCAACAACTAATACACCACAACAACGAAAGTTTGATAAATCAGATCAGAAAGGCCAAACTCATCATCTTGTTTGGAGTGTCGCACGATGTGTAACCCCACATTCGAGATGTCAAAACAACACAAAGAAGCGTGGGATAAATTGAACACAATATATGAGGCCAAAAACAAGAATGTCATACTAAATTTACAGATTCAGTTACATACACTGAAGTTCAAGCATAATGAGAAAATTGAAGCTTTCTTAAGAAGACTTGCAGAGTTGATCTTCACTTCTATCCCTGGGAGAATTGGTCTCAAATGATGCTCTCGTTCCCATTATCCTAAGAGCACTCCCCTCTTCTTACCACATTTTTGTCATAACACTAAACGTGTCAGATACGACAATTAGTTTTGATAAGTTGGTAAACCTATTATAACAAGAGGAAGCCATGCATAATAAGGATGATGAAGAGGAGCAGGAACTTTCTTCACATCAAAAATGGAAAGGAAAAGGTAAAGGAAAACCTAATTCTTATCAAAATTCCCAACATTAGAATCAGTATCACGGGGGACGAACAACAAAAGAAGTAATTTCCAATTTGTAAAAGAGGACACGACTTAAAATATTGTTGGTATAATACTTATAAGAAAGGTACATCAATAAAATCTGGACCTCTACAACAATAATCTTACAAGGGACATTCTAACCAAAATCATGGGCTGAAAAAGGGGAACTGGAAAAGAAGACCCCATCAGTAAGGTAACATTACTGAGCAAGAAGAACATTTAGATAATGAAGACTTCTTGTACACTGCTTGATCAAGTGAACCTTCCATGTCATCTAGTGATGTTTGGTATGTTGATTCAAGAGACACTCGACATATGATTGGCCACAGAGATTGGTTTACCATAATGAGGGACAAGCCTTCAAAAAACCATGTTTTTTTGGGTGATAATTCTTCATATACAGTTTAAGGGATTGGGAACATTTCTCTACCCCTTGGTTCATGCAACTACAGACTATCAGATGTCTTATATGTCTATGGGTTAACAAAGAATCTTCTTTATGTCAGTCATCTCCTAGATCACAACTTAAAAATTGACTTTAAGAGTCATTTTGGCAAGAAAATGTGTTTGATTCGAGACAAATCACGAGGCTCAAAAATAGTTACAAAAGCCTCCAATGTGGGATGCATGTTCCAGCTTGATTTTTTCCACAGAGATGATCAAGCACTTGTGGCTAAGAACTCTACCTCAACATAGTTATGGCATCAGAGACTTGGTCATGTTAGCTTCAAGTATCTCAAGACACTACGTTGGCACAATATGGTACATGGGCTACCATCTCTTCAGAAGGATACATACAAGTGTCCTCACTACCTAGTAGGAAAAAAACACAGAACTTCATTCCAGAAGATTACATATCGAGCTCATGGTAAGCTTGATCTAGTTCATACTGATCTTTGTGGTCTGATGCAACCAAGTCATTCTAGATTTCAGTACTTCATGCTATGTGTTGACGACTATTCAAGAAAAATGTGGATTTTTTGTCTTCGTAAGAAAAGTGAAGCTTTTGAAACTTTCAAGAAGTTTAAAGTAGTAGTTGAGAATGAAACTAATCATCACATCAGAACTCTCCACTCAAATCAAGGGGAGGAATTCACCAGTAATGAGTTCAAAGACTACCTAAAAACTCACAGGATTCATCCACAAATTCCTCCTCCACACACACTGCAACAAAATGGTGTTGTTGAGAGAAGAAATCATACTATCATGGAAATGGCACAATGCATGATCGATGAATCTGGACTTACAAAGACATTCTAGGAAAAAGAAACAAAGACAACAATATATTTTTTGAATAGAGTACCCATAGTTTCTCTTGACTGAGTAACACCACAAGAAGCATTGTCAAACCAAAAACCATCTATTGTACACCTTAGAGTATTCGGGTACAAAGCAAGTATGCACATACCCAAGAAAAACAAAAAGAAATTGGACATGAAGTCACATAAACTCATCTTCATTGGGTACAATGAAGAGACTCTTGGGTACATATTGATGGATCCAAAGACCAGAAAAGTCTACACTAGCAAAAATGTTGAGTTCTTTGAGAAGAAGAAAGCAGAGTATCCTCCTCCAGATTCACCTAATGTAGATTCTTCACCAGTTGTAAAAATTGAAGTTGATGTTCCCAAAGATTGTGAAAGTGATGATGGGGATGATGGTGTTGATATGATAGAACCACGACCCATGGGAATAGTTCAGCATATGCCCAAGTGGTGTAATAGCACATTACAAGATGTAAGAATGGATTCTCCACTGAATACATCCACCCCTAGACCACAGACTCATAGTAAAGCAAGAGAAGAAGTTAAATTTGCTTTGATGAACAGAGTTATTGAGTCTGATGAGCCCTCTATAGTCCAGGAAGCCCCACAATTAAAATCTTGGAAAGATGCCATGGACTATGAATATCAGTCAGTAATGAAAAATAACACATGGCATCTTGTTGATCTTCCACCAGGGAATAAATCCATTCGATGTAGATGGATATTCAAAACTAAGTACAAAGAATATGGGACAATGGAAAAGTACAAAGCAAGACTTATAGCAAAGGGGTATATACAAAAAGAAGGCATTGACTACGAGGAGACATTTGCTCCCACAACTAAGATCAAGATGATCAGGATGATCTTTTCTCTAGCTGCACAATTTGGTTGGAAATTCCATCAGATGCACATAAAAATTGCCTTCCTGAATGGAGATTTATAAGAAGAAGTCTATATGACTCAACCTGAGGGATATGTTGTACCTGATCAAGAAGAAAAGGTATACAGACTCATGAAATCTCTGTATGGTCTTAAACATGCACTGCAGGCTTAGTACATGAAGATTGATGAGAATATTGTACAACATGGATTTGTTAGAAATCCATACGATCCCAATCTTTACCTCAAAAATCAAGGGGGGAGATTATGAATGTCGTTGTTTATGTTGATGATCTAGTCATCATTAGAAGTTCAGTGAGGATGATTGATGCAATGAAGAAAGATCTTAATTGATTGTTCGACATGACAGATCTCAAGGCTAATGCACTATTGTCTTAGATTAGAAGTATGACAGAAAGAGAATCACATCTTTGTCTCTCAAATGAAATATACCAAGACAATGCTTGAGAAATTCAAGATGATGGATTGCACACCAATTGCTACACCTATGGAGAACATATTACAATTATCTCATTCAAATCCATCTCCTGAGGTAAGTGCCACTCTCTATCGGCATTTGATTGGAAATCTCATTTACCTCACATATACTAGACCAGATATCAACTTTGCAGTGAGCTATCTATCCAGGTTCATGCAGGAACCCAAAGTTTTTCATTGGAAAGAAACAAGGAGCATCTTGAGATATCTCAAAGGAACAATGGATCTTGGTCTAGAATACAATAAGAACGACAACTTCTTCTTGTTAAGATATTCGGATTCAGATCATGTAGGCAATATTGATGACAGAAAATCCACTTCAGGATTTGTATTCTTTATGGGATCTGGACCAATATCATGGGGAGGCAAGAAACAACACTTTGTTTCTCGTTCTTCCACCAAAGCCGAGTATCATTCTACAGGAGAAGCTGTCTGTGAAGCGATTTGGCTACGTCGCATACTCTAAGGACTTGGAATACCATAGGACAAACTGACCACCATGTATGTTGACAATGAAGGTGTTCTCAAACTTGTTCGTAATCCAATATTTCATGAAAGGACAAAACATATTGAAGTACAAGTTCATTTCATACGTGAACATGTGTTGAAGCACAACACCTAGCTTCAATTTTTTCCAACAACTGAACAAAGAGAAAATATTTTCACGAAGTCACTTGCTCGTGAAAAGTTCAAGTTATTCAGAAAGTTCCTCTCCTCATCCCTTGAGACAATGTAAAATTAAGGGGGGGGGGAATGTTAGGATAATTAATTATGCATTGTATACTTAATTATTTAACTATTATTATTAATTAATTATTGTTGTATATTTTTATATGGTTTTATTAACCATATTTGGCTTATTATTTTCATGGGTATAATTGTTATGTAATTATAACAATTATGTCATTTATGCTTCCTAGATTTATTTTGGAAGCTACTGTATTTTAGTTTGTTGTTGCATAGTTGCAACTCCATATTTGCTTGTATCCAGGCTATCCAATATGTATAAATATTGTAGCCTGCACTATTGTATTTTAATTCTATTGATTAATATAATTTATAGGCTTTCGTCCCTGTTCTACATGCCTCATCGTTCATGTCAAGTTTCCCTGTTCTTGAGAATGGGGGAGAAACTCTTCTAGAAGCACACTTGACAAGAAGTCTTGGCCTTGTACATGACTATGCATCGGTTCAATAATTTAGTATGATCATCAAATTTAAATCCCTAGTGATGGCAATGAGCATATATAGTAGTAGGAGAGAAGATTCCAATTTGGGGAGACATAAAAATATTTGTCAAGATGATGCTATTGACATGCGCATAATAATTGACAATTAAACCTCGCTCAGGTATTTTATTATTGGATTGGTCTATTTATTTTTTACAAGCCCCTTTTGATTTTGATATTTTGTTCTTCGTATTTTGAAAACCTTGCATAGTATGGCTTTGATTTTATATAAAACTTTTTAAAAAACAATTATACAACTATGCATTTTATAGAGAATAGATTGTATTTCATTGGTAATTATATTTTGTAGATAACTATTATACGCTATCATAATTTCAGTTTCCTTATTTTGAACATGATTACTCTCGGATGATATGACCATTTTAGGAAAAAAAAAATTTCTCATGTATTTTATCGCCAACAACTATTGGAGATGGTGACATTAGTGGTAAATATCCTTTATTAACTCTTCTTGTGTTGGACTCTTTTTAAGGTGACAATAAGGAGGTGCTATTAATTATCACTTGTAGGAGTCAAATTTCAAGGGTTTATAAAATGATAATATGCCCCCATTGTCACATATTTTGTTTTTTCCCTCAACAATAATAGTGATGTTTAGACAGTTAAACACTAAGGAGTTCCAAATGTATGAATATATGCTCCACCTAATGAGATATCATAATAATAGATTTGGGCATTATCCATGCTTCTATTATTTTCTTTTGAATGTTATGTGTCACAGTTCAGTTAAGCACAATCCTAAATACAAAGTCAATACCTTGGCTAGACAAAAAAAATAGGTATATATACACCTTTTACAATTACTTAAATTATTTCTCCTAGTTTATTATAAAAACATATTTATCAGTATTACATTTAAAAAAACTAAAGAATAACTTACACAAGTTTAAATGCAGGAAGAAAGGAGTAGGAACCATAACCTCTACTACAAAACAAAGCCATGAAAATAGGTAAGTACTTATAAGGCTTAAAAGGGAAAATAACACACACCATCAAAGTTAACAACATCAGACAAACTAGCTTACACGAATTTGGAAAGCATGAACAATAATTATAACATGTGTAAAGAGTAATATCGAACATTATATTGAATTGTAACAATTTGGAACTCCTCAGTTACTATACATATTGTTTTGTTCACTAATTTATTATTAAAACAGTGATATCAATATAGTATGCATTCAAATACTATGTTCACTGCTAAAAAACTAAAAAATAATCCATAAGATACAATTTACGCACTATCTATAAAACCTTCCACCCTATATTACTAAATGAATGCAAATAATTAAATATATACTTGTTACATACATTGAATCTCAATTTACAAAGCTCCTACTAACATTATATTCCCACCACTAAATGGAAACCATGTCTACAATAACCCACAACTCTATTTGGAAGATGTACTTAAATGCATGCTCTCTAAATGAACTTCAGAAAAGTTTTTTAAGTATTACAATTTCTTATCACGTTTTCTGATTAATTTCAATCAAATGACATTTAAAATAGAGATATTAACACTACTACAAAACATAAAGGGCACTCTAGATTACACCATTCAAGTAAAATGTCATATAGTAAGAAGAACCTCAAATCTATCTCTGATGTTTTGGGGAAACAAATGTATTTGAATAACCTACAAAAGAAGAAAGTGGAGCTAACGTAGAAAACAAAAATACAAATAATAATTACTAATCATTACAAATTTACATGTTGCATATTTAATGGGCACAATAAGGCACCAAGTCTACATATAATCTTTTTCGATTTTCAATTTACTTGTTACTAATTGAATCTTGAGTAATTGTATATATTGTTTCATATTATTTCACAATAAAAGATGTGTAGTATTATCAAACTTATTGGAGGCTATAGTGAACATTTTACAACCACATTATATTTAAAAAATATTTGATGGTTGTAACATAAATGATGCAAACTTAATGATCCAACCTTTACTAAAATGCAATATAACTAAAGAATTGTACTCATTACTTTTCATTAACCAATTTGTGTTTATTGTCAAAATTTAATCACGCAATATGTATAAAATATATAATATTTGTGTATAATACACATACGAATGCTTATAGGTTCTTAAAAATAATATCTCTTATTGCGAATATATTTTACCAAAACCTTTATTTTCACTTAGCTTATACATCTAAGGTGAACACTATGAATAGATATCACAATGACGCACCACACTCTATTCCAGTTGCTTTTTCCTTACAAATAAATTTGAAAATATTCATATTTACATGTATATTATTCTAACTTGAATACTATTACATCATATACTTGTCATTTATCTCGAATTTTGATTGCCACAATTCCTATATACATTTCATTAGCACCACTAAATCTAACATCCACCAAAAATAACCCCATGGATAAAACTTAAATGACGTAGACTTTCACCCATGGGAGCAAATGTTAGTTTCGACATAACTATATTTTGTAGTAGTTCTAGGTTGATTGTACTAAAAACAAGGTTTGGTATTTGGACATTATTATTTAGGTGAATTTAAATATTAATTGAACTAAAAAAGAGGGTTTTGGTATTCATTAAGACATTATCAATGGGATGAATTTTTTACCCATTATGAGTTTTCCCCTTCGAAGGGAAATTGTTACTTTATTCTATAACTAAGTAGTTTTTTAGCAACAACCCTACAATTCTATACATTATTGCTTCATTTTTGTAAATATTGTGCATTTATTTCCAATATCCTTACAATTGGTATTAGAATAATAGCTAGGAAAACAAATTTGTGTGAAGTAGAGATATTTTGTAATGTTTTAACCCATTTATATGCCTAATCTAGTTGAGGAAAGTGGGACTTCTATCTGCATTATCGCCCTTACATGGTTGTATTAGGGTGTTTAAATCTTGATGGGAATCTTTTAAATGCTCCATGCACTAGTTGGAATTTCAACTCACCCAAGGCCAAAAGATCCCCTAAAAGACAAATAAAAACAATCATAAATTTTTTGGGCCTACCACACTTATGACAAAGATAAAAGGTAACAAGTATTATAATATGTTCGACAAAGGTTGTCAACATAATGCACTAAGAATTAATTTTAAGGACTAAAAGAGACTTGAGGTTCTTCATCACTGTCAAATGAGCTGGATGATTCTTCTCTTTCAGTGAAGTGTAGGTCCCTTGTGTTGTGTTATGTTGGCTAAATACTTTGTCTAGGATAAAATACATGCTTTGTCAATGATCGTGGGATTGAATCCCTTTGCTTCAAGATGGGTGGCTCCCATTTATTAAAATATGGATTATATACTCTATTTCTAACTCTTGGGGATGGTCATAGACAAATGAAAGTGTAGAACACCCTTGTTGAAACTACAACTGCAAGCGAGAGAGGGAGAAATGTATGAGGTGGAGAGGAGAAAACTATGAGAGAAATAGTGGAGAAAGAGGGAGAGTGAGTTATCTTAATGGTATTATTACAGATTCCATTAACCGATAACCCAGAATATGTCCAATTAAACTAGAAAACATGGGAAAATGTATGCACAACTATGTCAGACCCACAAAAAAAAATCAAAATCAACACAACATTTAATTTGAAATTTCATTCCATGAGAGAAAATACAAATCTTTTCATTCCTGTAATAGAATAAAATACATTCGATTGAGTATGAAGTTAAGAGAATGGAGGAAATATTAGAGAGGAACAACATAAAATAGTTTGCTAAAGGAGAGTAAAACCTCCTTAAAATGGAGAGAGATTTAAAATGTATAGTTGAAACACTGGTTATTTGCATTCCCAAGTGACCTTTCAACTTAAAGTGCATTCTCAAAAGAAATAGAAACTTCAAGTGACTTGATTCACATTTACAAAAATTTGTTCCTTAATAGAGAAATAGGATGTTAGAGAGAGAAGAGAAGAGAGGAGAGAAGATAAATGTTATAGAATGAAGTCATGTTCTTCCTTCATTGTGGAGATGAATGTTGCAGCTGGATAGGATCTTCCTCGACTTTTCTCTGATTAGAACATATCTCTTATTGGAGTTGGAAATGGTGTTTCACACCTTAAGTTTATTGATCATCATTGGTCATGCTTGGAAAACTCAGTTTCATATTTTCACCTCTACGAGCAATGGGAGGATGAACAAATCAAATCGATGTCACGAACATGATCTCCTTTCTTGCATATGATAAAACACTCATCTTATGATCACCATGAAGAATGCACTCATACCACACATGACCTAGAATCGGTAACCATGAGCCCTCTTGGATTTGATGATATCAGAGATTCTTGAGAATCCTCAACATAAACATAGGAACCCTATGAAATGGAGACACTTCCTCCTTGTGTGATGACACCAAGCCATGAATGAATGAACGATTCCCTCCTAAAGAATATGAGCACTTCCTGTCATGCCTCTTGAATGGAGACCGAGAATATGCCGCAACCATGGTTCCCATCATGAAAATATTTGAATGATTCAAATGGATTTTTTGTGATCAACAATCGTCCTATGCACTCTAACTCATATTAGTGAATGATTTTTCCTTCTTCCATCCTCTCCTTCAAATAATTGAAATCTAGAATGCTCCACATTTTTGTCTCTAATGTCAGATTGTTTAGAAACTAGAACCAAAATGGGATTGTATCCGGAGTAGTGGAGCTTAATTTTGAGTTTTTATGATCTTATTGGTCTTAGAAAGTGACAAGAATGCTATGGTATGGGGAAAAAATGGATTCTGCAACATTTTTCAAAAAACTACAAATTTGAATGGATTTTTAATGTTACATGAAACGATATCCATATTTTGGAAAAATGAGAGAAAATCAAGTCCAAATTGGATGAGACTTGATTCGTCATAAATCTATTCCAAATACAAATAGAAACTCCAAATTTTGTGAGATTCCCTTGTTAGAATCAATGGGAAATTCAAAAAACAAGTTCTGGATGAAGGGGATAGCTTGCAAAATGACATTAATAGAAGAAGAGAAAAATTTCAATTCTTCACCATAGGATAAATTCTTGTCTAATTTGAGTGGTTTTTGATTTTTTGTAATAATATTAGTGAGGGGAAACAATGCTCCAATTTTGAAGGAATTCTCTTGTGGGATTTGAGAGAAAATGCCAAAACAATTTTCTTAGCACATGGGGTTTGCAAGTAACTTTAGCAAAGAATGGTAGATTTACTCAAAATTCTAGTAATACTTCATATTATATCATGAAAAATGGCTCAAAATGGAGGTATTTATGAGAGGAATATATGCTTCAAGTTTGATAGTCTTCCTCCGTAGGGATTTTTCATAATCTCATTTACAAAATCAATGATTTTAGACAAAACAAGGGTATGATGGATGGAAAAAAACAGTCATTAATAACATTTTAATGGTGGAATATCATGACATAAATCATATATCCACATGAATTTGTTTTCAAGAGGAGTTTATGGATAAATTTTGAAGTGATTTGGTCAATGGGATCATGAGATATGTGTAAAAACAACTCTTGGTCTTCCTAGGGCACTTGAGAGGTTTTGCAAGCATGAAGGGATGAATAACCAGCTTCAAAATTTGATTTAATGGCTGCCTTTCTATTTTTGAATGAATTTTTTGAAATGTTTTGTGGAAAACAAGTTCCAAACAGGTTATATGGTGTTGCTGGAAGATGCACTTTGCAAATGCAAAGTGCATCTCCACTTTTTTGCATTTGCATGCCCCATGGGCGCTTCCTCCATCTTGTGGCACACTTTTGGGGTGAAATTACACCTCAAAAGTGTGCCTTGGTATAATTTCATGCTCAAAGTGTGCCATAGGGGGTGTAGTGGGTCCTACTTGCTAAAGAAAGTTGAATTTTGCCTTCCACCTTGTGTTTTTGCTTTGCATTTTACGTTTTTACGTTTTATTTTCTCCACCAATTAGATAAAGGCACACTTATGAGGTGTAATTTCATGTCAAAATTGTTCCAAGGGTCAAATTATGCTTTTAAAGTGCACCAGTGTGCCAAGGCACACTTTGAGACCTCATTTACATCACTTGTTTTACACACGGAGTCTTTCCTTCCCCTGGGTTCCATACTTAGTCAATTTAGGACGTATAATATAAAATTTTGTAGGGAAATGGGCCAATGAATCCCATGATCCTACTCAGGAATTATTAAAATGATTTCTTCAATAGTTTTTTTTGTACCTCCATTTTTTCTTAGGGCAGTGTGTCGATGAGTTGAGTTGGAGGATTTTCAACAAACAAAAATTGAAAAAAACTTATGGATTGTGAAGAGGGTTGAATTTTATCTCATTTTTAATTTTTTTTAGGCTCCAACTTTTCTTGAGATGTCTGTGTTGATTTTGGAGCCTGATAGCGATGGGGGTTGGAAGGGGGGGTTCTCAGATGTAACTGGTGGTCACAGATCTATTTATGCATTTTGAAATCCAAACCATTCCTTATTAGGTCACATATCTAACAGGTGGCTTTCTATGTTTCCCTGAAATGATAAAAACCCTAATATATTTAAAGGGTCATTATGTATGAGGCTCATTGTATTAGTGGTGGCACTGTGAGAGAGAGTTTGGATGGATTGAATAAAAGGATTGGCTATTTCTAGTGGACGTAGCCCATTTTGGGTGAACCACGTTAAATTTGTGTCTCTATTTTATTGCATTATTTTCTGCATTATTCATTGCATGCTTGTTTATATTTATAACTAGTATAATCCTAACAGTCTGAAACCTTTAATGAAAAATTCATAGAAAGGTTGCCTTGCACTAGTGTTAGAAAGGTTTCCACTTTCTATACCACCAAAACTCCACCTTAATTATTTAACCATGAATTAGGCTCAAAAATATTTCCAATTCCTAGGATATGACCTCCCAAAACCACACAGATTTCCTAAAACCTTTCGCTGAAGTTGAATCTTCAATGAAGCATGCACACTCTTTTTTCCCAAAAAGTGCCTAGGAATAAATCTTTCCCAAGACCATATAGAAGCTCCCATAATGATTTCTAAATCATAACATCATGGATAAAACTCTGAGACCTTTCCATTGACTACAACCAAGACTTATGAAACACTCTGAGGCTCCCGAAACCTTTCCCAAAAGTTGAACTTTGAAAATAGGAAATTTTACTATTTTTGACAAATTTGGCTATTTTGACGAGTTAGGCCAAACAGGGGAAAAAATTTTAATGGGGTTGTCAAATATAATGTACTGATATTTTACATGCCAATAAGTTCATACCATAGTTTGGAGATATAATAAGTACCATCATTATTCGCTGACACATGTCTTCGTGATGGGAAATGGTACTAATATGGGATCCATATGAAGTGACTAGGAGCAGGACGATGAAGATTCATAATTTGATGGAGATATATATAAATCACCAAAGATGTCTATCTGGATTTTTATTATGTGCCTACACATGGTTATATTTGACATAATATACTTCATTTACATACCATGGTATTTTACAATTTATTAAAATATTCCTGACAATGTCAAGATGCATCTAAATGAGAGGATGATAAGAGGCTTTTGTGGGGAGATATCTTGTGAGAAAATGGTTGGAAATATATCCTTGGTCTCCATCTTTGTTGGGATTTTTCTAGATGTCAGTTTGAAGTGGATGGCCTTCAAGCCACATCTTAGAGAATTCAAACCTCCATAATGTTTTTAGCCTTGGAATTACTTTCCTTATGTGAATTCCTTCAACAAGAATATCCTCTGGAGGAGGTTCCATGTATTTTTAATGCCTCCATTTCTATCACAAGGTGCATAATACCATAGGTTCTTGTAAAGAATGAGAATTTTCCCCTGGTATTTCTGGATCTACGTATGAGATAACAACCTCAAACATGGCATAAGGAGAAAAAAATAATATTACTGGCAAGAAGGAGTTGATGTGCTTCATAAGATATTTGGTTATCATTTTTTCTTAGCACTTCTATGGCTCATTGAGAATTAGAAAAATAAAAACAAAGGCTAATGAACTCATGGATTTCCTTAATGACATTGATGTTATTGGTCTGGTTAAATTCTCTACTAGCAAAATATTTTTCTTACCTTTGAGATGTTGGAACTAAAACTCATAATTTAAAAACCACATTCCCCATATCTGAAGTCTATTGAAAGCAATATTATCTGAGGTATCTCCTTTGTTCAGTCTGGACATAAAATCCTTGAGATCAATTCTGAGAACACATTTTTCATAATATACAAAAATGAAAGCTTTAATTTCTTTCCTGGCTGCAAGGATTTCCTTGTGTGCAGAGTGATATTTTAGTTCTAAACCATAAAATGCTCGGAAATCATATCTACAAAAATTTCTTTTCCATTGTATTCTTTTTATTTTAAAACAACTCCCTACAATTGAATACTAGCATCAAATTCAATAATATTTAACCCAGTGCTAGGGACAGTCATGGGTGGTAACTGTTGAAGTTGTTGGTTAATTTTTTAAACTAATGTAGTCATCTATGGCATCTATGAAGGTGGTTTTTTATGAATCTTTTTATTTAGAAGAATTATATATGCAATAATATTTTGGTAGAAGCCAACAACATAATTGACACATCCAAGAAATCATTTTATTTGTGTCAAATTCATAATCTGGTTTGGAAATGTTTGGATCTTTGACATGATATGCTCTTAGATTTGAATTTATCCACTTGTAATGGTTAAACCAAGAAAATTAATAGAATCTTTAAATACTTCCATCTTGGAGTTAGAGAGACAAAAATCATTACAATAAACAACATCATACAACTTATTAATATGTTTTATGTGATCTTTAAGAGAATTAGAATAGATGAGAATGTCATCTATATATGCAAGGAAAATTTATGATAGGGGACCAAAAATATTATTCATTACCTTTTGGAATATTTAAGGTGTTTTCTTTAGTCCGAAAGGTAGGACATTCCATCCGTATTGTACTCTTAGAACAACAAAGGTAGTTTTAAATCAGTCTTCAGGATGAAGAAATATCTGCCAAAAACCACTTTTGAGGTTGAACTTGTTGTAGACCTTTGATGCTTTTAATCTGTTGAACAAATATTCTTTGGCAAGGATTGAATGTTGGATTGCTTGGATGAATTTGTTTAGTGGCTTATAATCTACTACCAATCTTTTCTTTCCATGTTGTTGTTCACTTCTTTTGTGGACATAGAAATTTACACAAGCCCATGGTGAATTAGATTCTTGGACGAATCCTTTTTGCAATAATTTGTTGATTTCTACTTCACATTCAATATGATCTTTAGGATTCATTCCCTTAAGATGAGCTTTGAACATAGGAATTACTTCTTTTCCTTCTTCATCTTTTAAGACAAAATCAATTTGATAGAAGTGTCACTTTTTGTGGATGAAAGCATGGTGATTTTCATAACATAGATATGTTATGATATTTTGAGTAATTTCATTAACATTACTTTGACATAGAGCAATGGACTTATGAATCCATTTTTTATTGATTTTATTTTTAGGCTTGGTATACATAAGAATGATTGTCTTATAAGTATATTTTCTTGGAATTTGGACTGAGGTGTTGAATAATATATATTATCTTTAGATAGACTGAAGGTTCCACGATCTAACAATGTGTCCATTCCTATCAGACAATCATATGATTCATTTCATGCTGGTAAAATCTAAGAGTCCTTTTATACCTAGCTATGCTTATAGTAACATATGTGAGGAAATGAGAGACTACTTGTTTATCATCAAAAGTAATCTTTAAACAATTTTGTTCACAATAGTCTTCTGGGATGGATTTTTCTCTAAGTAGACTAATTTTTGCATAGGTATTATCATTGCATTTAAAGAGTATTGTCTTATATTTGGGACACAAATATTGATAGATATGAAAGGATTCTCATAAACTTTAAGAGTGCAAATCTTAAACAAATAATATTCTTCACTATTATTCAATCGAAAACTTGTACATATATATAGGAGAAACAATTCATATATTTAAGGAGGTTTCCTTAACAACACTCCCTATATACTTATTTATGCGAGTTTGGTTTAACAACCAAAACTCACACATAACAATATTCTAAACAACTCACAATATGAGTTGTTGTTATAGTTCTCCAAATATATTAAAAAACCTAATTAATTACTACAATATTATATTATCATTTAGATAATATAATTCCACACATATAATTATTGTTCACACTAATATTAATTTCTTAACATTACCCTCCTTAGTGTTAACATGGGGAGATCTAATATATCTCAAGAATTGGAAACAAAATCATATGTCTCCACAAAATTTTAGGTCTACATATTTCTGTCTGGATCTTGTTACACATGAGCAATCCACTTCACCACAGTGAATCCCTTTCAGTATGATCACACTTCCACCAAATGATCGGTGAAGAAGTCATACAGGTAGAGAATCTAAACAATCATAGGATCATCGTAGTCATTTGCCCTCATATACAATTGTTCTTAGCATCCATAATGCACATTCTTGTCGTTTCAATCTTTGGCAGGAAATGTATACCTTGTTTTATTTATACACACACAACTCAAAGAAAATAACTAGAATAATATAAAAATGTGCCACCAGTGTTGTATGCGACACCATCATTAGTGACTAATGAGAGGGTTTGATCACCCTCCATCTTATGTCACCTCCATCCTCTAGTGCATGATCTTCTTACTCAGCCGATGAAGACATGATGCTCAATGATTTCCATATTGTGATTATTCTTTTCTCACCCCCAACAATGTGAAACAATTTATTTTTTCGAACGTTGGGTAACACCGAAAATGCATCCGTGAGGATTTTTTTTTTCTTTCAAACTTTTGAATACAATAAAAAAATGACTTTACGAAATTTGACACTCCCTGACTAATTTTGATGACATAATAGTACAAATTTCACTATGACATAACTCTAACTTAGAGTGACATTATAATGTAATTTTTCACAATACTATTATGACAATTTAGACTTAATTCTTTACAATAAATACTTAAATATTGTTAAAATACCCTTGATTTTTGACAAGGATACTAGTATTAACTAGAGACACTAATTTAGACTAACGACACACCAGATTTTAGAGTTTTATCTAAAAATACAAATCGACTTAACTCATGAAATTTGATCTAAAATTGACTCATTATGATATTTAAACTTTTAATTAACTAGAGGCTATGACACGTACCTTCTACTTTATTGAAAACTATAACCATCCACCACAATTTTTTCTAACAGTCTCTTATCAAATATCAACGAATGAAATTACATGAAATCTATTTGACCAAAAGATATGTCTTCGATGCACAAATTTATATCAAACCATACACTATGTTGCACACTTGCACATGAATATATAGAGGCACACATCAAACCGTTGATATCTCGAGTTCACTCATATCACAAGGAATAGACTAGTTGAGATTTACGTTGCCTTTTATAACTGTAAACACAATAGACATATTGCACCACACTTACAACATAAAATGACAGATTTGGATGGTCAACTCAACGAACTCAACGAGTCTACAATGATTTTTCTATGCAACTGAGGAAATTATCTTCTTGATGACATGAGTGAGTAAAAAGACGCAGATTGATGGCTAATATTTAGTGGATCAAATGTAACCCCTACCTCTGTAATGAAAGCTAGAGATCTGCAATCAACTCAGATTAGAAACATTCCGTGTTGGAGGCGAGTGAATGACTTTCTCTGAGCGTGAAGCTAAGATAAATGATTGGATCGAATCCCAAATGATGGAGAAAAAATACTTCCTGAAATAGTACAAATGAATTTGATCTCCACAGATCTGCAATATATCTCTTATCAAACTGCACAATCAGAAAGAAGATTGTGTTTGGTAAGCAAATCACCACATAAAATAAATATCAAACTCCAATTAGAAATATTTCTCTAGAGATCAAACTAATAGTTTGAACCGCGAGCTTTGACTTTGACAAAATAGATGTGGCAAGTGATCCTCCCACCAGTCACAAATGAAGTTGAGGAGTCATAGGAGCAATGGACGCTTGTCTTCCTTATGTATCCACAAGGTAGAATGCAATTGTGCTGTCAACAACCCTCGGGTCAACATAGATGTGAACACAAAGACTTAAAAATTGAAACCATTACCATAACTTTACACCTGAGTTGGCCTAATGGTGAAGAACATGTGCTCTTGAAATAGAGGTCACAAGTTCAAATCCTGCAGGGGGTAGGGTATGTACGCCTTGTTTGTAGCAAAGTTAGTTGCCTCCCGCACGTGAGTACAAGGTAGTCCCATATGCTATAAGCCGATTGTAGACCCAAAAACAGGCTGCCTGGCATCATGGACTATAAAAACCTATTATTATTATTATTCAATCGAAAACTCATACATATATAGGAAAAACAATTCCTATATTCAACGAGGTTGTTTTAACAACACTCCATATATACTTATTTACGTGAGTTTGGTTTGATAACCAAAATTCGCACATAACAATATTCTAAACAACTCGCAATATGAGATGTTATTATAGTTCGCCAAATATATAAACAAACCTAATTAATAACTACAATATTATATTTTCATTTAGATAGTATAATTCCACAAATATAATTATTGTTCATGTTGGTGTGTGTGACCTACCTAGTCATCGTCCACATCACATGGTGAGTCATCTCGCCTTGCGAGAGTCATAGGTCTTAGGGAGTCAAATGACAAGTGTCAGATTCTATCATAGAATTTGTCATTGTCATTTGCATCAGTGTGTCATAGGAGTTACATTCCTTATTTGGAATTGTTACTCCTCATTTAGTGATGTCATATGCGTCAGTCACTGTCATATGTCTTTAGTGGGGTTCTTTCCTTGTTTAGGCATGGGGGTTACACAACACCCCTATTTGTACTTCCTTTTTTCGATGTATGAGAATGAGCAGCCCTGTTTTATTATTTGCATATTCTTTCCATTGTTCGAATCTTGCTTATTGCGTTAGAGATATGACGTTACCATCAGAGTGCAACTTTGTTGTGGTGCATTGTTTCGATATCAGTTCTCGCATATCCCTCTTTCATGGTATCAGAGCGCGAGGTTTCGGTAAAACATGCACTCTTCATTTATCAGTTACTTATTACTTATGGTTTCTTCTTATTTCCTCATGTAAGTTTTTTCGATTATTACTTTGGAATCATGTTGCTCACCTCGTGTTGAGGTTTTAGTAGTTGCAAGTTTGAGGGTATTTTGGTCGATTTGCATTATCAGTTACTAAGTTCGTGATTTCTTTTATTCTCATGAGCTCAGTTTTTCTTTGGCGTGGACATGTGGTTCATTGTTGTTGACTCGTGCATTGTTCAACATCTGTGGGTTTTTTTAGCTCGTTGACCTTTGCACTAGTTTTTCTGGCTTGTATTGTTTGGGAACATCTTTCCTTGCAACCTACTTGAGGAACCGTATCAGCCTTAACTCCATCTCGAGTTTCTCTCTACATGGAAGTATATGCTCTGAGCTTGTAACTCTTGCTCATGTTTGTAACCTTCGTTGTTGGCTCAAGGGTCATTGATGCTTTGGGGTGCATTTCAAGTTCACGGGTTGCAGATTTCAAAGTTTAGTGTTGTCTTGTTTTTCACTTCGAGATATACTCTACCTGCTCGCCTTACTTTTCTGCATGCATCCTCCTCATGGTGAATCAAGCCTCTCTACATTGGTTTGGGTTGTTGTATGCTTAGACCGGTGTTGAATTATGTTTTCACTGGTGTATCCTCAGACTAGTCTGAGCTCAGTGCTGAATATTGTGGTTATTGATTGACGTTGTTAATTAGTGTGTCAATCTCACACTAACTTAAATCGTGCTTGGTTGAACACCAGTTACCTTTGGCACATACCTTTGGTTACATTTTGTGCTTGTTGGGATAAAGCCTTGTTGTGTGGACATGTTCGATCTCTATTTTTCTCGTGCTAGGTTGCAGGCTCATTTGCATTGGTCTACAGCTCGAGTCTCACCTTACAAGCTCGTTGTTTGATTGACTTGTGCACCGTTGGAAGCTCCCGTCTCGCTGAGCATTTACCTGGAGCTTGCACTCGTCCTTGCTTTTTTCTCCATTTAAATCAGTGTCAAATCTACGTGAATCCTCATCCATGTTGACACGCATCCCTATTGACATGCATCCCTCGGTGTCAACTCTGCATGAATCTTGAACAACTCGTTTGTTACTCTCTGACTCTTGACCGTTTCTTTGCAACTAGATCTGCTTCCCCCACGTCTGACCTGCTTAATGTCAGTTACTCTAAGCACCTGAGATATCTCTGGTCAGCGACACCTTGCTCTCGACCCAAGGTTAACGTAGTAGATGAGATCCTAGCTGGTCAAGCTGTCTCATTCAACTTGAAGTGAATATCTCGCTGCAGGAGCTCTCACCACAACCGAAGGTTAACTCGGTCATATGTGGTGCACTTAAACCAACTCGGTTTGGTCATGCCCATCCCTTTTAGAATTTTTTTGGTGGTTAAAACAACCTACTTTTAATTTTTTAAGGCAAAAACATTCTTATTATGGCATTGTAATAATTTTAAGGCTCTAATTTACTTGTAATTATGTCCTTCATTCCTGTGTCAAAGACAGAGGGCGAGGTACGGGGTTGGCAAGAGGCTAATCCCCCCTTGCAAGCAAAACAAATCCTACTTAAAATTTGATGCCATTTCCAATAAGTACCCACATGACACCCTTTGCACCCATTTCAGGCACTTTTTCAATCCGTTTGTAGGGCTTATTGGAATTTTCCATCAGTTGCGGGAATCGTTTTCTTGCTATAACTTTTGACTTGCTGCTCGGTTTTGAGCACTTCTTTAGTCAAAGTTGCATGATTTTTCACACATTACGTGATGAAATTGTCAGTTTTGTAAACTCACTACTTTATAAAGTGCCGCATTCTAGGGGGTTCACTTGTACTCTTGGGTTTTCACACACAGACACATTATTGGCTGAGTCTGATGTCTTGCGTTTGTGCACCTTAATTTTGATTTCGCATCATGGAGGGTGCTCTTTCTAGACTTGAGCATCATAGGATCACTTTACAGCCTCGGCCACTTCTTACTAGGAGAGAGAACTATTCAGCATGGCGTGCTTCTATGGAACGCTACTTCGCCTACAAGGGTCTTTCACATTTCTTGCTTGGGCCAGTTCTTACACCCACTGATCATCATCATCTTAATGATTTTCTCAACACTTGTGACCGTGTTTTTGGTACCATGATGATGCATGTCTCTCCATCTCATTTTTTTCACGTGACAGACTCAGATCCACCCCACCATGTCTAGAGCATTCTTCAATCCCTTTATGGAGACCCTTCACATACTTTCGACGTTATTGTTGTTGATTCAGTTGTCTCCTCTATTTCTTCGTGTGATGACAGTTCCACTAACACAAACTTGCTTGGTTCTACTTCTGATGATGAGGATTGTGCACCCAGTTCTGATGTCAAGAGTACTACAGAGGACTCTTCTCCTCCTTCTCTCACTATTCCAGAGAGTGCTGACACATCCCACATCTCATCAGATATTGATCAATCTCATATAGTCATCACACCCACCTCTTTTCCACCTTCAGTGTGTGAGTCCCCTTTCACTCCTCTACCTTCATTGGATGACTCATACCTAACTGACATCACTCTTCTGTTTGTTGAGCCCCATCATTGGGATGAGTATCTACCTGACCTTAGTCATATTTTTGCAGAGCCCACTTGTGATGTAATATAGGCTCCTCATACATCTACGTGTATTTGAGAGGAGTTCATCATCTCCATTTTTGGGAGTGCCCCTTCTGGGACTCTTACCACTTCCACTTTTCAGGAGACCTTCATTGATCCACCCTTTCTTGTGGATCCATTTTCTATTGTGGGGGATGTTTTTTTGCCTTGACATCAGTTGGACATCCTTTCTATAGGTGTTCACCCTTCATACTCTGAAAGTTCTACACTTGTGACATTACCTTCGGTTCCTTTAGACTCACTTGATGGACCTATGTCACACTTTCTTGGACCAAACTCAGAGTTATTCGTGTTGTTGCCTTCGGTTTCCTTCACGGAGTGGGTAGAATTCCAACACATCATTTTTGTCCTTCCTAAGGGTAGGCACATAGTTTGGTGCGGGTGGCTCTTCTTCAGTCCAAAGGTAGAGGATCTCGTGATCAACATTCTTCTGGGATACTTCTTAGAGTTACAGAGTTTAAATCCATCCATGACATCTTCTACATCCCTCTCTCTCTTCCCTCTTCTCCTCCTCCTTTCTTCCTTCCAGAAAGATGTTGTTTGTATATGGGAACCTTATCAGGCCTTTAGTTGACGGGCCCCATTGGCACATATTTCTTAGTTGTCTAGGGGATTCTTATTTTCTATTATGTCTTACTGTGACCTCTACCATGTCTTTGATGAAGGGGGGTGTTGGTGTTTGTGATCTGCCTAGTCATCGTCCACATCACATGGTGAGTCATCTCACCTTGCAAGAGTCATAGCTCTTAGGGAGTCAAATGACAAGTGTCAAATTTTATCATAGAATCTATAATTTTCATTTACCTTAGTGTTTCATAGCAGTTACATTCCTTATTTGGAATTGTAACTCCTCCTTTAGTGGTGTCATATGCGTCAGTCACGTCATATGCGTTAATGGCATCATTGGGGTCTTTCCTTATTTAGGCATGGGGGTTACACAACACCCCTATTTGTACTTCCTTTTTTGATCTATGAGTATGAACATACCTATTTTCTTATTTGCATACTCTTTCCATTGTTCGAATCTTGCTTATTGCGTTAAAGGTACGACATTACCATCAGAGTGCAACTTCGTTGTGGTGCATTGTTTCCATATCAGTTCTCGCATATCCCTCTTTTAGTGCACACTAATATTAATTTCTTAACAAAGAGTGCTTACCTCTGGCACTAGTTTTTCTTCATTTGTAGTTTGTATGAACTATGTATAGGCTTGTTCCAACATTTCTTGAGATTATTTAATATTTTATTTGTCTCATTCATCTTCTTCAACAAATTTCTTAAATTCCTTTGAGGCATTTGAGATGAATTTTTAAAGAAAAACTAATATGTCAATACACCATTGTTTCCTGGAAACAAGAGGAGCATAATCAATTTTTCTAGAAGGCTCTCTAGGTTTTTTTGGTATTTCTTAAGGAAAAGAAAATGAAAATTTATTTCTCCTCTACTTTTGCCATATCCTCTTTAAATACCTGATCAGGGAGCTCCTCTCGATTTCCTTATTCTAGGAGTCCTTTGAGAAGGATTATTGAAGAAAGCGTCAATATTTTCTTCCCCCTCTTGTTGTTGTTGTTGTTGTTTGAGAAGCTTAAGGCGTCCCTCCTCCTTTTTTTGTTCAAGCTCAAGATTTAATATATCCTGACGTCTAAGGCCAATATTAGTCATTTTTTTATACATATATAAATTTATTGATGTGTCTCATGTGGGACATGTCTCATATGATTTATTGGGCTTCATTTAACTGATGAGATAACAATTTTGAACTCAGAGGAATAAAAAGATGAGAGAAACTAGATAACATATTGACATGAGTAAAACAAGGTAGAGAATCATATATTGAGTTTGTACTATCTGATCCTAAACTGGGTTTTGGATCTTCTATTAGATTTACCTTTTAAGCCTTAATATCTGAGGTTTCATAATCAGATCTAGAAGTGAGATAATAATTGTCCTCATCAATATTGTTTTCTTTCTAGAAATCAACCTTATATTTTCCCTTTGTAGTGTCCTTCATTGGACACTTATTAGTATAGTGTTTACCCTTACAAATAATATAAATAGGCTTTTTTATTTTGCATCCTTGCTATTTTTTTTAAAAGATTTTTATTTTTCTAGGAGGTGAAGAATACATTTTTTTATGTTTTCCCCATATTAGCTTATGTTTTTTGAATGAAGAGTAATAAAAAATGGATTATTGTTGTGCTTAGCTAGATATCATGAGGGTTTCCAACCAAAAGGATCATTGTCCTTTAGTTGGCAAAAATTCACACCTAATACTTTTTATGCTTTAGTGGCTTCTTTTTTGTCAGCTTTCTCTTGGAAAAAATGAGCATTAGTATCATCAATAACCTGATTGATTGCTCCAAAAATAAGAAGTTCAACAGGTTTATGTTGAAGATATTTATTATATTCAGTAGAAAAGAAGGTTGGAAAAAACTCAATATATCATAATTTTATAGTAGGATCATTAATCAATAAAGATTTTACATGTAACATTGATATTTTTTAACATATATGTCATAGATTCTATCTTTCAAGAATAAAGAAGTATTCTTGCATTTATCATCATCAACGGTAGTAAGAAATTCATTAATTAATTCATTAGTAAGAGTGGTAGTAACGTGTTCTAAAATTTCCTTTTGATTGGATAAGGAGTCCCACCATTCTTTTATAATTCTAACAAATTCATTTACAATTACTTAAGTTACACCACACAAATTATTATTCCATTAGATAAACTGAGTGTTAGACCAAATAATCATTCCATGCACCATTTTCTTTATCTGAGAAGGATTGTTGTGCTCAAATTTATACCAACTAGGTTAGAGAGTATGTGTATAGATGATATTGTGTAATAGCTCAGCAATATGAGAGGCTTCACTAGGGGTGTAGATGCTTTCTGCATCTTCTGGAGTGAGTTTAGCCATAAAAATATTTTTGGATGAAGAGGGAAAGCTTGGTTTGTATTTATGGACCTTTTTAACCACATCTGACCAAGAGATTCGTTTGAACCAATAAAAAACTAGTGGCTTAGATGGTTTGGTGAAATAATTGATTTCTATTATTTGTTTAGAAATAATTGGGCTTGACTCAATAGACCAATATGTATTGTCAACCTTACTACCTTGTTCAATAGATTGTTGATGGATGATTTGGATCTAGTCAGACAAATGCTTGTGGAAAGTGAATAGTTTAGATCCTATTTCATTTTGGGTATCATCAGTAAATTTTACTATGGGATTAGTATTTTTGAAAACAATAGAGATTTCAAAAAATAGGTTAGGAAGATAAACTATAAGATGAACTATAGACTCAATAGAGGAAGAGATATTTTGTACAGGTTGGATTATGGATTCAACATAAGCATGTAGTTTTTATGGTAGATTGAAGATTATCTACCTTGTTATTGAGAACAAAGATACAATTTTTCTTTCTCACCTTTTTTATAGATTTCTATTGCTTTGAGGGTATTCTTTATTTCAAGAAGAGTTTCTCAATGCTTCTTTGAATTTGTGTGAACAACTTTGATAGCCTTGTTTATCCAATCGAGCATCTTTGAGGAATTTGATGGCTCAATAGCTTTATTAATTGTTCGTTGGTACCAAAATGTGGCCTTCTTCTTCCCATCTACTGATAAAATTTCAGTATCTTAAAGAGCAGGTAGAGTCAAAACAAAACTTTCCTTATTAACCTTAGTAATCAGATTAGTAATTGGACTATTCATAAGAATATATTTTGCCTTGTCATCTATTCATAGTATTAACACCATAGATAGTCAGAATTGGGATCATGGATAAGACTGTTATGAATACAGACAAATAATTTTTCTTTTATCTTTTTCTCCTTTGGAGGTTCAGTGGAAAAATAGGAAGAACACAATCTAGAGGAAGAGGCTCTAGGTAAAGAAGAGGAAAACTCTTTCTTGTGGAAGGACATAGAGACTCTATTACTAGATTCTGAAACATTAGTGGCATTCTGAAAAGAATGTTTGCCTTGACTTAGACCTTTCTTGGAAAGATTCCATTCTTTAGGAACCTTGATATCAAACCAAGAAATTAATTTTGCTTCTATTTTGTGAGATTTTGAGCTGGCATGGCTCACCACATTGATGCCTTTAGTTAAACCATTTTTACTACAAGATTTAATGTATTAACAAGGTGATAAATCAATTTATAGTAGATGGCGAGGGGACATGAGCCATGATTCATACCAATACCAGAGGTAGCATGATGCAGACACAATACTTGTTTTAGAATATTATATTTATGAATCCCTACAGGATAGCTTGGGAAAACCTCAAAAGATACAAGACCATTATGTATACCAATTTGGACTGCACCTAATAAAGAATCCTTGAAACTATTATGTCTCAAATCTAATAATCAACATAGGACAGATGCATTGATCCCGCAACGAAACAAAGGAGTGATACCAATTTGGACGCATCCTATATACAAAAACTTATAAAAATTGACCTTTTAAAAACTTAATATCTTTAGGATTAGTTAAAGGAATATCATACTCGTGCTTATATATTTGATAAACTTGAATAACATATTCCCTAGTCTTAAATGCAAATACAAAAACTAAATGAAAAATGGATTACTTATCATAGAATTGGTCATAAGAGATCTTGTGTAGTTTATTATTTTGGTATGAGATTTCTTAAAAACCATAATACTAAAAAGGAAACTATACACCGAATAATAGAATAATTCAATTTGAATTCATTTGGGATATCGATTACAATGATAGAGGTTACATTTTCTAATGTTTGATCTCCTACGAAGGTGGAGTCAAACTTCATATGCAATCCCTCATATTGAACTCTCCATGAATCTCGCAAACTTATCCCTAGGATATCTCTCACATCCCTTTATTATCTTACACATCAAAAATAGCTGCATGAGTTGTTTATTCAACAATTTCACTTACACACAACTATTAACTATATTATTAATATGATTTGTATTAACTCATTATTAATAATATTACAATTTATTAATAATGTCACAATATATTTGTAACATTCACTCCCCTATTGTTAATATTATTAATTCTCAATATACGCTCCCATAATGTTGACAAGGTAGAAAAAATACTTACACTTCCTTCTTCAGCTTGTTGCCCATGCGTGCTCATGATCTGGATGGTTTTATAGGACAGCCAACAACCTCAACAAGGATGGTTTTACAGGACAACCAACAACATAAAACAAAGGATGGTTTTACAGGACAACCAAAAACCCAAATATCATGTTGTTGTTTTTCCTTTGTGCTTTCTTCTATCCACTATGTTTTTCCGTTAGGGAATCATGTAGGAACCACTGCTTACTGAATATAAATTGAATAGAGGGAAAATTGAACATTGAGACCATGCTCCAGTTCTCCACCTCAATGTGAACATTTCACTTATTCAAACAAGAACTTTGAAATTATACTGCAAATCTGAAATAAAAGAAAACACACATACACACCCATACACACTGCCACCACAGCGTCATGCGGCCCCGTTGTTGGTGACTAATGAGATGTCGTTGATTGACCTCCAACTTCTATTGCCTCCATCCTCCATTGTGTTTGATGCTAACTCAACTGAGATTTGATAATTAAGTTCAAAAATATCTCCCCACAAGTTGGACGTCGTGTTCAAGAAAAAATGTGTCTAGGAGTAATGTAGACATATTTTTTGTTTTTGATTTTGGACTTTTTATGATAGCACTTTTGACTCAAACAATTATAACCAAAAAAAAAAATTTAATTACTTTTTAACTTAACGACAAAAAAATAAAAATAAAATACTCGACAACACAATTTTTTATTTTTTTAACTCAACTTCTTTGACTACGTAACTACGAGACTACGTAACACACTTCACAATGAATAAATATTGATTGATGACACAAACAATTTATATCTCAACTCTGGAAAATATCACTACTAAACCTAATAATATCCGAGTATAATTTAAAAACCACATTAAAAACATCAAATATTCCTTTAACCACATATATGTTAAAAAGGAATATGAAATTTTCTACACAATAAAAAAGGACTAATAAATTACACATAATAAAAAGGTACTAATGAATTACATTTTATAAATCACACGTGAAACGTTTAATTTTATAACCCACCTTTTTTTATTTTAAATCATTTCTTTTGCATTTGAATGGGGACGGTTCCCATTTAGCTTAAACGCAAAACTATAAAATAAAATTATAAGTGACTTTACCACACAAACTTTACTAAAAGATTGACTTGACTATTACTTGACAAACCGAATACCTAAACAGTACAAACTTGACATGCATGTAACCGGTGATATGAATATGTATATGTAACGACCTGTCATTAATATTATTCACGCAATGATTCTTCATACAAGTCATTAATGGATACTCGTTGAATTTGCAGACAGGCTACCTGACACGTTTCACGACCTACAAGAAGAATTTGAAAATATCATGTCCTAAAAATAAATAATCCTCCAATAAAATACAAGAGCGCAACATTCATCTTGACAGGACAATGTAGATTGACTTGAAGCCTGCTCTGATACCAAATATTATTTTGGTCTGAGCTTTCTTAAAAACCAGAATACTGAAAAGGAAACTATAACCAAATAATACAATAATTCAATTTGAATTCATTCGGGATATCAATTACAATAATAGAGGTTACATTTTATAATGTTTGATCTCCTACAAAGGTGGATTCAAACTTCATCTTAAATCTCTCATATCACTCTCCATGAATCTCTCAAATTTATCTCTAGGATATCTCTCACATCCCTTTATTATCTCACACACCAAAATAGCTATGTGAGTTGTTAATTCAACAAATTCACTTACACACAACTATTAACTATATTATTAATATGAGTTGTATTAACTTGTTATTAATAATATTACAATTTATTAATAATGTCACAATATATATGTAACATAGTTTCCATTCTGGAATTGGTTCTTTGTCTCTTCCTATAAATCTGTTCTGGAATTTATAATAAACATATCAGCTAAACTAATCATGTCTTATTTAGCTTCATCTTCTCACAACAAGAGTCGGTTAGTCGGCTCCATTATAATAGTTGGTCCCGATTTACATATTATGGTATCAGCGTAAAATTACATTCTATGTGACTTATAAATGGCATGCCTATTTGTGCATAAAATTCAACCAGGAAAGATAATAAAAACATATCCCAACTAGTACCGAGCGTGATGAAGAGAACAAATATTGTTAAAACAGAAATGAAGAGAGACAAAGACACTGAAAGCTGGAATCCTATTATGTTGAAATATCTTTACAACTAGGCTCCGATACCATATACCAGAGTACACATAGCATATTGAAATCACACTACATATTCAACCATCTAGAGTGACTTTGTTAGGTGAAGAAAATTCGACTTGATAAAGAAATACAACCGAAGAAATACTTCAATTTTTTTTTTGAGATAAATAGAAAACAAAGAAAATACATACACAAAATAACACATTACACAAGATATATCTTGGGAAAACACTCAACGTAGTAACTTATCTCTTTATTATATTAACTCAATTATTTTACCATACAATAATATACTCTTCAGTTCTGTTATATCTTGTTGCATGTCTAGCTATATGTAGTCACATCATTAGGTAACTGTCATGATGGTATTACAATAAATGGATATATAGACCATGGGCCAAGAATACAGTCTATAATGGTTCTCCATAAACATGAGTTATTTATCCACTCATAATAACATTGCTTAAATTTACCTATACATGCCTAGAATCCTATAAAGGGGACCTCAAAACATTTCTTGGGGATTAGCCCCCAACCTCCCCAGCCGGGGCAATGCCCCAAACCCTATAGTTCATTTCGTGTTGTGAAATCTAGAAGAGTGTAATTCATAGAAAATATAGAACACATTTCGTTAAATACTTTCTATATGGGTTTCGAGCTCATATAGTTAGGAACTTATGGCAATCAAACCCATTGATTTTCTACACTAAGAAAACTTCTCATTGCTTATAGCCTTTCTCAAAGAATCCAACATTATGTATTATGTATGTGACTTCTCGAGTAGTATCTTCCTTTTTTTCCACCTTTTCTCTTACAAAATGGTATTAAACATCAATGTGTTTCATTTTAGAATGATACTCTAGGTTCTTTGCTAAACAACGTATACTTTGACTATCACAATTGATCATTGCAACATTGTGAGTGAACCCAAACAATGCAAATCAAACTTTGAATTCAAACTATTTCCTTTTTTGCATTATTAGTTTCCATGTACTCAACCTTGGATATCGCAACAATTGCTTGATGTTTAATCATCCAACTTACAGCTCCACCGAACAAGTTGAAAACATACCCACTGTAGACACCCCAATTTCACACCCCTTCTAAATCAATTAATTTTCCTATTCCATTTCCCACAAAAATCCACATTGAATTAATCGATGTTATTTGATTAATTCATCTGTTTCAATCCCCAAATTAAACCTAATCTTCCTCACATGCCAAATATTCCCCATGTCCCCCCACTTGTGAATTAAATATTCAAGTTTAATTCTTGTTCATTCCTCATGTCTCCCACTCAATTAATCTTGTTTACTTTTCCAAATCATGATTAACCAAAACCTCCAAATTAATCCCACTTTCAGGCTATAATTAAAGCCTTAACCCCCCTCTTTCAGGAACAAGCTAGAAATCCTATCAAAGCTCTTGCATTCTTGTTGCACAGAGCATCCCCTCGATCTCGTCCTAATTTATAGATAAGCCTACGTTTCCCCTTGGTGCAAAGTTTGTGAATCGATCGTTGTTGCAACGAAGGTTTTTCTCACATTGGAGAAAATACCTACACTTCAAGAAGTCTGGACCTATTCAAATTAATTGCCCATTCCGAGGTTTGCAAAGGAGACACATAAAGAAGGTATAAATTTCAGTTTAGTACTTTATTATTATCTGTGATTTCTAAAGCTCACATTATGACACACCCGATGGGAGTGATGAGGCAAGGATGTCAAGTGGAATAGGCAGAGTGAAAAGATTTTTGTGGTGGTGATTTTCATCTGATGAGATAAGTAATGATGGAGAAGTTTCTACAACTGGAAGATCTTAGGAAGAGGGTATACCTCAAATAAGAGTCCCACGTTGTATGGATGGTTAATTACGATTTTTAAACTAAAAGCGGAAGAGTGAAAAGGGAAAATCATGAAGAAAAGAAAGGAAGATACACAAAGTGGTGAAAGGGGATAAGAATGGAGAGAATTACAAGGTGTGCATTAATGGAAGGCAAATAAAAATGAGGAGGGAGGATGAATAGAGAAATGGCAGGTTGACCATGGTGGGGGATGAGGAGTTGCAAGATAACGAATTATTCCTGAGAAAGATCCTCGAGTAGGGTTCACAAACTGCAATGATGATCAAGTAGGATTTCCAAATTGGAAAATATATTAGTAAGGGTGAATGGATGGGGTGCAAAGTAAGTTTTCGATCATGCATGAAGATACCCACGTGACGAAAGCATATTAATTTTAATATAGCACATAACATGATGCATCATGATGACTAGACTATAATATGCAAGAGAGCATAGACAAAGGCTATCAAATAGGTATAATTCCCTTGTATGATATGTCATCACAAAAAATAAGTAGTGATATACAACAAAAACATATTAGAGGGAACACCAAGATATATAAAATCAAGATGCCCCTTGTAATATATCAAGACACAAGATAACAAATATTAAACTTGTAACTAAAAATGCAACATGAGAACTTTCAAATGTGTCCCTAATGTGTTCCACAATTATGACTATTTAGATGTGCCTGCAAGCAGGGACATAATGATTCAAAATGGATTGGGTCATCATTCTCAAACAAGGAAATGATGAGGGCAAAAATTTCCCCAAGCGAGGATTCACATGAAGGGAAATGGTTTGAATTTATTATCATAAGGTGGCTAAAACATTTTTTGGGGGAAAGAGTTTAAAGTTTGAATTGTGTTGATTGTTGATTTTTTTATTTTTGTGAATTTTTAGGATTTTGTGATTTTTGTGTTTTTGAGATTTTGAATGTTTTTGGGAATTTTAAGATTTTTGAATGTTTTTGGGATTTTTTAAGATTTTTGAATGTTTTTGGGATTTTTGATATTTTTCTAATGTTTTTGGATTTTGGAGATTTTTCAAATGTTTTTGGATTTTGGAGATTTTTCAGATGTTTTTGGATTTTTTAGAGTAATATACTAGATGGTAAACTTCCTGTGAGAGGTGATAAGCTAGGGTATCATTCGTATGTACATTGTACCTCGTGGTAACTCATGCTTCGAACAATATTAAATTTTTCGCTCCATTAATAGGATATTATGGTGATGATGTGATGAAAATAATTTTTTTTCCGTCCTTGACTCCACTCAACTAGTAAGATGCGAGGGTTCATCACCGAGAATCAAGAAGGACGCGGGATGTATGTAATGAATATAGAGCCAAGTGTTAATAATGGTCCATTTGGGAAATTTTGGCTCAATTCCTCTTAAGATTACTAACTAGTTTCGACATGACTTTATATTTATAAGTCACTTACTAGACTTAGAATGTTAAGTGGCCTACTAAATGGTAATATGTAGGTGAAGGGATAGTTATCTCTTCACTTAGGCATCTAAATAACTTCTTGGGGATTTTATAATTGTAAGCACTTTCAATTTATAAGGTTTTATATTTTTACAAAGACCCCTTATGCTTTTCCACATGCTACCAGTAAGAAGCAAGGGCTCATCACTGAAGGTTAAACATAGGCAAGTAAAAAAAATATTTTTAGTTTGATTGTGTTTTACTTTTTATTTTTAATACATTTTTTGCATTGTAATTTATGAATTACCCCCTACGCTTTGCCCCATGCCACCAATAGGAGACAAGGGTTCATCACCGAAGACAAGACATAGACGAGTAAGGGAACCTTCCTATATTCCCTGTCTCACACTACTAGTAATAAGTGTGGGATAAACACAAAAGACTATGAAGGATGAAAGGTGTAACAATTAATTATTCAGAAGTTATTGATTGTTGATTTGTATTATAGTGCTTTTATTTGGGAAGGAATGTTTTCCCCCAATATCAACCCCACACGACTAGTAGGACACTATGGTTTAGCACCAAAGACTGATATGGGTGATCAAATGAATTGGGTAAAGATGTTTAGAGCTTTGTTGTGAAAGAGACAACTTCTTTGAAGGGAATATATTACCATCAGTAAGCTTCTAGGTATGACCATAGGTGGAAGTATTTGAAATGGAGAAGCTATAAGAAGTATTAGATTCACAATACTTAATAGGATCTATATTAACACTTGTCTCATGATGATGAATATGAAGATGTGATTTTTATAATGGAAATATTTTCCAGTGGAATTAATAGTTTTAAATTATTTGGAGATGATTCAAATAGGAGGAATGTATAAGCGACATCTCCCAGGAATAGAGAGCACCTAAGGAATAGAATTTCTACAAATAAATTGCATTCAAAACATGATGTGAGGGATATGCACTTATAGGGGTAGGATGGGCGAGGTTAATGGCATTAATAGAAATTATTTCAAGGAAAAGGTTTGTTTCCACAAGGTTATCAAAGACACTATACGTAGAACCTAGTTCCTCTTCGGAATTGGTATCCTCCTCGCTATTTGAGACTAATATGGGAGCTGCAGTAAATATCTTGAAGCCAAGGCCATGTTTACCAGGATTTTAAACATAGGTAACCGGATCTAAGAAACCTTTTCGATTCTTACCGAGTCCTTTATCCTTCCATCACATGTTTTTCATTATTTTATGAGCTTTGGTAAATTGAGGGGAATCATAACAGGAAGTGAGTTCATCATTGTATAACTAAGATACTGAGGAACTTGGAATATGTTCTTCATCAAGATATCCTAACTTCTGCCAAACTGAATGACCCATGTTGTAAGTGGGAGTGGTTATGATATGAGAAGCATTGAATTTTCCATAATTCTATGGGGATTTACTAATGTAAAAATAATTCTCAACATTCTGAAATTGGTACTCACCGTAACCTTCATCAATAATTTTGAACGTATGCATCGAGGAACCAGTAAGTACCTTGCATGGAAAAACCACACACAAATTAAATAACTGAAGCGGGCCAAGGGATAAGAAAGAACGCGCAATGGTTCTCATGAAAAAATGGTAGGAATGGTGTAGAGATGAGAGTTAGGGGAGTAGACTGAAAATGCAGTTTTAGTTAAACCCCGAAGAAATAATTTTGACGAAAAGAAAAAAGGGGGGGGTTGGATAGAATTGAGTACAAAGAGAAGGATTGGGAAACATGGTTGTAAAGATATGGGTACGATTAATGCAGTGAGAACTCTCTGTAAAAATATTTTGAATGGTGTTGGAATTTTTAGCTAATCAATACACATGTTGTTAGAGAAAGGGATTGAGACAGCAGATGTTTTCTGGGATGAAATTATGAGCGTTTATACCACCCTCTGAGGAGTTTTGCAAAACTCAAGGGCTAGTGCCCATGAATGTTAACTCAGAATAAACTTAGAGGATCCAAAAGTGTGTGGGGAATATTATACATGGTGGTAATGGATGGTTTTTAACCATGAAAAATGGGAAGATCTATGTGGGCACTTATAACGAGGGGGGAGGTTGGGGCCATCGGCGGGTCCTTCGCACCCCTAGTACCCATCCCTTTAAGCTACGCGACCGCGTAACCTCATGTAGCCTAAGAACTGTGTTGACCTGATGAGGACTGAGCAACACACGACATTACACAAGTTCATATAGTCAAGCATACCAGATAAATGTGGAGGAAGGTTAAGAAAGCCACAGACCGGACCCCACCAAACGAGAGAAAGACGTGGAGGATAGCAGAACACAAGAAAAAACACACTGTGGCCGGATCAACCACTTGTCCCAACTCAAGTACTAAGTGGCGAGCTCTAAGACACCCCCCCTCAAACGCACTCCTACAAAGGGACAAAAAGAATGGTCGAGAAAAAAACACTCACAACACAACGTCAACAACGAAAACAAAACTAATGAAAAACGAGAAGTACGATTAACCCATCTGACTCGGCAGCAGGGAACTGCCAGAAAAAAAAAACGAAACTGCAACAAAACAAAAGAGCCTGACGCAATTCCCACTCAAACACCGCCACAAAGTCATCAACCGGACCTAGAGACAGAACCAGGAGACCAGCCCGCAACGGAGTCCGCGCAGAAAAGTGAGTCTGCTAGACACAAAAAAAGGGATAGCAAACGGTCTGGATTGGACAAACCAGGGGAAAAAGAACGACGGGGGGCCGGCATAACAGGGGACCCACCAATCTGTAGAACAACCACTAGGTAGAGGCCGCTAAATCCGAAAGAGGAAACACCAGGGGGGCCCGGGTTACGGGGGGCGACCCCAGCGGGCCCTGTAAAGCGCCCCCAACCGAAACAGGGGAGGCGGAAGGGGGTGCTAGGTTAGGTAGTCAGGTTCGAAGAGGGCGAGCAACAAAGCGGTGGGCACGGGAAGCGAGAGGGCCGAGAGGGCCTCTGGGTTGTACCTGGGGAGCAGGCAACAGAAGTGAAACCAAAGTGGGCAACCAAGGAGAGCGAACTTGCATCTGTGCCAAAACCAGTAAGTCACATCTTGCATGTCCTTTGTTATAACATTTATTATGCTTCTTGAATCTCAATGCTCCTAATCCGTTTCTGAATCCACTACCCAACGTGCCCATTGCATCTAAATGTCATCTTTTGCTTCTAATCATCCCATTTCTAATACCATCCCAAAAACCAGCCATTACAAACACCATAGTGCCCCTAAGAAGATCGTAGAACCCACCGCCATTGGTTATCAGTGACCGGCATCGGTTATCAGTAACCGGCATCGGTTCTTCTGATCAAAAACCAGAAAACCATCCTTTCCCCCTACCCAGTTTAACGAAATAATTTAATTAATATTTTGCAGTCTTTTGTGTTAATTCGTATTAGCAGGGGAACTGACCACCTTCGAAAGGAAGTTTTATATTTCCTGGCCCAAGGCAGTTTCCTCATTTATTGTTTAATCAAAATCTGTGGTCTTGTTTCTTATTTGCAGGTAGTCCTTCCAAGACAAAAAGGAGTCTCTGCAGTCAGCCTGATTTTTCTCTACGGTACGCGCACACCATCTCGACATTCAAAAGGTATTCCCTCCGTAACCCTAACCTCATCTTTTCTAAAAGGAATGAAAGGATAGAAGCAACTCTATTCCCAGAAGCCAAAACATTCCGAGCGAAACATTATGGCACGCCCGGTGGGACCCATTTTGGGTTTCTTTCTCTTGCTTATTTTCATTTTAGGAAGCATATTTGCTGTTGCTGCTTTTTTGTTATATATTTCATAAAGAATTTGTCTTGCTTTTCCTAGTTCGCATTAGTGAAAGTCATCTCTCTTTCTTCATCGAATATAATTTTTCGATTTGGGGTTTAAAACACGTGCATTGCATTCCTGCTTATTGTTCTTCAATTCTAGTGAACATAGATTAAGTAACAAGTCGTACACGTGGGGGTGATATCCACGGTATTGACAGGAAATTAACCTTAGTTTCACTGCACAACACATACCGAATCACTTCACAATTGACACAACAGCTCAAAAACATCCCCCCTTTTCCGCGGTATTTCCTCCGCCTGAGTGAGGTAACCTTATAAGCCAAAACAAACTTGACATTTCCCTAGGTCTTGTTGTTTAGGATTCTGACATCATCTTACGTCTAAAGGCATAAGCCCACGATAACTAAAATTAACCCTAGGATTAATCTCTAGATTTGCGTGTGCCTCTTGCTTGTTTCCAAATTCTGTTTTCTCTGTCATACTTTGTCTTCTGTGATCAATAAGTTGATAAATATACTTATCTTCTGAGGTTGTTTTTGTTCTTGATAGATTAAAAATTTCCTGTGTGTTCTTGTCTATGGTTGTCATCACTCGGAAGCAAGCCGCCGCCATGGTTTCACATGCCTTCTCTGTGTCTTTGCCTGAATCACCCCCTTCACATTCTATAGGGAACCCTATGGACACCAGTGAGATCCCCCAAATTCCTGTAGGAGACAAGGACTTTGCCAAATTTCTGGATGCTAATCCCAGCGCTGTATAATACTATTTGTCTCATGCCCCCGACCGTACGCCTGATGGTCAACTCCTTATTGGCATGCCTATTAGTATAGCTGCTCATTTAGCTCCCACTCCTCCTGATAACAATGCCTTACTTCCTGCATCTCTAGCCCCGTCTCCCAATCCGACAGCTTCAGAGGTTCATACGACCCCGATTAGCTTTCCTTTGGTTAACCTTGGACCCCACGTATCGTTACCACCAACTGCCCCTATCTCATCTCTCTTTCAAACCACTCCATTCATGACTTACTCTCTGCCACCTATTCACACGAGCTTTCCTTCTCAAGCTCCACCTACCTTTTCATTCCCATACACGTATCCAGTAACCTCAACACCTTATATGGGACATCCCTATTCTGTGGCATCATCATCTCATCCAACCACAGATTCCATCAAACAAATGATGGACAAAATGCAAAACCTGGAGGCTTCCGTTTCAGGAAGTTGTAGTGCCTTGACATACGAGCAAATTTGTCGTGAGCCCATTCACCCTTTCTGTCTTCCTTCATTCATATCCTCCTTAATGGGAGTTGCCAAAGTTTACTCGTTTTAACAGTAAAGAGGATCCTCAACAACACTTGCGATCATTTAGACATGCTTGTTATTTGATTACCCATGATGACGCCTTGTTACTCAGCACCTTCCCCATGTCCTTATCAGGACCCGCCTTGGAGTGGTACAGTGCTTTAACCCAGCATTCGATCTTCTCTTTTAACCAACTAGCCCAATCTTTCTTGGATCATTTCTCCATTAACATTGCCAAGAAAGTATCTATCACTGACCTCTATGCCATCCGACAATTTGAAGACGAATCTATCGCAGATTTCGTTGGACGATGGCGGGGCCTTATCAACCAACTTACGTATGCCTTGCCTCAAACCAAACTCATTGAACTATTTACGCGGGCCTGCGCTAAGCACATCTCCCCTACCCTCCAAATTCAAACTTTCTGCACATTCGACGAGGCCTTTACCATGGCTCAGAAACTTGAAATTTGAGCCTTAGAAGAAGAGAAATTGCGGTTACGTAACAAAAACCCCAATTTCCGAACTCCTGATTCTACCAACAAGCCAAACACCACCACTCCTCACGTGTCCACTTCTTCTAAATCAAAAGGAGCTGTCCACGCGGTAATGGTCAAATCTCAAACACCGTCCAATACTCCGCCGAAAACCACTTATAAGTACAAAGCCGAGCCCACCAATTACACTCCCTTGGGAGAAACTTATGGCGTCATCCTGGAGAAATTGCTCAAAGCTGGGGCTATCACCTTGCCCCCTGTTAAACCTCACTCTGGGTTTGACTCCACCCGCGCAATACCTTCCTGGTACAAAGAAAATGACTTTTGTAACTTTCACCGCGTAAAAGGACATAGTCATGAAAACTGCAAGATGTTGAAAAATATAGTACAGGAAATGGTTGACGCAGGGGATATAACCCTCGATAATCCTAACGCCCCTGCTAACCGAAATCTGAAAATTTTCAACAAGCCATTCCCGAATCACTCGTCCAACAGTAACGTGAACCAAGATATCTTAGCCGAGGAGAGTGTTCATGAGATCCATGCAGTCTTCGATTCTCAGCCAAAAGCCTCTATTGAAATTTTTTTTAAATCAAGCCTCTCCACCAACACAGGAGTTTGAACCTCCTTCACCACCATCAAGCCAAAGTGAAATCATTCCTTTACCCATAGAAGAGTTAACTGCCCGGACTTCTCTTCTCATCGACAAGTCTTCTTACACCACATCCCTACAAGACTGTGAGCGGATGCTATCTAATTTATCTATTTCCCAAACGTCCCCTTCTACCACTCTTGCTACACAAGAGGAAGGCTCACCACTCCTTTTGACATCCTTAGCCGAGAAATCTCTTACACTAACATCACCACATTCTTTAAACGTGACAGATCCCCTCGAACACGCCCTCCTACCTATTAGTCCCTCATCGCCTAAATCTTTTCAACGACCGGTTGACCTCTTAACATCTATTGATACAGTGCCTCATCTACCTCCTGTGTCACACCCGCAGTGGACTGGAATTACAACCCACCTTTCTTCCGTACAAAAATTACAAATCACACCTGGAGACTGTCATTCCACAGAAGATAGACAGGCCCTATGGGAACGTTTGAGTACCCCTTTTTCTACTCAAATGCAAATGACTGATCCTGATGTCTCCACCATATACCCGAAGTGCTTACAGAAGCTTAAAATGCCCCTGTTCTCACCTTCACCCCCCTCACCTCTACCAAATGCCCCGTCCACTTCTATCAACTTAACCAGATCTTCCCCTACGCTTGGGACCTCACCAATGCCCAGTCTAACGCACCCGCCTAAGCGACTCGATCTATCCAAAAATAAATCCGCTCCGCCACCTAGGAGACAAACTCAATCCGTGCCCCTATCACAATCAAAACCATCATCGTCATACCTACCTTCCATATTGGGACCCCATCCCTCTACCTTACATCAATATATCATACCTCCTGCGTTTTCTTCAAAACAACCTACGCCTTCCGCACCTATACAGAAATTCCAGGGTATAGCAACACCGTCACTCCGCGTATCCTGTCCACCTATCAACCCTAAACAAATTCCATCATCAAAAGATTTGTTTTCAGTCACTCCTATTTCCCCGTGGTTGTTTTCTGATACCACGTCATCTGCGGCCTCATCATCCAACATAGCTTCTGCGCCAAAGAAATCACGTTTAGTAAAAACCATGTATCAACACCCCTCGGCTAAACCACCACCCACGAACCAATCATGCCCCAAACATTACCAAAACCCGCACAATCAATACCCTCATCCTCTTCCGATTTTGACCCACTCAAAGGATCTTACGCCAAAATCCTTGCTATGTTGGTGGAGAATGCGACCATTTCCCTACCTCCACTTAGACCTTATGACCCGTCTAAACCTCGACCTATGGGTTACGATGAGTCTAAAATCTGCGCTTATCACCGCACACCAGGACATGATGTGGAGGGATGCAAAGCTCTAAAAACCATCCTTCGCCAGTCACCTCTCCCGGATAGAAAGATTAAGAAAGACAACTTACGAAGGGAGAGACCTTTAGTTTCCATTCCCTCTCCTATACCATCTGTCCCCGCCTCACCAAGATCTGTCATTATTACAACCCCACCTCTTGAAGACCATGAGTTATCCCAACCATCTTCCTCATCTCAGGTCTACGAGATTAATATGATTAGTGTCGCTACTCGAGGGCAGAAAAACAATGGGAAAGCAAAAGAAAACACACCTGCGGCATCTCTTTCTCCGTCAAACATCCCGATTGCACCACCACCTAAAGTGGTCATTCGCGGACCCGCCTATCCCTGTCTCTAATGGCATTGCCCACCGAAATATGATTAAACAGCTTCACCAATCACCCGTAAAAATGACACTGTATGATCTCATTCAGACTTCTGAATCTCATCGACAAGCTCTCGTTGAGATCCTTCAAGGGATAGAGGTTTTACCTAATGAAACCCTGCCTGTCACCTCCATTCTAACACCCAATCACGTTGCCTCTCTCACTAAACAACCCACTACTCCAATCACTTCTGTCTCTATACCACAAGCTGCTGCAGTCAGTTTCTCTGAAGATGAAATTGTTGACTTTGGTACAGAAGACCCTGACCCTGCCCTTTTCATCTCCGCTTACGTCCGGGACATTCGAGTACGTCGGGTTATGATTGACGGGGGCGCTAGCCTAAACATCATCTCTTCAAAAGCCTTCCAACAGATGAACATCCCTTCTAGTTGCATGTGTGCCAACCCCATCATGTTGCGGTCATTCAATGACGCTATTACTTCTACCTTAGGCACCGTGATCCTCAACATTCGCGTAGGACCACGTACTTTACCCGAACTCTTCTATGTCCTTGAGGGAGAGTTCCAATATAATATATTGCTGGGTCGTCCTTGGATCCGAGCCATGGGATGCGTTCCCTCAACATTACATAGATGCATAAAATTTGAGTACGAGGGGAAGTCTTACACCGTAAAAGCTGACCCTCCCCCCTTTAAAACCTGCAATATGTTATACCGCCCTAACGATGTGCTTATACCAATCAAGACACCCATACATTCAACCCAACCATCCTCCTCAAATGTACCTCAACCATCCACCTCAACCGCGCCTACGCCTTCAATTGATGAAACCACCATCGCAAAAGCCACTTCCCTTCCCGCAGCTAACATTCCAACCTCCGACCCCTTAGTAGATGTTTTTCAGCGCCTTACGCTGGGGGAGTACCGCCTATATAACGTTAGTTCTTTCCCTACCCCGCAGGAGTACGGACAATTACATGCACATCCCACCTACGACCGTCGCGTGGGGGAGATAATCTCTTACGGACCACCCCATTGCCGCACTAACCTAACGTATGGGGGTGTTGACGCATCCTCCATTACCCCTGAACCTCCTCTTGGTGTGGTTCCTTTCCAATCCGATTTTCAATACTTGACAAATCGTCGTTTCGCCCTCACCTTCTTGACTCGCTGTGCGTGGAAAGGCTTTGGTTTTGGCCTTTACGAACAAGGCCGACATACACTCATTCCCGTGACTACCCGTAAACATAATGATCGCAGTGGTCTCAGTTTTCCCGAAACACCTACACAGGAGACACCTCCTGTCAGCTGTATCCTGGAAGAAGAAGACGTCGCCCCTACCAAACCATCATCACCCACTTTGCCATCATCACCCGCAGAATCTATAGACCCTGAATCCATCCCTCCTAACTTTTTTTTTTTCATAAATGCTATCTTCATAGGTCCTCTCACTTATCAACGCGATAATGACGACCCATCTTCTTTGCCCCTTCTTTATCCAGACATGATCGAAGAGGATTCGCCTTTGATTAATGTTGTTGAATGCCAGGATGACGACTCCATCCTCACTTACCTTGGCGCGGATGATTCTTATATTCAACGAGCCTTACCATCTGAAACCCAAACTATGCTGAACGAATCTACCATAGAAATCAATATCCACACGGAGGAGGATCCTCACATTGTGAAGATTGGACAATCCCTTAACACATCAGAACAAGCCACCTTTACTACCTTTCTCCGTGCTCGCAACCAAGCTTTCGCATGGTCTTACGCTGACATGCCAGGAATTGATCCTACCATCGCCGTCCATAACATCACCCTAAACCCCGATTCCAAACCAGTCAAACAGAAATTGAGAAAAATGCATCCACGCATTGCTCTCTTGGTCAAAGAGGAGCTCCAACGACTCCTTTCTGTTTCCTTCATCTTGCCTATTGACTATCCTCAATGGATTTCTAACATCGTACCTGTCACTAAAGCGACAGGGGGACTTCGGATATGCACAGATTTCCGGGATCTTAACCTCGCTTGCCCTAAGGATGACTTCCCCTTACCTAGCATTGACCAACTTGTTGATCTAACTGCAGGTCATGAGATGCTCTCTCTCATGGATGGCTTTTCAGGATACAACCAAATTTTGGTTGCCCCTGCCGATCAACACAAAACTGCCTTCATAACTCCTTGGGGAACCTTCTGTTATCGTGTCATGCCATTTGGCCTTAAGAATGCTGGTGCTACCTATCAGCGGGCTATGACCTACATTTTTCATGACATTATGCACACTATCCTTGAAGACTATGTCGACGATCTTCTCGGCAAGTCTAAACATCGTAGTGAACATCTCGATGTTTTAACCATTATTTTTGATCGCCTGTTACAATATTCTGTCCGCCTTCAACCGAAGAAATGTGTCTTTGGTGTTCTTTCGGGAAAACTTCTTGGCTTTATCGTCTCTTTGCGTGGCATTGAGGTCGATCCATCTAAAGTCAAAGCTATCCTAGAAATGCCCCCACCCAAAAATCTCAAACAATTGCGTAGTTTACAAGGTAAGCTCCAATCTATCCGACGTTTCATCTCCCAACTCTTCGGATCGGTGTCAACCTTTCCATCACCTCCTTAAAAAGGATATTGCATTCCAATGGAGCGAAGAATATCACCAAGCCTTCGAAGCTCTCAAATCCTATCTCTTGCAGCCACCCGTGCTTGTCCCACCCCAAGACGACCGCCCTTTCTACCTTTACCTTTCCGCCACCGACCACGCTGTAGGAGCCATGCTTGCACATCGTGACTCTGAGAATCACGAACAAGCCGTTTATTATATAAGTCGTACTTTGGTGGACTATGAGACTAGGTACACACATGTAGAAAAATTGTGCCTTGCCCTATCATTCGTGGCCACCAAACTCTGACACTACCTTCTAAATCACAAGACTTTCGTCATCACCAATACAGACCCCATCCATTACATGTATGCCAAACCTCATCTGAACCAACGCATTGCTAGATGGCTCATGCTTCTCGCCGACCTCGACCTTGAGTTTGTCCACCAGAAATCAATCAAAGGACAAACCATCGCAGACCAACTTGCAGAAGCTCCTTTACCTGGGGAACAATTTACCAATTTCACATTTCCCGACGAACTCATCGCTACTCTTTCCCTCACGGAGGAGTCGTACCCAATGACCCTCTTCTTCGATGGATCTAAATGCCAGCGCGGCGGAGGAGCCGGCGTTGTTCTCATTCCTCTCAACGCTGAACCTATGCCTCTTTCATTCCGACTTGATTTCCCTTGCACTAATAATACAGCGGAATACGAGGCCCTTGTTCTGGGTCTCCAAGTTGCGTTACACTTAGGTATCAAATCTATCAACATTTTTGGCGACTCTCAATTGGTAGTCAATCAAGTTATGGGCGTCTACCAATGCAAAAACGAGGAACTTCAAAAATACAAACACTACGTGGATTCACTTCTAGCCTTATTTACCCACTATTCTATACAAACCATTCCCCGCTCCACTAACAAATTTGCGGATACTATGGCTTGCTTAGCCTCGCAAATTCCCGCCGCGCCAACTGACTCTGAATTATTCGTCGTGGTCCAACAACTTTTTGCCCCATCCTATTCAACCCCGGTAGTTTGTATGATAAATACTGTGTCTACTAATTCACAGGATACCTGGTACCACCAATTTCACGACTACCTTACAATCTCTGTCCTCCCACCTGACCTTACTAGTAACGGCAAACGTGCTTTTCTTAAAAGTGTTTCACGTTATGTTGTCATGGGGGGACTCCTCTATAAACGTGGCTTTGATGGCATCCTCCTTCGCTGTCTAACTGGCGCGGAGGCCACTCATACCATCCAACAGGTCCATGACGGTATTTGTGGTGGACATTTTAGCGGCCTTGCCGTGGCCAAACGAATCCTTCGCCTTGGTTATTATTGGCCTACTCTCAATAACGACTGCTACGAATATGTTAAGCGTTGTGTTATGTGTCAGCAACATGCCAACCTTCAACATACTCCTAGCCACCCGCTCCAGATCGCTCGAGATCTTTGGCCCTTCTCACAATGGGGTTTAGACCTTATTGGTGAGATTCACCCAACCTCTTCACAACGTCACCGTTGGATAATCACAGCGACCGAATATTACACAAAATGGGTGGAGGCTATTCCACTCATTTCAATCAAAAAAGAAAAAATTGTCGAGTTCATTAACCACCACATTATCTGTCGTTTTGGTGTTCCTCATCGCCTGATAACAGATAATGGAAAATCTTTCAAAAACAAGTTGTTGCAAGACCTTTGTGACAACTTTGGTATCAAACTTAGTTTCTCATCACCTTACTATCCACAAGCCAATGGGCAAGCCGAGTCCTCTAATAAAACACTAACCAAAATCCTCATGAAAGTTGTCAATGAATCCGGAAGAAATTGGCACGATCACATTCCCTTTGCCCTTTGGGCTTATCGTACTAGCATTCGTACCTCTACTAATGCCACACCTTTTTCTTTGGTATACGGTACCGAGGCTGTTTTGCCTCTCGAAATACAAATACCCTCCCTTAGAATATCTCTTCAGGATATTCTCACCAACGATGATTTCCGCCAAGAGCGGTTAGCCCAATTGGAGCTTCTTGACGAACGCCGTCTTACAGCTCTTGATCACCTTCAAATCTATCAAAAACGCATTAAACGTGCTTATGATAAGCGACTTCATGAGCGTACCTTTAAGGTTGGTGATCTTGTTCTCAAAGAGAATCAACATGTAACCAAACTAGAAAAGAGCAAACGTGGAAAATTTGCTCCCAATTGGATTGGGCCTTATATAATCACTCATACCTATGGATCTGGTACTTATCGTTTAGCTTCGCTTAATGGTAAACCTGAGCCTGAACCCCTTAATGCCTTGCATCTTCGACCATTCTACTGTTGAAATTAGTGTTATATCACTTCTTATCTACCTGCCGCTCGTCCCTTGAGCTCACTTACCACTACATACACTCTGTTTCCTACACCTCATAATAACAATCAAGCTCACATAGTTTGATCCTCACCTCCCCTTGATGAAGCCTTCCCCTTTTTAGTCTAGTCCATGACTTCAAAATATTAAAATAAGCCGTATTCTTATGGGATTTTCTTGAGTCAAACTTCCTACTAAACTAGATGCTTCACGCCAAATGAACATCTAGTCATCTAAATTAAATATAGACTGCTCCCTCGAAGGACAGCTATATGCTGAACTATTGCTGCTATTATATATAGACTGCTCCCCCGAAGGACAGCTATGCATTACAATCATATCTGCTACTATAAATAGACTGCTCCCTCGAAGGACAGCTATACACAGTCAGCTTTTATCAGAAGCTTCTCGCATTGATCAGCTTCGTGAAGACCTCAAGAGTAACACAATACATATCCCTTGTAGACTTCCCGCATCGATCAGTCTATATTCAGCAAAAAAAAAGAAGCCGCATTCAAAAGCACTTTTGAGTCATGGACTTGTCTATTTAGGGTAGTTTCTCTTTCGTCAGAATAATCACCTTGTAACAAGCTCTCAGCACCCCCGCCTATATCAACCACCTCACCTCACCATTTGTCAAAGCAACAAAACTCAAGGGACGTGACGTATATCCGATATATTGTGATTATACAACTCTTTTCACCTATCGACTTCTCGCCTATGCAAGGTACCTAGGGATTCAAGCTCATCCTATGTTAATATGTGGTTTGTTTAGCTCTTCTCAACTACGGGACACTTTTGCCTCTTTTGCTCGACTCTAGGATTGTGTGTTGACCTTAATCAGGATACGGTTCCCTACTATTTGGGTAAGCTAACTTTCGCTTTACCTATACCTACATCAACATCGCCCATACCTTACCAACACCAACAACATTACCCTATCAACATCAAATTCTTATCAACCAACAAATTGCCTAACCATACCCAAATTGCCTGAATTCACCTCTCCCTGGTCCTAAGGGAGAACTACATCGGTCTGAGGCCCCTCCTTGCTTTGTGCAATGGGCTATGTAGGCAGCACTTCGGAGACATGGGGTCTCCCAAGGTTAGCTCGACCATCCCCTACCATAACCTATCATGTGTGGTAAATATAAATATTTTTGTGTATTTCTATTTAATCACATTCCTCTTTATCCTTTTTCAAAACACCGAAAATCAAAACACAAACAATCTTATTATTATCGTAACTCAAATCAACATACATATTCAGTTTTATTTAGATGTTAAACAAATACATCTTCTCTATCATCGACACGCAGGTCGGCATCCTTATTTATTCTTATACCTTGCTAACATTTACTCAGACCCTCACGCCTCATCCCGAACTAGGTGATGATCGTGATCGTCGACCCCTCTCGCCAGGCCTCTCTGTCCTCAAGGGTACCACGGCTATTGGTACCGCGCCCCACTGATCTGCCAATCTCTCCTGTAACATATGAATACGCCCTCTCGCATGGAGGACTCCAGCCTCTAGTCTCCCCGCCCGTGACTCCGCAACCACTAACAATCCTCTTGTCTCATTCACCTGCGTTTGGAGCTGCTGAACCAAACGCTGCAGACGATCCCTCTCTGCTGTAATCACCGCTATGTCAGGACGCTCACGTACACCTCGCAGTTCTGCTACCCACCATAATCTATAGGCCTCTGTCGTTCCCGCATCCATTACCCTGCGATCGGCTGCTACCTCTTCAGGCCCTTCTGGAGGTGTTGGCCGGGGAGGTGAGAATGCTGCCTCGGCGTCGATCCTCATATATGGTCTATAAGCCAGGGGTATATCCTGCACAAATCCAAATTGTCGCCGCACGCGATCTATAGGAATCCTCTCATACTCACCCGGCCTGTGCCCTGCGATCCACCTCAATCGCTCTACACCCCTCAACTCCTCAGCTATGCTCTCTGTTACCATATAGTTTCCGTATGGCCTCCAACAGATATCCACAACCGTCACTCTCTCCCATACCTGCCTGTAATACTCAATATCACCCGTCACGGCCTGGGATCTGGCCTCTTGTTCTGTCTGGACCCATCGTCTGAATCCCAACCTCTGCACTCCGGTTTCTCCCGACTGGATGGGTCGGCCTATTGGTCGCACACAAACAATGTGCTCATAGGCCCAACAGTGTAATAAGTATGAACTATCCAGTGTCGTCCTGTGATTTCGCCTACAAGCCCATAAACCCCTGTATAGCTCCGCCAAATATGCAGGTGCCCATGCAAAAGTCACGTTCCTTTCTATCATCTCCCAAATAACACACATCAATGCCTTTGGAAATCTTCCCCCTTCCGCCCTCGGTAACGCATAATACCCTACCGCTATCATTAATATCACTGCTAACCTTGTCTCCTCAGGGTGTGCTGCATACATTACCCCATATGTAAAAGATAAACCTCGCTGTGTCAAATCTCGTGCGTATGGACCAAATACTGCTGTTATCGCTCCCCGTGCCGCGCTAGGTAGTGCCTGATATACTGGTTCTCCTGTAATAGGGAGTCTCAAAATCTGAAACACATCTTCCAATGTTACTGTCATCTCCCCTGTTGGCAGATAAAAGGTATTTGTCTCGGGATTCCATCTCTCAATCAATGCCTGCAACATAGCATGATTACGTGCGATTCGTGAATAATAGCGGATTCCACTTAACCCCAAACGATTTATCAATGTCCATTCAGCTGGTGTTACATCCGCTCGGATTCGTGACAACAGCGCTGGCACACTATCATTCATCCTCAATCCTGCCTCTGCCTGCATACACCAAAACAACAAACAACCATTCAATCCGTCAGGGTTTTTTCAAACATTCTGGAAATTCCTCCAGTAACCGGTATCGGTTATACATAACCGATATCGGTTGAGTAACCGATACCGGTTCTCCCTAACCGCTACCGGTCACTGTCAATTACATACATCTTGCCTAAAACAACCACCTACGACAATAAATTGATCGTTTCTTCCTTTCTATATACACAGACATACCAACAACCCCGAATTACCTACCCCATAACACTCACCTCATCTATACCCCCGGCTATCATGTTGTCTTTCTCATATCTACTTCCTTATTCTTTTCCAGCTTATTCCCAAAAACATGCAGTAGTTAAATCACAAACAAAATGATACCTCTTGGGTTGCAGCAGCTTGAGGTGGCCCTTGTCTTCCCTCCTGTCCTTGCCTGCTGGATGCTTCTCCTCGTTCTGCCATGATCACCACCCTTTTCAACTTTGTCTTTCTGCCTTCTGAATCTCGGATCACATTCACTTTCCTTGTCTCTTTTCTCCTTCTCACCCAAATCTCTCATGCAAATACCTGTCTCAGTCGTCAAAAAGCGTCGCGTTCGCGTATTTAACCTCTTGCATGGCTCTAAAATTAAAACTCAAGTTGCCACCCTAGCTTTTCTATTTTTAGAAAAGCTCATACCTAAATAACCGGTATCGGTCCTATAACCGATATCGGTCATATAACTACCGACATCGGTTACCTAACCGATACCGGTTACACACCTGCCTTTTTTAAACAGGGTTCTTTTCTTCATTCTTTCATAAATTTTTGTCGCGCCCGCCTCTTTTCCTGCATAACCACACCATTTACCACATTTGTTCATCCACCACACATCATATCATTACAATTTCATTAAACATCATTTATTTTATACAAATACACAACCATCAACTACGAATTTCAAGAAACTATCAATCTCTACATCATTTGGATCCAACTCATCAGTTACATATATCACAATGTCACAAAACCAACAATTCATCACATCACATGTCATTCATATATACGTACAAAAAAAAAAAAAAAAAACAAAACCATCAACATCATCCATCTATCAACATGCCCACTAAACTTATCATACATTATATATTACCAAACCATTAACAAAATATTTAAACACATTTTTGAACACTACATATGGATCAAAACATCATCTATATATATATATACCAGTTTTCAAAAATACAATGTGCCCTACATCGGGGCCTCTGTGATCTCATAATATACCAAAGCCGGCACGCAGGCCGCAATACCTACCAAAAATCTCGACTCGGCTCGCAGGCCAGTCTCTCATATCAAAAATATACTCGGCTCGCAGGCCGGTATCAAATGTACAACCCGTACTCGGCTCGCAGGCCGGTATATAATAAATAAATGAATCAATACAATGAATAAGTGTCGGCACGCAGGCCTCTATCAATACAACCGGTTCGCAGACCGGTGCCCGTGTCCCTATACAAAACCATGTCGGGGATCTATCAGCTCTCCCCACCGCCCTCGGCACCTCTCCCCGCTGGTCCCTGTGGTGCCTCTCGCCTCCTGCCCGTCACGGACACGCCAGCTGTGGCTGCCCCTCCCTGAGATCTCTGGCTGTGCGAGGTCTCTGCCCTATGCGCTGCATACGCCTGATACTCGACTCCGGTACTATCAAGAATATCCTGATAATATCGGGCCTCTGCTCTAACCTCCATATAGCGATCTCGCGCCACTGAAGGAGCTGGGGCTGGTCCCCTGGCACCTAACACCAATACCCCCTGAGCCTGTACCTGCACCTGTGGCCGCGGTGGTGCTGCCTGTGCTGCTGCCTGTACCTGCACCTGTGGCTGTGGTGCTGGTGGTGGTGCTGCCTGTGCTGCTGCCTGTACCTGCACCTGTGGCTGTGGTGCTGGTGGTGGTGCTACCTGTGCCTGTGCCTGAGCCTGGGCTAGCTGCCCCTGTAAGGCCCCTATCTGTGCCTGCGCAGCAGCTAGCTGCCCCTGTAAGAGCTGCACCTGACCCCTGAGCTGATCCCTCTCTCCTATAACTGCAGCCAAGTCTGGCTGCGCAGGCGGTACTATCCTCGCTGCTCTCTGCCCAGCCCACCACACCCTGTATGCTCCCGTGCACCCGGCATCATCCACACCCTCACCTGCTGGTCTCTCCGCTACCCAGTCTGGATCCAAAGGCTGTGGCGCTGGCAGTGGGGCCTCTACATCATCCCTCCTGTACTGAGGGAAGGGAGGTGGCTCGTCCTGTCGTAGCCCCATCTGCCTGCGTACCCTCTCTAGGGGTATCCACTCGTACTCTCCCGGCCTCCGTCCTGCTATCCAGAATGTATACTGGATCAGGCGCAGCTGTACGCGGGCTCCTCTGCCAGGCTGGTGACCTCTGTAGGGTCTCCATACAATGTCTACTGCTGTAAGGCCCTCTAGCAAGTGTCTATAATAGGCCACATCCCGACCTGCAACAACTGCTCGTGGCTGGCCCACGACCCCCAACCACCTCTGAAAGCCATATCGGTATACGACCTGTGGCCCTGGCTGCTGGGGTAGCCCTACTGGCCTGATGCATACGATGTGCTCGTATGCCCAACAGTGCAACAAAAATGTAGAACAAATACCAAATCGCCTCCTCCGGCGATAGCCCCATAACTCCCTGTATAATTGCACCAGATACACTGGTGCCCATGCGAAACAGGTGTGCTCCTCCACCATCTCCAGCAGCACCCCCATCAATGCTCGTGGGAAGCGGCCTCCCTCTGAATCCGGGAGGGCGAAGCAGGTGATCCCTATCATCATCAACACGGCAAGCCGTGTCTCATGTCTGTGTGCGCGGTACATGTCACCATATCCAATGCTCGCGCTATGATACGTAAGAAGCGCGGCTGCATCCCCAAAAACCTGCAGTATGCTGTCCATGGCAGTCTCTGAATCTACCTGGAAGACTGCCTCTCCCTCGATCGGTAGCCGCAGGATGCGATACACATCCTCTAATGTGACGGTCATCTCCCCGGTCGGAAGATGGAACACATTGGCCGCCGGATCCCATCTCTCGATGAGGGCGACCATCAGGCTGTGATCCCTCTCTATCGCTCTGTACCTCTGGACCCCGCCGAGTCCCACCTCGCGCATGATGGCCCAATGCTGCCGCAGATACGTGTGGCCTCATCCGACTCAATAGTGGAGGCATCTATCACGCATCGTCAACTGCTGACGTGCCTGCAAAACCAACCCACATTCTTAGACCTACTCTTTATTATAACATCTACTTTACCATCTAAACCCCCTTTTGTATCCCCTCGACCACACCCCGACTTTCTACCCCCCCCTAAAACAACCACCAAAACCCACAACCCAACCCAAAACCCACACCTAACCCACTCACATGGCCAACCACACCCTAATACCCAACAAGCTTCCCAAACCCATCCTAAACCCTAAACCCTAAACACCCAAACCCACACACTAACCCACCACAAACCACCCAAACCCATCCTAAACCCTAAACACACTAACCCACCACAAACCACCCAACCCATCCTAACCCACCAGCAAACCCTCAACCCATCCCAATGCCACCGATACCGGCCGATACGCGACCGATGCCGGTCCCTCCCAACTCAACCAAACCCTACAAATTTGCGACCGACATCGGTCACTGTTTTCTTTCCGGAGCCGAACCCCCGCGCGGCCCCCAAAACCCATTTTTTTTCCTATTTCTACCCATTTACCCACCCAAACACCCTCCAATTTTACCCACCTAGCCGCATTACCCTATTTTACCTATCTACCCTCTCCGTTTTTCAAATTACCTCCATTTACTCATTATTTCCTACAAAATACAAATTCCTACCCAAACCCCCCCATTTAGCCTAATAACCATTTCAATGCATAAAATCACGAGTTTAGAACCTACCGGTACGACGACACATCGTCGTGGTGGGATGGGTGGTGGCGGTCCAGCTGGTCCAGCCCCTCCAGCTCCTCCTGCCTGTGCCATGGCTCCAATCCTGATCTACTGGGTCCCCTGGCCAATCACCTGCTGCCTCCTCCTCAATCGGGCCCCACTATCAACTCTCTCCGCCAATCAAATAGCTCCACCTCACTCAATCAACCTCCAATCTCAACTCTCCACGTCAGACAAGTCAATTTGGTTTGCAAATAACAAAAGTGACAATGACAGGCCGTATTTTTCTTTTTATAGGTTTTTCGACCTTAACCGATGTCAGTTTCATTTTGCCCTAAGGAACCAGTATCTGTCTCTTAACTGATATCGGTCATGTAGAATCGACATCGGTTCGTATCCCAACTTTCCCCCCAAAATTTTTTCCCTTCTTTACCATTTGCCCCTTTTTCACCAACACCATCTCTATTCACCTGTGCTGAACACCATTTGTTCACTTGTCCTGACCTAAGACCTCAACCCCATTTGGCCCGACCTAAGGCCAACCTGCCATTTGGCCCGACCCAAGGCCTCGCCCTAACCATTTGGCCCGACCCAAGGCCGCAACCCTAACCATTTGGCCCGACCCAAGGCCGCAACCTACCTATTCGGCCCGACCCCCTCAACCTACCTTTGGCCCGACCCAAGGCCTCAACCTACCTATTCCGCAACCCTAACCATTTGGCCCGACCCAAGGCCGCAAGGCCTAACCATATTCGGCCCGACCCAAGGCCGCAACCCCCTAGGCCTCGCCCTAACCATTTTGGCCCCGACCAAGGCTGCAACCCTTATTCGGCCCGACCCAAGGCCTCAACCTACCTATTCAGCCCGACCCAAGGCCTCAACCTACCTATTCGGCCCGACCCAAGGCCTCAACCTACCTATTCGACCCGACCCAAGGCCTCAACCTACCTATTTGGCCCGACCCAAGGCCTCCCTTTACACTTCTGGCCCGACCCAAGGCCGCCACCCAACAACTTGGCCCAACCCACGACCGTACCACTTCCATACCTTACCCAAAATCAACACCATACACTTTATCCACCCATCCGGTAGTTTTTGGTTCAATCGAGCTCACCTGTTCGTGTTTTAGCATGATTAGGGTCCTTGACTTGATCTGTCGACCAGCTTTGCCCAGACCTAGACCGTGACGTTTATCTCAACCAAACCAACCTTTTGGTACTGCCGAACATGCCTAAACGTTCCGGTACCTTACCTGTTATATACCCTGGGGCTACTTCCTATGCCTTGGATACCAGGATTATATCACCCTTGTTTGGATAAACTATCAACCTTTGCCTCTGCATTGCTGGTTTGCTTGTCAAATCATGTACCCTCATCACACTATTGCATTTCAACATGCGTCTGCTTCCTTGGACCTACCCCATCATCCTTACCATCCCTCTACCCCATTTACCCTTTATCAACCCTATCCCTGATTTCCCGTTCACTCAATCTGTGATAGATTTGAGGGGGATTACCTATACCCTTAACAGGAGTAACCACTTCATATTATTGTCCGTGCAGCTTTACAAAACAAGCTACACGAAAATAAGGGGCTAATGTAGACACCAAATTTGTGTCTTACGACCCCTTGTGACCCGCATCTCATCTCGCAATCTAACCTCATTACCTAAACCTTACACAATTATTTATTAATTACCTTGTAATTGATAAATCCACATCACCTTACCCGCCACCTCACTTTGCCACCTCATCATGACCTAGCCCTAACCCTAAACTAACCTAATTAAGACCTGTGACTTGGTCTAGACTCACATCCATAACTAATGCCTCCTTACTCGCACCCAAAGCCGACCTTCTAGCCACTTGACCAAGCCCGCAACTGATCTCTCGGGAGAAAAGCAGGGAAGGCGGGCTATTTTACTAAAAATAGCCTACTTTTTCCTTACCGATGCCGGTTCCTACTCGACCGCCGTCGGTTACGTAACCGCCATCGGTTCCCTGTAAATGGGCTCCCCAAACCAAAACAACGGATCGGAATTTCATTTTGGAGATCAGTCAAAGGATTTCTGGATCAACAGAGAGCATTGCGAGCGAGGAACAGAGTCCAGATCTTCACTTGACAGAGCAGAGACGAGTAAAGAAACCAGAAGTGTTTACAACCAAGGAGATCAACTTGCATCTTGGTCAAAACCAGTAAGTCACATCTTGCATGTCCTTTGTTATAACATTGCTTATGCTTCTTGAATCTCAGTCCTCCTAAATCCATTTCTGAATCCACTACCCAACGTGCCATTGCATCTAACTGTCATTCTTTTGCTTCTAATCATCCCATTTCCTAATACCATCCAAAAACCAGCCATTACAAACACCATAGCTACCAAGAAGATCCTAGAACCCACCGGTATCGGTTATCAGTAACCGGCATCGGTTCCTCTGATCAAAACCAGAAAACCAGCATTTCCCCCTACCCAGTTTAACGAAACAATTTAATTGATATTTTGCAAGTCTTTTGTGTTAATTCATATTAGCAGGGGAACTGACCACCTTCGAAAGGAAGTTTTATATTTCCTGGGCCCAAGGCAGTTTCCTCATTTATTGTTTAATCAAAATCTTGTGGTCTTGTGTTCTTATTTGCAGGTAGTCCTTCCAAGACAAAAAGGAGTTCTCCGCAGTCAGCCTGATCTTTCTCTACGGTACGCGCACACCATCTCGACATTCAACAGGTATTCCTCCTAACCCTAACCTCATATGTTTCTAAAAGGAATGAAAGGATAGAAGTAACTCTATTCCCAGAAGCCGAAACATTCCGAGCGAAACACATGAATCCATGGTCGACCGAGGAGAATATTGTATGAAACTTCTAATTCTACCACATGACATAGCGTGTCTAAAGTGACAGGTCCAACCATAAGTGGCAACGTTATTGTGTCGGGGAGTTTCTTTCATTATTATCATATCCATGAATGGTTATGATATCATTTTGTAAGTATTCTTTACTGTAACCATGACATCGTAGTAGTTTCATGAATAAAATATTCAATGTTGCTTCGTTGTCAACTAGTACACACTTAATCTTATAATGAGTTATAAAAGCTTCTACGTATAAGGACTTATTGTAAGCAAGATTCGGGTTTAGAAGGTCAGTGGAACCAAATGATAGAATAGGATTATGTGTTGAAATATTTACGATCAAAGCTTGGAATTGTTGTGAGTTGATGTCATGTGGGACATGGGATTCATTTAATGCCTTTGTAAGAATATGTTCTAGTGTGAGAGAAGATTTTAACAATTCCATGATGGAAATATGTGTTGTATTTTTATCCAACTTCTAGACGAAACTGAATGAAGACGTAGGTTGGCAAGTGGAAGTGGTTGTGGAGTTATATGTCAAATGAGGAGGTGGTATGGGAGAGGAAGTAACATATTTTTTTTTGGTATGAGACCCACACTTTTCTTCTGTATAGTTGGTTACCATGCAGTCAAGATTTGATTTTTATTGTGGCCATTAGATCTTGATCATAGTTTATCAGTTGAGATGACTAAGTCATACTCAAAATTGTTTAACGATTTGGACCTTGTCCTTTGAATTGTCATCATGTTTAGGAAATTGGTTTTTTTGAAAAAAATTATCTTTTCATTAGGGGTTTTGGTATCAGAGGTTTTTTTAACCTCTATAACTCCACGTGTTCAATCAAGTCTTGTACATAATGGTGGAGTTACAATGCATAGATCATGTAGAATGACCTTTGATGCGATGGTAATCAAAATATTTTTTGTCTTTATACCAATTTGGTTTGGTTTTCCCTTCTTCAAAGGGTTTTGTGATGGGATATGTGATCATATTGGAACTTGCCAAGTGACGCAGAAGACACTAGATAATATTTCTCTAAGTGGAGTGAATTGTCTTCACCTAGAATTCTCCGTGAAGAAACCTCCTTACGAGGAATTAATATTGGTTTTTTGTTGGGTTTATTATTTGTGTTGGGTTGGATTATTTTTAATATTTTGAAATGTACCATGAGAATTGGTAATGCCGTCGTCATTAACTACATGTCTATTTCGATTGAAGAATTTATATTTCTCTTGATTTTGAGGTGCGTCCTTGGGGGGCTGGTCCCTAAAGGGTGGTTTAAGTAAGCCCTTAGAAATGAGGGATTTCTCAATTTGTGTCCCCTTTTCAATAACTTATTTTAAATTTTTTAAACAATTTATCTGCATATGAAATGATAATTCCATGTTGAGATTTGGGATGAAGATGTTGATCAATTGTCTCTTTGGTATAGAGCAAGGGAATCTGCTTGCAATCTCTTGTCAACATTTTAAAAAGGATGTAAATTTCTCGTTTGGCCTTTTCTTAGTATTTAAATGGTTAAGCATGGTCTCCTTAGAGTCCAAGTTAAAGGAGAAATATTAAAACAATTTTTTATGATAGATCTGCGAAAGTCACGATGGACCCTTTGGAAGATGAAGGAACCAATATAAGGCATGTCCTCCTAAGATCTTAGGAAATAGACATAAAATATATACATCATGGTAAGCTAATTCCTGAAATTGCATGAAGAATTATTTCACATGTTTGCATGGGTCACCTTTTCCTTTGTATTTGTCAAATTTGGGGGTTTTAAAGTATGACGGAAATGGTAAATGCAACATCTCTTTATCAAATGGGTAGGGGAAGAGTTCTTTGAAATTGAACTGTTTTGACTATTTTTGTAACCACTGAATGGTTTCTTTCATAGTTTTACATTCTTATTCGAATGGAGAGTCATGTGATGGGGTATCAAGGACTTTGTGAGTATGTTGTTTTAGATTGTGATCATGTGACTTTTCAACTCTAGAAGTCACTTACGCGAGTTATTTTTTCAACTCTCGGATTTTGGCTAATAATTTGTTTGAATATTTATTCAGGTCATTTTGTGTTTCGTTGTGCTGATTTTATTCACCATTGTCTATGAGTTTGGTTACATTTTTTGTACCAAAATTTGGAGGTATCTTTTCTCCCATGGGTAGGATGTAAAGTAGGTACTCATTTTTGTTTTGTTCTAATAGTTTTTTCTACTTGCTCTTGTTCTTTCTTGACTGATTTTAGGTTACATCACATCTTCATCATCATTTTCATGGTCTAGAATGACCAATTAGAGATTCTTTTTGATGGCATGTGAGTACCATGACTAGATAGCTATGTGCTTGATTAAGCTTTAAAAGAAGCTAGGAAGTTTGAGAAGATGTAATTTAGCGTAAGTTAGCACGGGTTTGTTTTATATTTAGCTTGAACAAGATCTTAAGTGTTGATGGAAAGAGTAAACTCAAACAAGTTAACTCAATATGGTTGTGATATTTCTCAAAACAAGCTATGAAGGGATTTGTGTTGGATGGAATTTAAATAAAATCCACAGTTGATGGCATATGGAGTGAGCTCAAAAAAGTCACTCAATACTAGTCAGATATAGCTCAAACAAAATATGAAGGATTCATTAATAGAGTAGCTTAAATAAGCTATACAATTGATGACATATAGAGTGAGATCAAACAAGTCACTCGGTAGTAGTTAGATATAGCTCAAATAAGCTATGAAGGATTTTTTTGTGTAGGGAGATTAATCAAACTCGACAATTGAAGACATAAAGAATGATCTAAAACAAGTAAGTCGATATAGGTTTGATATAGATTAAAATAAGCTATGATGAATTTGTTTCTTAATTAATGAGTCGACATTAATGTAATATTTTTTATTGTCTGATTAATTCAATCATTTGTTTGATATTAGAGTGGTTTTGAAATGTTTTGTGGAACACACCAGGACTTAAAATTTAAGATAAATATAATTGTATCATTCAATTTTAATGATAAGAACAATGCTAAACTAACTTGTTTACAAACAATAAAAAATCATGTACATATGATGTTTTGGTTCAAAAGGAAGATCCATTGTGAATAATCATTGTTTTCTAGATCATGCAACATGAAATATGTTATGAAATGGGAAGATGCAAAATCTTATCACTCCAAATAGATACGCCCTATGATATATTCTAGTATTGATATACCTAATTCTGTATGGGGATAGAATTGGTACAGGGAAGCCTTAGGATACTAGAGGAGACTCACTAATTCTTACTTACCTACTTCAGAGTGAATCACCACGTAGGATTTTTGAAAAGGTGGAAGGGGATGAGGGGGAATGGAAGTGTGTATGGTTTCCTTATTGATCCCTAAAAATTTATAGGGATGATTCCCAGACTTCATTATTACAAATATTTAGGCATTACTTATAGTCATCCCAATCACGACAACATTTCTTATAAGCAGGGACCAGAGGTGAGGTATATACTGAATGCTACTTGAGATTGAGTCTCAATGTGCAATGCAAATGTAAATATTGGTGGTGCATGGTAATGAATGTCCACGTCACCAGTGTAGCGTAGGTGGTGATGAAATCCACTTTCCGCTACGTGCAAAGACAAATGATGATTGGTGATTAAAAAAAAAAATTCGGTCCAAACTTATAAATAAAAGCACTAACTGAAAAAAATGACATATATGAGTGTGATTATTTTGGATTTTTAGCAGTTTTAGAAATTGTTCTTTGACTAATGTAATTTTGCGGGAAGGTTGTAAAAGATTTTTTGTTTTTGGAAAAATTCCAAGCAGATGCGTTCCCGCACGAAACAAATTAGTAGTTTTCCTATGATAGAAGTGTTAGAAATGATCATGGCCACTTTTTATTTTCCATATCGCTTGAAGGCACAAGAAAAGTGCATAGGCATGATTGTAATCAAAACGGAAATGGTTAGAAATGCAATTGAAATTTATTAATCATCAAGGAAAAGAAACTAAATATGGTAAAATGGATTAGAAGCATTGGGAGAAAATAGATGATCTTGGTCATTTTTTTATTTTCTAGATCACTCGAAGGTGCAGGAAAAGATCATACAATGTCGCGATCAAAACAAACATTTGTAGAAATGCAACTGAAATATAGTAATGATTGAGAAAATGAAAAGTTCTAAATCTAGTAAAACATATTAGAAATGCATTAGGAGAAAATAGATGATCATGGACGCTTTTGATTTTCTAGATCACTCGAAGGCATAGGAAAAGAGCATACAATGTCGTGATCGAAACAAAAATTGTTAGAAATGTGACTGAAACCTAGTAATGATCGAGAAAATGGAAACTAAATCTAGTAAAATGTGGTATTTATTAAATTAATTTTGATGGATAAAATAGATGATTGAACAAAAGATATTGATTTTCAATTTTTCGTAATGTGTCTTTAGGAAAAGAGTCACGGTACGAACGAAAAATATTATTAGTTTTCTAATGCGACTGAAATCTAGCAATGACAAGAAAATAAACATGTGCAAATCTATTCTCAAGATGGATTAGTAAATAGTTAGCGAGAAAAGAGCATACGTGTGGAGGGTTTTGATTTTCCATATCACAAAAAGGCATAGGGAAAGAGCAACATGATACAAAATTCCAAAAAACATTATTCAGATGATGCAACAGAAATCTAAATGATCGAAAAATGGTTAACTAAATCTTGTACATTGTGGTCAGATGTTAATCCCTAGATTCATAACTTTGAGGGACGAATTTTTGACAAAGATGTGGAAAACGCAAGTTTTGAAAGGGGTCTTTAGCTAAGGAGTATCATGTAAACAGATGTAAGTATTTTGAAAATGGCAGGAAAAAGACCAAAATGTCCTAAAAACTTACATAGATCAAGTAGATTTAGTTTAATTACTCGAAAAGATCGCTTAAAAACGCGAATTTAAAGAGTCTTACTTCTTGAAGTGTTTGCTAATTATATTCAATAATAAGCTAAAAATTACTAAAATCTTGGTTTTGAAAAATTCACTAATGTGGTTTTTGATGGCACAAAGTGATTAAATGATAACGAGATAGTTAAAAAAGTGACAACAAGTAATCAGAAGTTTGACGATTAGCCTGGATTTGCATACTTTATGGTAAAATGAAATGGGGTAAAATCCAAGTCTAAAAGGGTCAATTAAATGAGTATGTGATGGCACAAAAATACTTGACAACAGAGGAAATTGACCGAAGTATCCTAGAGTCCTGCAAAAGAAAAATCCTAACTACAAGGAAGTTCACATAGTAAGATAATAATGATAATTAACTACTCAAATAAAGGGTCTTAGTAATTAATTAATTGTTAAGAAGTGGTTTAAATTAGATAGGCTAAAAATAGCATATATCCTAAGTTTGAAATTACGACGAATTAGGGAGGAGAATTGCCTTGACAAAACTCCTAATGACTGTATGGGTTGATACTTTGAAAATCTTTGTTTGTGACCTAAGTGATTTTGTGGTGAGTAAGAAAATTGGATGCTTGGGATTGAGTGTCTAGCTCAAGTAGGAGAGGCTCATAAGGGATGTGAGGTTTTATGTCCTATGTTGACTCAGAGATTGGTGGCAATGATGGATGCAAGTAGGGGGCTCATAATGAGTTAGGAGTGTTGTGTGGAGTGAAATTGATGAAGCGACGTAAGTATAATCGACATGCAAATTAGGGTCTATGTGTAAAGGATTGGTGTGGCAAAGTAGGGAGAATCATAGCTAAGGGAGGGTTTTGTATGGGGGGTGAATCCATAGTAGGTGGGTACTTAGGGGATGAGTTTTGCAGGCAGATAAACTAACGATGAGTAAGTCCCTGAGTTGTAAGGGTGGGGGGATAGGTCTAGAAATAGTGTAATGTCAGGTCACATTGAGCTATTTAGCTAAGTTAGGGGGGTTACATGTTGGGTGTTAGGGAGCTGATCGGTCAGGACTTAATTCAATGAGCAATCACTATGAGAGGATAGTGGAAGATTTAGGAACCCTAAAAAAAAGTGTGACCATAATTTTTTATTTATTGGATTTTATATGTGGTTGTATTTTTTAGGCGGTATATAGAATACAAGGAGCCTTTGCAAAAACTGTGAATGAATCGGGGTATATCTAGAAGGTGAAGAAAAAACCCCCTAAACTAATACAGGCTACAAATTCTAGGATATGTAACCAAGTAACACACCAAACCAAGCATGATTTGTGAAAACACTAATATTTTTTGTGTTTTAGTACACTATAAAAAAAATTTAGACTTAGTTAAAAATAAGATTTTGAAAGTGTTAAGTCTAAAAGTTTTTTTTTTCAAAAAATATCAAGTTAATGCAACAACTATAAATCAATATTTTTTTGAATGAATTTTAAGATGTTTTTAGCATACCTGCAAAATACAGGAGAATAAAAATAACAATAAACAGAAATTGGTTATGAGTTATTATCATTGGTTCTTGATTTTTGGGTGCTCCCGATACCTGCATGAGATAGAATAAAGCAATGAAAAACAACTATAACCAACCAAATAAAAATGTAGACACCCCAGAATATGTATGCAAATGTTAATGAGTGTTAAACAATTGCACGAAAAATATTACTAAGATGTGAAACAAAAAGAGAACGACGAATAAATGGTTTTCATCGAAGGGGTTCATGATGGGATAAACAACACATCCATTGCTATTATAATATGCACAGACACCAGGAGACACCATGGAGAAAAATCATTTCACACAGTGTAAAATTTATCTAGAGGATGTCATAGGGTTTAGAAAATGAAACGATAATAGCAAATATCAGTAAGCAAAGAATGGATAAAATAACTATTCATGAAACCAAAGGTAACAAAGCATGGGTAAGTCCCACCAGGCATGCCAGAATGTGAGCTCTAGAAATCACCGATTAGTAAACAAATATCAAAAAATGAAATTATACCTCCTTTTGTGTGTCTCTTTTACAAACCTCGGAATAGGCAACGACTTGGACAGTCCCAGACTGCTTGAAGTGTAGGTGCTTTCTCCAATGTGAGCAAGACCTTCGCTGCAATGATGATCGATTCATAAACTTTGCACCAAGGGATGTGAGGATGATGGATTTATGGATGGGAAAAGTAGGATTATGTGGACATTAGGATAGGATCAAGGGGATGCTCTATGCAACAATAATGTAAGAACTCTAACATGAATTTCTAGCTTATTCCTGAAAGAGGGGGGTAAGGCTCTATTTATAGCCTGAAAGTGGGGTTAATTTAGAGGTTTTGGGTAATCATGGATTAAGAAAAGTAAGACATGAATAAGTGAGTGGAGTGACATGAGGAATGGACATGAATTAAACATGAATATTTAATTCACAAGTGGGGGGGACATGGGGAATATTTGGCATGTGAGGAGGATTAGGTTTAATTTAGGGATTGAAACATATTAATTAATCAAATAACATTGATTAATTCCATGTGGATTTTTGTGGGAAATGGAATTGAAAAATTAATTGATTTAGGAGGGATGTGAAATTGGGGTGTCTACATTTAAATAAAATAAAATAAAAAGAGGTAAATAAATGATGGGAAAATGAAGGATACAAGGAAGATGAATAATTTAAAGAAGGTGAAAGAGATGATAGAATGAAGTAAAGAAATAAAATATGAGGGACCAAGAAGATGTGGAGAAGATCAGATAAAGGAAGAGAAATTGTACCGATTGAATGAAAAGGGTAAGGGTGGTAGAGAAAGAAAGAGGAGGGGAGGAGGAAGGTGAAAATGATGGGGGAAGAAGAGATGGCAGACTAGATACAAGGATAATATTAAAGGAAGGAGAGACGCATGTGGATGATGAAGGGATAAAAGAGACTGGACAGTAAGAAAGAAACATGGTAATGATGGGGAAGTATGAAGGAAGAACGAGGGAAAAGGAGGAAGAACATATAAATATAAAGGGGGACAAGTACAAAGAGTGGAAATGAGGAGAGGATAAGAGAGGAAATGATGTAAAAGGAATGGAATCAAGAATGGGGATATTATGTGGAGAGTGGGCAGCATTCGGAATGTAAAGAGAAGAAATAGGAGAGGAATTACACAGAGTGGAAAATCCATGGAGATGTGTGAGATACGGATAAGAGGATTATGAGAAATTAGAAAAATGATGTATTATGAAGACAATAAAAACATTGACGAGGGAGATGGGAAGATGGAGAGGTGGGTAAGAAATGACAAGAAAGTGTGAGGGTGGAGAAAAGGGAGGGGAGGAAAGAGAGAATGGGGGATAGAAGAGGCAATTTCAGTGAAATAACGTTAGGGGAAGACCAACAATAATTATTTTTGGTGAATGATGGGGGAAAGAGAGGAGAAAATGTGGAGGACAAAGAGAGTGAAAAAAGTGGTGGAGAATGATGATGAGTTATTTTTAGGGGTTGACCAACAATAATTATTAGCATGAAATATGGGTGGTAGTATGGGGATGGTGGATGAGAAAATGGAAGATGACTGAAAGAATGTTAGGGGGAAACCAACAACAATGGCGACCAAACATGGGAGTGGATATGTGGGAGAATTTGAGAAGATGGAGTGGAAGGAATAATAAAAGGAGTGATAATTTGTGACAAGATGAAGGCAAGGAGAGGATGCAGAGGATGAGGATGAATGAGGTAAATGTAAAGAAATCAGATATGGAAATAATGGTAGAGAGCGTGATGAAGAACGATAGAATAAGGAGGTGAAAATGGGGGAAAGGAACATGATTGCAAGTCAAAGATGGTGGAAACACTCTGTGATATGATAGGTTGAGAAAGGGTAATGGTAGGAGGAAAATTTAGTCGGTAAGGGAGACCATGAGGAAGTAATGATCAATAAAAGGAATGATGAGTGAGTATAAGGAGAAATCTAGAATGAAAAATCCATCTTAAGGGGAACCCTTAAGTAAGATAGTCACACGGTGGAGGTGATTAAGTAAGATTTCCAAGAATGGGATGATGGAGATGAAGAGCTGAAAAATAGGAGGTGGTGTTTACAAGAATAAAACAAGTGGTGAAAGGATGTGATGATGGGGAATGGTGAGAAAAATTGGGTGGTGAGAACATGTAGTGATGGGGGAGTGCAAAATGACAAATCATCCTTAAGAGGGACTCTTAAGTAAGATCTCCATTCCACAAAAATGGTTAAGTAAGATCACCAAACCGACAATGATGGTGAATGGAGGGAGAAAGACAAGAATGTATTGGGAATAGGGGTAGAATTTTTGGGTGGAGGAGATGATGAAAGCGAGGGGAGGGAAAAAAAAGATGGAGGAAATGTGTTTGGATGGGGAAGTGCAAGATGAAAAATCATCCTTAAGAGGGGATCTTAAGTAAGATTTATATGTTGTGTGAATAGTTAAGTAGGATTGCCAAGTCAAAAATAAGGAAGAAGAATGATGGAAAGAAATAAGTGATTGAATGAGGTCAGGGAAATTTGTATGATAAGATGGACTGAAGGGGATCCCTCAAGTGAATTTTTTATACCACTATAATGTGTAAGTAAGATTACCAAGGAGAATATGGATACTAGGAATAATGAGAAAAGAGGAAATGGTGTATGCAAGAATGGAAAAAGGGGTGAGAGGTGGTGATAACAAGGAAGGAAGGAAACAAAGGAGTGCAAGATGAATGGATGAAGGAAGTTATGTAGTGGGGGATATGGATTACAAGGGGAATCCTCAATTAGGATGCCCATGTGGTGGGAGTGATGAGGCAAGGATGTCAAGTGGAAGAGGTGGGGTGGAAATATGTTTGTGGTGGTGATTTTCATCTAAGAGAGAGGTGGTGATTTTCATCTAAGAGAGAAGTGATGATAGAGAATATTCTACAGTGGGAATATCTTAGGAAGAAATTATTCCTCCAATAAGAGTCCCACACTGTATGGATGGTTAAGTAAGATTGTTAAGCTGAAAGTGGAAGAGTGAAAGGAAAGATCATGAATAAAAGGAATGAAGAAACACATAGTGGTGAAAGGGGACAAGAATGGTGAGAAGTGTGAGGTTTGCATAAATGGTGGGCGAGTAGAAATGAGGGGGGAGGAAAAATGGATAAAATACAAGTTGACCATGGTGGGGGATGAGGATTTGCAAGATAGTGAATGCTTCCTGAGAAAGATCCTCGAGTAGGATTCAAAAATTGGAAAATATATTAGTAATAGTGGATGAATGGGATGCAAAGTAAGTTTTTTATCATGCAGGAAGATAATCATGTGACAAAAGCATATTAATTTTAATATAGCACATAACAAGAGGCATAATGATATAGAATATCACGATGAAGCGACTGTAATATGTAAGAGAGAATAAATAGAGGCCATCAAAAAGGTATGAAGCCCCTTTATGATATGCAACCATATGAGACAAAGGAAATTACCTTAGTCAAAGAATAAAAAAACTCTTAAACCTCCCCAAAAAATTACCTCGTTCAAAGAAAAATTGTTGAAACTGCTAAAAAACTAAAAAAAAATCACACTTAGGTATGTTCTCATTTTCTGCTCATAATTTTATTTCAAGTTAGAACAAATTTTCCTATTAATTACCAATCATCATTTGTCTTTACATGTAGCAAAAGTGGATTTCATCACCACCTACACTACACCAATGATGTGGAATTCATCACCATGCACCACCAACATTTAAATTTGCATTGCACATTAAGACCCAGTCTCAAAACAACATTTGGTATATACCTCACCTTTGGTCCCCTCTTATAGGTAATGTTGTTGTGATTGGGACTACTGCGAGTAACGCCTTAATAGTTGTAACAACGAATTCTGGGCATTGTCTCTATAAATATTTGGGGATTAATAAGGAAACCATACACACTTCCACCCCACATTACCTCCCACCTTTTCACAAAGCCTCCCATGGACGTGGTGATTCACTCCAAAAAAGGTTAGTAAGAATTGGTGAGTCTCCTCTAGTATTATAAGGGTTCCCCATACCACTAGTTCCCCCTACATATTTGGGTATATCAGGACTAGGATATATCAGAGGATGCATCTTTTTAGAGTGATAAGAGCATGCATCCACCCATTGCACATCATAATGTGTGTTTCATGAAATAATGATTATTCCTAACGGGTCTACCTTTTGAGCCAAAACATCATATGAACATGATTGTTTTCTAATTGAAAACAAGTTAGTTAATCATTTTATATATCATTAAACTTGGATGATACAAATATGTTTGTTGTAAATTTCAAGTCCTAGTGTGTTTCACAAAACATTTCAAAAATACCTCAATATCAAACAAACGATTGAAACAATAGGACAATGAAAAAAGTTACATTAATGTCCCATTAGCTAAGTAGCATAGTCATCATATCTTATTTTAAGTTATATCAAACCTATATCAAGTGACTTGATTGAGATCACTCTTTATATCATCAATTTTCAAGCTTTCTTAAGCTCCCTATGTAAAGAAAATCCCTCATTGCTTGATTGAGCTATATCTAACTGATACCGAGTGACTTGTTTGAGCTCACTCTGTATGTCATCAATTTTATAGCTTATTTACGCTACACTGTCAATGAATCCCTCATATATTTTTTGAGCTATAGCCAACTAATATCAAGTGACTTGTTTGAGATCACTCTGTATGTCATCAATCGTCAAGTTTATTTGAACTACAACACGAATCCACTCATAGATTTTTTTGAGCTATATCACAACCATATTGAGTTAACTTGTTTGAGTTTACTATTTCCATCAAAAATTTAGATCTTTTTCAAGCTAAATATGAAACAAACCCGTGCTAGCTTACGCTAAATTGTGTCTGCTCAAACTTCCTAGCTTATTTAAAACTTTATCAGGTATACACCTATCTAACCAGGGTAATTACGTGGATTCAAAGATACCCTCTCGTTGGTTTCTTACATAATGCAAATGAAAATAACGAGTTTATGCAACCCAAACTCATTCAAGAAGAACATGAGAAATTAGATTAATTATTAGAACAAAATAAAAACGAGTACCTACTTTGCATCCTGTCCATGGGATCAAAGCTACCTCCTTATTTTGGGACAGAAAAATTAACCAAACTCATAAAAAATGGTGAATCAAGTCACCACAAAGAAACACCAAATGACTCGAATAACTCTTCAAATGAATAATTATTCACCAAAATACTAGATTTGACAAAACAACTAGTGTAAGTGACTTCTAGAGTTAAAAAGTCATATGATCACAATCTAGAACAACCTACTCACAAAGTCCTCAATACCCCATCACATGACTCTCCATTTGCGCAAGAATGGAAAAATATGAAATAAACTATTCGAGGGCTACAAAAATAGTCAAAACAGTTCAATTTTGAAGAGTTATACCCTTACCCATTTGACAAGAGATGTTACGATTACCATTTCTATCGTCCTTTAAAACACCCAAATTTGACAAATACAAAGGAAAAGGCAACCCACTCAAACATCTAAAATAATTATTCATGCAATTTCAGGAAGTAGCTTACCATAATGTATATCTTTTACTTCTATTTCCTAAGAGCTTAGGAGGACATGCCTTAGATTGGTTCCTTCATCTTCCAAAAGGGTCCATCTTGAATTTCACAGATCTATTAGAGAAATTTGTTAAACATTTATCCTTCAACCTAGTCTTTGAGGTGACCATGCTTGACCTTTGCAATACAAATCAAAGGCCAAACGAAATTTTTTCATTCTTTTTAAAACAGTGGCGAGGGATTGCAAGCAGATTCCTTTGTTCTATACCACAAAGATAGTTACTTAGCATCCTCATTCCAAACCTTAACGTAGAGTTATCATTTCACATGAAGATGTATTATTTAAATAATTTTAAATAATTTATTGAGAAAGGGACACAAATTGAGAAATATATTATTTCTAATTTCTTACTTAAAACACCCTTCAGAGACCAACCCCCTAGGCACACCCATCAAAATCAAGATAAAATCCAAATTATTCAATCAAAATAGAAATATAGTCAATGATGGAGTTACCGATTCTCATCACATTCGTAATATTCAAAATAATCCACTCAAAATCAATAAACCCAACAAAAAACCAATCCTCAATCCTAGTAAGGAGGTTTCTCCTTGAGAATTGAGGCAAAGACAGTTCACTCCTCTTCGATAAAGCTTATCTAGTGTCTTATGCCACTTGGCAAACACCAATATTATCACATACCCCATTGTAAAACCCTTTCAAGAAGGGAATCGCAAACCAAAATGGTATAAAGAAAATGAATAATGTGAATACAATCACATCAAGGCTCATAATACCGATCGATACATGTAACTTCGTCATTATGTACAAGAATTAATTGAATTCGGTGATATAGAGGTTGAAAATACCTCTGATACCAAAACCCCCAATGAAAAACTAAACATATTAAAAAACCCCTTCCCTAAACACGCTAACAATTCAAAGTATAAGGGCTAATTGTCAAACAATGTTGAGTACGACTCAGTCATCTCAACTATAAACTATGATCAAGATCTAGTGGCTACGAAAAAATCAAAGCTAATTGCGCGATAACCACTAGATAGAAAAAAAAAATTATGGATCCCTACTACAAAACAATCTGCTACTTGTTCTCATATACCACCTCCTCATCTAACATCGAATTTTACAACCACTTCCACTTCCCAACTTATGTCTTCATTCAACATTGTCAAGAAGTTGGAGAAAACTACAACATAGATTTCCATCATGAAATTGCTTAAGTCTTCTTTGGCGTTACAATGTATTCCTACACAGGCATTGAATGAAGCTTGTGTCCCACATGGCATCAACTCACAACAATTCCAAGTTTTTATCACAAATATTTCAACACCCAATCTTATTTTATCTCTCGGTCTTGCTGACCTTCTTAACCCCAACCTTGCTAACAATCATTCCTGATACGTTGAAGCTTTTATAACTCATCATAAGATTAAGTGTGTACTAGTCGACAATGGAGAAACATTGAATATTTGCTACATAAAATTACTACGATGTCTTGGTTACACCAAATAATACTTACCAAAACAATATCATAACCATTCGGGGATATGGTAATAATGAAAGAATGTCCACAGGAAAAATCACATTGTCACTTATGGTTAGACCAATCACTTTAGACATGTTATGTCATGTGTTAGACTTAGAAGTTTCATTTAATATCCTCTTCATTCGACGATGGATTCATCCCATGAAATTCATACCATCCACATACCACTATTTTATTAAATTCCCCCACATGGATAAGTGATTTACATTACGTGTTGACACCCAGCCCTTCGAGTGTTTTAAACTCCTCAAAGGGTGGTATAAAAATGCTAACTATTCTCCATCAACGGAAAAATACATTCCGCTTGACGTAATCCCTTTCTCTAACAACACATGTATTGATTCAAATACGCTTCCAAAACATATTTTGAAATCATACAAGATTCATCCTCATGACTCTACTAGTCAACCATCATCTTCTAATCAACCAACATCTCCCAATCCATCCTCTTCTAGTAATTAACCCTCTTCATCTAAAAACCCTCCCCTTTCTATTAAGCAATCATCTTCTTCGCCTATATAACCTTCCTCATCTAAAAATACCTCTTCTGTTAAAATACCATCTCCTTTGATTAATCAAGCTTTTTCCTCTAACCCACCCTCGTCTTCTTATAACCCATTCTCCACACCTTTTAAAATCACTAAACTATCTCTTACACCATGCGAGGTACCTACTAGTTCCTCGACGCATACGTTCAAAATCATTGATAAAGGTTGTGGTGAGTACCAATTCTAGAATGTTGAGAATTCTTTTTACATTAGTAAATCCCTACAGAATTAAGGAAAACCCAATGCTTCTCATATCATAACCTCTCCCACTTATGACATGGTTTAATCAGTTTGACAGATGTTTGGATATCTTGACAAAGAACATATTCCAAGTTCCTTAGGATCTTGGTTATACAATGACAAACTCTCTTCCTATTATGAGTCCCCTCAATTTACCAAAGCTCATCGAATAATGAAAAACCTGCGATGGAAGGTTAAAGGACTCAGTAAGAATGGACAAGGTTGCTTAGATCCATTCACATATGTTAAAAATATCATTAAACATGGCATTGGCTTCAAGTTATTTATTGAAGCTCTCGTATTAGCCTCAAATAGCGATGAGGATACCAATTCCGATGACGAAATAGGTTCTACGCATAGTCTCTTTGATAACCTTGTGAAAAGAAACATTTTCCTTGAAATAATTTTTATTAACACCATTGGCCTCACCCATCCTACCCCTATAAATGCATATCCCTCACATCATGTTTTGAATGCAATTCATTTGTATAAATTCTACCCCTATAATTTTGTATCCTCAATTTCACAACCCTCCTAAATCAATTAATTTTCCCATTCCATTTCCCACAGAAATCCACATTAAATTAATCAATTTTAGTTGATGAATTAATTTTTTTCAATCCCTAAATTGAACCTAATCTTCTTCACATGCCAAATAATGTCCCCCCACTTGCGAATTAAATATTCTAGTTTAATTCCTATCCATTCCTCATGTCTCCCACTCACTTAATCTTGTGTAATTTTCCAAATCATAATAAACAAAAAACCTCCAAATTATGGGTTGGCTCTGCTAGGGTTTTCCTGCATGATTACGCTCATGTTAGCCTTATTGCTCTGGTATTTTCAAGTTTTTTTCAATTAATATTTCCATTTCGCACAATGTTTTAGGCGGCGTCAACCCTTTAAATGCCCTCAAACCATCCAGTTGCAAATGGTGGTAAAGATGGCTCCCAAACGCGTGAAGAAATTGTTCCAAAATTTTATAACGAGGTAATGCTTCTGAATCCCCCCCAGATGTTACTAGTTAACTTGCTTTTGTTGATCCTGTTGTGCAATTTAATCATAATTGTTTGGTAGCTTCTTTTTTGGTTATATTTTGTCTGAGTCTTACCTCCAAAACTAGGTTAAATCCCATTGGGATTTCATCAGCATCTAGGTAACTGGTGTTCAGAATCTGACCAAAGGGTTTTATTTCTTTACCTTTCATGAACCGTCGCAAGTCCAGTTGCTTTTAGAATGCTCTTCGTGCTGGTATATAGGTAATATTTTGTGATTTCAACCTAGCATATCAAGTCTCACTTCTAGTTCTTGTTTGGGTTAAACTTATGAGATTACCCTTGCAACTTTGGCCTTTTCTTAATGATATTGTCCTCCCTCTTGGTCATGTGATTTTTCATGAGCCTAACCATTTTTTATGCGCACCTGCATAAACAGGTTTGTGTGGAGGTTGATTTAGCTTCTGATCTACAGGATCACATTGATATTTAAGTTGGGTTGATGCGTATTTCATAGAAGGTTGTCTATTTCAACTTACTCAATACTTACTTCCGTTACCAAGCGTATGACCACTGTATTCGCGACTGTCTGCTTACCCAGCGTGTCAAGCCTACCAATGTGCAAAATGTTTCTGCTTCGCATGTGGAGAACTCTGAGGGTTGGACCTCAGTTGCTAACAAGAAGGTGGCAAGTAAGCCCGCTTTGGCAGCTACTCCACCTCCTACTAAATAGCAGTCGGTTCCATAGCCCTCCATCTCCATTCCTACTAAGCTTGCTCAGCCTTCCCCCACCATGCAAAGCCAACCCATTCCACCAAAACATAATTCTGGGATAGTGGTTATTACGTCGTCTTCCTAACATTGCTCCCGGAGTCCTTCTCATGACTCTGCATGGAATGTTGGACTAAACGGAGCTAAGTGTCGTACCATTCTGATGAAGCCACTAGATTCAAACCAGTCTGTTTTTCTTTCCAATAGATTTGGCATTTTAAATTCGAAAGATATGTTGCAGAATGGGCAGGGGGAGGAACTTTCCATGTCTGAATTTCCATGAATTGTCTCTCATGGAATGTTAGAGGTCTCACATAATCCTCCCGAAAAATATTCTGTGAAGCATGCTTGTAATCTTATTGGTAATCTTGATATTGTTTATTTGTTAGAGGTGAAAATTACTGGATTTTTGCTTCAAACTTCATTAACATGTATTGCGTCAAATTTTCTGCAATTTTCTCTTCTCATTTGGAAGGCAAAGATGGTGTTTCTATTTCTATGTCACCTAGATTTTCTGCCATGATCACTGCCATGGGTCATGATCTTGACAACAAGGTAGTTTGGGTGCTTTTTAATATTAATGGCTTTTCCTTTGGTATTTTAAATCTCTATGCTCCTAATGATGGCCCGAAAAGGTCGACGTTATGGAGATGGTTAGGGGATAATCTACCTTTTTCTTATTGGTTATTCTGCAGTGAATTTAATATGGTGGAACATCCCGATGATAAAGTGGGGGTTCTTCCAATGCGATGGTGCATTGGAGAGTGGGAAGCATGGTTTTATTTCAAAAGCATGTGGGGTATTAAAGATCCACTTTTTAAAAGGTGGTGGGACTTTACTTCTCAAAATTGGTTTACTTGGTCCAATTTTCGAGAAGGATCAGCGTGTGTCCTCAAACAGCTAGATCGTGTCATGATATCTCAACATCAGGGATTTGAGTTGGTTCCAATGGTCATTCACCTATCACCACGTGGCCGAACATACTCTTGTCTGATCATAGTCTGATCTCTTTCACTCTTACGTGGAATGGAGCCTCTTTAAAAGTGCCAAAACATAATTTTATATGAATGTCTCTCTGTTAAATCATCCAGGGGTGTTTGGGTACATTTCTCAAATCTGGAACATGGTGTCATGTCCTTCTTTTTTCGCCAGTTGGATTTCCTGGTGGAATGAAGTGATCTAGCATACAACTAAGTTCCTTCGCCATTTTGGCAAGCAAGTGGCTCATGTCCAAAAACATACTGATGAGTCTCTCTAGCAAGAGTTCCAACGAACGACTCGATTGCTCGAGTCTCAGCCATTCGACACCTCTATCCAGGTTTGATTCGCTCAGCTTAGACATCAACTCAAGGTCATTGAACAACATAGAGCGAAAGGCATTCAGATTCGGGCTTGGTTGCACTGGTTAAAAACTGGTGACATGGCCTCTAAAAGATTCTTCAAAATTCTTAGGGCCATAAATGTCAAGGAGCAAATCAAATCCATCTAGTTGGCTTACTCTCGAGTCACTTCCTTGTCAGAGATTTCTTCTACTTTTTTGGATCACTATACCATAGTTTTCCAACCGCTCAAAGTCCTTCTGCTGAAAGGAATGCGGCTCTACAACAGTGCATTGAGGTGGTCCCTCATAAGCTTAGTCTGTAGGATCAAAAACATTGTGATGTTTCTCTTTCATTGGATGAGCTTCATAATGCTCTTCTATGTCTTGCAGATGATAAATCACCTGGGATTGATGGTTTTCCTTGTGAATTTTATAAAGCTACTTAGCATATTATTGGGCAAGATTTACCACAGGTCTATCAAGAAGCTCTTCGATCTCAGTCCCTTGGGAATTTTATTAATCAAGGAAATATAAAGTTTATTCCCAAGGTTGGTAACCTAGAGCTTATAACCAACTGGCGACCTATCACGCTGCTTAATGTCTCCTACAAAATTTTGGCTAAGGTGTTGACTCTTCGAGTGGCCTCTTTGCTTCCCAAAATTGTTCGATCTGAGAAATATGGTTTTGTTAAAGGTCGTTATATTCTAGATAATCTTATAGCAGTTTGGGAAGGAATAGAATGGGCTCACTCCTCTCTGCAAAAGGTTGTTTTTCTAAATATTGATTTTGAGAAGGCTTATGATCGCATTGAGTAGTCATTTATCATTGCGATGCTCAAGGCCCTAGGTTTTGGAGATTTTTTCCTCAACATTTTTCACACTCTTTTTTATGCTTCTTCTTGTCTCACCATTAACGGACACCAATCGCCTATTGTTGGGTTGTTTTGATCTATAAGACAGGGGTGCCCAATGGCTCCTTCTCTCTTTGTTCTTGTTACGGATGCTTTTGGTTATCTTCTTTCTAACAGAGCCACACAAGGTCGGATAAGGGGCATTTATCTTCCTGATCATCAAACCCAACTTATCAATGGCCACTTTTCTGATGATTCTTTCCTCACTCTTGTTGAATCCAAACAGAATGTTCAGGAGGTGCTTTCTTGCCTTGATATTTTTTGTAAAGCATTTGGATCCAAGGTTCAGTTTGCCAAGTCACTGGGGTTCTACCAAAGTCCTTGGCCAATGCCCGACTGGTTGGCAGCTTATCCCTGGTAATGGATTTAAAGAGGAGAAAGATTCTGATTCTTGGAGATTCCTTTTGCTTTTGACAATGAATCTTCTACTTTGTGGCAATTTGTGGTCGACCGAGTTGAGCAAAAAGTGTAAAAATGGATTTCTCGACCATTTCCTTTGGTTGGGAAGTTCCAAGATTGTACCAAAATTATTGTTACGACTCATGTCTATTATGTGGCATGTTGTTGTCCGTCACAGGCTTCTTTTGACAAGTTGGCTAAGCTTTTACAGGACTTTCTCTAGTCTAGCTACAAGCAGGGTGGTTTTCACAGAGTTGTTTGGGACATTTGCACGCTTCCTCGAGAGCAGGGTGGCATGGGCATTCTGATGTATATAGGAAAATTATTTCTCTCTACACTAAATGGGTTGTTCATGGAAACCAAGCCTGACAGATTTTGTTACGACATTGTATCTCTTTTGGAGCACTTTATGGTAAAAAATGCTAGAAAAATATAGGTTTTTCAAACTTTATTGATTACAAGAGTTCCAGTTAAAATATCTTGTACCTTTGTGGTTAAGAGCATATGGAAGGCATTTGAGGCTATTAAACCTCTGATGTGGTGGGTTGGTGATGGCTTTAGAACTGGTCTCTCCTTTAATGAGCATAATATCTGGTGGTCACCTATTTTTTCTTCAGATAATCTCCTACTAACGGAAAAGCCGAACATTAAGGTGGCGCAGCTAGCTCGAAAAGGCATCTCCACTATTCGGGACCTAGTTTCTTGTAGAGATTGGCTCCCCTGGCCTATGCTGAAACAAGAGTTCCACCTTGTCAATTCTAACTTGCCCTAAATTTTGGAAATTCAATCTTTCATTTCGGATGTTATGTTGCACAAATTGGGCCTTTAACCACCTCGTGATTGGTGGAAAGATTGGAGATGGAATGCGGATATCCCCTTGTCGTAGTATAATTCTAAAGTCATCTACTCCCTTCTATCACCTATCTCACCTGCTTTAGATAAGCTCAATTCCAAATGGACTTTGCAATCCTCTCCCTCCACTGGGTTAAACTTTCTTCACTGGGCCTGGAACCCTCTATTTGAGCCAAAGTTTAATTTTTTCCTCTAGTGTCTAATTTATCAAGGAATTCCAATAGGGGAAAGATTAAGTCACATTTATATCCCTAACCTTATCTATATTTGTTGTGGTCACCCTTAGTCTTTCAAACATGTCTTATGGTTTTTTCTGCTTACACATGATGTTTGGCATTGGATCCATTCCTTTTTTCGGCCTTACCATCCTGAGTTCTTTGAATGGGAAAGTTGCTTTGTTTGGAGATTATGCTAATTGGCCTTCTTATATTGCTTCCCTTTGGCATTTTTTTCACTATGTTATTCTTTTCCAACTCTAGGAAAGCTAGAAATATTGCCTTGTTTCAGCATTGTGATCTTACTGTAGAAATAACCATTAATGAAAAGGTGGTTATCTTGTCTTCTATTTAGCATGCAGATTCAGACACAAGTGCAGAAGGTGGCACTGGAGTTTGCTCATCTCCAGTAGCTGGTTGACCATTAGGGAAGCACACCATGTACCATGAGTCATGGCCCTCCGAATGATGATTGGCACCCCCCGCCTCCTCTACCGCTTCCTAAACACTGCAGAAGATCTTACAGTCATTCCAAAAGTGCTCGGTCATCTCTGTTGCCATCTTTCCCAGGACCATCTTCCTCCAGGCCTGGCTAGATGCCATCATCTCATGGAAAAGCGGTGGCTAACTCTTCCAATTGGGGCTCTTCTCCTAGTAGGGTGTCTCAGTTTGGTGGCTCGCCACCCCCTAGGTGGGGTATCATGGTTCCTCTTAGTGTCCAGATGCCTGATCAGGATGGTTGGCTACTCAACCCCCCTTCTGATGAGTTGTGCTCTCAGCTTCTTTCTACCATGGGATGATCTACCTCCTCCTTTGGGTGTTGTTGCTCCATGTGCCTAATTATGTTGTGTTATATTATTTATTGTTAGTGCCTTGTTGTCACTTGGTGGTTGGTTTATGTTTCCTACGTGACATGGTTTTGTCTGCCCTTGTGGCATTTGGTGTTTCATTTTTTTTAGATTGTGACCACTGCCAACCACCCCTTACTATGTAACACCTTGTATTATTTTGTCCATAATTTAATATAAAGGAGGTTCCAATAGTAAAACCTCCAAATTACTCCCACTTTCAGGCTATAAATAGAGCCTTACCCACCTCTTTTAGGAACAAGCTAGAAATCATATCAGAGCTCTTGCATTCTTACTACAGAGAGAATCCATCAACCTCATCCTAATGTCTGCATAAGCCTACTTTTCCTATCCATAAATCTATCATCCTCACATCCCTTGGTGCAAAGTTTTTTCAATTGATCGTCATTACAACAAAGGTATTTCTCACATTAGATAAATTTCCTACACTTTAAATAGTCCAGGCCCATCCAAAGTCACTTCCCATTCCGAGGTTTGCGAAGGAGACACAAGAAGGATGTATAAAGTTCGGTTTCAGTAATTTCTTATAATTGGTGATTTCTAGAGCTCACACCCACTAGTAGATCTTTGCATGTCTAAATATCCACCCCAATCTCAATCCATGAAACCATGTAGATTCAATGTCTTGCTTTCACCAAGATTTCCGTGATAGCATATTGTATAATTATATTTACCACCTAGATACCTAAATATCCTCTTCACTGTAGTCTAATGTTCCTTTCAAATATTTGACATGAATTTTCTAACTACTCTCACTGCATGAGTAATATTAGATATTGTACAGACCATTGCATAAATCAAACTACTAACCACACTAGCATACAACACCTAAGACATCCTCAATTTATTCTTCGGTTTTAGGACATTGTTCAACACATCATTTTTACTAACAGAAAATGAAATACTAGCATGTATACTTTCTTGCATGTTAAACCTTTGCAATACCATCTCAGTATACTTGTTTTGGTTTAATTAATGTTTCTTGTATACACGATCTCTCTTATCTTTTGTGCCAAAAATAAATTTTGCAACACCCAAATCCTTTGTATCAAGATTTGATACTTAACCTGGTTGATCATTTGCTTATTGTTACCAATTATCATCGTGTGATCTACATAAAATACAATGATAACAGCATGTTCACCCTCTTGTTTATAATAAATATAGGGATCAACTTTGCTTCTTCCAAGTCCAATTCCCAACACATACATATAAAAATTTTGGTTCCACGTTCTTGATGATTGCTTCAAGTTATATAGAGACTTATTCAGCCTACCCATCAAGTCTTCATTTCCTTTAACCTTCAAGTTTTTTGGGTGCTTCATGTAGATTTCCTCTTCAAGCTTACCATGCAAAAAAATTCTTAATGGTTCATCAATATATTCTATTTCCAAATCAAAAGCATCAATAATAGTTGTAAGAAATCAAATAGAATGTAACTTGGCAACATTAGAAAAAACTCACCAAAATCAAGTCCCTCTACCTATGAGAACATTTTTACTACCAATCGAGATTTATTCTTCTCCACTTTTCTATTTGCATTGTACTTCTCAAATACCCATTTATAGTCTATTGATTTTCTTCAAGAGGTATTTTTACCAAGTCTCATGTATGATTTTTGGTATCAGAGCAGGTTATCTCACTTACAAACTTGCTAATCTTTGAGCACGTTTGGTATCAGAGAAAGAGTATCACATGTAAACTTGTCATCTCTGATGTAGGTTTGATACCGAGAATTGGGTTATCACCTACAATAGTAGTGAAGATGGACTTGTACTAGTTCATACTATGGCTCGTTGTACTCATGATAATGGGTACTATGTTGCACATGGTCAATCTACATCGACAAGAGTAAGTACGTCAGATTGTTGAACTAAGACAGAGCATGGAACTCCTCCAATTTTCATTGTGAGAAAAGCATTGTCACCAAGGAACCTAGGAAGAACAGGATGGTTCTCAAGCATGTCCACATTTCTCTATGACTGGGCATGACAAGGGAGAATGTTGGTATTTTTTCCCATACCGAGCACCAAGGTGGTTCTAATGTCGAATGGTGGAACATATAAAGGCACTAGTAAAGTCCAATAGTAGTCAATCTACTGTAGCTGCAGCTTATAAAACACATTGTATCCTATAGAAGGATTCTCAATCGAGGAAACATCTAAAGATCACATAATCAGAGAAGCAATAGCTACAAGGCATATTTAATACTGAGGTAGAATTCCTTGGAGGAGTGATCACAAAGTTACAACATGAACTATAAGCTAAGGAAGATCTCCTGGAAATATTGCAGGATGGTGAAGAGTGGGTGAAGAAAGGTATGCCCACCAATAACATTGTAAATGATTCAATGAAATTTCCTTCCCATGAAAATGTAAATCCTACTTTTGGTGGATTCAAAAATTACACTATAGGTATAGGATCAAAATTGCTTTTTAAAAAGGGATATGAAGGAAAATTCCTTAGAGTGAATAGACAAGGTAAAACTAACCCTATCCAGGTTGAGGATAGACCTCGATATACATGTATCGGATACAATAGTGGCAAAAATGAGGTAGAAGAAATCTTTGAGACAGCCAAAGCAAGTCAAACATCAAGTGTATATCCCAAGCCACTAGTCCTCCTAAAGCATCCTGTAACTAGGAACAAACCAGAATCTCAGAAGAATGATGAGAGTAAAGGAGAAATTGGTAGCCAAAAGAGGTATGATTATGTCTTCTTTTACTATAATAAGGAGCCCATAATAACCCCTTAGATATTGTGGACATGTCAATGTGCATATTGTGGATCCAATAGCCATTATGTGATTTGGTGTGGAAAGCAAAAGAAACATGCCAAGAGGGTTAAGGTTGATGAAGACAAGGTAAAATCTACCTCACCTTAGGGAGAAGACACAAGGTAAAAGATCCATTAAGTAAGTAAACACTTCACGATAGGTTTATCATGCCTAGTGTTTTCTTAAAAAATTGGTAATCAAATCTCTATAGAATTCCTCATAAGACCAGATGGAGATTAGTCATCGTAATTTGGCATCAAGAGTGGTGCAATAGAAGGTAGTGAACCCAAGTGCCACAGGTCCTAGGGATCGAACTAATTGAATCCGATTGAATGAGAACCAGTTTAAAGGCCATCATGTCAGCTGCAGAGATCTCTTCATAGATAACACAAAGTTCTGGATCCAAAAACAAAGGAGAAAATAAGCTTTTTGGGACAAAAATCCTCCTTAGTGGGGACATGTGATTCATAGGTCAACACAGTAGACAAAGTTTCCCAAAACCTCCCAAGATCATCACAGTATAGTAGTGGACTCCGAGAGCTTTTTGTCACCTACAAGAACATGAAAAACATACTCAGTTGGATCACGATACCATTAGCAAAATATGTCAGTTGAAAGAGCACAAATAGAGGCAACTAGCAAATTACGTTGTGACACGTGGCAAAATAAAATTGGGAAAAAGAGAAAAAAAATTGGTTTGGGGACTTCGGTATTTGGCGCTCATTTTTAGATGATTGGGTTCCATTATTTGCTGATTGGGGGCCCTCAACTAGGGTCAACACACTCTTTTATCAAAGGGGTGCCTTTACCATTGATATTATTGTTCAATTTCACCACGATTCAATTGGAGGATTTACCATGTGGTGGGTCTCATGTATGGCGAGCTATCTTGGAAATTCAAAGAACTGAGCCACACATAAAAATGAAAAACTAAGCCCAAGGGATGAGTTAAAGGGGGCCAATAATCAATGTCAAATCAAATGACAAAATGGATGGGAGATACGTGACAACAGCCACATATTGCACGAGCAGTCAAATCTTTAAAAGTTCTTATCCAAAACATCCAGCCATGCATGTGGGATTATTCCCATCTACCAAATATCGAAAGCTCTCATTATGGAGGTGGTTAAGCCCACATAGAATATGGGTAAGTGGTGACAGAGTAAAAAAGTGGATTGGTCAAACAACCCACATCAAGGGTGTTAAAACTAAGGCGGTCAACATGGAATAGGTGCATAAAATAGTGTATGTAATTCTTATTAAGGATTATAAGGATAAGTATTATCCAAGGTTGCATTTTAATATGGTGTACTCGAACACATATGCTAAGTATTTGGGAATTATTTCAAGATAATATTATCCCTAAAACAAATATAATTTGTTTATCCTATATATGGGATATGTGGGAAAATACAAAGGATAAATAATATATCCTAGAAAGTAAGGCCTAGCCAATCCTATAAAAGGCACCCCCTCTCCTATAAAATACACAAGCTCCTCTACATTCAAATTCATGAGGAGACAGAGAATAAAATTTTGATAGGCCTTAGATATAATTTTTATCATGAAATTACAGCACCCTCGAATGGACTGAGTTTTATTTGGGGCATTCGGTGTAATTTTTGTAACATTGGATCATCTCTCAAGCTATGGGACCTGCGGGCTGAGATGACCCTTTAGAGAAGGTTGGTTCCTACTCCTAAACTACCTGCCACAAACTACTCCTAATGTAGGAAAGGCTATCTAATCCTATCCTAATATTCCAAGGGACCAAGGAGAGAGAGTGCATGAAAATAAAGCCTACACTAACAACGATGATATACTAAAGGAGGTGGTTAATCATAGTCTAACTGCCTGAAATAAAGAGAAGTGAGTAATGGAGAGGGTAGAAAAAATGCACCACAAGTTAAATATCATATTCACACAGAACACCACTTCAATCCCATTAAATACAGCTCCCACAAACCTACAATAAACATCAGAATATGCACAGTATACCCTGCAATGAAGAGAGACAAGTAGAGACAACAAAATATGTGAAGGATAGAAAAAATGCATCACAAAAGTAATTATATTACTCCAATAGGTATTCAGATTACAACATTAGTGGGTAAGAGGAAATAAAATTCCATTACAAATCTTAGAAAGGAGGCTAAATCTCCACATTCAACCCTAGCAGAGAATAAAGAGAGAGGGGGCAAAAAGGAATAATGACTAACTCCCCTACAAATGAGCCCAACAATTTATAGAATGAGAAGAGGGAGACTGAAATCCAAAATTTTCTTTTCCATCCACTTTCAAGTGGCAATAAATGAGGTTAAATGATGGAAATTGATTTGTAAAATCTTCCTCATGTTGTCCCATGACCTGCAGCAGTGAAAGAATGATTATCATGCCCATTAATTGCATATCCAACCACTCTCCAAAAACCAAACTGAACTGGGCTTGTTTTCTATGAAATTCACCATCAAATATTCATCAATCCCTAAATTTCTTTTCTTTTTTATGTTTTTCTTGGAGCCACAATTCCAAAAAGTCCAATTTTGTGTGATTTCATTGAGAAATGCTCAAGTTATGGGCTTCTGAGTGCATGTGGGTATTTTGGATTTGTTAGGCATTTCTTGACTCTCACGGTACTGAGCAATTAATATTGTGGTTGGAAATCTCATTTAAATATCTCTCCCTTTCTTCTAAATTTATGTGTGCTCTTCTAACATGATCTTGCATTTTAAATAGTGTGGGACCCATTTTATTTAATCTTTTATTTACATTAGGAGGGGTTCTTTTAATATTTTAAACACCTCAAAGCCAGCTCGGCCGAGCTAGCTCTCCTTTCTTTATGTTCCATGTCAGGCCCATTCTTCTACTTTTTGGGGGGGTTTCATACCTCTTGGTGTCACACAGGCTCATGACCCACCTATCCACTCCTTTATTAGCTTGGCTCCGTTGACCTGGTCCTACACTTTGTGCTATGTTGACATTGCGTCGATCTCGTGCCACATGGCCCGCCGATCCCCTTCCAACATGACACTATGTGGAGCTCCCCTTTGACACATCGAGTCACCTTCATCAACTTCAACTGTCAACTACCTTTATGTCACCTCACCTTAGATGTCGAGCCCTTATTCCACGTGGAGGCCTTGCACAACCTTGGGGTATCCACTACTTTCTTGACCATAGAAGTTGCGTCAAGGGGCAACGTGGTGACCCCTCATGCCTCTAGTCTTTGATATCTCACTCGTGAGCCCCTATCCTAAGCTCGACTTGTCTCACTAGCATTAAATGATACATCTCATAACATTGCACCTAGCTTGGCCATGCATGAGGGTAACTCGGCATCGTGAAATGATCCAACATCCTTTGTATAGCTTAGTGTACATTGTGATTATATAAATGGTTCGGCGAGAGATCTAAACAGCTCGGACCATGTCTATGGGCTCAACACATAACTCACACAAACTCAGGCCTTGAAGGAGTAGTTCAATCTTCTACTTCAAACCATACATTACCAGTGTAATCTAAAATGATTATAATAGCTCGACTAAGCTATTATTATATCTCAATGGCCTCTTTGATTCTGAGACTTAGCACCTCCAAGTTTATAACCTGATGCATCATATAAATAGCTCGGTGAGCCGTTTGAAGTTCTTGGTCCCAAAATTGCATGGGCTTGGTCCATTAAATGGCTCAAGCCCTTTAAAGGAGCTCATTCACATTAGTAATTAGCTCACTGGATGTAAATATGAATCTTGATCTCCTTTGCAAAAATGTAACTTTGTGTACAAGGGAGCGGGTCGGCCCTTCAAAGAGCTCGCTTCTTGTAATAGTAGTTCATCCTCAATGTAATTGACCAACACTTGGGAACTCGTCTCTGCAACTTGATGAATTGACCAACACTTGGGTGGCTCGATCTACCCAAAAACTAACTCACTTGTGCCAAAAGAGCTTGCCACATACCATGTGACTCAGACTTCTACCATTAGGTTAAACTTTGTGAAGCGGTATCTCGAGCTCATCCACATCCTTTCAGCTCAGATGTATGAATGAGCTCGAGCGCATTATAATAGCTTAGTGTCATGGAACTTGGAAAACTTCTTGTGAGATCGATGAGCTAAAAGGTAGCTCGGCCCATGTATTTTAACAACTCAGACACTAATCCTATAGCTTGATGCCTTCAACAATTTGACCCCTCTTTCCAAGTAGCTCAGTCATGTAATGGAGTAGTTTGGCTATGATATCAACAAGCTCATTAGAACCCAAAGGAAATTTTTAACCTTCCTCAACCTCTTCTATTTTCTGAACCTGATGGATTCTCCAAAGTGCTTGCTAAGAGAATCCTCCTGTGCAAGCCAGCTTTTTTGTCCAATTTCATCTAGGGGTGAAATTGGATAAAAATTTGGTGACTCACGGGGCCATTTTCCTACCAAATTGTCTAACTAGATCAGCTTTCTATATCTATCCATTGGGCATGGAGTCTATATGGTCCATCATGAACCAGATGCATGAACTTTGAAAATCTTGACCCCGAAAGGCACTTGGAATGTCGATGCCTACTTTTGGGCCTAACTCTTGATGTTCACACTCTCAACTTTCATAAGAAAATATTGAAAATTATTTTGTGAGAGTAGAAAATTGTTTTAAAACATGAATTTCACCCCTCTCAGAAATTGTGATTCATTGAGGTTGAATTATGAACACCTTTTGGCTTAGACATCATGGAAATTTATTAAGTTATGATTTTCCTTCCTCCTTCTAAATGTTCCAATGCTACCTTAAATGGGGCTGATTTCTAACTTGGTTTTTCGCCTATTGATCATTGATTGCTTGCATGGGTATAGAGGTTTGCTACAGTCAATTCTAGAGAGAGGATCATTAAAACCTCCTCCTTAACTGGATTTTATTTTCTCTACATTTGTTTTGATTTTGAAGTTCGCAATTATTACACACAACTATGAGTTTCCTATTGTAGCATCTGGAAGGTACAGAGTGTATTGCACTTCCTGGAGCAATACGAACACAAAACTATATACAAAGGAATAAATCATACATACCTCAAGTAAGACATGTAAAGTGTGTACAAGCACTTCTCCTACTAGAAACAAACTTCCTACCCTACTGCTACATTAACCAGAGGTAAAGAAGAACTCCACCCAAACCCTGAATGCTGGTATGGAGAAGTATCTCCCCTTCTTCAAAATAGGCAGTCATGTATATGATTTGACGCTAAACATGGTTGATGTACTATGAGTGGAAAAATCTACCAAGAGTCTTACCCTCCACCCAAATCATCAAGGTATCAGCTGTAAGTAAGATGGGATGACTTCCTTCCGAATAATCCGCATGGAGCTCCCGGAGGTGATGCAGTTGATCCTTGGTACTTCGATGTTCATCCTCATGCCCTGAAATGGACATGACTAGTTTTGGCTTCTCTCTTGGCTCTAATGAATCCAAGTACCTAATGGGGCATGGTCTAGTTCGATGGCTGTGCCCATTATCCTGAATTTCAACTCCAAAAATGGAGTCTTCTTGCAAGACTTCTTGGAAGAAAAATTTGTCTGTGAGCTGATTTTGGCCTTATTGCTCATCTAAAAACAACTAAAATTATGCCTTGATAACTAATATACAATGTGTGTCATCTTTGTCTTCTTCTACCTCTTCATCCAGATTGGGGGTTGGAAGAGTCAATTCCTCCAATCTTGGTTCTAGATAGTTGTTGTGAAATGTAGGTGCCTATCCTCAAATGTTATCCTCTATGGTAGCAGACTCTTGTGCTTGGAGGATGGATGACGGAGGAGAAAATTTTGTGATCTCCACAAACTCCTCTCCATTGAAGCAATCTTCCAATCTAGACAGATAATTTGTCTCCTTGTTGTCATGTTGCATTAGCTCAATCTCCTCCATGGTGTCCTCTTAATCTCTAACTTTCTCACCATGGTTCCCCTCATCCTCAAATATGGATTTTGAAAGCTCAAACTCTTCTTTGAAATTAGAGCTCAAAAGAAATGAAGTGGGAGGAAGAACTGAAGGTTCTTTTGTAGCTTGTTTTATGTTAATAACCTTTGAAACTATATGGTTTTCCACCATAGCCGGAATGTGCTCCTCTTCTTTTGGATTTGGAACAGTTGCTTCTTCCCTTTTTGATTATGCTTATGTTGCAGCCTAAGCTTCTACCACCTGTGGCTTGACATTAGCCTCCTCCATAGGCTTAACCATCAAGGGGTATTTTTCTATCCTGAATCTTAAAGCTAGACTCACCAAGCTTCTCATCATATCTTCTTTTCTTGACTCTTCTTCTTGTTGTTCTTCTTGAATGGTTTTTTGAGTCTCTTCCCGACATGGATCTGGAAAGGTGGGAGGAGTGGTGGGTGGGGTCTCCACTGATTTTTTTCTTTTTTGGTGGTGGGGGGGAAGGTATTATTTTAGAACTTGTGGAAGTAATTTGGACTGGGAAGGAAAAAAATCAGAGCTGTTGAGATAGGATGAAAGACCAGGAGATGAGGAAGGGAATTCAATACTCGAGGCAGCAAGCAAGAAATTTGGGAATTGAGGCTCAGACTGAGGTGATGGAAATGTGGCATTTTTCCATAGACAATAATAATTTAACTTTTGTCTTTCGGCCTCAATATAATTAATCTACGCCTCAAGGTGGGGCATCGTCTCAACCATGTCATCAAGTTTCTCCTCTAAGTTATAATAATCTAAAAAAGGAGCAAACCATGGACAAGGTACTTTGAATCCAATTCTGAGTGCCTTTGTTTGAGTTGTAACCCTGGTATGCACCTATTTTGCCTCCCAATTTTAAACTTTCAACTGCAACTCTTCATCTTCAGGTGTAGGATATCCTCCATAATTTACATACTCCTACTCTCCAACAGCTGTATAATCTGGCATGTAACCAAATTGGTCTACATATTTCTCTTGTTCATATGGGTATGCATATTGTTGATTATCATAATTTGATTCTGAAGGAGGTTGATAATAACTTGAAAATGAATTTTGTGTGTTTGGAGGTGGGCATCGACTATATAGAAACTACTACAAATGTGAATTACACTATGGCAATGAAGCTATGATTGTGCAACTTCATAGAATGGAAGAAAGTGAAAGACTTAGAAATAAATATGAATGAAAATGGATGGAAATGGGAAGAGAGAAGGTCTTCAACTTTAGAGATTGGGTTGTTGACTGAATGGAGTTGCCATGTATGTTTTTTGAATGCTTCCAAAATTTGAAATTTCAACAAGAACACACTAACTTTTGGAAATAGAGTCTTCTGCAAATGATTGAACTGCACTCCATCTAATGATTTGCTTGAAATGGAATACCATTGAAAGATAAAACTTTAACTTTTGTGATGTCCCACCAGGCACGCCAAAATTGTTATCATGAAATTACAATACCCCTGAATGGCCTGAGTTTGAGTTGGGGTACTCGGTGTAATTTTTGTAACATTGGATCATCTCTCAAGCTATGGGACCTACGGGCTTGATATGACCCTCCAAAGAAGGTTGGTTCCTGCTCATAAACTACCTGCTACAAAATACTCCTAACACAAGCAAGGCTATCTAATACTATCCTAAGATTCCAAGGGACTAAGGAGAGAGAGTGCATGAAAATAAATCCTACACTAACCATGGTGATACACCAGAAAAGGAGGTGTTTAATCACATTCCAAATACCTAAAATGGAGAGGGTGGAAAAAATGCACCATAATTCAAAGATGAGATTCACACGGAACACCACTTCAAACTCATTAAACACAGCTCCCACAAACCTGTAATAAACATCATAATATGCACATTATACCCTACAATAAAGAGAGGCAAGTAGAGATAACAAAATATGTGAAGGATGGACAAAATGCATCACAAAACACATTATATTACTCCAATAGGTATTCACAATACAACATTAGTGGGTGAGAGGTAAGAAAATACCATTACAAATATTAGAAAGGAGGCTTAATCTCCACATTCAACCCTAGTAGAGAAGAAAGAGAGAGGGGTCAAAAAGAAAGAATGACTAACTCCCTTACAAATGAGCCCAAGATTACAATTTATAGAATGAGAAGAGGGAGAGACTCGAATCCCAAAATTGCTTTTCTAACCACTTTCAAGTGGCAATAAATGAGGTGAAATGATGGAAATTTATTTGAAAAATATTCCTCATGTTGTCCCATGACCTACAGCAGTGAAAGAATGATTGTCATGCCCATTAATTACATCTTCAACCATTCTCCAACAACCAAACTGAAGTGGTCTCGTTTTCTATGAAATTCACCATCAAATATTCATCAATCCCTAAATTTATTGGTTTTTTTTCATCAAACTTAGAGCCACGGTTCCAATGAGCCCAATTTTCTATGATTTCATTGAGAAATGCTCAAGTTATGGGCTTCTGAGTGCAGGTGGGTATTTTAGATTTGCCAGGAATTTCTTGACTGTCACAAGACTGAGCAATTAATATTGTGGTTGGAAATATCATTTAAATATCTCTCCCTTTCTTATAAATTTATGTGCACTCTTTTGAAATGATCCTACATTTAAATAGCATGGGGCCCATTTGATTTCATCTGTTGTTTGTATTAGGAGGGGTTCTTTAAATATTTTAAACAACTTGGCCGAGTTGGCTCTCTTTTCTTTATGTTCCATGTTGGATCCATTCCATTGCCTCGTGGGGGTATTTCATACCGCTTGGTGCCACATGGGCCCATGACCCGCCGACCCATTCATTTATTATCTTGGCTCCACTGACTTGGTCCTACGTTGTGGGCTATGTCGACATTTCATCAGTCTCGTGCCACATGGCCCACCAATCTCCTTCCAACATGATACTACGTGGAGCTCCCCTTTGACACATAGATTCACCTTATTCAACTCTGACTGCAAAATAACTTTATGTCACCTCACCTTGGATATTGAGCCCTTATTCCACGTGGAGGCCCCACACAACCTTGGGGTTTCCACTGCTTTCTTGACCTTATAAGTTGCGTCGACGGGCCACGTGGTGACCCCTCGTGCCTCCATCCTTTGATAGCTCACTCAGGAGCCCCTATGCTAAGCTTGACTTGTCTTGCTAGCATTAAATGAGACATCTCATACTATTGTACCTGGCTCGGCCATGCGTGAGGGTAACCCACCATCATGAAACAACTCAACCTCCTTTGTATAGCTTAGTGCACAATACAATTATACAAATGGTTTAGAGAGAGATCTAAATAGCTCGGCCCATGTCTATGAGATTGATACACAACTCAGGCCTCGAAGGAGTAGCTCAGTCCTTTACTTCAAACCATATGTTACCAGGGTAAGCTGAAATGATTATATCAGCTCGAATGAGATTTGATTCTAGCTCGATGGCCACTTTGATTCTGAGACTTGGCACCTCCAAGTGTATAACCTGATGCATCATATAAACAACTCGGTGAGTCGTTTGAAGTGCTTGGTCCCAAAATTTCATGGGCTTGGTCCATTAAATGGCTTAGGCCCTTTAAAGGAGCTCGTTCACATTAGAAATTATCTCACCGGATGTAAAGATGAATCCTGACCTCCTTTTAAAAAATGTCACTTTGTGTACGAGGGAGCGGCTAGGCCCTTCAAAGAGCTCACTTCTTGTAACAGTAGTTCATCCTTAATGTAATTACACCTGGGGACTGATTTCATGTCTTACATAACTCAACCATTTCAGTGGGAACTCGGCTCTGCAGCTTGATGCATTGACCAACACTTAGGTGGCTCGATCTACCCAAAAACTAACTCACTTGTGCCAAAAGAGCTTGCCCCATACCATGTGACTCAAACTTCTACCATTTGGTTCAACCTTGTGAAGAGGTAGCTTGAGCTCGTCCACATCCTTTCAGCTCAGATGTATGAATGATATCGAGCGCATTATAATAGCTCGGTGTCATGGAACTTGGCAGACTTCTTGTGAGCTAGATGAGCTAAAAGGCAGCTCGGCCCATGTCTTTTAACATCTCGGCCACTAATCCTACAACTTGATGCCTTCGGCAATTCAACCCCTCACTCAAACCAGCTCAGTCATGTAATGTAGTTGTTTGGCTATGAGCTCAATGAGCTCATTAGAACCCAAAGGCAAGTTTTGACCTTCCTCAACCTCTTCTATTTTCTGAACTTAATGGATCCTCCGAAGTGCTTGCTAAGAGATTCCTCCTGTGCAAGCCAACTTTGTTGTCCAATTTCACCAAGGTGAGAAATTAGATAACAATAATTAAGGCATTATTGTGGAGAATTATTTGAAGACCGATTATTATTTTAATACCCAAATAGAGAAAAAGACCTATATTATTATATAGGCATTTGAAGATATTATAAGTCCTATTTTTTAATAGGCACGAATGATGATATTAAGATCTATTATTATATAGGCACTTGTAAAGAGGGAGTTGTTATTTTTAAATTGCCAATTATTTTTAAAGGCCAATTTGAAGCCTTATTCTCGTGCGGGAGCCCGTAGACATGATCGTGAAGCTGAGGGATGTTTTGTAGCATCGCAGAAGCGCACTCATAACGAAGATCTAATTCTTAGTGCACTGGGTGTATTGCCAAGTTGGTTACTTGGAGGTTGTAAAGGAGAGTCGTAATTATTATTGATCTCATTGAAGACAGTGAGTCTAATCTTATCTTTGTGTAGCGGCTGGAGGCCGTGTAATAGAATGGAAGATAATCATTGCCATCAGCAGACCCTATCTGACTTAGCACTATGTAGAGGTTATTTTTTCATGTAGCAGAGTGGAAGTCATTAAGAGGTGTCAAACCATGGAGCTGTGCCAGAGCACTGAGCTTCTAAGACCAGTCTGGCTCTATTGGACCAATTGGCACACCAAGTTTGGCTAAACATTCATTGTAGTATCATGAGTTTATTTATATTTTATGATTAGATTTTTATAATGGATTTGTTTAGCTATTTTGTGAACCCGAAGACGTAGGCATTTTGCTGAACTCCATTATCAACCCTTGTTCAGTGTGGTTCTTATTATTGCACTGCATTTACTTAAAGTTGATTTATTTTGGGGTAAAATTGGAATCAACTAAATTGCCTATAAGGGTCCGTAGGTCAAGAAAAAAAATTTATCCAGTTTACAGATCAATTTTTGTTTAAAGACTCCATTTCTTACCCATAACCTTCTTCCAAGATTTAGTTTCTTTTAAACCAAAATCCTCCTTAATAGTTTTCAATTCATCATTAATAACATACAAAAATGATAAAAGAAATGCAGAGCAGAAACCAGGGAGGCTATACCTTTCAGGTTCCCCTATCACCCAATCTTCTACTTTCTGGTTCTGCATCTTTTGGTTCCTCCTTTGCCTCATCTAAATCTTCCTCTTGCAACTCTCTCTCTCTCTCTCTAGTTCATTTGCGATAGTTTCATTAAACTCAAACAAAAATTCATCTTCTTCTAGTTCAACATAAGCTTGTTCATTTTCATCCTTTGGCTTTACTACATGCTCAAGAATCCTCTTAGATTCTTTAAAGATTACATTACAAATGTATACAATTTTTGTGTTTTTAGATTCTGTATCTTGTATCTTTTTACACCATTAGAGTATCCAATGAATATGCACCTAGCAAATTTATCATCTAACTTTTTCATTTTCTCTTTCAACATATACATATAAGTAATACAGCCAAATACTCTTAAATGTCGAATAGAGGGTTTCTTACCAGTTCATGCTTCATGTGGAGCTTTATATTCAACGACATAAGTGGGTGATCTATAGACTAGGTAATAAGTAGTATTAATTACTTATGTTGATAACTTCATGTCTAAACCTGCACCACTAAGCATACTCCTACCCTTATCCAACATAGTTTTGTTCATTCCTTCTACAAATCCATTTTGTTGTGGTTTATATGGAGTTGTCTTATGCCTTTCTATTCCACTATTTACAGAATTTCTCAAAGGTGTTAGAGAAATATTCTCCACCATTATCATTTTCTCAAAACCTTTATCTTCTTTTCTGTCTAATTTTCAACAAGATCCTTAAACTCTTTAAACTTATTGAAAACCTCATACTATTTCTACATAAAACATACCCAAGTCTTCCTTGATAAATCATCTATAAATGTGACATAATACAAATCTTTCCCTAATGATAGAACTTTCATGGGTTTAAACACATCACTATGTATTAGATATAAACTCCTTTCTAATATTTTAGCACTAATAGAAAACTCTACCCTAGTTTTCTTTCCAAAAACACAATGCTCACAAAAATAAAAATCTAAAGGACAATCAAAAATTCTTTCAACCATATATTTGGTTTTTAAAGCACGTAGGCATTTCTCTCCAATATTACATCCTTTGATGCCACAACATCATATTCTTTTCTTGTAGGATATGTAGGATTTATATTTGTAGCTTTATTATTCTCTGAAACCACAAAGCTATTGCACTCATCGCTCATAGTGTTTTCCTCAAGATTGAATAGTGTTTCGATATAGACTCCCTTTTCCATTACCATTACTACTTGATCCATCTTGCAACTATGCTTAGTAAATACTACCTACACCCCACATCATTCATCTTATTTATTAATATTAGGCTTTTGTTCAAACCCAGAATGTGCAAAACACCATGGAGTGTTTTAACCCTTCTATGTTTGAACCTCAACATGACTCTCCCATGACCTATGATCTTGTAGGTCAAGTTATATCCCAAGGATCCTTCAACTTCATTTATCTTTTCTTATTGACATAACCACTCGCGAGAAGGATTCATGTAAAAAGAATCACCCAAGTCAATCAATTATACACCATCATATTCATGCAAGCTAGACACCACCAAGAACAAATCCCCGAGTCTTAATTAGAGGGTTTAATATTTGAAGATCAAACCTCATCAGAAGACTTACCATTTTCTGCCTTTTCAAATCTACAATATTTCTTGAAATGCCCCGTTTTACCACAATTCCAACATTTCCTCTTATATTTTTCTAGTTTTCAATTCACTTTTTGACTTTGACTATCCTTACTTCTTATTTTTCTCTTGGGTGTGGACTCTCATATACAATGCATCCTTGAATTGGTAATCTTCAATAGATTTTCACTGCATGTCTTCCTATAGTAAAGCCACAATTACATCCTCAACTAATAATTTGTTGTAGTACTAATAATAAACAACTATATTATCCCAAAATTCAGTCAAAGAACATATCAAAGTAATACACTTATCCTCTTTATAGTCTCTATTTACATCTAACTTCTCTTCAAAAACCAAACGTGTCGGCATATCACCCAGCTTGACTGGGAGCTCACCCAAGACACGTGCAAGCATCGAGCCCCTCCTTTCTATGAGCTTTACTAGAATTTTCATCACCATTAGAGAGAGACAATGCACATATATGAATGTATGCATTCTAAGACAGAAATAAGGAGACTAGATCTAAGTATAAATGTACCATACTATAGATGTGAACATCACTATAAAAAGGAAAAATCATATCTCAGCCATGAGCATTACTAAGAAAACAAGGGTTTGGATCCATAATCATGAAAGAAAAATGTACAGATCAACACCATAACACAGATATTCATAACCTCTTCATTATCGATATATTCATCACATTACAGTAGCTAACAATACATTAAAGATTCCATGAATGGAGATCATACAACAATGGAGTCTCAACATGCTTCCATAGTAACTTTATTACAGAGCTTACAATTTCACAGTACATTATATCTATATCATCTTACTATCTCCTTTCTCAGGTGCTACGCAAATCAATACATAAGAGAGAACATGGAAGGAATCACCCCTAACCAAATCATCATTACCCATAAAACATGCCAAATTTCATCATGTCTTTCCCTAATCGAGTATCCTTAGCATGCAAGTGCCAGCTAGCCCATAACAACCTCGACTCCTTATCCGATTATGATAACCATAATGATGCCTTGTAATATGCTTTCTTGAGCCGCAAGCCTTCATGGCCTAATGTTATCCATAATTGTACCTGGTTTCTTTTCCATTTTCTCCCTTAGTGTGACTTCATTCATAGTCTAAAATGACTAAGTTCCGGATCCATCCTACCTGGGCGTGAGCCCTCACGCATCCCCAAAATCTACTTCTGCATGTGCCTTTGTGCCTTGTTCCTTACTTGCCACATTCCTTCACACCCTGGTACTTGGTCATTTTAGGGGCTCAACATCACCCACACTTATGTGATTGTCGCCAATGGCAATCTTCTGCACCCCTCGAACAAAACATCGATGACAAAAATATGTCAAGGTAAAATTTGTTGCATGGTTCAACCACTAAGCACCTGACTGGAAGAGTTCAGGGAACTCTACGTTTATTTCCCCCATGCTTTCAACTCTTCTAACTCCTTCATTGGCCTTTCCCCTACAACGTTGGGCATTTGATCTGGGGTGACTTCCTCCATTTTCCCCTTGAGCTCATTTATAGCCACCAATATCTCTGCGCAGATACCTTCAAACTCGTCCATCTACTCAGTGATGGAGTCCCTCTTAGGAATAAACTTAGGTTAATTCATAATTTACTAAGTTTTAATGTTAAAGTAATTAAATTTAATTACTTTAACTTAGTTAGCTATTAGCTATTATCTAGTTGTCACATCCCTAGATTAGTGGGGGCTATACAATTGTTAGTTTATTACTTTGGAATGTTACTGGATGATCCCGAATGTGATTAGTTAGCGGAAATATGTTATTTCTGCATAATTTCCATAGTTAGTATATTTGATCCACTTTCTACGGATGTTGTTACTGTTGTACAATGTCTATAAACATTGCAGCTTCTTCATTTGATAATATAAAGGGTTTCCAGAATATTACATTGTCAAGATTTGGTATCAGATCTGGTTGATCTAGTCTCTGTGAGGATCCCTCATCCTCTAAGGAGAGTTTGTTGTAGAAGGTTCAGGGTTCATTGTTGTAAGTTTGAGCTTGGAGGAACCATAGCTATCCCTAGCCTCTTGGAAGCACCTGCCCTGCTTCATGACCCCTAGAGTCCTACATATAGTTGCAGATATGTAGATAACTACTGTAGATTAAAAAAATTGATTGCACTGCTACATTTAGCAGACTATTGTATTTGGAGGATTGTGCCAAATTTTGAGGCCACCCGGTTTCAAAATTGTGCACTGGGGAGTTGTGGCGAGATCTACACCAATTTGTGACCGATCTCTTCATTCAGAGCGAGTTACACTTGTGATGTAGACATTCAAATAGTTGGGAATTGCTGATAACAACGGATATATGCACGAGTTTCATGTTTGGATTAGGTGACAAGATCTCAGACAATTCCTACAATCAATAAAAAAGATATAGAGGCATCCACAGCACCCTGCAATCAGACGGCCAAGCATGATCCTGTACAGATCAACCTGCAATAAAAAAAAGTGACCTGCACATTGCAAAGAAGGAAAAAAAATGGTGTCCATAGAGTAGAATTAAAAATAGAGGTGTTTATCAACAAAGAAACGGAAGTGGATATGTAAAGCGACAGGTATTAAAATCGAATTTAAAAAAGGCATAACTTTCAACTGGTACCTCGAATTGAGGTGTCATTTTTTTAAAGTGTACGATTTTTTTATCTCTATGTCTCGATCTAGATTTTAATAAAAAAAATTCTTTTAAAAAATCCAAAAAATAATTCAAAGGCTGAAATAAGCTAAAAAAAGTATAAAATTTACAATTTTGTACTCACAATGTATCCCAAAAGGGAATTTTTCCATAGAAGAGACAAAATTGTAATCACACTATCATTATAAAGTGCCAAAAAAATCATTCTCATGGAGCTAGTTGTCTTCACTTTTCACTCAGAATTTGGGGGGAAAAGATGAAATACTTGCAAATTCTTCATTGATCGCTCAACAGTGGTATTCCTTGTGGATTAGAGAAAAGTGAATGGAGGGAAGTTTTTCATGCCAGTGCCAATTTCAAGCTACAAGCCAACCCAACAGATGTTTTCAAAACGTTTAGAGCTACTCGTTTGTTTTTTGAGCACACGTGCCAACCCAAAAGAGGTTCCAGACATCCAGAGACAGTTCTTAAGCCTATTCCATCTTTTGCACACCGTTCAGAGGAAGTAACTTCATCCAACTACTCATGTTCAGATGAGATCCAGAGAGATCGTACTAAATTAAGGGGGGAATGATAAATTCATTTATTCACCTTAGAATAGGTTTCTTTTAGCATGTGTGTGCTAATAAATGTTTACCTCATGTAAACATATTTTTGTTTTAGAGTTTTTTTCTCTCCGATTCACTTCAGACCATGATGAATTAAGGGGGGAATGTTACAAATAAACTTAGGTTAATTCATCATTTACTAAGTTGTAATGTTAAAGTAATTAAATTTAATACTTTAACTTAGTTGTTAGTTAGCTATTATCAGGTTGTCACATACCTAGATTAGCGGGGGCTTTATTTTATTGCTTTGGAATGTTCCCAGATGTGATTAGTTAGGGGCAATATGTTATTTCTGCATGTTTTCCATAGTTAGTATATTTGATCCACTTTCCGTGGATGTTGTTACTATTATACAATGTCTATAAACATTGCAGCTTCTTCATTTGATAATATGAAGGGTTTCCAAAATATTACATTGTCAAGAATTCCAGAGCTCACCAATCGTGTAATCCATTTTCTCGTACTTTTTTTATCTTATATTTCTAAGTTGTGGTATCAACAATCAACTGCAAGTGCTCAGACTTGTTAGTAGGGATCTTCTCCTGCAAGGCTTTAAGAGCGGCCCCCTCCTCTGTCACTCACGTGTCAATGATTAGTTCACACTTCCTACAACTGTTAAAGCCCCAATGTGTTTGCTTCCTTGAGTTGGGTAAGTAAATCCTCCAACTCGATGATCTGGGATTCAACAAAAAATTTGTTCTCTTCTTTTTCATTGGCAAGCTCTGTAGCTATTGGTCTCGTGTCACCCTTGACATTTGAAAGAAACATCCCTACAAGGTCCTTGAGATACTTCATCTCGTCCCCATAATTTGTATTAGCCTAGCTTACTAGGGTCAGACATTATGCCAAAATTCCTTTAACAAGGGCACCAGTTTGATCATAGGCTTCCTTGGTTCACACATGCTCTCCCTTCAGTCCTTGGCGTAATCTTTCTACTTCCTTTTCTTTTTCCTTCTTTGTCGTGACTAAGGTCTGAACAGTGGCCCCTACATCTAAGATGTGTCAAATCACCTATGAGGAAATATTTTAAAGCATGTTGCATTCTTTCTCATCCATTTGGCGGCTAGGATCCACCACTTTATATGTCTCTCCTCCTTTCTTCTTCAAATGAATGGTCTCTATCGCGTGATCGTTGACCTAAAATTCAGGTTCTTCAAAGTGGCAATGCAGGTTTTAGCTCTTGGAATGCCTCCTTTCTCATCCATAAGATCCCAACTATGTAGCTTCTATGGGGGGAGTGTACCTTGAAATCTTGTGCGCAACACCTTTTTGGGATTGTGATGCTCCAAAATTAGCAGGAACTTGAAAAAGTCATAACTTGTGCTCCGGGTGTCTGTTTGAGTCCGTTGATTTTTTGAAACCACCTGTTTCGATGAGACAAACACACTAGTCAGCCTTCCCTACTAGGTGGAGCACATTTCAACACATTTTTGGGCCCAAAATCCACCATCTTGAGGCCAAAAAATAGGATTTAAGTTGTAGTTCAGTTTTTTCCTATTTTAGGGCATTAGTTAATTTTAGTCTCTTAGTTGCATTATGAGTTGGAAAGTTGGAAATTCCTATAATTTAGGCATGTACAATATGTGTGGTAATTTTTGCGCCTATATGGATAAGCATGCAAACTTACTAAGAATATCAGGTTCTAGTAAACTGCTAAAAATAGTAATTTCCGCCGTCTAGAGTAGATTTAGTCAAAGTTGTTAAGAGTTTTCTTGGCAACTCGAGTTGGGAGTTATTTTCCTATTTAGGAAACATTGTAATTCATGATTCAATAATGAATAAGGAGATCTATTTTCTTTTGGATTTCATATTATTTATAGTATATTAAATTTGTTTAGAATTTGGCTACATTAGATTGTCCAAAAAATCCATATGAGGAGACACGGGTGTCCACTATCTCCTTGTTTCCTTGCACTTCGATCATTGCTTCTTTGATCCCAGAGTGAACACCTTGTCCTCCTTTATGACAAAGGATTCCCCCTTCTCTTTCTCTATTTCGTTGGTGGTCTCGACAGGCGAAGCTTCAGGCGTTGGACTCTTTTTTGGCCCTTCTGTAGCATGTTCCTTTTCTTTGTCATGTGCCTCTTCTGTTGCCTTGACCTTTTCTTCAGCCCTTCTCTTCTCTTGCTCCTCAAGCTCTACCTCTAGTTCCTCCCTAAAATTATTATGTTCTTGATCCTCCTCTTCTGAGCTTGCCGTGGAACTTGATATATCATGTACCTTATGTTTCTTCTGTTTCAGCTCCTCTTCCTCCTGCTCCTCCTCTCCCTTGCGCTCTCTCTGCAAAGCCTCGGTGCTAACTTGTTTTGAATTACTCGTGCCCTTGTTACCATTGTGGTACATGTAATACTTACTCTTCTTAGAGGTGTCCAGCTCCCCAACCCGTTCTTCTTCTTCTACTTCTTCACCCTGTACTACTTTCGTTGGCAGGATTGGTGTCTCTCGTAGTTTTAGAAAGAGGGAGTCTGTAATATCCACTTCAATACCCCTTTTAGTCTTGGGGCAAATTTGCACAAATACTCAATGGATATAGCCTTTGATGGTGGCATTGACTTGTGGGTGTAATTCTAGGAAATTTGACTCCAAAACCTCGACATATGCGGGTCGGGTATCATACTTATATGTAGCGGGAAGGGTATGGACATCAGCATCTACTTTATCTGCATAAAATTTCATCTTTTACGTGTCCTTTAATTATTTGATGGAGTACTTCAAGTATCTAGTAGTGAATGTGAATGGGAGCTTGCATCACGGCCCCATCTCTCATTTGGCCATCATAAATCTTGCTAAGCAAAAATGTTGTGTGACCAAAAATTTGACCTAGTCTCCAACAACTCGTGGCAGTTCATGGGGGATACCCCATTCATTCTCAAAGGCCTCACACAACCATTCATACCATAATTTTGGTCGTTCCTTATAGGTGCTCAAGATGGTCCCATCACACCTGTATTGTGCAAACTGTATTGTCAGAGATTAGTGTACCGGCGGGTGAACCCATATGTTTCCATCTAGCCCATCTAGGACACCAATTTCTCATAATACAATTAACATAAGTATGGAGCCCCATGTGATCTTTGCGCCAACCTCATTCTGCATTCATGCCTCCTCAATAATGTTGTTTGCAATAAACTCTACAAAATTGTAATGTGCCCTTTTGGACACTCTGTAGGCCACATACAAGAATCTCCTATTGATGTCTGTCCATCTTTTTTATGATCCCAACTTGCAACTAATGAGTCGGGAAGTAGCTCTTAAAGCCAGGTCTAGAAGATCTACAATCACCTGAGCCCTTCCCCCTTTCTCATAGTTCATTTGTTTTGCTAACTCTTCAATTTTTGCAATGGCATATAAATCAAGTGCCATATTCTCGCCACTATTTCGTAGGCATGTTACTATTCTAATCAAATGGCATGTAATCCTCATTCTTCTTCCCGCAAAGTAGAATAATTCTTGTTTTACAAAGAATGGCAGCTCCCATAGCTTTAGGGCTCAAGTTTTCTACAATTCTTGTTGTACCAAGTCATCAACCTTAGGGTTTGTGAGCTCGTCTACTGTAGGAGTGTCTAAAACTAAATCTTCTCACATCAGCTTCTCGTTGTCACTCATTCGGTGGTTATATTCATTGATCTTACACCTATAAAGCTTCAAAATCCATTTTTAGGTCTTAATCACACCTGAGGGTATTACATCTCCAAGTATACCTCGACGGGTTCCTCCTTCTCCACCTCTGGTCTCTTTGTTCAAGGTTTCCTAGGTGTCATTTTTATTTTTCTCTTTTTCTCTTTCGTTCCCTAGGTGCTTCCCAGTTTTCTTTCATCTAACGTACCGTGGAGACCTCCACGCTTCTCTCTCACACAACCCCTTCCTACTATGTTATCTTCTTTCCTTATTTTTATACCACAAGATCACACCAAAGCTCACACAATTCAATTGGTTCATGACAAATACCTCACTTTTTTCTCAAAATCCTTGTTGCACTTTAAACTCGGGAGCACAAAAAAATCTATAAGGAAAGGAGTCGACATGACCACCTTTACCCTCTATGTATACTTTTTCAACACCTTAAAGTTCCTTCCACCACGTGTCTTAATGTCTCTTTTTAATAAAACACTTTTTACTTAAGTTAACTTTCATGACTTCCCTCCTCGCACCGCAGTCGTAACCTTCTGGCATGCCAACACTACTTTACAACCACAAACCTCCTTCATGCACCTCACCATACCGAAGTACATAACCTCTGCACTATCCACCAAGTAGTTCCCCATGGTGCCGCCTACCTCATGTTGCACCGTGCAATCATTTTTCCCCTTCTGCATGGTATTTTCTCAATTCATTTGTTTCTTCCCCAAGACACCTTTATACCCACACGAACTTGAACACCTTATACACTATACCACTTGATCTTTTACCTTTGCACTCATCATCCCATAATGATTTTTCCAACATTTTATCTTTGCAAACAATTTGTCAACCATATCCAAAACATATATGCCTAGTCCACCCCACACTAAAGTATGCATGGTCCTCTGTGCATAGAATCACTTATAATGCAATTAGCTACTGGTGCACCAATGCGCGACACAACACCGAATAGAAAAGACAAAGCAAAACAACAAGGAAAGGAAACAAAAACAAAAGAAAATGTAGGTAGGGAAATCCTAAGCTAATTGGCACTACTGCATTATTTACAAACACCAAGAAGACTTATTTATAGTAGGGCTTTAACCTACTCCTATTAAAGAAACTAGGAAACCATGTACCATTTAGCACTTCTAACTGGAAAGCACCTGAATCAAGTATATATGTGATAATGTATGGTCCCAACCAATGGACATTAAACTTCCCAGGGTGGCACATAAATTTTGAATCATACAAGAGAACCATTTTCCCCACCTCAAGCTTATTATTCTTGATATGCCTATCGTGACATGCCTTTTTCTTGGATTTTTCCATTTTCTGACTCCAACGAGTAATGGCTCACCTCTCATCTAATTGCATCAATATGTCAATACGTTCCTCAAGCACTTGTTTGTTAGCTAATCCTCCTGAGCGTGTAATATGCAAAGAAGGTAACATGAATTCAACGGGTAATACTACCTGCGTGTCAAACACCAACTGAAAGGGTGTTGTTTTTTTCAACCTCTTGTAAGTGGTACGATACAACCATAACATAGCAAAGACTTTTTCATCCCAATATTTTCTTCCCACATCACAAATAGTGGTCAATGTGTGACTCAAAACTTTGTTAAAGGCCTCAGCAGTCTCATTGGCTTGTGGGTGATAAGGTGTGGTCTTGTGATGCGCCAGCATAAATTTAGCTAACAATATCTAAAAAAATTCATTCGAGAAGTGTGTGCCCCTATCACTTGTTAAGCTCAACAGACATCCATACCTCATTATTATGTTCTCCCATAGAAATATTGTTGTTGTAGTCGTGGTACAATATTTCGTAGGCATCGCTTCTTCCCACCTTGTAAGATAATCATTACAAGTAATAACATAGCTTGAACCTGTCCAGTGCGCCGGTGGGGAAATCAGGCCTACAAAGTCAATTTCCCACTTCTTGAATAGTTCTCCACTAGAAATTGGTCTTAAAGGAATTTCATCACGATGCCCAAGCTTTCTAAGGTGCTGACAATGATCACAAATTTTTGCATACTCTGCGCAATCCTTGTATAATGTCTCCCACCATAAGCCAGCCATTAAAACCTTGTGCGTGGTAGCCCTCCCAGCATAATGTCCACCAACAATACCATCATGAGCTTCCTCCATAATAGATTTGTGCTCATGTTCAAGTACACACCGGTGCAAAATTTCATCCTAACCTAGTTTATACAAGTCTCCACTAATTAGCATGTTGGGTGTGGTGCGAATGGCAAGTTGTTTCTTCTCTATGCTCTTCATTCCTTCGGCACCACACTCATTCACAAAAAGATATCAATGTATTCCTAATCAGATGACGTGCATTGTAGTCTGAACAACTAAGCATCCAAAATTGTTTCCTCAATGCTCTTTCCATTCTCACCTGAATTAATCCTCGACAAATGATCAGGTTTTAAATTACTCTTCCCTGGTTTTACCATAACCATAAATTCAAACTCCTGAAACAATAATACCCAACGGCATATGTACCCTTGTAAAATGGGCTTGTTTACCAAATACTTCAAAGCCATATTGTATGTGTAGAAGATCAAAGGTGTTGCCAGCAAATACTATTTAAATTTATGTAGCACATAGATCATGGACAATGCTTCACGCTCTGTGGTAGTGTAATTATGTTCAACCAGAGTTAGCTTCATACTGGAAAAGCATAAGGGGTGATCAATAATTCCCTCTCCATGTTGTGCTAACACCTCTCCAATCGCCATACCTGAAGTGTGTACATGAAATGGCTTACCCCACGAGGGAAATCACACGATAGGTGCAGTAGTAAGTTTTTCCTTCAAAGAATCAAATGCCACCTATTGCGCCTCACCCCAGTGAAATGTTCCTTTATGCTTCAACAACTCCTTTAATGGCATGGAAACTTTGGCATACCCTCTAATGAGTTTTCTGTAGTACCTTGTATGCCCTAGAAACCCACATACTGCACTCTGATTGGTGGGTTCCTTTAAGCCCAAAATTATAGCAACCTTGGCAAGATCCACCAACAACCCTTCTTTGAAAATGATATGACCAAGTAGCATGCCAAAAGGAGTGGCGAAAATACACTTCTTAATATTGAGAGAGATGCTCAATTTCCTGCACCTTTCAAACATCATCCTCAGCTTGCCGTAATGATCCTTCACTAGCCCATACACTATCTAATCATCTAGGTAGACTTGAAGAAACTTTTGAATGAAATTCTAAAATGCTTGTACTACGATGCATGAAAAGACAGCATGCGCATTCTTTAGGCCGAACGACATAACTGTGTAAGCAAAAATTCCCCATTTAGTGGTGAAATTCATTTTCTCCTGATTTTTTTTCACAATCCTTACTTAGTGATAACCCGAAAATCCATCTGTGAAAGAATAGATCTCACGCCCCACAACTCCTTCTAGAATCTCTTCAGTAAAGGGCATCAAAAATGGATCTATAACTCAAGAAACATTCAAATCTTTGTAGTCTACACATATTTGGATCCTTCCATCCTTCTTAATAATGATTACCATGGGGCTAACCCATTAAGATTCCTCAATGGCCTCAATAATCCCTGACTCCAACATCTTGTCAATTTCTTCCTTCACTTTCACACGCAAGTTAGGATTCATCCTGTAGGGCCTCTTTCTGATCGGTCGTGCCCATTCCTTCAACTTGATCCACATTTCTCCAAGAGAGTGATGGATCCCTTTTAAATCATGGTACCAGCGTAGAAACAAGTCCTAGAAGTCGTGTAATAGCTCAATAATATTTGACACTTCCTGATCCAACCACTAATCTCCAATAATGGCTTCCTTGGGTTCCACTTCAATACCAATGTCGACCTTCTTTTTTTTTAAGATCTCGTGGTAGGCACGTGCCTTCTCATATGCATTGTATAAGACTTCATGCGTACCTTCCGTATGATCAACATCTATGTTTTCTAATTCCTTGTTTATGTATACCAACTTACTCTTTTCCTTCTCTAGGCAAGCATGCTCAAACTGAACTTCTTCGGGTTCCTCTTCTTCAAGGTGCGCCCCTATATCAAGTTCTCCCAACGATTCAATAACAATGTCCTCCACCTTGGCACTATCTCCTAATGTAAGGTGCTTGATCACTTGTAAGGCCTCATTTACTGATGGTTTAGAAGATAAGTACTCAAAGGTTTGAACAATACTTGTTGTTAACTCTTGCCAATTTCTTGTTTGTCTCCGCAACTCCAAATAAACATACCATGCACACATGCAACCTTGCAAGGTGGAATAGAACTTGTGTACCCACAAAGAAGGGGGTAAAGCTTCTAGGCCTTTCCTCTAGGTCCTCTCACATTCTTGAACATGGCATGAGGCGGATCCCCTCCCATCATAGTCATGTATCTTAGTGGGCACGTTACTTTTGGGAAATCTAATGGAGAACACAACCCTTACCTCGTGCCACTCCAAAATATTATCACAATGTGTCATCCACCAATGTGTAGCTATTCCACTCAATGTATAAACAAGCATATTCCTCCACTCTATCTCATAGGTCCAATGCATCTCCATTGCACGCAAAAAGGTATCAGGGTTACCTTCGCCAGTATATCTTGGTAATTTTCTTCCTACCAGATGCTTGACCGAATGTACCCTAACCACTCGAGTCACATTACCCTTGATTTCTCTTCCAATCAACTCTTATGTGCCACACGCCCAATTATAACAAGTAACATTGGTGGTATCACTCATAGACTATGTGTCATCGCACTGAATGAATCCCTCCTTTGATGGTTGGACAAAATTTGAGTCCCTGATGGTGCGTATGTATATCTTGTTTAAATCTTCTTCTCCCAATGGTTCTGCATAGGGTGCAGACCGTGCATCAATTAGTGGGATAATCACGCGCTCCTCTTTGTTCTCAAAACTGATGTAGCCTTTGTTGAAGCTTAGGTCAGCATTGGTTGCATAACACCAAGGGCTCCCAAGTAACGTTGGGTAACTATCTACCATGGCAAGCACCAAGACTTCAAAGCCCCCAGTAAACTTGACTCCCTGTATAACTATTGAAGCATTCTTCAAAACTCCAAGGGGAGTAGCCTTAGTTCTATTTTCCATAGACAACACATTTCAAGATGGTTGCAATGGTGGTCTCCCTATCTGATTCCATGCATCTAGGGTGAGAACATTAACTTTTGCACCTGTGTCGATCAAAATATACTTAAGAGTCATCCATCCACTACTGCATTAAGTGTAATCTCCTTTTCATAGTCCATACTATGAGGGGGTAAGTTAGCGTGTAGGATCTACCTTTCACGCTCACCTCCAGCACGTGATACTTTTTCTCTCAACCATTCTCTTAACATGGGAATGATGTTCTCCTGGAATAGTATCATACGCACCTCCTTAATATCATTTATGTCCTTATGAGGAGTTCTATAGTTCTTTTCTTGCTCCAACTTTAGCGATTGTTCCTTCAAATATTGAATCTCTCCTTGCAGACTCCTAATCACCTCCATAGTCTCTTGATAAAACTCCTTCTGGTAGGTAGGATCAGGGTACTTCCCATGCAATACCTCCTCTCTTGTAATAGTAGGCTTCTACTTTGGCATTTCCCTCGTGCGTGCAACCAAAAATCAACGTCATTACAAACTAATCTCCTTTCCGCTCCGGGGTAATGATCCCCTTCACACGCCATAGAAATTCACACTTTTGTACATGTTCGGTAACATCCTCAACACCCTTGTAATCTAGAAAATGGAGTGACATCTCATACAACACATGTTGTTAGGGTTGTGGTCCTTGTCCGCCAGGTACATAACCTTGATTTCCACCTAGTGTTTCCACCACCATATCCACTTGATCCACTCACTTCAGAACTTCCCGATCCACCAAATCCTCCTCATGTAGTAGGTACATGGCCTAAAGTGGTGCTACTTTATGTACCCACCATCAAGCTAAACTGAGCTCCCACAGTTTGTGAAGTGGAACTACTCCTAGACGTGATACCCACATTCTGCACACCCAAACCTTGTTGAAACAATGTGCCAGACATGATACCACCAAATATAGGAAACATCTACATGGCCATATAACTCAAGGAAAAATGGTAACCACTTGATGTTTCTTGTTTATCATTATTAACTGAACTAGTAATACCTTTGTCATGACTTGGAAAACTAAGCACAAGGGTCTAGTTTCTAGGTGGGTCCGAATGTGTGGCTATGGCCCTTCTTCTTCCTACATCCGACGAGCTCTCATCAGAAGTTGAGGGGGTTCTCACACATTTTCCAAGATGGGGTAGCATAGACTGCATAGGTTCCCCATCCTCCGCATGAACCTCAAATACTTCCCGCAACGTCTGCCTCTATAGATCCATTTCTCCTACAATCTCGTGTTGTCTTACCAAATCCCTCTCCCAAGCCTCATTATACTTGAGCCATCTTTCCTCTCTCTCCATTTCTACCGTAATATCCGCCATCTCCTTCCACACCAGCTTTCGTGCCCCATGCCTAGTGGGAGTTTAGATAGCCATAGGAAATGCTTCTAAACTCAGTGTCATGATCAAGATCTTGATGGCTAAAGGTAAGGCAGGCAAGAAAGATCCTCTAGGTTCTCATAAGAACTCAAAATCAGCAACCTTTGGGCAAGAATAAGTGGAATCTGTGTACTCCAACATGTAACTCGTCAACACACCTCTCCACTAATGATTACCAGCACGTGTCCATACCAGATCAACATCATGAATCCTTTGATATTCTTCTTGAGTCCACACACAAGGTCGATAGAGCCAACTTCTCTTTAGTGCATATGCTAATAACCACTCAACAAATCCACCGAAAAGAAAAAAAAGAATGTCTCATATAGATCATTATACAGGTGCTCCTCTACCCATTTACGTGGATCAAACTCAGGTCAACTGTTGAATCTATGAAAAAAAATCATCCTTCGTGTTTCTAAGCCAATTTTCATGCAGTCCAAGGTCAAGTGTTCTACCATCCCTCACCATTCTTGCAACAACTTCAAAAGAGGTCCCGATAATAGAACCAAAATGTAGTCTATATTCACATTTAACTTCTCTTCAAACCCCAAACGCATCGGCATATCACCCAGCCTGACTGGGAACTCACCTGAGGCGTACGCAGACACCGATCCCCTCCTTTATACGAGCTTTGCAAGAACTTTCATCACCATTAGAGAGAGACAATGCATAGATATGATTGTATGCATTCTAAGATAGAAATAAGGAGACTAGATCTAAGTATAAATGCAGCATACTATAGATGTGAACATCACTATAACAAGGAAGAATCGTATCTTAGCCATGAACATTACTAAGAACAAAAGGGTTTGGATCCATAAACATGAAATAAAAATGTACAGATCAAGACCATAACATAGATATTCATAACCTCTTCATTATCTATATATTCATCACATTACAGTAGCCAACGATACATTAAATATTCCATGAATGGAGATCATAAAAAAATAAAGTCTCAACATGCTTCCATAGTAACTTTATTATAGATCTTACAATTTCGTATTGCATTCTATCTATCTCATCTTACTATTTATTTTCTCAAGTGTCATGCAAATCAATACATAAGAGAGAACATGGAAGGAATCTCTCCTAACCGAATCATCATTACCCAAAAAATATGTCAAATGTCATCATGTCTTTCCCTAATCAAGTATCATTAGCATGCAAGTGCCAGCTAGCCCATAACAACCTCGACTCCTTATCAAGTTATGATAATTGTAATGATGCCTTGGAATATGCTTTCTTGAGCCGCAAGCCTCCATAGCCTAATGTTATCCATAGTTGTACTTGGTCTTTTTTCCATTTTCTCCCTTAGTGCGACTGCATTCATAGTCTAAAAAAACTAAGTCTCATATCCATCATGTCTGGGCACGAGCCCTCACGCATCCCCAAAAGCTACTTTCGTGTGTGCCTCTGCACCTTGTTCTTGCGCGCCACATTCCTTCGCGCTCTAGGTACTTGGTCATTTTAAGGGCTCAACACTTTTCTTTTCTTTTTATATCAATAGAAATCACCTAACTTATCACAGTATTAAAAACATTTAGATATTCTTCAACAAATTCATTTTCATTTATTCTTAATGAATATAGCTTATTTCAAAAAAAAAAAATTCACCAAGGACTTTGTCTGATATAAAGTACCCAACTTCTCTCATAGCACATAAGAAATTTTCTTGGTTGATACATTTAACAAAAATAAATGTGACTAACACAATCTGATTGAACTCTTTACCTTCATATAAATATTTTTTTAATCCCCGGCCTTCATACCTATAGGCACAACTCCAAACACAACCACCCATTGATCTCTATCCACAAGAAGATCTTCCATCTTGAGCTTTCAAAACTGAAATTGTTGGCCAATAAAATTTTTAATTTCAATCATTGCACTCCCATTCATTTTCCTCTACTCAAAGAGATTCACACATGTAAAAATCCCACTGAAAGATAAACTCATCAACAAATTTCAAAAACCCTAACTCTTCGCACAATGTTAGAACCTAGCTCTAATATGTTCTAACTCTGATACCAAATTAACAAAAAATGATCTAATAAACAAATACGAGAGAAGAAATACTTCATAGAGTCTTTGAGATAAATAGAAAATAGAGAAATGGCATACACAAAATAACACAATACAATATATTTAGGGAAACCCTTTCAAAAAAAAACAGCAGAATAACTTATCTCCTTGGTGAAATAATTTTTCATGTTGCAAATTATGTGTTTCCACCAATGCTCACGGGGCTACGCCCCTTCTTCATGTGTATCAGGAGGCTTCCATTATTCAATATAAACTATCATAATTATGTGGGGTGACCAAATATTTCAGGGATCACATAGGAACACTTCACAGAACCTGTGGCAAAGTGATTGTACAGGGTAAAAGGGAGTAATTTACAGCGATGAGGGATAACAGAGAGAAATTAGGAAAGAGAGGGTTATTATTGTGAGTGGGAACTACTAGATTTCACATACAATAACAAGAATAGGTCCGCATTCAATTAAATGAAATTAACAATGTAATAAATTAGTAAGACTAACAAACTAGAGACACACAATTCTTTATATTCATCAATCAAGGATACAAAGTTCCTTCTTGGTTATTTAAGGTCACTATGCTTACAAAGTTACAGAAAAGAGTGAGAATAGAGGAAAACATGGGTAAATCAAATGGGATAAATGCAACTCTTATTTCTTGTGTAGTGGTGATACAAAGTTTCACAACCTAAAACAATCCAAAATTGATACAAAAACTCAAACTTTCAGGATCCTTTGGAATGGAGTAGCTATTCCAATTTATAGCATTACAGACTATCTTTTCATCTACCCCCCACATGATTCTTCAAATTCTCATTCAACTTGTGAATTTACATCTTCCTAGGAATTTAGGAAATAATTCCCCTTTTTATAACTCAAAAGGGACTTTTACCATTCAACATTAGAGAGTCACTTAAGTGAATGAGACAAAATATCATGATTGCGTACAATGAAGAACTAGAATATGGGGAAGGAAGAGGAGACAAGATGAAGATAGGAGAAGGGAGTTGATTGATCTACTGATGATGAAGAACTTTCTTATTTGGGGCATGGTGATCACAAAATCCTCCTTCCGGAAGATGCACAAACACTTCAAACTGTCAAATGAGTGTTTAAGAACATTGTTGTGAGCCCTCCTTATGTGAGCCTGAGATGACAAATCACATCACTCATGCTGGTTCCTTCTTGATATCCCGGTGAGAGTGAGGATAAATTTCCCTCTCCTTAGGCTTTCAAAATTGACCTTAGTGATCAAAAATCAGCTCCATGATGCTTGAATCTCTTGATGTCATTCCCTCACTCACTGAAATAGGCCTTCATATATAGGTAGAGGATTGCATGCAAATGAGATTCTTGAGAAGTGGCCACATGTTAGAATGGAATTAGGTGGTTCCTTTATTCTTTACACATGATGATCATGAGTTCCTTTATAGCTCAATTTTCTCATTTTCCACCCATTTCTATGACATGTTGTTTTTAGTTTGCACAATGAATATCTCATTTCATTTTTATCATGATGACATATTTTCCTACTTCAAAATGCACTTTCTCAACTGGGATTCCACTTAGGTGGAAGCATGATCGAAGCACCCAGACATTTCTCAATTGCTCCTCATGAAGAACTGATCCCTAAATGGAAAATGAGCTCTATGTTCTTGTCCCGCACCTTGCATTGAAATATTGCAAACTCTGCCTCTACTAACCTGAGAGATGTGAGTTCTTTAAGTGTTTAGAAACACTGCTTGAGCTCATAATTTTTTTATGTGGTCTCCATATTCACTCACAGTGAGCTTCTCACAACTAGTTCATGATGATCATTCACTTGGAGACTTGGATTTGAATGAAGCTCTCAATGTCTCAGACCTCACGATGCTCCATTCATGGATGACTTGGATCAAAGTGAATTCTTTCTTTTTAGACCATGATACAACTTATCAACCTCACGATGACATCAAAAAGCAAAAATAGTGGAAAAATTGTAATTTCCACATCTTTTTGGACTAAAATTGGAAACTTTCTATTTTTAGCAGGTTTTAGCCAAGACTGTTATTTTTGGCAATTTTAGCCTGTTTTCACTCTCTGATGTTTATTGCCTATCAGTAGGACCGCATATGTCGAGAATTAAACTTATTTTACCACTTAGTATTTTTATTCATGCCCCGCCATGGACACATGTTATTTTTAGTAATTGCACTGCGGGTATTGGATTGTAGCAAAAAAAGTCTTGAAATTCTATGTTTTATTCCAAGATTCCCTGCTCCAAATTTTGGATGATTCCTTCATCCAAAAAATAAGAAAAATTAATTTTTCATCAAATGGGGTAGACTACTAAGAAAAAGTAAGTCCTCCATATCTCAAAAAATCAGCAACTTCATCGTGCGAAAATTGGTTCAAATAAAACTAAATTTTTCGAAGATCCTTCGCTCTGATTTTCGGATGATTTCGCCTACCGGATCTTTGGGGAATTGAAAAATTATTTGAGAATGGCATAATACTGATGAAAAATATAGTCCTTAATATCCCTAAAAAATAGGGACTTTGTGGCACAAAAACTAGCTCAAGTGAAACTAGAGTTTTAAGGGATCATCTTCTCCAATTTTTAGGTGATTTCACCTGTCAGATCCACGAGAAGTAAAGAGGGGCCTCACTGTCATTTCGATGTTGTGGAATGGCAGCCATTAATGAAGGATTTAAGATTCTACAGGTTCAGCAATTAAGGATGGATGATAAATTCTAAACGGTTAGTTAAAAAAGAGTTTTCATGACTTTATTACCTTCCCAACTAACTGTAACTTGACCGTGGGTGAGACAAAACATGGTGGGTTGAAACTTGGGTCATATGGCTTGATATGGGGAAAAATTGTGTGGCCCCTTGGGAATTAGGACAAGGGGGAAAATAAAATGTGCCTCAAGGAGATGGTGACAAGTGGCACTGGGTGGTGAGAGGGTGGAGAGATGGAGAAAAATGTGCCCTAACTCTCGGGAGAAATCAACTAGCGCATGAGGAACCTGAAGAGGGGCTAGAGAGGGGAGAATTTTTGTATCCCCTCTTTCCCCTTGGGAATTGGGTCAAGAGGTATAAGAAAAGTTTCCCTCACCAGATGATGCCAAGTGTCACTCATAGGATGCAAGATGGGGAAGTGAGATAAGCCTGATAAGCCTTTCAGAGTGCTGAGCTAAGTCATATGAAGGACCAGTTGGAAGGGATGAGGTGGGGAAAAATTTTGTGTCCCCTTGGGAAGGTAAATTATGGACATAAAATTGATCTCTCACCAGAAGGTGACATGTGTCACTTAAAAAAATGACTAAGTACGAGCAACACACTTCCACAAGAGAGAACTTGAACATGTGATTCCCAGAGCTCTATAATGTCTTTTCACATTAATTTTTATATTATTTTTAATATCTATACCATTTCAATGACAATGATATAGGTTTAATACTTCAATTATACTTGCATCTCTAAAACAATTCGCATTTGTCTTCAAGGCAAAAGGGTGTTTCTGCCAAGAATGAGTTGTTTTGAGAAGCCATCGGGTCTTGTGAAATATGTGATGAATCCACTATGTAGGTAATTCCTTAATATTTACAATGCATATGCATTACCTCTTAACTCCTTATGGAGCTCCCAGAATGATCCGGTGAAGTTTAGGTAGCATTTTTGACCCTTCACTCCTTACACCTGAAAAACCCATTGTTGCATAGTTTGTCCCTAAACCTCCAAAACTTTCCTAAATAATTTTCAACACCTTCATGCCTATTCAATACCTCCTACAGATGAGTTTAGGATTTCAAAATCCTTCCTGGAGGATGCAAATTTGTCCTGAAAAGGCCAAAATTAGTTTTTCCAGGCCAATATGAGAACTAGCCTTCAAAAGTTCTTCACTGAATGAAATTGTTGATATTTTCACACCATTTCAAACACTTGACATGATTTTTCATCATATCATAAGTACCTACAAGGTAAATATGGTTATGACATAGAAGACAAACTGATCGGGAGAGGGATTCGAGTTGACTCAGGAGTAAATTTTTCAAATTTGGTATTAACTCAATTATTTTACCATACATTAGTGTATTTTTCAATTATTTTACCATACATCAGTAGACAACTATCATAGTGTTATTACAATACAATGGGTACCAAAATTATGAGCCAAGAATACTACTCATAATGATTCCTTATAAACATGAATCATCTAACCACCCATAATACCACATACTAAAACTACCTATACATGTCCAAAATCCTATAAAAAACCCAAAAAATTATCAAAATGTTTCTTGGGAGCCAGCTCCCAAACCCCCCAACTGAGGCAATGTATATGTTGGTGAAATAATTTTTTGCAGTACAGATTATTGGTTTTCACCAATAATAATAGGGCTAAGCCCCTCCTTTTTGGGTATTGGGAGGCTCCCGTTATTGAATGTAAACTAACTAAAACTATGGGGTGGCCATTAGGCTGGGGATAACACATGAATACTCTACTAAACCTGTGGCAAACTGCTTGTACGATGCACAAGGGAGGAATTAGTTTGGGGAGAGGTAATGTGAGGTAGGAGAATAAAGAGAGAGAGGGTTAATGTTGTGGGTAGGCACTATCATATTATCACCAATAATAACTAGAGTAGGTCCACATTCAATAGAAGAAATCAACCATGTAAGCAATTAGTAAGACTAACAGATTTGGATACACAAATTTATATGAATTCATTAATCAAATACATAAAGTCGTTTCTTGGTTTTAAAAGATTACAATACTTGCAAATTTGGAAAATAGAGAAAGAGTATGGAAGAACATAGGAAAAGAGATAGAAGAATTTAGCAATTCACCTCTGTGAAAATTGCTTGGATGATTCAACCATAACGACCACCTTTTGTGACTATTAGGATGAGTTGAATCATCCAATTTCTTGCATCTAAGTGTGCCATAAAAAATTCACCTTGAGACTAATGTTTTGGGAGCCTGCGACGTATTTATTTCATTTTTGAATCATGAGACAATTTCCTATCCTTGTAATTGTGACTTTGTCATTCCCTAATCCTGTGAAGCAAACTCCTTGGTTATGATGACCATGTTGTTACTGGTGTTTGTATCACCATGTTGCGCACATGCCAAGGCATACTTTGATTTGATAATGAGTGGCCTTGGTCCTAAATAATATGATTGAGAGTATATTTTACTCCAATGGCTCTCGCGGCTTGTTCAACATTATGGCTTTCAGGTCTTCAAAGTCCATGTGGATTACATCATTGTCCTTCACATTGAGGTATTCAATGATGAATGCTGAGATTGGTTCGAGACCAGAATACTAGACCTTCATGGTGGCAGAAAGCAATAAGATAGGCATAATTTGAACTTATGGGAGTGACTTGAGTTCAATTACAAAACTTACTATTTTTGGCAGGTCCTGTCTAGGATAGCTATTTTTAATAAGTTTTCACATTTTTCACTTTTTGGATGTTTTTGCTTGTTTATTCAACTGACAAATGCCAATAGTGTGAAATTTGAATCTGTTAAGACGCTATGATTGATTTACGAAGCTGTTTCAAACACATTTATGTGTTTTTTTATATGAGAGGTCTTCTAGATGCTGTATTTCTTGACCAATATCTCAAAAGTTTAGGATTTTTCTCGGGACTTATTTTGATAAGTCTATTTTTTTACCAGTTGCTTAATTGGCACTTTTGACTTTCGTAGATATGCAAGGGGTAAGGAAACTCTGAGAATAAACTATTTAAAAAACATGCTGTACTATTTATAGGGAACCAATGTAGGTTAGGAATTCAACTTAATAATTTTATGGAAGTAGTGTCTTCTGATAAGAATTGAATGAAATCGGGTCTCAAAAGTGAGTTATTTCACAATTTCAGCTTTGCTTAAAGGTTCTTAGACAATTTCAACATCAGAAGCTTGTAGATATGAAAAACTAAGTTTTGATGTTTGAAAATTTTCATTTGGCCATTAAATGTAGAAAATCCATTGGATGCAAGGTTGGAATCATTTGAAATGTGTTTTGAGAAGGAGCTTGTTAAAATCTCATGGGGATGAAAGGGGTTTGGGAGATATGAGGGTACTTTCCTTTTTTAGCATATGAGGCCTCTACGTAATTTTCAACATCATGCCAAGGAGAGTGTGGATTTGGAGGAAAATAAGATTTAGGGGCATGGAAAAATAGGTACTGTTTGAATATGAAGCTTTGTGTTCTCACTTGCACCTTAACTCAAGTTTGAGAAGAGCAGGGATTAATCAAAGTTGAATGTCCCTCATGTCCTTTTGCACCTTAGGGGAAAAGGGGGAAAAGGGTACAACAAGGGTGAAAAAAATGTTCCACGAGATCTAGATAAGTGTCATTGTGGGGCCATGTGAGTCAGATACAAGGGCCTAGAAATTAGCACTTTCGGAGTTGAAATTGATGACTTACATGTTGTCGGGGGCTAGCCTAAGAGATGGGGAAGCACACTTTTGTGTCCCCTATGTCCCTTTGTCTCCTTGGAGAAAATACAAGGGGACAAAACATGCTAAAAACGTACCAAGGGGTCTTGAGATCATGAGAAGGGGGTATATTTTTACATTAAGCTCACCTAACCACTGTAATGTCACAAGTTGTCCTTTAAATGATGAAAACATAACATCCATAGGGGGCTCAATTTTATGTCCCCTTGTCCCCTTTTCACCCAAGGGAAAATATAAGGGGATAGAAAGGGTGAAAATGTGCGCCCAAGGCTTTTTGCTTGTTGATGTCATCATCCCAAGTGCAAATTAGGACATGTTTAGAGTGCTTTTTTCTTGCCCCGGGAGCATGACATGGTGTTTAGAAGAAAAAAATTATATGATTTTGAATCTAAAAACTCTTGAGATCATACTAACAGCCATTTCAAGAGAACTTGATTCATCCTGTAATTTCTGTTTTGCACCATTCACCTTTCAGTGCGAAGGAAGCAACAACAGTGACTTGATCTATCACAAGAGATATTGAAGACTTAGAAAAAAATTCATTTTTCCATCATGTGGAGAATTATAAGATATTTCCATTGATTATTTGATGAGCTTCCAAATCCTCTTGGAACTCCCATAATCTTTAGATCAAGGTGGATTTCTCTGTTGAAGCCTTCATTCTGTGTGCCCAAAATGACCCAGTTTTTCTTAACTTGTTCCCAACATCAATTATCTCCACATATTTTCCCTAAACTACCTTGGATCACCAAATGTTTCTCTTTTACAACTCGTAGATGGCTTGAGTCTTCCCTGTCAGCTTCTCGATGATATCCACATGCTACAATATGGATAAAAATAGCCAATTTAGTGCTTTAGAGAACATTATTCCATCTCAGAGCTTAGTCTTATCATGAAATCACTTGAATCCATCCCCCTGCACATAAAAAACACTTGAAAACCATGTTAGCACATTCCTATTAACCAAAATGGGGATGGTACAGACCTAGAGGGGCTTCATGAGCTGATGGGTTGGCTAGAGGAAATGTTCACAATGTCTAGGAGGGGTTTTCAAATGGTGGGCTTAGTTGTCATGGTTATTTTTTTCATTTTTTCATGCTAGAAATTTTACATGAAAATAACTGGATCTATCTTGGAGACATTAGACCATAAGAGGAAATGAAGAACATTAGGTATCTCATGGGGTAGCAGAAAAGTGCCTTATCCATTGGGCCATATAGTCACCACACTGAGAAACTAGAAAAGTTACAAAGACAACCAAGAAACAAATGGGAAAAAAACACAAAATAAAAATGAAACACACCAATAGAAAAGGAAACACACAATGGAAGGAAAACTATGACACAAACCTACATCGCCTATGGTACATGCAAGAGATAACCCACTTTCATTGTAGCACTGATTATTATATGAATGTTTACCAGTGCACATCTAACACCAAATGCCTTTATTCCGTAAATCCTTTGAATGGATCCATGAAATATGACCCCTTTCTCAATATCTTGAGAAATTTTGCATGGTATTTCTTGTAAGTGAGGGTTCACTTCGACAACTCATTACCTTCGTTGCTTTGACATCTTGTTTCCATCTACTCATCCATTTGTAAATTCATTCCAAATTCTGATTCTTTTATTGCTAATACAATAATGATTTTTGATCACACCGATATTACCATTTTCACATCGAGGCTTGTGGTATTTGATAGGCATTTGAATTTGATTTATTATCTACTTCATTACCATGGTTTCTATGAGCTAGTTCTTGGTAGATATTTTGAGATTTTGGACATTGTCACAAGCCTCTTGATGCTCCATGCTTCTCAATTGCTCAAACAACTATCCCTTATAAAAATTTCATCACCCTTGAACCACTTATCACTATGATGTGATGTGCACAATGTTTCATCCTCTTGGAAAAATATGAGCACAAGGTATGGGCATGAACTATGAAAATCATCATCTTCCCATCTTGACTATTTTGAGCTTCCATGATGAAAACATCATTTCCTTGAGGGATTCAACATCTTTTATTCATATAGTTGAGAAGGTCTTCATCTTGAATGTGAGTGAGCCTTGGGAGAATCTTCTTATTTACATCTAAACCTCATTGAGAAGGTCTTCATCTTCTCTTAATGGGAAAACAAAGGTTTCATATTCACAATCACCTTCATTGAACAAGTCTTCATGACGAATCTTGAGAACATGATTGGAAACTTAGGACTCGTGTGCCAAGAATTCATTTGAGATTACTTTTCCTTCATGATCTGCATGCTCATCACCTTGGGATTTCTTTGTTGCAAGTCAATATTTTCATGGTTTTCATCACAACCAAGTAGAGAACTTGTATCCATATTCAGTGGAAAGTACACACTATCAAATTATGGCTCCATCAAATTATAATGTTGTTTTTCAACTTGCTTCAATCACACTTAGATTCTCCTGCATCAACATGGGCAGCTCGCCATCTTCCTTGAAGCTATGAAAAAGTTTCCATACCTTGAATCTTGAAACAAGATGTTTTCCCTTGGGTCATCTAGTTTTTGAAATGTGTTTCATTTTCCTTATGAGAAGGAGCTTTTTAATTTTACCATTGATGGGTATGATGGCATATGACCAATCCATCTATATATCTCTACCAACATCCCAAAAGAAAATTTTGGCTCAACAACATACCATATGAAGTTAGCATGTCTGCCACCAGTATTTTCATCATGATCTTCTTGTCAATAAAATCTGCAAATGACAGTTGAGCATCCTTCATTGGCCAATGAGAGGTACTTATTTGGTTTCCATGGAGTAACAATGACCAGTAAGCAGGAGTGAGAGTAAGACCAAGATATTTAGAAACTTTTACGGGTATGACATTGTCAAAAGCACCAAAGTCAATAATGTAGTTATTCAATTTATATTTATTGACTATTAAAGAAAGATAGAAAGGCTCTACCTTCCCAGAAGAGGAGGATGTCGAGGCAAGAATTTTATGACGAGTGGTGATAGGAGTGGGAAGTGGTTCTTTGATGTTAAAAATTTTGGAACATGAATTTGAACTACTTCCTTTGAAAAGGTGAAGAAGTGGTAGGCATATCAGGAACTATGACATCATTGACATGATTAGGATTTGCATTGTTAGGATCAATAGAAGTAGAAAATAATTTTTCAAGAGGAGATGAAAGAGACTTAGTCAAAGAGATAGATGGATTCATGACTGAGGTAGTCTCGAGATTCTGAAAGGAACGATAACCAGATCGTACCAAGCCAAGAACACAGATGCTAATCAAACATCACGATCAATAAGATGAAATCAATTCACCAGAATAACTTTACATAAACCTTTGCAAACAAAAGAGAAGCAATATCATATATTATTATGGAACTCAATTAAATACAATGAGAATGGACCTTGCTTATATAGGAAAGGAATAACAATCTAAGAACTAGTCAAGGTCGTAGATCAAGCCATAAATCAAGGAAATAATTAGTCATCAAAGAATTAGTCAAGACCATAGATTTAGGAGAGAACTAGACATCAAGGATCTAGTCACCATAGATCAAGGAAAGAACTAGTCAATACCATAAATCAAGGAATGAATTATACCTAACAACTAGATAATATCTCCTAATATCTAAATAAGATAAAATAAATATCCACACACATAAGTGGGTGAGGATAAATACAATAAAGGTAAATAAAGTACCTAGGTGAACATGAGCTAAGGTAAATACCTACTCTAACACCCCCCCAAGTGAAGCTAGGGGCCAAAATAGAAGTGGCATGTCCACAGTATGAGTCCCGGCAACTAGGCCTGATGAGGTACTCATGTACAATAACTGGGAAAAAGGGACACTGCAAGGTACCCAAAACCAGTAACAACAAAGTAAAGAGAGTAAAGACCCGCTCCAAGGCATCAGAAGAAGTCAGCTCAAAAAACTCGTACAATGTTGAAGAAGTTTGGTGTGCACTGTGGTCTGAATCCACTGCTCGATCACAAAACTCAAAAACAACTGACAACCAGAATAGCTCCATATAAATAGACTGTCAATGGCGTGATGTCGAAAGTGCAAAAAAAAACACCAAACATAATCCGATCAACTGCTGCAAATAGGTGTGTCACGATCCAAGAACAATAACCAAAGCAACAAGGCAAGGACACAAAACCCGAAGAAGCAGGATCAACACCACACCCTCTCATACTACTGAATGGGTGGAGTGACGCTACAAATCTGTATGAGTTGTTAAAACAACTACTCAAACACTGAAAAAATAACACTGGAATGCACCAGAATAGATTCCCCATAAGAGATACTGTCAACATGCCAAAAGTGTCGAAAATACAGATACAAAATCTCTCAAAAAATAAGAGAGATACACTACACCTACTAAATAAAAATGCTCAAAACAAGAAACATCACAATGCATAAGGTATAGAAAGTGGAGCAAGAGGCCTAATGGTGGAGGAGCCATGCCTATAGAGTCCTCTCAACGAATATCTATGTCGCCACCACGACGTGATCAGATATCAACCCCGAATCAACACAGATGGATGAAGAAGATGTCTGCATATAACTTGGTGTAAAATACACAAGGGTGCTGCATGCAAAAGAACATCAGAATGTGTGCCAGGTTGATCATGGCTGACAGCTGAAATCTCAAGTTTTTCAAGCCTGAGTGAAGGTGTAGAACTCATGTGTTGTTCATGATCCTCAGAAAGAGTCGAGCGAACAAAAAAAGGAGCTCTATCAATGTGTAATCCCAATGAAGTGTCTTCTCGAAAACCAATGGCATGACGAGAATTCCACTTAACATGTGGAATAGATGAAACAATACTCTGTGAATGTCTGCCAATGACTCCGCTAGTGAGACCCATAGAACGGAGCATGTGGAAGAGCATGCAGTAACAAGCTTCATAGGTGTATGAGCATCAAGAGCAGGAACAGACTCAAAGACTGACAGATCAATGTCAGTGGGTTCAGGAGCAATAGTTGCAAGTGGACTAGAAGCATAGATGAGGTTGTCCACAATACGATGGTGATGATGTAGGCTAACAAGTTTGTTCTGCAAAAAGTGTATTATTGTATCCTTATCCTTATCGTGAATGAGTGATTGTAGAAGAGAATTTCGCTTCTTGAGTGATCTATTTTCTTCCACAAATTTTATAATATCCTCTTGAAGTCCACATACTTCAGAGAAAAGCATATCATTCTCAGAATTCATGATAGGTACAAACTGTAACTCCCAAAAATTTAGAACGTCGGGCTCAGCCAAAATTGCATCCACAATTGATTACAACACTCCTCCATATTTGGCACTTTATAATTATAGTGCAAGTCTCAAAATAAATATTTCCAATAGAAAGAGCACGAAAAAACAAGCACTTTTACAAAAAAATGGCACTCAAAACTGAGTTACCGATCAAAAGTTACAAGCTTTTTAATATTTTGCTCTCCTTATTTATTTTAGTGACAATTGTTGTTGCCTTCACCACACAAATAAAATTAAAGGGGGCTCAAGTTAAGCACAAGCTTTAAGCCCTCATATGACCATACCATATGACTAACGGCTAAGGATTATAACAACAGAAAATTGCCCTGCGCGGATCTTGAGAAATCTAACATACCCAAAAAATAATCATACGATTTTTTTCTTTATGGTGCGAATCTCGAGGCAAATCGGTGTGCTTCCCTGCAACAATACAAAAACCCCAGAAAAATGACTATCTCCAAAAATGGTCGATCTTAGGGTTTTCTCACCTTCCGAATCCAATGGAAGCCTCTGTTTTGCTTAAAACACACGCAGCAACAAAATATGACCTAATCCCAAATATATGAATATACAATGAATTTATTTACAAAATAAAACTTACAGACAGATGTCAACAACAATCTCCAGCTTTGATACCATGAAAGGAATGATAACCAGATCGTACCAAGCCAAGAACACAGATGCTAATCAAACACCACGATTAATAAAATGAAAGCAATTCGCCAGAATAACTTTACATAAACCTTTGCAAACAAATGAGAAGCAATATCATATATTATTATGGAACTCAATGAAATACAATGAGAATGGGCCTTGCTTATATATGTAAAGAATAACAATCTAAGAACCAGTCAAGGTCGTAGATCAAGCCATAAATCAAAGAAATAACTAGTCATCAAATAACTAGTCAAGACCATAGATTTACGAGAGAACTAGACATCAAGGATCTAGTCAATACCATAGATCAAAGAAAGAACTATACCTAACAACTAGATAATATATCCTAATATCTAAATAAGATAAAAAAAATATCCACATACATAAGTGGGTGAGAATAAATACAATAAAGGTAAATAAAATACCTAGGTGAACATGAGCTAAGGTAAATACCTACTCTAACAGCTTCTTCTTAGCTGACCCTGTGGAAGTGAACAGCAATGATCCTCATTTTGTTGTTATTTTCTGCAGAGTCGTCATTTGAGGATTCAAGTGTTTTTCTTGGGTAGTGGAAGAAGAGGCTTATTTCTTAGTTTGTGAGCGAGTGAACACTGCACAAGAGTAGATATCTATGGATTCATCAAAATCTTCGTCAAGTGAGTATTCACAATACCCGATGTTTGCATATCCATCTTCTTCTTTTCTTTCAAATTCTATTTTTTTTCCTTCATCTTCACACATTGCATTAATCGGGGGAGCTCCAAGGCAAGCCTTCAGGGAGCTCCGACAATTTGATTTTTTTTGTATTTTGATGCAAGGCATGTTGATCAATTTCCTTCTTAAATGTAGTCAAGTCATTGACCATTTTTTGCAACAATGGATCAACCCTTTCATCTTTGAAATTATGGGCCTTATTCTTCGTCGAATAGCTCTTGATCTTCCCTAACATGTTAAGGTCATTTTTCCACTTCAATGACAAGTTCTTGAGTGCTACCCAAAGTGTTTGGTTGAGCTCTCCATAATATGATACCAACTTCATGTAATTGAGCATTCACAAAGAACCTCTTATAATTATTTGCAGTAAGACGAGCACTAGTAGGAATCTTGTTGATCAACTCGTTGAATTTTGCCACAAATTCTCTCATGGGCTCATGTGGTTCTTTCTTCATCTGAGCTAGTTGAGCAAGAAGGGCATAGTCATCTTCCGCAATCTTGAATCTTGCTCCAAACTTGGCTTTCATGTCATCCCAATCAATGATTGAACGAGGTGGCAAGTAGTAAAACCATTCCACCACAACATCTTGCAATAACTCCACGAATAACCACACGACAACATCTTCATGTTCCACTCCAAGAACACCACATGTTGTGATAAAAGTTATGATATGATCATCTGGATGTTGTTTTTCGTCTCCGTAGAAATTGGGAAAGTTATTTCTTGATGCTTTTGGTAATTCATGCAGTGGAGGAGTCAATGCTAGCAGACCGATGTTTCAACCCCAATGTACAAGTGTAGTCATTTCTTCTTCTTATGGTGAGATGATATCTAATGGTCCTGCAACTGATTCTCCAATGGGGTCTTCAAGTGGATTTTTAGGAGCTTGTCTTGGGATTTGTATGGGAGCAAGTATGAAATCTTCTTGTTCTTGCGGCTCAAACATAGATTATGAAAGATTGCAACTCCACTGCTTGATCTTCTTTATTGAATCTTCTTCCAGCCAATTTTTCTTAGAGTATTAGAAATGAATGAAACTAGAAAAGTGCATATTTTTCAATAGGATTACAACAAGGCTCTTGAGCATTCATATATGATTTTTTTGGTATTTTTTTTAGTTTTCCAATTTTTATGGGTTTTAATATATATATATATATATATAATTTTCATATATCTTTTACAGGTGCACAACAGGGAAATTTTCCCCAGCAAAGTCGCCAAAAACTATTAGTGAAATAATTTGTTGTAGTACATATTATTGGTTTTCACCAACAATCATGGGGCTAAGCCGCTCCTCCTTGGGTATGGGGAGGCTCTAATTATTGAGTGTAAACTAACTAAAACTATGGGGTGGTCATTAGGCCAGGGATCACACAGAAATAGTCCACTAAACATGTGGCAAATTGTTTGTACAATATACAAATGAGGAATTAGCTTAGAAGGAGATAAAGGGGAGTAGGAGAAATAGGGAGAGAGGATTAATGTTGTGAGTAGAAACTAGCAAATTCTCATCAACAATAGCGAGAGTAGGTTCACATTCAATTAAAATAATTCAATCATGCAATCAATAGTAAGACTAATAAATCAGAAACACAGTTTTATAGATCCATTAATCAAGGATAGGAAGTTCCTTCTTAGTTGTACAAGATTACAATGCTTGCAAAGTTGGAAAGTAAGGGGAATGAAGGAACATAGACAAAGAGATAGAAAAAAAATGTAACTTTTATTAATTGTAGTAGTAATAAAATCCAACAACTTACAATAATCAACAATTACCAACCCTTTGGAATGGAGAAACCATTACAATTTATAGCTTACAAATTGTCTCTTCCTCTCACCACTCCCCCTCTGCCCCCATGTGACTTTTCATCTCACCACCATGTGACTTTTCAAATTCCCTAAAAATGAAACTACGTTTTTTTCTTATTTTTGAAAAGGGACTTTTACAATACAACATTAAGTCACTTACGTGAATAAGATGAAAGAGTGAAAAAGTACATTCCTAATGAAGAAATAGAACGTTAGGGAGATCAAGAGGCAAAGAGAGAAGAACAGAGAAGTGAAAATCTGGAGATGGGGAAGCTTCTAATGATGAAAAACTTGTTTATGATGGACTAAGAATGAAGTTCCTTGCCCTTGGCCATGTGTTGAATTGGAATACTGAGATTGCAAACTCTTTTTTCTGTGAGATATGGGCACACTCCAAGGCATTGAGTGAGTGTTTAGAAACAATGGTGCGAGACTTGCACTGATATGGAAACGTGATGATCTTTTTTTAATACAAGGTTGGAGTTAGAACATAGAAATCATCACCTTACTCTTTTTGGCTTCAAAATTTACTATGTGACATAGATGTTTCATTTTTTAATGGAATTAACCTCATTATTCTCAAACACCTTCATGCTCATATGTTACTCATTGGAAAAAGTCTTCTCCTCCAAACAGAAGAATTGCTCATTTATTCAATTGAAAGAGCAAAGTGTGAAATTATGAATTTGTCAAGTCACTATGTTATTGTGCACTATTTCAAACATATCTAGGTGCTCTTTCTTCAGCATAAGAGGCTCAACATCCTTGTTTCTTGATCAATATCCTAACACTTACTATTTTTAATAAGCCTTTTTTTAGAATTTCATTTTAGTTACCAATTGCTTATTTTGGCACTTTTGAGTTTCCCTAGTGTGCAAGGGTCAATGGCAACTCTAAGAATGAATTGTTTGCAACACTTACTATTTATAGATAGGGAGGCTTAGGAATGCTTACTATTTTTAGAAGTGGGTCTTCCCTACGTTGGAATGGAATGAAGTGGTCTCAAAAAAATTGTTATTTCACAAGCAAACTTTGCTCCAATTTTTAGAGGATTTCAATCACCAGAACTCTGTAGATCTAAAAACAGGATTTTTTATCTCAGGAAACTTTGTCTAGCCATTAAAAATAATGTAGACCACCATTGGATGCAAAGTTGGATTCATTTGAAAGGCGTTATTGAGAAAAAGTTAAAATCTCATGGGGATCAAATAAGGGGTTTGGGAGATATGAGCACCTTTCAATTTATAGCATATGAGGCCTCTAGCATATTTTCAGCAACATAACAAGGAGGGTTAAGTTTTGGAGGAAAATAGAGCTTTAAAACATAAAAATGGTTAACTCAAGTTTGACTCAAACATAGAGCTTGAATATAAAAAAATTCATTCTCACTTGCACACATTAACTCAAGTTTGACTCAAACATGCTTAACCGAAGTTGAATGAAGGTTGATATGGAGTTGCACCCTAACAAATAGGGGACAAATGGGACACACAAGTGTAACTTACACCAAATCTGGACAAGTGTCACCGTGTGGTTTCATGTGAGTGAGATGTAAGGGCTAGAAATTAGCACTCAGGAGCTAAAATTGGGTTTCACATACGTCTGGGGGCTAGTTGAGATGGGGGGTCGCATTTTTGTCCCCCTTGTTCCCGTTGTACCTTGGGGACAGGCCAAGGGGACAACAAGGGTGAAAAAGTGCAACCAAGGGGTCTTCATCATGAGAAAGTGATCTATTTTTGCATTGTGCTCACCTAACCACAGTCACAAATTTTAAGTGACGAAAACATAACATCCATAAAAGGGTCGCACTTTTGTGTCACTCTTGTCCCCTTTGCACCTCAAGGACAATCCAAAGAGACACCAAGGATGAAAAAGTGCGACCAAGTCATTTGGAAATGTTGATGTCATCCGTCGAGTGCATTTTAGAACACCAGGAGTGTTTTTCTGCCCCAGGAGCATGGAAGAGTGTTTTGAGGTCAAACCTTACATGATTTTGACTCCAAATCACTTCTTGAGATCATCCCAACAATTATCACGAACCAACTGTAATTTGAATTTTGACACCATTCACCCTTTCAGCACAAAGGAGCAACAATAGTGACTGAAGCCATGACAAGAGATCTTGAAGACTTAAACAAAAAATTATGTTTCCATCGTGTGGAGAATTCCAAAGACATTTCCATTAAGTATTTGATGAGCTTCCAACTCCTCCCGAAACTCTCAAAATCATCTAGACAAGTTAGTTTTCACTGTTAGAGCATTCATTTTTTGTGCCCTAAATACCTTGATTTTGCTTAACTTGTTCCTAACATCAATTATCTCCACAAATTTTTCCTAAATTGTCTCAGATAACATCATTGTTCTCTTGCACAACTTCTAGATGGTTTAAATCTTCCTTGCCATCTTCTAGAAAATGTCAATATGCTACAATAATGGCTAAAATAGCCAATTTAGTGTTTTAAAGAACACTATTCTAGAGCTTAGTCTTATCATGTAATCAACCTAGATTCATTCTCTTCCACATTAAACACACTTGAAAACCATGTTAGCACCTTCCTCTTAGCCAGAATGAGGATGACACAAACATGGAGGGGTTGGGTGAACTAATAGGTTCGCTGGAGGAAGGGTTCACAATGACCGAAAGATAAGTTTTCAAAGGATAGGCTTAGGTGTCATTAGCAAAAAATTTAATTTTTGCATGCTAGACATTTTGCACGACAACAATCTGGGAGACAACAAATGGTGCCAAGTTGCACAGTCTAGAAGACTATAACTCTTGAAAAATAAAATCTTCATTTACAACACTAACATTTCATGAAAAGAAAATCTTCATATGGACCAATTTTTTCATTTCATCCATCTTTATTTTGAGGATGCCTTTATATTCCTTGCATATGGAGTATTATCAATACATATTGTACATATGGACACTCAAGCACGAGGAAGCCAAATTACTTAATTAGAGCCTTCACAAGGATAAAACATTCCTTAGTCAACTAGCACATCTCAAGTAAATATGGTCAATACCTTAATGTATTGAAGGGCTTGGAATTCTCTTTCTTAAGAGTATGACATCAAGGAGGCTCATCTATCCGACTTTGGATGAGTAAATTCATTTGAAGAGAAACATGAAGCATGTTGTTTGTGTCCATGATCACATAGTCGACATCGAGAGGATCAATGACTAGACTTATTCATTACATTGGTTTAAAGGGATACATCAAGCATGAGGAAAATAAATAATCTAATCAAGCATGATATTTGTATCCATGATCACAGTCAACATCAAAAGGATCAAAATCGCCACCGAAGGAGAAAAAGGCATAAAGGCCTTTGCTACAACTGCGAAATCACCAGCCGGAGGAGAAAAGACAAGAAGACCTTTGCTACAACTACAACAGTGAATGGAGCAAGTGTCAAAAGTGCCGAAGGCCTTTATAGGGGCTGTTATAATCCAATTTTCCGTTAGTTGACATACGTGAAAAATAAACTTGTCAAATAAAAATTAAATCTAGTGACAAATGTTTGATTCCAATGATGACCACATTATTGGGAACCTGTTTGTTTGCTTTTGTTAAATCCAACTTGCATGAACACTAAAATTACAGAAAACTATATCTAATGTAGCAGCCACCTATTCTATAAAAATACCAACAATAACAAGTACAAAATTAGGCATGCTGTGCATTTGATCTTGTTCCTTCGATGAAGATTAATGGTGTGCTTGCTACCACTACAATCACTTGAAAGATCGTATTCAATAATAAACATATGGCAATATCAATTGCTTTCATTGTTCACCTTTGTTCAATGGCTTAATCTATTTGACGAAAATCAAATTTTGGTCCTTCAAAGTAACATACCATCCCTCAGTATTCTCCAAGCGAATTAACACACAAGATTAATTTCAATGATGTGGATGAGGATACTGTGTCTGGTAGTCTCAAATTTGTACCTGTTCAAAATTTTGACCTGCACAGATGCTTGCTTCTTCAAAACACTTAAAATTCTTGCATCATATATGCCAAGTCTTCTCCATTCAGATCTCTCAAGTATATTAGCATATCGCACCGAACATGGATTAACCTGCATTAGCTGTTCTAATTCTAAGAGTCAAAGCAAGAATTTTTCAGGGTCTGCTGATAACAATTAGGATATCATGCAGCAGACATAAATTGACGATATCCTAATTTGGATCAGTAATAGAACTAGGTACTAAAATGAAATTATCATCTACAAAGTTTGAGTGCCCTTTTAATAAGAACATTAGAACACAATATTTTATGAACAGCAAACTTTGAGAAACTGAATGAAGGGCCAAAACTATCAGGTGAAGCAGCTGCTCGGAAAACACTTAATGTCAAAAAGGCAAGTGGGTTGTTTATGTTGGCCAAAAATTAATTTACACGTGATGTATAGGTTAGGAAAATCTCCAGATGCAAGTATGCTAAGCTTGCATAGTGAATAAAACCTCGCCCCATAGAACACTAAGTGAAGCCCTGATTGAAATTTACAGCATCAGAAAATGTTCTCCCAAACAATAACAATCTTACAACCTTGCATAAGTCATAGTAAACAAAGTTGTATGGGTTTGCAGATACAGCACAAGTTAAATGGCAGCATGGAGAACTGATATGAATGATTAAAGCACATCATTTCCACATGTGCACCCAAAACCGACCAACTTTTTAGGTGAGATTGGGTGAAGGATGTATTCCTTAACTTTGTAGTATATAGCAACTTCAATCACCGTTTGGTATGCGACTCCATCGCAAGCAAAATCTTCTTCCTTGGACCCTACACATAGACAAATGTTTAAAAAATGTTGCATCTTTTTAAGAACCAATATCATCTCTGCCAGATTCAAAAGGGGATATACATGATTACTCCAAGTTAGAAAGGTAAGAATTTAGACCGAAAAATAGAAAAACTAAACAATTATTAGACTTCACATAAATAAATTAGAGTATACACAATAAAATCTGGATTGCCTGTTATGCTATTGAAATTCCTGCCATTAGGCACCTCAGCCATTCGACAGATAACTACCCTTAACTGTGCATTAAATAAACAAAATTTAACATTTATAAAACTAAATTAAAGATGTAAACAATAAAAATTCGGATTGCCTGTTATGCTATTGGCAATCCTTCCTTAGGCACTCCAGCCATTCAGCAGATAACTTCTCTAACCGTGCATTAAATCACTGGCACTCATTTGTACTTGTATACTTATAAATTGGCATTGTGCTCCTAGAGAGAGGGATGGCAATAAAGCATGAACAAAATCAGAACAGGCACATTGCCCAGAGACATTTACTACCAGAGATAATATCGGAAAACAAACCTTATTGAAACAATTGGACAATAAAAATTAGAGCTTGAACACTTAACTAGAGATTAAAAGAAATGCAAGTAGAGTATCTTCTGTTAGGAATTCTTTGTTAGTGCTTCACATATAATTAATGTGATATAGTACATAAGTTGTTGGGTTGTTATAAATTGTTGTGTGTATTGTTACGTGAGTAACAATCAAACTAGAATTAGATATTCGGGGAGATTGGTAGTTAAACAAACTCCTTATTCATAGGGGCAATATTCTCGATATATTTGTAATGACTCCCATATGAGATATACGACATACAAATTATTATTGCTGTGCAAATCGGTTGTGTTGTTTTCAATTGGTACCAGAGCGATCTATGGTCTTGTCCATGTGAACAATGAGAGTCCAGAGAGCATCTTGAATTAGGAGAAGATAGAATGTTTTATTTTCCAGTTCTCATGCATTTTTGCCTACTATGTTCTATCAGATCATATCGTGATTGTGCAGTTAAAGAGAATACATTGAAAGCATTCCAAAGCATTACAAATGTTTGGCTCTTTAACTCCGACGTGCCTGTTTATATTCAACACTGTGCAAGCTATATGATTGTCATTCACAGTGGATAAGCAAGTCATACAGGTCGCCACTGTAAATTTCAAGAACTACGCAAGCTGTTGGGCTCGCCAGAATATCCAACAGAAGAAAATAATAGTAGATTTGCAGTCTTCGCCATCTAGTTCTATGTTATTTATGTACCTGGACAATGAATCTACTGCATGTAGATTTTTCAAGATCTCATTCATGCATTCACCTGCCTATGCATGAGACCAATTAAGCCCGCAAAGGAGGTGTTGCAATTTGGAGTGAGGCGTCATTATTGCTGAGAAGATTTCTGATATCTTGAATGTGAGACTTTTTGCGTTTGCCGTTCAACGGTTTCTGCCGCATTTATTCTGTCAGGATACTCTTTCACTCTAGTCAATATATATCTGTGTAGTTTCATTTTTTTCTTAAAACAAATTAGACCTGCCAGACGCCAAGGAGAATTTGAAGTGTGGCGTGAAGATTCGTAGATAGAGTTTAAATCATTGGAGAAATCAAAGCATACAGCAAGTCAATGGAGGTTACCACCGAACACTCAGATCCACATACCTGCCACGGATGCATTGGTTCTGCCAACAATCATTCTGTCCACGTGGTGAGTTTAGAGCTAGTTTGGAAGTTTTTTCGTAAAAAGTCTAATGTGTCAATATCAGTCTTTTAAGTATTTTGTTTTTAAGTTACGTGTCCATTATAATAGCTTGAGATATATAGTTTGTTCCAATCAAGTTTATTAGGTAATGTCGTACGATTTGAAACAAGTGTAAAAGACTCCAATAGTAATAGTAATACAAGTCTTTAGTGTTTTTGTTTGTGATATTAGATTTAAAGTGTCAAAATAAAGTCCTTTTAATGAGATATGACCATAGTCCATAGTCATTATTAGTATAAAGTTGTCAAAAGATCTGAGTCGTTTTATGTCTATTCAAAAGTTTCATCAGAAGAGTTTTTGTTAAAGTCGGTGTCTTGGTCATTTTGTAGTTGTTAAATATTATAAAAAATAAAATTAAAATTAAAAAAACTGCCTTACAGACGCATTTTCGGTGGGGGGTCTGACATCTATTTAAGGCATGTTTTTGAGTTTCATGGTCACATTCCACTGAGGTAGCAGCATCATTGATTGGAGGATGGAGGCATCGGAGGTTGGAGGTCATTTAGCAACCTCTCATCAGTCACCACCAACAAGGCCACGCATAGTGATCTGGTGACATGTGTGAGTGTGTGTGGTGTTTTCAGAATAAATGTGTCATGGAAACATCACATTGTGGGGGGGGAAATGACACAATGCTTCAATTTGTATGTGTGGAAGCACTGTGATGGATTCTGAAATGTTATCTCCGGAAGAACTAGGATGAGAGTTGAAGGATGCACTGTCACATCGCGATATGGTTGTAGGTAAACCATTTGAAAACCTTCACCCCTTTGTGGTTTGTGGTCAACCACTGGAAAACCACCTTGTTCTCGGTTTTTGATTAACCGATCGAAAACCAACTTTTGGTTTGTGATCATCCAAAGGAAAATCACATGATCGTGAAATCAGGTGCAGTGTAGCATAAGACATTTTCCCCATGTTCGCACTGAGGGGGGGAAATGTTAGGAATTCTTTATTAGTTCACATATAATTAATGTAATATAGTACGTAAGTTGTTGGATTGTTATAAATTGTTGTGTGTATTGTTACATGAGTAACAATCACACGAGAATTAGATATTCAGGGAGATTGGTAGTTAAACAAACTCCTTATTCATAGGAGTAATATTCTCTATATATTTGTAATGACTCCCGGATGAGATACACAACATACAAATTATTACTGCTGTGCAAATCTGCTGTGTTGTTTTCATCCTCGTCAATATATACCATGGTATACATACTCAGCAAGTACTCGCCATTTATTTCCCTGGGCAAGAACTTGCCAGAAAAACTGGCCAAACCCTGCAGCTAAGTTTTAGGCAATTACTCACGAGTTTTTGGCGGTTACCTGCGAGTTTTTGGCAATTACCAGCATGTTTTTGTAGGGAGTTTTTTTTAATAGTTTATTAAAAAAAAGTGGCGAATTTTTGGAAATTGTAAATTATTGTAATTTGTCACTTGTGTAGATATCCAATTTATTATGATAATTTTCGATGACAATCATTATGAATTCATAAGACTTAATCAGCTAGCTGTTGTATTCACATGATGATGCGATTTTGTACTCTAATTCTATTCAAATCTGATAGAAAACAGTCCCCCAACGTTTTACAAAGTCATTTGATACATTTTGTAACTATATTTTGCATAAAATTTGTGTCTTTTAAAAAAAATTAGGTACTTTTTTTAATTTGCAGAGTATTGCTGAGTCAATTTTTTTGGGTCTCCCAAGTTTTTGCCGAGTACAAGTATCCGAACTAGATATGCACAGCCAATAATGTCAGAACTCCAAAGATGTAAGGACGAAGAACCTGATTATAATACTTAGGTAGTCTTGAATCTTGAAAAGAAACTTTTCATATTATCGTACAAGCTTTGGGGATACAAGGTGAAATGCAACTTTTGCTAAAAAGACATGAAAGGAAAAATAAACTGATGCAAACACCACCTACAAAAGGACATTTTAGAATCCATAGCAAAAAAAACTGAGGCTTCATGTTCAAGCACGCTGAAAACTTGAAAGAGCCAAACCTGTGTTGGAACAAGTCCATAACAAATACCATTATAGTGATACAATGGTTGTCAGTTTAATAGTGAAATTCATAGAAAGCAATGAAGTTGTTAGTCCTGCCATTATCAGATTTACCGCCAATTGGTGTCACATACAAAACTGAGCTTTTACGAAGAAATTTGTATCCTAAAATAACTGAATCGAAACATACTACTAATTCCAATGACATTGAGGTGGCAACAGTAACTTTTAGAGGGGCAATCAACGGGTGGCCATGAATTTTGAACAGATTAAGATTGAGGGTGACAGACGGAGAGAACCTACAAAAATTATACATTTACGAGTGAGTTGTTCCATGTTCAAAGCCCACTGTTGGCATGTTCTATGCCAAGCACTCTTAGAACCTCTGATTGAGTGCTTAGAATAAATGTAAGTGCCTCATTGAACACCTGAAAAACCACAGTTTGGCACTTCAGTGTGGATTTAAATCCATCGTTAATTGATCCATGCATTTCTGAGGCAGAAGAACAGGCCAATTATACCATTCAATCCACACTCAGGAGCAAGAAGTCTAAATATAGCCATTTGAGGGAAATCGTTGACTTGGGCAGGATAATCAGCACCATAATCTCTTGCATGATCTACACACAACATTCTTCTAGGATGAGTCCTTCCATGTTCATGTGGAGATGAATCAATGCATGCTCTAGTGCATTGTGCACAAGAAATCATTAAAAAGTCTCAAATATACAAGACTCCTGGAGTTTGGTTTGCATCAACATCGGAAAATTCCAGGTGACGAGTACTCAAAAGCTTCACTACACACTTGATGAAAATGAGTTCTTTTCAAACTTATGACATGGAATCTTGAATCCTTTTCCTATGCTTTCATATTTATTATTTGATGCATTTTTTAATCAAATTGTAGGTGCATTGTATGACAATTTCACTAGCAATTATCCCGACCTCCAAAGGTTTGTTATTAATATCTTGTCAACCTTCCACTGCTTCCAATTATGAGATTCAAAAGTGGTGCAACTATCCATGGATGAGGATTTTAGTGGCTAGACACAGCAGCAAAAGATGGAAGGTTTAGGGACAGACAATGACTCAGGGAGGTTGGACTCTAACGTTTTACATTTCTGTTATAAATTGAAACTTGCAATCTACAGAGTCCATAGCTTTGACCCTGGAGAATCAAAATAATTTAGTTTGGGATAAAAACTCTGAAATTTTTGAAAGATATAAATAACGACAATCTAGTAGTTGACGGTTACCATCATTCTGTTAATATGCTCTATCATTTACCTGTTTCAGTGTTTAATCATAATGCATACTATATAGTTTATTTTGATGCCTATAAAGTGGATTTAACGTAAAATGAGAAATATTCCATGTATGTTCTCTACTTTTATATGTCAAGTAGGCTTCACAAAGTCATTGCCAAGAATTAGTCGGGTGGTGACTTCTCTCTCCCTATGTCGTCTTACAAATTAGTATGGGTTTGGGGATGCATTCTGACTGTGGAGAGTAGAGTGTTTCAAGGGGAGTGACATTTCTGCAACAAAGGCTTATCAATAAGAATCAAGAGAACCTTAGCAGATAAAGAATTATAAAGATAGATATCGTAGTTTCCTTTGTTGGTCTTTTACAAGATATGTGGAGCTTATGTAAGTAAATCACCTATATGTTGATTTCAACATTTTCCCAAACTACTTGAAGGCTAGCAGGTCAAATCCTAGACTGGAACATTTGAGGCATATAATATGTACAATCTACAAACTTATATGCCTCTTTCATAAATCCTATTTTTGTGCCCACACCAGTCATGGAATGCTGACAATATACACAGGGCAATAAGCAAGCAATTAAACAAACAAATTTCCTGGTCACCAAATTTTTCAAAGGAAAAGGAGAGTGCTCAATTACAAAACGCTGAATTAAGTACCTGACATCTCTAGAGGCTTTATTCAATGGAGAATCTACATAGAAACCTTTGAAAACGTGGGAATCGGTTACTCTGGAATTGGAAATAGGACTCTTCTGTGGAAGATTTTAGGGTAACTTCAACAATGAAGTGTTATCGCACAAGTGCCATAATTTAACAAGGGCACAGTTGAAAAAAAACTTGAATCAGAGAGAAAACACCTTAGCGCATGGCAAAATGAGGAAAAATATCTTGTCTTCATGGCTGTGCCAAATGAATCCTGTTACTCAGCAGTTTACCCAAGAACCCATCTTTAGGGGCAGGGGATTTCGGGAAATTATGTCATTACACCATAGTATTGCTAAATACTTGGTTAAATAAAGGTTATTAGGGGCTATTATTGAGTCGTTCACGTAGATGAGTGTGAGGTTGACGGATGAGGAAAGGTGATAAGGTTTGAATCCTAGAAAATATGACCAAACTCCAGCCTTGAATTTGTATAAATACCTATCTATATGGCTAAATAAATGATTTGAGTGCCCGATATTGATTTCATTTGCTATCATAGCAAACTCTGATCCTGTGCAAAAGAGCAAAGGCATTACGTAAGAGAAGAGGAGATGTGCCGTGTGAGGAGGAAAGATAACGGAATTCTTGTGGACGGGAAAATTTGTGTTTGTTTATTTTTTATTTTTTATATATATGTCAGACCATACGGATATAGAAGGGAGGTGTTAAAATCCCTGTAAAGGCAATTAGTTGTCCATAAAGGAAATGTTTCGGTGGAAGGAAATTATAATTGTCAGAAGGTATGCAAATTGGCGTCTCAAGCTGGAAGGAGTTGAAAACAGCAAATATATTGTCTTCATGGCTGTGCCAAATGAATCCGTTTATTCAGCAGTTTTACCCAGGAACCCAACTTTAGGGGCAGGGGATATTAGGAAATGTTTCGGTGGAAGGAAATTAAATGTCTCAAGCTGGAAGGAGTTGAAAACAGCAAATATATTGTCTTCATGGCTGTGCCAAATGAATCCGTTTATTCAGCAGTTTTACCCAGGAACCCAACTTTAGGGGCAGGGGATATTAGGAAATTATGTCATTTCGCCATAGTATTGCTAAAGACTTGGTTAAATAAAAGGTTATTAGGGGCTAGTCCACTCTAGGGGGTTGTTATTGAGTCGTTCACGTAGATGAGTGTGAGGTTGAAGGATGAAGGAAAAGGTGATAAGGTTTGAATCCTAGAAAATATGATCATACCAATGTACCTTGGGGGCATGACCCCTGTATTTTTGGGGGGTGTCCCCTATAGGGGACGTTTCGGGGATGCGGGGACGGGTAGGAAACGTCCCCTAGATGTGCCCCATTTTTTTAGGGAACGTTTCAGGGACGCTTGTTTTGTAGAAGGGGAAGGTAGGGGACGGCTAGCAATCCCCAGTACGGCCAGGGGAGGGCTAGCAATCTCCAGTACGGCCAGGGGACGTCTAGAAGTCCCCTGGCTGTAACAAGGATATCTAGAAGTCCCCTATGTCCCATCACCCAAAAAAAAATATATTAAAAAAACTCAAAAAAAAATGCAAGTTTTGTGAGTTACGACCTCCCCCTAAAGTTGCACAATCTGCCATCAACGTGATGAATGGACTCCAATTGAGTGGAAAGAAGTTAAAGGTCCGACTTAAGCGAGATAACAAATACAGCAAGCCTTATTGAGACTGTTCTATTCAGTATGTGGCAGTTATATGCCCCATTTTTTGTGGGTTAAAAAATGGCTTGATGCATGATATTGAGGGGAGCAAATGAAGATTGTGGATGCTTATAGATGCAGCTCCAATGCTGTCATATGAAAAAGGTGGGAAACAATAGCTCCCTTTGGTGAAGATTAAAGGCTTAAAAATTCAAGTCATTTATGTGCATATTGCATGGTAGAACATGTAATCTACGTGCCCCTGATCCTAATTTTTTTGGAATAAATCAATCTATCATATATGTTTTGGAATTAATTTTTAGTTTTGTTACTACTAGATTAATGTTAGATTATTACTGTTATGCACTGTTTCTATTTCTATATTACAATGTTTTATGCAGCAGTGAATTTGAATGTGTTATGGATATGCAATCATTCAGGGAGAATTTTGTAGATCATTGGGTTTTGTACATGTAATCTAAGTCACAAGGTTTGTGTTCGTGTTCGAGTTCAGCGACGATAAAATTTGGATTAAATTCGGCGACAATAAAATTCGGGGAAAAAAATCGTTATAAAATTCAACAAATATAAATCAGAATTTTTTAATATACGAAAATAATTTTAATTTTTAATATTAGATAAATTTTAAATATTACTAAATTATAAATTTAATTTTCATATTTTATAGTTCATAATAAATATCATTTATTTTAATATGTTTTAAGCATTATAAATGCTGAATCTCAATTTTTTAAATATCAAAAAGAGAAAATTAAATAATAAAATAAAAAATTAAACAAAAGCGCTGCAATTTAAATATCATAAAGTAAAAACTAAATAATAAAATAAAAAAATAAACTCAATACATAAACGCAAACCTAATAAGCTAATGGCGATTTACGACTCAACCTAGGCAACAATGGCGGCAACTGAACTGGCAAATGGAGTCTCCGCTAAATTGTGAATGGTGTTAATGTTTTCCATCTACAGTCTCCCGCAACCTGTTTAAAGGCAATCTCAACTCTATCTACAGCAGATTGGCGGTCACTCACAGGCTTCACACAGACAGTTACAAAGCCACACACAAATACCACATGCAGAGGCACTTGCTGTAAATCCGACCCTTGCATAGCAGATATTCAAGGAACAAATCGAAATAATTTTGAATGAAGCCTAACAGCGTTGAATTCATTTGAAAAAATTCAAAAAACCTAATAAAAAACGTGTTTTTCAAATACATTTTAATTAAAAAAAATTGAGCCCTTTTCGGTACGAATTTTAGGGTGAATTTAAATGATTTTTTTTGGGTTTTCATTAAGTTCGCAGGAATTCGCACTTTTTGCTTGATGTTCAGTGAACCTTGTGACATAGCATGTAATTATGTAAATTACTTGTCTTGAACTCTCTCCTACAAAAAAGGGCATGTAATTAATATATACATCCTCATCAAATATTCTGTGACATCTCAATTCATCTCTAATGTTATGCAACAAGGTTCTATAACATATATAATGAATGCCTTATCAATGTCATCATATGAATGTTTGAAAGTTCCTATATTTGAAAAAACGTATTTTTAACAGCTGTCCCCTACCAACCCTAAAAAATGGCCTCCAAAAAACTGTCCCAAAGACACGTCCCCCCATCCCTTGGCGTCCGTCCTGGAAACTTGGGGGAACATAGGATCAAACTCCAGCCTTGAATTTGTATAAATACCTCTCTATATGGCTAAATAAATTATTTGAGTGCATTACTTAAATAACATTACTTAAGAGGAGATGTGTCGTGAGAGGAAAGACAAAGGAATTCTTGTCGTCGAGAAAATTTGTGGTTGTTTATTTTCTTTTTTTTATTTTTGTATATATGTCAGACAATACGGACATAGAAGGGAGGTGTTGAAATCCATATAAAGGTGTTCAGCTGTCCATAAAAGGAGATGTCTCAGTGGAGGGGCATTCTAATTGTCGGTAGGTATACAAATTGGTGTCTGAAGCTGGAAGGAATTGAAAACAGCAAAGAGCTGTGTAAAAGGTGTTCATGGCAAAGGTGCAGGGAAAAGGAGGAAAGGACTAGGCGAAGCAGTAATGGTACAGTTGAAAGCTTGAAGAAAGCGTGAGAGGTGTCGTTATGGCATGTGTACGGTGGTGAGCAGAAATGCTTTCATTCAACAAGTTTACATTATGCCTGTTCTTTATTGCTGAAGCATGATATGGTGAGTAAGAAGGATTAGAAAGATAGCAAGAAATTGAGTATAAAGCAAAGCGCTGCACAGATATCTAACTCCGTAGATATCTTAATTTAAAAGTATATCTATGAATATATATACTCATAGAGTGTAGAAGATTTATATACTTACAAAGTATATACATTGGTGTTAGAATTAATTAAGATATCTGTAAAAGTATATAAAGTTTTAAAATAGAAATAAAAATTACAGACACAGGACATCCCCTAAAATAGGTGATGTTCCAACAACCCCCCTTTTTCAGTGTATTTTCAGTGCTTCTAGGGAATTTTTCACCCCATCCCCAAGACGTCCCAGACGGTTGCATGAAGGGGTACTTGTCCCCACATAACAAGGTCTTAAAAGTTACCTTTAAGTGGGATATGCCCTTTTGACTAGATACGTGTCCTCCAAAGGTCAAACCCTCTTCAAATTTGCTAAAACAAGAAATAAATCAATGGAAACAGATGCTTGGGCATACAAAATTTTCTAGATTTTTTTTTCAGAGGTTTCAGCTTCGCCTCTTTCATGAAAATTGGATGCATAAATAAGGTTTGTGGCTAGGTAGAGCTCACTAGAAAGTAAAAATACTCCTTAAAGAAAATTGGATGCACAAATAAGGTTTATGTCTAGGTAGACCTCACTAGAAAGCAAAAATACAAAAAATGGGTTTTTTCCTGGGGTGTCTAGAATTATGCTGAATGGGACTGCGGATTTCTGGACATCCCACCAGGGTTGGGGGGGTCAGAAAATGTACCCTTTTGGGGGGGATGTTTACTAACACATCCCTTGACATTCCCCAATGTCTTGGGTAAGGAGGTGTTCCGTCCCTTGATATCAATATTGACAACTCGATTCATTTATTTCGTCAAATAGAGGTATTTATACAAGTTCAAGATAGGTTTTAACTTTTTATCCTATTTTCTACGATTCAAACCTTACCACCTTCTGCTCATTCTTCAACCTCACACTCATCTACATGAATGGCTCAATAACAACCCCTAGAACATACTAATCCCTAACACCCTTAATCTAACCAATTTATTAGCAGTACTATGTTGTAATAACATAATTTCCAAACATTCCCTCCCTTATTACAACATAGTTTATAAACTAGGAGAGAATACACGGTTCCATTTGAACTAGGAGATACACCCAGTTCAACATACTCAAAGACAGTAGGGGAATGGTCTTCAGCGGGAAACAACCTCATTGAACAATACATATTCAACAATTTGCCAAACACAGTTGTGGGAATTGGCCTCAAAACACTTACAGACAACTGGTAAACAAAGACATACTCATCATTCATCGAGAAACATCAAATAAGCATGGATTAGGACACATTATGTAGTCTATACACTCTCTCATGTGTGAATGGATACACACAACTGTCCACAACATAACAAACCATACGAATAGAGACAAACTCAACTATTCTTCAGACATAGTAGTGGGAATGGCCTCACTACATTATTTTAATCGGAATGGTCCCACTAAATTACAACAACAATTTTATCTTCAGTGGGAGTTGGACTTCGCTGAAGCACCACACCTTGTGAGTTCGATTCACAAGGTCACATTTATTGTTCAAATCAGTAAACAGATTCCTCCTCACCATCCTTGTGGGGAGGGTCTTCATTGTGTGTGGTATAACCACAACCTTGATCATTTTCATTAGTCAGCAACGCCTCATCTTTCAACATGCCATCTATCATGGATTTTACTCTTTGTATACAGTTCATTATTGCATGACCCCGCTGCTTGCAGTAGAGATGTACAATCCTGTCTTTTGATGTCTGTCTTGTACTTGAGGTTGAGGTATTCTGACTTGATCTGGAAGAGAAACTAGACTTGTTTTTCACAAGCAATGCAATTTCCTCTATGATTGAGTCAAGTCTCTTAGCTCGATTCTCCTCATCAAATGAAGAGATTATGTTTTCCGAACTTGGATTGATGTTGCTTAATGTAAACACAGTACAGGAATAACTAGCAGGCATGCAATTTAACAAAACAGGTTTAGCATTATCATCATCTACTTTAGCTTTTATTCCAGTTAACTGATTTTGTAGAGAACAGAACGTACTAATATGCTGGACCACACTCTTCCCTTCCTCTATCTTCAGTCCAAAAAATCCGTGCTTTAGAGTAACCTTTGCACCAATGGCTTGTGATCTGAACCGGTTATTAAGTCCATCCCATATTACCTTGGAAGATTTTGAGAGATCTACATGATGCAGATATCCATCAGACAATTCAAAACCAATTATAGCCATTGCTTTTTTATTGGCCCTCTTTGTAGCTTTGTCAGCATTCTGCGGTCTCGGTGTTTTTCCACTAACAATATCCCATGGATCTTTTTCAATCAAGACAAGCTGTACCTTAACTTGCAAGGTGTGAAAATCTTGGCCTACAAATATTTCAAGAGAAGTTGTCTTCACCATGAACAGGCACCCCTCTGTCAAAAAAAGTTAATAAGGATGTTGGATTCTCCCAAAAATGCATCCCTTTATAATATTTGACTTGAGGGTTCAAAAAACAATATTTTTGATAGAGTTTTTATAAAAACAATTAGTTACTGTAGGAGCTGAAACTATCTTTTGGATCGATGTTCAACAAAGGTATTATGTACCAGCTAACAAACTCTTGGCAGAAAACTCCTCCCAGAAGTGGAGGAAACTTTATTAAACTTTATTTTCTTTATAAAATTAAGTTTAGTACTTTTCCCTAAATATGCATAGAATGAAACATTATATTAGTCTCTACAGCATGATTTTTGCTTCTGCCATGGGCTCGACAAAATCCTTACGGGTAAAAAAAGGGGCTCCAAACTCCACCATATGCCCAAGCTATCATGCTTTTTTTATCACCTTCTCCAAGAAAGAAGGAAAAGTTAAAATTACCCTGATGGTCAAAAGGACATCAAAATTTAACGTCAGACATTTTTATTGACATCTCACAGACTGATATTCGGTCCTTCCACCTCCCCTGGCTGATGTTGTAGGTTACTACACCTATCAGAAAAATTTATTTTTTATTTTTTATATATTATTAATATATTTTTATTTTTATATATTATCAAACATTTTAACAGCCTCTCGCCTCACACACTGACATTCAGTCCTCCCACCTCCCCTGGCTGATGTTGTAGGTTACTACGCCTATCAGAGAAATTTATTTTTTATTTTTTATATATTATTGATAATTTTTTTATATATTATCAAACATTTTAACAGCATCCCGCCCCGCCCCGCCATCCACCCCCCACCCTGCAGTCCACAAAATGCACGAAATTTTTTGCTGTCCCGACAACTCATTCCCCCCATCACCAAGACTTAGTAGCTATGCTATAAGCTTCTTTTAAATTCAAATTTCATAAAAAAGGCAAAACGCAAGACTCTTAAAAACATCTACGAAACTTCAAAATCCCAGGCAGCTGTTTCCGTTGAAAAAAAAATTATGTCTTAAAAATTTCATATGACGAAGCAGCTGTTTCCAATCAAAATTCTCTCTTCAGCAATTTTGAAGAGGATTTGACTTTTATAGGAGAACTACTAAGTTCTAACTCAGAAGAGGATACCCCTCATAAAGAAAACCTATTGGCTAATAAAGATCGCCCTTATAGTTCTCAACAAAAATCTTTGATCTTCCTTATTAGACAATCCTATAAGTGGCACTCATAAAGATCACATATAGTAATATAGCAAATATAACCAAAAGATAGCACTTTTGTCACCCATCACTTGAACATTCCTCAATGCATTGTGAAGTTCGATTAAAACAGTTGACACAGTTGAAGCCCAACAACATTTTGTTCATTTACTGTTTAATCTTCATTGCATGCTCTGTTCAGACAAAAACCTAAGCCCCACATAAAGAAAACCTATAAGCTTATTTTACAGACGCTGCATATCTTGATGATAAATGGGCTTCTGGATATCCAAAATAAAATCAACATTTTGTTGCGTATAAAGCAGAAGGTTTTTGTGACAATACCATAGGTATGCCTAACGCCTTGAGATCGTCATCACTCATATGCCTTAAAGCGGCCATATCCACCTGTAAATTTCAGATGCACGACATAAGACTTCCTAGATTTACTCAGTTTCAAATAGTAAAATGTACCTAAAATACATCATTTAGAAAGTTGGATACCTAGTTTTGGCAATTGAAAACAACATAGAGACTACAGATAATTTTGAAAACTAGTGTCACAACAAACAACATTTGACAGGATGCTTGATTTTACCGAGGAGAAACATTCCAAAATAACAAAAACTAGTGTAGTGTGAGAAGCTGACGTACTTCTTCTGCCTGAAAAGTGATCAGGTATTTCCCTAATCCCAATGATTGCAAGAGACTGGCCACTGACCTTTCTTCAGCCTGCAAAATGAAATAATATAAATAATAATATGAACTCAATAGCAGTAAGGCATAGAATGCATATGTTGTTGCACTAAAGTACATAGCCAAACAAAAATGACACATAATTGAAATTAAGGGTGATAAAATACTTCAAGGAAAAAAAGTGTGAAGGAAAGGAGAAATGAAAAAGCATGCATAGGAAGTTGACATAAACAGACTAACAGACTCATAAACCAAACTTTCCTGCAACGGGCTCATATTGACTTCTTGAAGTAAAAGCACAAGATCCTCAGCTAAAATTTGTCACATGCATTGATGAAAATGTCCATCAGACTCTTATATCCCAGACAGAAAAATAAATCCAAGATAGCTCTACCCTAACCTTAAACCTTTATACAAGGACAACTAAAGCAAGGAGAAAAAAATGTGAAAAAAAAGGAGAAATGAAAAAGCATGGATAGGAAGTTGACATAAACAGACTAACAGACTCATAAATCAAACTTTTCTGCAACGGGCTCATAATGACTTCTTGAAGTAAAAACACAAGATACTCAGCTAACATTTCCATGTATCAAAATGTCCATCAGACTCTTATATCCCAGACAACAAAATAAATCCAAATAGCTTTACCCTAACCTTAAACCTTTATACAAGGACAACTAAAGCATGTCCAATCCATGGTGGATGTGATTCAAACAACACACTGGTCAGGAACAACCTGATTGTAATTTAGACTGTTCAAGAAAAAGAATGACAGGTGCGAATTTCCCTCAATAATACCATATTCATGTGATTTTTCCAGGTTCAAGCATCAAGCTTCACATTCTCAATGGATCCACTATCTAAATTAGTTTGAAGAGATGTATAGTCCAAGTCAACAAATTACAAGAATCTAAACTTTGGTTACTTGTTTTATATTTAAATGGTTTAAATTCTACATCAACTATGCTTTATAACCCTATTTTTTTGCTGAATATTTCAGTCACGTATTTGTCATAAATATGATGGGCCCACATTTAAACTTTAGTGCATGCACAAGAGTTACATACAAGTATATTAACATTTATTGCATGCACAAAAATTATATACAAGTATATTAACACAGACATAATACATACAAAGCCACTAAAGTCATCAGACCTGACAATTTTCTCAATGGAAATCAAATTTAGCAATTTTGAACATACTTCTTTAAACTAAATTGAGATTTCTTGAGATAATTTTAATTTGTTAGAGCTCATCAAGGTTCTTTAAACTCTGTCAAGATTCAATGGGAAACATTGATAATGCCTGTTTCTATTATTGTTTTCTATACAAATATTAATTTTCTCAATGGAAATCAAATTTAGCAATTTTAAAAACATTTTTTTAAACTATGTAGAGATTTCTTGAGATAATTTTGATTCATTAGAACTCATCAAGGTTCTTTAAACTCTGTCAAGATTCAATGGGAATTATTGATAATGCATGTTTCTATTATTGTTTTCTGTACAAAAATGACTTTATACAACATGCCTGTTTCTATTATGTTTTCTATACAAATATTAATTTGTAAAATGTGACTATTTCTATATGCCAAACACAATGACACAATTTTGTTGGAATTATTTTGCCTGAAAACATTTCCCAATAATTATTACCACCAAATTGGAACACAAACACAAAGCATCTGACTTAGCTTGTTATACAAGTTGCTCATTACATTATTGCAAATTTCGCCATAAAACTTTTATGTGAACATTCATGCCCAAAATATTAGATAGATATAGTTTATAATCAATGATATCGTAATAATTGTTCATCAAAATGAAATTTTACAAACATTATTGAGAGTGAGATTTAGGTGACTAATTAAACCCTATATAAATTACACAGTAAATTAGGTGGATATAGTTTATAATCAATGCTATCATATTAATTGTTCATCGAAATGAAATTTTAAGAACGTTATTGAAATTGATATTTAGGTAGCTAATTAAACCCTATATAAATTACACAGTAAATTATACCTAGTTTCTAGTAATACTTAAAAGTTAAAACTGAATCCACAATATCTAACCCTTGTCGATGAGGTCGCAAGAATTTTAAGAAAGCACAAAATGTAAAACAAGCACTGGAAGATAAATACCACTCATCAATGTCAATCAAGAACGTGGCTGACAAAATAGGAAATAACGATTTGTATCATTCCATTATTAAGAACACATTAATGACAAATTCTAATGGAGAACAAATTGAAAATATTTACAATCTTACATTCACAGTACCTCTTTCATCACATGAAGACCTTATTAAAATTACCTACCCTTACCAGTTAATTTTTTTTTCTTTCTAAATCCTTACATAATCTTTAAACAGATCACGTGCTGGTGGACGAAAACAAGATGTTTTTAAGTCAGGCAGAGAGGAATTAATATTTCAGAAGACATAACGTCTTCCATGAGGTGAACGTATGTGATTTCGCCATTGCAACCTATCATTGTTGAAGCTTTTCAGTCAGGTATCAGTTTCAATTAGAGAAGTTCTATTCATTTTTCACCCCTTTGACGGAAGGAAAAAAATCACATTCCTACCATTGCAATCATAAGCATGATAGACGACGGGCATTTTTTGTTTTGAGGCAAGAATGCCAGCATTGACATTACTGTGCAACAAATGCACCAAAAAGTATAAAGCTCAAAGCCAATATTCAGAAGACCAATAATTTATGAGATCATAGCCAAGGCAGGAATGGTGAAATTGTCTTTTCAGTTTTAACCAGAGTACAGACTACAGATAACCAAACAGTAATGTGCAGAGCATTAATTGGCTATAAAGAAAATAAACTGTAAAGCACATCTTAACAGAGCATAACAAACCAAAACAAGGCAAGGATCAAGTATGAGAAAAACATGCAGACTTCGCTGATGTTAAATGTGTGGAAACTGGAAAGTCTAAAAGTCATCAGAATAGGGTGCTACCGGAGGTGCTTGTTTCTGTACAGGTTTGACTGGGGCAGGTACAGACTGTGTCACTGGCTTGCTAGCTGGAACAGACTTGGAAGCAGACGTTCCCTTCCCAATAGAGACAAGACGCTGTGTAGCCTCTATGTTCGCTGGACGAGTTTGTGTAGGTGCAGACAGTTTTTCACGTAAATCTCTGACTCCGGTCTGGCCATCGTTGCCACTTTGAGACTTTCGATATGAGGTCCTTTGAAGCTTCATGCGAAGATCTTGCATGCCAGATTGCCCATCTTAAAATACATTTAACACGAGTAATAGAACAGATATGTGAGAAATAAAAGAAAGAAAAAAAAGGAGAGATGAAATGCTAAGCATTCTCCACTGTAAAACAAAGAGAAAAGAGAGAATACTTGAAACTCGAGGCGCTTCCCGCGCTTCTCCTTCCTCCTCGTCATCATAAAGATCATGCTTCCATTTTTCATCACCCTGACGTGGGCTGCAAACATAACATGATATATAATCAAAAGCTCAATATTCAAAAGAATTGTATTTGCAGACAGTAAATAATAAATATGCACATATCTAAACCAAACATTGCAGCAAATATAGACATGTGCAAGCACGTGTCATTCAGTGCAAGCAACATAATTATCTAAAACACAACCGAAGAACCTAACTGTTAATTAAAGAAACATAATTATGAAAATTGACACACTTTAACAAAATGTGAGATTCATCGCCAATTTGAAATATAAGCAACTGAGTTAAAACTCCTGAAAGTTGTTTATAGCTTAGTATGGCAATGTCAATGTGTCATAGATGTAAATCCTTAATAGGCAACAAAGAATGTATGATCTAAAAGAGCCCTAGATTCAAGTAGAGACAAATGCTGAATCCCTACCAAGGTCTTACTGTCACTTTTTCACTTTTTTAACAGATTGGAAAGCATGTGTACCATTCTATTGTTAACCAATGTATAACAGTGTTAGATAAGGAACATAAACACAATCCTGTAGCTATAATTCAATGTGCTGCCTAGCTTTTGCATTTTTATCTGTGCATGAGCATTCATTCGGACAAAATAAAGAGAACTCTATATTCGAGTGAGTGACTGAGAAAAATAGATTAAGGGAGAAGATAAATTCATTATCATAGTCATTTATTCATGTTGCATTTATCTTCTCCCAATGACTTTGATATTTTGAGGAGGCTATAAAACATGTTTCAATCAAACATAATCTTGCCATTGGTATCATAGAGGTACTTTACAATGTCTCAAGTGAAAACAATGCAACCATGAGAACTTCTAGCAAACAAACACATATCCACATTGATATAGGGGTAACTTAAAACATGCACTTACTTACAGTTTATAGTTAATAGAAAAGATAAACAAACAGCCTGGTTAAGCTGAAAGTACAAGATACGATGTGTTTTGGTTGAATCAATCTATGCTACTAGGATGAAGGAGTGATAACGTACGAAGCATACATCTAATTTAGACTGGATAACCAGTAGCATGCATTTTACTTCTATCAGCAACATGCAATAAATAATTTGTTTTTTCGAATTTATGTAAGGAATACTTCGTATATGACTAGAACTAAAATTTTGAGCCAAAAACAAGAAACATGCATCCAATTACCACAAATACAGGTCATATATACACTTTGGCGCAGATTTGTAAACATTGACAACAAAGTGGTCTCGTCTTATTATCAGAATCACTCATGCTGGTCCTTGTTGTCACTCAGTTCACTTCTTTCCATCTCTCCCTATCACTATGTTATGCAAAAATAGAATTTCAAAAGATCTTGCTGCATATTTAACCCCATGGAAGGCCTTGCGGATCTGTTCATGCCTTGGACATCTGCTTAGTAAAGTAGATAAAAATGAGCTTCAAATTATGTGGCGTTTTATCCAAGCAATTTCAAAGGAAGTTCAGTGCCATATTTTATGACCCTTTTTGTTCTGTCAGTGTTTAATGAAGATGGCAAGGCTATTTCCAGCAGAAGTTTGATAGAAACATGGAATTTGGGAGAAGAATGGTGCGACAGCTGAAACCCTGCCAGCATTTATAAAAGTATTCTACTCAAAGAAACAACAAATAGTAACGTGTGTGAGGATAATGTGCTTCAGTACTAGATATTGGTACATTATCTGTGCATTAGGGGATGTTGGCGTCCATTGATACGAGTATGAGAACTTTTTTGTTAGCAGAATGAATTTATTTCATTAAAATCTGATTATGTTACATGCAAAAAATGAAGGCCATTAGCAATTTATGTTTTATACATGAGTACATGGAAGACCTTTTGGCGGCAAAGAGCAGCATCCTTGCTGCCCTTTGATATAATTGACCTGGGTTGGCATCCATAGATTCTCAGAAAAGTTTTTCTACACTACTCATAGTTGTAATTTGCTTTGTCCTATGATATTTAGATAAACATCAATCGATGCTAATTCTGAGAGCGTTTGTTGCTGAAATCACTATTATTTAGTTGTTTTCTGTTTTATTTCTGAACTTACAATTTAATAGAAGATTACTAGAGAGATTATTGTTAAGCTGTTGGCTGCTATATTCTAAATTTGATGATGTTACCATAAAAAATGTTGTTATTTCAAGTAGATTGAAATGATACAAAGAATGCAGCTTGCCATTACAAGAAATCAGGCACAATCATCAAATTTTCCATAACAGTATCAGATGTCCAGTTTTACGCTGCATGGTTTCTTTACTGTTACTTGCAGAATTTTTGAATTGGTTTATAAAAATGGAATCAAAGCTATTTGCATTTATTCTCCATCGGCAGACTTCCCATTGTGATTATTCAAATTTCTGTAACTACAGTAAAGATTCAAAAAAATCAGAGCTAGGGCTACTTCCTTGGAGTTTACAGAGTGAGTAGGTATAGCTGTTTCAGTTGGGCTCATGACTCCATCTGTAGTGTTAAGTGTGACAGTCCGTGCTATGGGTGTCATTTAAGATTAGCCTAGTTCTACCACCCATCCTGTCATTTTGCTTTTAGACGCTTTAAAATAAATGACCAATTTGCAGAAATTTCTTCCACATTTTGGAGTCATCTGCAGCATTAGCAGCAAGGAATTCCTAGGTATGCAATGGTTGATCCAAACAAAAATCCCTGCAGGTTAACTTTCAATTGGCACTGATGTGGGTGTAGATATTCCCCATGGAAACCTCTTTATTTGCTTGAAAAACATCAATATCCACTTAATTCTAGTTTTCCAAAACTTGAACCAGAAATTGAAATTTTTCTGATATTGATAATTCTAGTTCATGTGTAGACAGTAGAATTTCATAATTTGAGAGGAAACAAAAGCTGATATTGTTGTTATGTGTCATTTTCTATCAACCCGATCTTGGAGGGAAACAAATATTTGTAGACTTTTTATTTGAATATTAAAAAAGATGAATTAATCTGATTTCCTTATGGGCGGAAAGTAGATGCTTGATTTTTTATTTTTGATATTCATGTCATATTTATATTTTCTCCAGTCTTTAACAGTAGCACCAACTAGGAATAGGTATCACGGCCAATAATCTTTTAGATCTAGGGTCCCCTGACCCTAGGTACCTTCAGCAGAAAAAAAGGCAGTAGTACTCAAACTAAATGGAAGACTTGGAAATAAATTAGTGCAATTCAAAATCCTCACCAACTAAAATATCAAAATTAACAAAAACAAACGGCTGAACCCAATAGTGTTTCATTGTGGCTAAGTTAAACCATAGAAAAAGAAAAACCTAGGGCAGAAGCTGAACCCTAACAAAAAATGTTACAATTCGTGTTAATAAGTGAGAAACTATAAAATTCGTACCGTTTAAGATTGCTCTGTCCGGCATAGTTCGGTGGACTATCAGCACCGCCTCCCAAGCGGTCCTTAACGGACCTTTTCCTGCCCGTCACCGCGACTCGATCCGAATACATCTTATTATTATCTTCCAAGCCCTGCAATACAGACACATTTTTAAATGTGCATATTCAAATAACACATTCGAGATTTTAAAACAGGGAGGGAAAATAGATCAAGGAGTTTGTTTAACAGTAATTGTAAACCTAGGCCCAGGCATAAAACCTAATAAGTACATCGATCCATTTTTTTTAAAACAAATTCCTTTGAAACATTAAAAAGGCGGTGTTCTGGTTGCCCTGGCGCAGGTAAAACGCCAGATTTTTGGAAAAGAAAGGAAATTTCCAAAAAATTAAAACCTACCTCTTTCAGTAAGTCGAAAAAAGAAATTATTCCTGGTGTGTGCGTAGAAATGAATCAGTGAAATATCTGCGTGCTCATTTGCGTTAAACAGGCAGAAAAATCAGGATGGAGGAGAAGAGGAAACTACGGATGCGAGTATACATGTTTTCACGTCAGTTGACGGGGAATGTCGAGTCCGTCTCCTTTTTTTTTTTGGAGTACTTTATTTTCACGGCGATTGACGACCTCCCAGGTAAATGTGACCGTCCCGTAACGGTTTTCTTTCTGTCTGGCGATCGCATGATTATGACAGTCCGATCAGAGTATGCGTCAAGATCGACGGTGAGAAGGAGATGCACCTGCTTTTCTCTATAGAGCTTCGATTTCATTACCTTTCCAATGCATTTTTATTTTTTTGTTTACCTTACACACAATTGGATAGATAGAATCAGATTTTAATAATGTCCACAAGATCAAAATAGTCTATGGGAATTGTGTTGGAAAACCGAAGAGAGAAAAAACGCTCTGCAACTCTGGCGCAAAATTGAAGTCGGCTCTTCTAGGGTTTACCCCCTCTAATCATCATACTGCGGCCTTTTCGGGCTCTGCAGGAATTTATTGTTATAGTCTCTCCTAGGGTTTTTCGCCCTCTGGGCATCCCCTATATAACAACCTCGCCATCTTCAAACCCGGTTGTTTCAACCGCGGCAGGAGATAATGGAGCGAGCAAAGGCATCGTCGGCGAAGCGCCCCAGGGAATTCGTCCCGAAGGTTTTTCACGAGGTAATCTCTCTCCTCTGAATGTAGTTCTACCCATTCCTGAATTTAATGTTGTTTGTCAATTGTTAGAACAGTTTTGCCTCATTGGGTATTTTGTGGCTCAAATCCCCTCTGAAAGCATACTTAAATCCTAGGCTAACATAGTCTGGACCCCTCATGGGGTTCGTCTGGATAGTGTTCAAAACATGACCAAGGGTTTTTTTCTTTTCCATTTCCCTGACCCTGCTGATGCGCCCAATATTTTGGTTAAGCAAGCCACTTGGTATGTCAGTAACTCGTTGCTTGTGTTAACACCCCGGCACAAGGACTTTGTGGTATTTGATTATACTGCCCTTAAAGTGCCTGTTTGGATTGAATTTCCTGGTCTTCCTTTGGAATGCGTTCATTTTTTGCCACAAATTGTTGCTTCGCTTGGGCAGGTAGTATGCCTGGAAGCCGATAAATTTTACCATGCTCGTCCCCAAAAGCGAGTATGCGTTGAGATTGATCTCTCGCAGGACATCAAAGAATTCGTGGATATTCAAATGGGCGATAAAGGCTACTCCCATCGGGTCATGTATATCAATCTACCCAACACTTGCTTCCGTTGTCAAGAATCTAATCACAAGATCAAGGATTGTGCGCTTTATGTCCCCCATAGCCGCCATGTGGCAAAAACAGCTCCCGAGCCAGTCAAACCCCAACAGGAGGAAGGTTGGCAAGTTGTTGGGGGCAAACAAAACAAGAACAAATCCCAGCAATCCATAGCCTCTAGCTCCCATGGCCATCGGGAACCAGTTGTTGAGGAACATTCTCACAATCTTCCAACTAAGGAGCCTACAACTATTGTTAAGGAACCAATTGTTGTTGCTAAGGAACCGATTGTTGTTGCCATTTCGGCTACCCCATTACCAAAGTACTCCAGCACGCCCCTTGTGGCATCAATTCTCATAGACCAGAAAAATTTTGTTTCTCACGTCCCCATCTCGCATTCAGTTCCTCTATTGTTGTCAAGTAACTCACAAGGGCCTTCCAAACGACCCCGAAGTCCACCTCGCATCTCTCGAGACCACAGCCCAGCACGCAGTGTGGATTCCACCAAAGCGAATACAACATTAAGTATGCCGAATGGAAAAAGAATTATCTGTAGGATTTTTTGCAGCATAACATTGCTCAATTCTTACATAATCAATATGATGCCCGTGAGGGCTTGGAGGATGGGGATATGGCTCTTGACCAACGTTTCCCATTAATTGTTTATCTTGAAATGTTAGGGGTCTCACAGATTCCTGTCATAAGTATGTGGTGCGTGAAACTCCAACGATGTGCAAATTTGGATGGTTTTTTTTTGCAAGAAGTTAAAATTACAAGTTTTCAGTTGCATATGGTATACAAATCCATTTGGCCCAACAGTTTGGCTTTCGATGGCAATCATGAAGCAGGGCGTAGGGGAGTAATTTCACTTTTTGCCCCTAAATGGCGGCCCTTATTGATTGACCATGGAATTGACCCCACCAACCATGTCATTTGGGTCCTCTTTAATATTGAGGGTCGCCCTTTTGGGCTTATTAATATTTACACCTCGAATGATGTGGTCAAAAGGGCTGATCTGTGGCGATGGATAGCCAACTTCGTTACCAATGCCTACTGGGTAATAAATGGAGATTTTAATATGGTTGAGTCCCCAAATGATAAATGTGGTCACCTACCTATGAGGTGGACACCTGGTGAAAGGGAGGCGTGGTACTTCATGCGAAATAAATTTGGATTCTTTGATACTAACGCATCTCACTTTCTGTAATGAAATTACTAGTATAATTCATATTATGAGCAGCAATAGAACACCAAATAACACAATATTTCAGAATAATGATCTCAATATGCAATTATAATAGCTTCGCCACTTCGAGGGGGTAACCTTCAAACCATATAATAAGACTCAAATGCTCAAATAATAATGACTACTACCTACAATCCCCTATATATACTATTCATATGTTATGGCCATCACCAAGGCCGACCTATTAAGCATGATAAAGTATAAATGATATAGTAAAATGATATGGTAAGCCACAAGTCGGCTACTCATATCCTAATACAAGCAATAGGTTAAGGGCGTAGCATGCCCTTCCCCTTCAAACCAACGTTGTCCTCAATGTTGAATAATCCTGGATGTTGCTGCAGAAAACCTTCATCCTCCCAGGTTGCATCTTCTATGCTCAGATTCTTCCACTTGATTAGATATTCCTTAATGTCTCTGGTTCTCAGCCTCTTAGTACGTGTTTGCAGAATCTTCTCTGGCTCCAAAATTATTCTTCCTTCCTCGTCAAGTTCTGGTAACTCTATCTGGGCTTCAAATTTTTGTCCAATAACCTTCTTCAGGCATGAAACATGGAATATTGGGTGTATGTGTGAAGATGGAGGCAACTCTAGTTTATAAGCAACACTGCCAATTTTCTGTAGAACCTGATAAGGGCCATAATATTTAGGAGCAAGTTTGTTGTCCTTTTTCTGTTGCTTTAGGGACATCTGTTTGTAAGGTTGGAGACGTATAAAAACCCAGTCACCAATTTCAAAATGTGTTTCACTACGGTGTTGATCTGCTTGTTGTTTCATCCTATTTTGTGTTAATGCTAAATTCTCCTTCAAACTAGCCAAACCCTGTCGTTGATGTTAAATGTGTTCCTCAACATCTCTAACCTTAGTTTGCACCCTCAAGGAGGAAGTGATAGAAGGTGGATGATAACCATATAATGCTAAAAATGGGGTCATTTGAGAAGAGGTATGAAAAGATGTGTTATACCACCATTCTGCAAGTGGTAGCCATTTAATCCACCTTTCCTGCTTATCTGATAAAAACAACGTAGATACCCCTCTAAGCATTTGTTGACCACTTTTGTTTTCCCATTAGTTTGAGGATGATAAGATGAACTGTGAGCTAGCTGAGTACCCAAACATGAAAATAATTCCGTCCAAAAATTACTCGTGAAAATAAGATCACGATCACTTATAATTATCTTCGAGGTTCCATATAGCCTTTGAACTGTCTCCAAAAAAATAGCTGCGATTGTACTAGTTGAAAATGGATGTGATAGGGCACAAAAATGGGCATATTTTGTGAGCCTATCCACAGTCATGAAAATAACATTCTTACCCTCTGAACAAGGCAATCTGGTGATGAAATCCATGGAGACCTCCTCCCATCTCTGGCTAGGAATTAGTAAGGGTTGTAACAGACCTGGTGTCTTAATTGTTTCCCCTTTGTTCTGTTGGCACACTAAACACTCTCATACAAACTTTTGTACACCCCCTTGAGTCCTTCCCAAAAGAATTCTCTTTTTATTATATGATATGTCTTCAAGAACCCAGAGTGTTCTCCAACAGGCGAGGCATGTAGCTCTACAAGAATCTTATGCTTCAACTTATAATCTTTACTCAAGTATAACCTGTCCTTGTACCATAGGGCATTACCTTTCCACTCAAATTTGTTAGATGTCATAGATCCTTGCTTGATATTTTGTATTAGAGATTGTGTATCCTTGTCTTGATCCCATTCCAATCTTGCTTCATCCACCCAATCGGCCGTCAACATGGACATTCCACATAGTAAGGTATCTGTGGATGTATCCCTTCTGGACAACGCATTAGCTACTACATTTTCTTTACCCTTTTTGTATATGACTTCAAAATCATAACCTAACATTTTTGTTACCCACTTTTGTTGTTCCTCAGATGATAACCTTTGCTCCAAAAAGTATTTGAGACTATCATGATCAGTTTTTACCTTGAAGTGTCTACCCATGAGATAGGGCCTCCATTACTTGACCACATGAAGAATAGCCATCATTTCTTTCTCATAAACAGGTTTGAGCAGATCTTTTCCTTTGAATTGGCGACTCTCAAATGCAATTGGTCTTCCTTCTTGCATTAGAACTACTCCCAATCCTGATCCTAAAGCGTCACATTCAACAATGAAGGTTTTTGAGAAGTTGGGAGTAACCAAAACTGGGGTGCTGCACAAGGCTTCCTTCAGCTGCTCAAAGGATTTAGTGGCTATGTCTATCCAATGGAAGGCATCCTTCTTTAGCAATGCAGTGAGTGGGGTTGCTATTCTACCATATCTCCGCACAAATCTTTTGTAGTACCCTGTTAGTCCTAGGAACCCACAAAGATTTTTTAGAGTTTTGGGCCTTGGCCATTCCACCATAGCTTTGATCTTCTGAGGATCAACTTTGACGCCTTCATGGGATACACTGTGACCCAAGTACTCTACCTCTTGTACACCAAAAGAACATTCGGATGGCTTTGCATAGAGAGTATGTTTCTCCAAAACTTCCAACACTTTATTTACATGTTGTAAGTGTTCTTCCCATGTCTTACTGTAAATCAATATGTCATCAAAGAAAACTAATACAAATTTCCTTTAAAATGGTCTGAAAACAGTGTTCATCAAGCTTTGAAAGGTTGAAGGCACATTTGTAAGACCAAAAGACATTACCAAAAACTCATAATGGCCCTCATGAGTCCTGAAAGTTGTTTTATGAACATCTTCCTCTTTTATTCTAATTTGATGGTACCCCGAATGAAGATCTAATTTTGTGAAATAAATAGCACCATGCAATTCATCAAGTAAATCATCAATTAATGGAATAGAAAACTTATATTTGATGGTGTACTTATTGAATTCTCAGTAATTTGGACACATCCTCCATGTTTCATCCTTCTCACGTACCATGACCACTGGTGAAGAATATGCACTCTAGCTAGGCCTGATGATACCTGCCTTCAACATTTCCTGAACCATTTTCTCGATCTCACTTTTATGGGAATATGGGTATCTATATGGTCTGATGTTAGGTGTTTAGCTCCCTGGAATCAGTTGAATGGCATGATCATGATCCCTAACTGGTGGTAGTTCCTTTGGAATTGCATCAAAAACAGATGAGTGAGCATCAACAATCTTCTGAAGATCGGGTGGCATTGAAGATTATGTATGTTGTACTTCTATGGAAAATAACTTTGTTATAAATCCATCTACTCCTTTTCTGAGAACCTTTTGCATCTGATGAGAGCTAATAATCTGTGGAGACTTAGCTACCATCCCATTCAATTGTATTGTCCTTCCATCTGAATAAAATCGCATGAACAATTCTTGGAAATTCATCTCTATAGTACCTAAGGTTGTGAGCCATTGGACACCCAAAACAATATCTACCCCTCCCATAGAAATAGCAAACATAGGTGAGTCTAACATGTAGTCTCCCATAGAAAGCTTGATACTATGGCACTTTCCTATGCATTTGACTGTCCCACCATCCGCAGTCATAACTTGCATTTATGGAGCTGGGTAAATTAAACAATTGAGGCGGGCAGCTAACTTACTATTTATGAAGTTATGAGTACTCCCCGAGTCAATCAACACTGTCACCTTCTGTTTTTTGAGATAGCCAATCACCTTGAGTGTTTAAGGAGTACTAATACCTGATAATGCATGGTAAGAAATTGTAGGTTGGTGATCCTCTACTTCATCTTCTACTGGTTCCTCAGCCTCTCCTATAATTTCAGCATCCTCATCATCCTCATTACTTCCATCAATATAGAACAACTTCTTCTCAGCACATTTGTGTCCCGGTCCATATTTGCTATCACAATTAAAACATAATCCTTTTGCTATCTTTTTTTCCATTTGTTGAGGAGTTAGTCTAATTGGCTTAGCTAATGAAGGGGAAGAGATACTACGGTCTCTAGTGTTAATAAAAGATGGCCTCCTACTACAAAAAACTTTTTCCTCTACTCAACGCGCCATGATAATAGAATCAGAAAGCTTGAGTGGATTAAACATACGTACCTCATGCTCGATGTGGTCCTTAAGACCCCCAAGAAATAAGTCATTCAAATTCTCTTCTAGTATACTCTCCACCCTTAAGGATAGGTTCTGGAATTGATGCACATAATCTTTGACTAATCATGTTTGTCGTAACTTTGCTAACTGACTAAAGTAGTTCTCTGAAACACTGGAACTATAGTGTAATTGCAACTCCTCGATAAAAACTGTCCAAGTGACACTGAGACCATTCTTCTGCCTTTGAGCACATAACCATCGATACCAAACGAATTGGTTTGGTTCAAGATATAGGGATGCCAATGTCACCTTTTGTCCTGATGGTGTTTGATGTAGCTCAAAGAAGTTCTCCATTTGATTTATCCAATTCAGGGGATCTTTACCATCAAATTTGCGCATATCCACTTTCGGCATCATGTTCTGTGGTTGTAAATAAGTTGGATTCTGATTGGGCTGGAAAAGTGATCAAACACGGTTATTTTGTCCATGATTTTGAACTGAAGATCCTCCTTGGTTGATATGGGCCAGATTTGGGCCATACTGTTTATCCTTTACATGTTGCATGATAGCATCCAACCAATGATTGATTTGGGCTATGTCTCCTTTAGAGGCCATCTCAGATTGTACATTTCGCAACTCATACTCAAGTTGGATCACCTTATGATCAACTAAGGTAAACCCTAGTGCTGAGGAATATGTATTTACCCCTTTTGACTCCATCTCTTCAATCACTATCCCATCTTTATCTGGGGTTTTCCCCGGAGTAATCGGATTCTTTTTTGCTCTTGTGGAAGGCCCCATCATGATATCAAGCTGGTTTAGGGTTTTGATACAAATTTGGCCAAACAGGAAAAAACATAGAGAATATACTAATACTTTTTTTTGAGATATTTCCGAAAATGTAAAGAACTTGAAAAAATTCCACAATTTGCACCCTAGGGAGCGATTTTATGAAAAACCCTAAATTTGTAATAACTTGTGCAAAATAAATCAAAAAATTCTAAAATTTTCAGGGAACCTTACTTGAAATGTTTCACAACTCTGGTAAAAATATCTCTCACCAATTCACTCTGGTTCAAAATATATTGCAGAAACAAAAAATTAGGATTTTTGCCCTAATTTTGGCCCAGATCGCAGCTCTAATACCACTTGTAATGAAATTACTAATATAATTCAGATTATGAGCAGCAATAGAACACCAAATAACATAATATTTTAGAATAATGATCTCAGCTTCGCCACTTCGAGGGGGCAACCTCCAAACCATATAATAAGACTCAAATGCTCAAATGATAATGACTAGTACCTACAATCCCCTATATATACTATTCATATGCTATGGCCATCACCAAGGCCGACCTATTAAGCATGATAAAGTATAAATGATATAATAAAATGATATGGTAAGCCACAAGTCAGCTACTCATATCCTAATATAAGCAATAGGTTAAGGGCGTAGCACTTTCCCACCTTTGCAGCTTAGTACACCTGGTCCAATCTTCGTGGAGGGACAAATTACATTCTTAAATAGCTTGACAGGGCCATGCTGTCAGCTCAAAACTTTTTTGAGTTTGAGAACATTTATTCCATGTCAGTGGAGGTTATGCCTAACTTTGTCCTTTTAGACCACTCCCCTATATGATTTCGTATCTGTTGGCATGATGCAAGCCCATTTTGTCATAAAGGCCAATTCTTTCTTAATATGAACTTGATGCAACATGGCCCCATTGTCAATCATATCAAGCAGATTTGGAATTTAATTCCATGACCCAATCACTGTCAGCGATTTCATCCATCTATTGAAACCAACTGGTTATAATGGTGGTAAGATGCGCTGACTTGGACTGCTGGATTTCTTAGAATCTATGGCTGCCAGTTGGCAAAAATTTGGTACCACTCATACACCGCTAACACCTCGGCTCTCAGCCAAGTGACGATGGCACTTCAAGCCGATCCCTTCTCTGATGCTCTGCAACTGCAAGTTGCAACACTCTAGCATCAAATCCAAATTGTGGACAACTATAATGACAGAGGCGCTCAGATCCGAGCTCGAATGCATTGGCTCAAGATTGGAGATCAAGTCTCAAAAGAATTATGTCTTTCTCTTCGAGCCATAAATCCTTCTCAACAGATCCGAGCTATCATGGACAATAGAGCTCAAATTACTGACCCAAAACTTATGTTGCAGGCCTTTGTGTGAAATTACAATCTCGTATTTCAAGATCAGCCACCCTCTGTAACTCGCTGAGCCACTCTTGACGAATGTTTGGGGGTTATGCTACGCAAGCTTTTAGAGACACAAAAGATGATCTGCAAAAGAATGCTCACCATTGAAGACCTCAATGAAGCCACTATGCAAATGGCTAATGATAAAGTGCTGGGCTGTAATGGATTCCCTTGTGAATTCTATAAAACTCTATAGGATTTTGTTGGGAAAGACCGTTTTCAGGTCTATCTTGAAGGGTTTCAAAACCATTCCCTAGCGTCATGCATTAACAAGGGGAACATTAAGTTTATCCCTAAGCAAGGATATCTCAAGAAAATCACTTGTTGGCGGCCGATTACGCTGCCGAATATCTCCTACAAAATCATTGCCAAAGCGTTAACTTTGTGATTACACAATCTTCTGCCATTATTATTCAGCTAGAGAAAACAAGCTTCATACAGGGGCGTTTCATCCTGGATAACATCATCGCATTTTAGGAAGGCATGGAATGGGCTCATAGATCTCATCAGGCCGCCATGTTTATCAAGATTGACTTTAAGAAGGCTTATGATCAGATTGAATGGCCTTTCATCTTAGTCATGCTTCAGGCCCTTGGCTTTGGACCCATTTTTATTCAAACCATTAATATGCTCTTTACAGATGCATGTGCTCAGTTTTTTATCAATGGCCTTAGCTTGGAGCCCTTTGGACTATTTCGGTCTATCAGGCAATTTTGTCCTCTTGTCCTTGCACTTTATGTGTTGGCAACCTAAGGCTTTGGTTATCTATTGGCCCATGCCAAAGCACAAGGTCTTGTGCGTGGAATCTCGCTACCTGATGAGCCTAATTCTCAACTCCTCAATGGGAATTTTGCAGCCAATTCCTTCCTTATGCTTATCGAGGATGAGAACACCATTTGCAATGTTTGGATAGTTTTTGCCTAGCTTCTGGCCCATCCATTCAATGGTGAAAAACTCAATGTGACAGGCAATATTTCCTTCTTGCGTCGAAATAGTTTGATTGGAAAATTCTGTAACATGGTGATATTTTCAAATTCCTAGGTATTCCTTTTTCTTTTCAAGGCCCCCTAACTGATTTATGGCTATCATTCGACAGGTGATGAAAAAAATAGAATACTTGCTTACTAGGCCTCTGTCTCTGGCTGAAAAATTCCAAATTTTCTCTAAAGTTTTGGCTGCTACCCATGTTTGTTACTCGTCTTGTTGGGTTCCCTCTAAGGCCTCCATCCAAAAGCTAGAAAAGTTGTTCAAAGCTTTCCTCTAGGCTAATGCCTTTACTGGAAAAGGTTTTCATCAAGTAGCTTGAGATATATGGTATCTACCTCGCAACTCTGGAGGCCTCGGGCTTATCCACATTCAGCACCAAGGGTAAGCTCTATGTGCTAAGTGGATTATTAGAAGCATCACTGGCCAAGAAGCTTTGAAAGTCCTCATACGACATGACATCAATGAAGGCTCTCCTTATGGCCACCCTACATGGAAAGGCTTAGGGTTTATCAATTTGTTCATCACCCCTATGCTTGTCAAAATCGTTGGCACTTTTGTGCTTATAAGTATCTGGAAAGCGTGGGAATGTGTCAAACTCTGGATTTTATGGAAAGGGGATTGCTTTCACAATGGGCTATCTCTTAACCAACAATCTCTTTGTTGGTCACCATTTTTTCAATCCCCAGATTAATGCTTAATAGAGGTCCCGAGAATCTCTGCGCTCAAATTCTTCAAGCGCAGAATTCACACCATCGAGGACTTCTTCTGCAAGAACACACAATCTTGGTTATCTTGGCCAAAATTTAAAGCTCTGTTTCGGCTTTCTAACCAAGATCATGATACTTTCAATACCGTGATCAATTTGGTTCTTGATCACATGCTACATAAGATTGATGTGCACTCTTCTCACCCTTGGTGGACTGATTGGAAGTGGTATGTTGATACTACTTTCTATAACTATAAAGCCAGCAAAGGCTATCGATGGCTCTCACCCTATTTTCCCATGGTGGACAAACTTAATACTCGTTGGGGAATTCACGCCACTTTGTCTACCTAGGGTAGATGGTTTGAGACTATTTTGACTATACGTGTGTAGCCCAAAATTGCTCACTTTCTTTGGCGTATTCTACACCAAGGCCTTCCTATCGGGGTCCGTTTTGTTCAAATTGGGATTCTAGCTCCCTAATGCCCCTTCTGTGGGCATCTAGAAATGCTTTTGCATGTCTTCGGGTTCTGTCCCAAAGCTCAAATTGCACGGAACTAGATCCATACTTTTTTCTTTCCCTCACCGCCCAACTGTTTCACTTAGTAACATATCCTCTTGGGAGACAATCCCAAGCTTCTACCTATGTTCACCCAGATTTGGCATGTTTTCAAAGGGGATATTTTATTTTTGATATGGAAAGAAAGAAATGCTTTTTTCTTTACTAATTTTGCAATTGATCAATCTTTCTCGATTTATAATAAATCTATGGTGATCTCCAATGTGCTTATGCAAATTCAAGTCCAAGCAAACAAGGTGGCACTAGAGGTGGACCATCTTTAGACTCTGCTGCAACACTAGGGGGAAGCCCCGTGTAATATTTCACGAGTGCCTCCATCTCCCACCAAGCGATCCTCACCTTCAGCCTGTGGAGGCCAACACAGCAAATCCCAACATCGTGCCTTCAGTCACACCCACCTCTGTCTGGGACTGATTCATCGATATTGTCATTTTCCTGTGCTATCATGGTCAGGGCTCACCACCGCACTCCTCGACTCACCAGTAGGGATGGGGCTCGTCACCTCAGCAACAAAGGTGGGGCTCTCCACCATATTCTTTAGCTCACTAGTAGGGCTGGGGTTCTCCTCTTGCCTTCACTTCACACTAGGTCGTTTGGTAACCATCGCCACCCCTGCCATCCTCTGGAAAATTCCCGCGTCTCAGCCTCATCATTCCTACGCGTGAGGAAGTAGACCCTGAGGAAGAGCTTACTGTTGGCTGGGAGATTCTAGACACTGGCAAAGATCTACTTGGTTTGGGGTGACCAGGTGATAAGGATCCACCCGCATCAGGCATGTTTGTAGTTGTTGCTTGATTTTGCCTTTGTTTTTGTCAAGATCGATGCTTTTTGTTTTATTGTACTTTCTTAGGCTCGACCTAGTTTGAATTTTGTTGTTCTAGGCTAGACCTAGTTTGTTTGTGGTTTTGGGCGCGCTCTCATATCGCCCACTTTTTTGTTGAAAGCTATCTTGTATCTTATTGCATTAATATAATATAAGATCTTTTTCATTAAAAAAAATAGTCTATGGGATCCCAAGAACCAAAAGTATAATAAAATGTAGCGAAGAACTTGAAAACAAAGTAAAAGAACCTAGTGGTCGGGGTCTAATCCATAAGCCCATCCGTGTTCTACCTCTGAAGGTTCATTCTCTTACTATAGATATTTCCCATAAATTATCTATTTTTACTAATACTTTCTATTTCAAATATATTTGACATAGACACCCTCTGTAGGCATCCAAGTATCTAGCCCGAATGTTACCATACATAAAGCACTCCATGATATAGTGTTGTTATGTCTCAACCCTGCATAATGTGTAACAAAGATATATCCTCTCTTCTCACGCTTCTTTCAGGGCTTACCACATTCTCATCTCATAACGAAGTTGACGTGAACCTATTCTCAATTGAGCTATGAGCATCTTCACTCTCTATCTAATTTTTGTCTTTACGTAAGTTTTTTTTTTGTCATGCTCATAAGTGGGATTAACTCAAACATGAAGTATTGTCTTTTTCTCTTTATTTTCTTTTTCCATGTGCCTAAATTTAACTTTTCTCTCACATAATTCTTTATCTCTCTATTGATCGTTGGAAATTCATGTATATTACTACCCTGTTTATCCATCCATATTTTATTTTGTTTCATCCATGTCCCCTTTCTTTTGTTCAATTCTTCCTGCATTATTATCGTTCACCACCTATCCTTCTCCATGCCCTCTACTTTTCCTATGTAGCTTAAGAGACAAATAATAACAGTGTCTATTGAGAAAGTACATGTCTCTATTAGGATTATCTCGTATGCATCCTTTTTTCTTATCTTGAATGTTTCCAAATTCTCTCAATTTGCCTTCACTTTATATCTAGAACACCATTGGCTCAACCTTCATATTTGTATAGCACCGTTGGAACTATTAGTAGCCCAAACAAGACCCTGGTGGTCTTCCAATCCCACATATCAACATCCTTGCACCTGTTTTGAAGAGAGAACAACACTCTCTGCCCTCTTGGATTCTCTTTGTTATGCATGTTTCCTAGTTGAGTTTGTTATTAAAAGCAAGCCCTATGCACTGGTATTTTGAGACTATCTCGAGCATATTTCCTTCGAATAAAAGCTTGTATGCCTTGTTTATTTTCAATGTGAGAAGGTCATGGTCTTAGTTTTACTAGTGGTAACTTGCATCCTAACCTCTTTATAAAATTGTTTAAGGCATTCAAATGATCTCAAAGGCCTTGAGTTGTAGTTATGGTCAAAATAAGATTATTTTCATACACAAGGAGCTTTCTCACATGCATAGCTATGTGGACACCACCCCCCCCCCCAATCTATTGATCCATTTTCCTAATTTGTCAATATAGAGACAAAAAAGGGTGGGTGACAAAGGTCATCCTTGTTTAACTCCTATATCACCATTAAAGCTTTATGATATACCCATATGCATTTTGATCTTGGCTCTAATTCATTTTTATAGTCAGTGGATTGTTACATGTATTCTTTTGGAATTTAAAGTTCATCCATCTCGTCACATAACTTATCTCTAAGGACCATGTCAAACACTTTCCGATTAGAGGGATTTAATTGGAAGCAATCGATTAGAGGGCTTTAATTAGTTGTTTCTTCTTTTTAATTAGATGATAGTCTACTTTTAGGTTTTTTAATTAAAATAACAATCGCATCGAAGGGGCACAATGAAACGCCAATATGTGCAAAAGAAATAATCAACTTTCTTAAGCATGGAAGAATTTGAGAGCCAATCATATGATGGAAATGTAACCTTAATGTAGCAATGTGAAGATATAGAAGGGATTGCAATGCAACATTGTTTTGAAAAGGATGGAAGACCAATTATTGCATTCAAATAAAGAAGAAATTCTTAAAGCACATGAAAAAGATAAAATTCTATTATTTGAAGGTAGAAAGAGGAAGTAATGACTTGGAGACATAAATATTTGAAGATGCACATCAGGGGTGTAGAGTGAGGAGGTGATTGCTCCTATTTTTCTAGAGGTGGAAGGAGGCCTCACAAGACACTTTGGACTAGCTTTTCAATGAAGAAATTGATAATGTATGTAGGTGGTTGTGGTTATAAACTCTTGAGACATCTATGAATCTAAGGCCCATGTTGTTCTCTATCTCTAATGTCAATATTCCACGTATCGTTATAACAAGGATTGACATAGTAGAGGATGATAAAGAGTATGTATTTAAAAGATAAACATGAAAGGTATGATTCTCACAAGAGAAGGTGAATGGGATGAAAACACTATAATAATCCATATGTTTTGTTTTACCATTTTCATTGCCCAAAAATTTGAGATAAAAAACACTAACATGAAGCCATTATAATTGCTTATAGGTTTGGTTTTATCCATTTTGGATGAGGCCTTCTTAGAGGGAATTGTGGGGGACATGCGGCGAGATCTATCTTCTGTGAGGCCCAAAGATTGGCTAGGAAAGGAAATGCAAGATGGAATATTAGTCAAAGTGAGATCTCATAAGAGATCAGGACGGTGTGTATAAGTATTATCTTATGTGATAATTAGAGAGTTAGAGGAAGGAGGTGGTGAGAATTTCTCTCCCCCATGACACATCATTAGCAACCTCAAAAATAAAATTGGGTGACATATTTGTCACCATGGTGATACCTCAACACCAAGAGAACCAATTAAGGAGTATAAAAGGTTTTTCCCACATGATACCTTATTGTGAAGGGAATTGGAGTTTTCTTTCCTCTTCTCCGATGAAGAAGGTATCATACTTGCCACTTATTACAAATAAACCATTTCGTATTTGTGTACTTCCAAACACAAATTTGATTGAACTTAAAATACTATTAATAAAATATACACCTTATACATTGGAATGTAGAAACATTCACTCCTGACACACAATCAATCGAAAAAATCTAACTATTACAGAAGCGAAAATCCTAGAACAATAATTACAATATTGAATGTTCAACATTGCTAAAAGATTTAGAAGGAAAAACATGCTTACAATGAAGATACACCCAAAGGTGAATGGCGGATAGGATAAGAACATTCCATTAGCCACGTTTGTGTCTTGGGTGGAGAGGTGGGCTCATGACATTTAGGGATCGAATGGATGCAATAAAAAAAGCTCCTTCACCACACCTTATAAACATGAAAGCTTGAAAATGTCCATTTGTTTTAACCTTTCCATCAAGTGTTCTTGTAAATTTACATGATTTAGAAATCAAAGTGCTCTTCCATAGCTTGCTATATTAAAATAAAATAAATAATTAAATTGGTTCATAAATTTGAGCTAATAAGGCAGACATTGTTGCAGGAACTAGTGGTGGAAAATCCAAGTCGATGCATTCTTGTTTAAATAGAAGGAGAAAAAGAATACACTCTTAACATTGATGGTGGTGTAATGTGAGGTGTAATTGCAACATGTGTGGTGGTGATAGTGCAATCCTAGGAACCTTGACACTATCATTTTTTACTATTTTGATGCGGTGGTTGACATAGGTAGCACAAGGATATTAATGAAAATTCTTTGTTCCAAAAATGATAAGAAAAATAGAGGAATGCTATCTCACAAGATAATTGGAGGACCTTGACCAAATCCACGGGATGTTACAAATGGGATCACCAACATTCCCACCAGAAAGCATAAATTTCTTCACAATGCATATGTCTAGTAGAGGACTTGAGACAGTCAAAATGACTTGCCTAATTCTAAATTTGATCTCTTCGTTGGCTACTTAGGGACTGTGATGACCCATGCCTAAGGTGCAAAGACGTAGGACAATAAATATGACATCTACATTCTCCCTATCCTTAGAGGCCTTGCAGAGTCTCCTCCATCATTGCTTATAGATAGGAATCCTAATTATATATGAGTTTGTCACACTTTTTGTATTTTCCTACCATGCCCCCAACTCATTTTCAACATTTAGCTTATCCTCTCATTAAGAGACAACAAAGCGTCAACAAAATCAATCAACATTGTCATAGGAGTTTTGGATGTCCAATCCCTTAAGTTGGTGCTCTTGCATGAATGAGAGTCAGGTCAAGTTGCTCCCTCAACTCGATCAATAGCATTTCCACTAGAAAGCATAAGCTAGAACTCAATTACTAAAAATTAAGAGGCATAACTAATCATATCTTAAAACAGTCCCCAATTTCAACATTCATGTGTTTAAGAAAAAAACTATCTCTACCATTTTCCACGTTACACCACTTACCACCCATGTTTTTTCAAATGAAAGTATTATGAAGATATCCCAATGTATGTTGGTAAATCTAAGGTTCAACTTTGTGAAGAATCTTTTTCATTTTGAGCACCTTGTTTACAATATTTTGTCAACAAGGAAGTGGCTCAACAGAAATTTCTTTCCAGTAACTTTTACTCAAAATACAAAACACAGGTGATTTTGATGTGACTCTTAGAATATTTGTCAAAATTTATTCTTAATATCGCATGTTTTCATTGGTGTTCACCATTTTAAAAACATTGGAGTTGAACATGTTTGTTTGGCATGAAATCCTTTGCTGCATGAGCTTAGGACATCATGAATAATCATTTTCATAATTTAAAAGGAATACCCAAAGCAAAAATAATAATTTTTTATTTACTTCAAAAGATGAAATCACTCCATGGTTTACACAGGGTTCATTATTTCCAATGTAGGTAGAACAATGACACATTTTAATAATCTAACTTTGATGCATTGGTTTAGTTTTATTATTTTTCTTTTTTTGACAAGGGACAAATTTGGGAAGATATTTTGAAATATATTTAGAAGGTTGTTTAAAATATTTTCTATATCAAGGAGAAAACAAGGGAAGAATCTTACAGGGGCGGATATGATAAAAGAAAATAAGTATTGAGTAACACGAGTCCACTTAATAAAAAATAGTATGGAGCTTAAAAATAACATTTTGCGTCTTTTTAAGTAATATGGAGGGGTCTCTCATTCAATGTTGTTAACTTGTCTATCCTAGGGAATTGACATCTTCCCTTGCCCCTCACACAACTGAAAGTAACAATATTTCTTGAGAAAATAAGAGAAAAAATTGCATAGATAATTTTTTATTTTATTTTTTATGGTGTTAAGGTTTTTGATTGGACGGAATTTATTTGTTAGATAAGACAAAGACATGAATGGAAATTTCGAAAGAAAAACGAGGGAATTAAATACCTCCATGCATGAATCAAATTTGAAGTCATCAATGCCCTTCAAACATTTTTCAGTGTATCATAGAAGGATGACTAAATATATACACTTCAAAAGAAAATTATTATTTTTAATTACATGTCAATACTAAAAGGCAATCGAACATGTTAAATTTTCATTAGAGTGGCCAACCAAAAAATCACCCATCTTATTTTGGGTATGGATTTTGCACACATTGCATAAGCTCAATTTTATGACTTGAATCAAGTATTATAAATATTTTTGAGTGAATCAAAGTATTTTTTGTTCCAATTTCATAGGCAGTGGCATCCACATATGGATTTAGTTTACATATATTTTTTGGTTGAATATATGGTGCAATTTGAAGGCAATAATAGGAATGGAGTTGGAGCCAAGAGACTTTTGAGCCCAAATTTTCCCAAGAGGATAGTGAATTCAAAGGGTAGGTGTTATTAGGTACGACTTAGTTCATATTTAAACATGTTGGGAAAAACAATAGTAGGAGCAACCAAACTCATTCTCAACCATCTTGGTCTATCCTTGCCAAAATATTCAGACTATTATAAGATCTAATATGTTATTGGAGGTATTTTGTTTCCATTCTTCACTTTTTTTACCAACGAATAATGCCTTCTTTTGACTAAAGATTTTTCAGAAAATTTGAAACTTTTTCCTATTTTTTTCCAAAAAGAACCTTCTAACTATATTAAGGACTGAAATTCTAAAATGTTTTATGTTCAATGATGGGTAAAACTATATAACAAATTTTCAAATTAATGTTTTGGGTCAACAAATTATGTCTCATCTTTTTTTTTAATTACAATGATTTGGATAAAATTTTGCTAGATAAAACTATGTTCAATGCATGCGATTGATGTGGAGAAGTTGAAATGTGGAAAGATTCATTCACATGTTTAATGAAACTAGGGAAAATAGTTCTCAAACTTCCAACAAGTACAAATGCCTGTGAAAAAGGATTTTCCAAGTAAGTTACGTAAAAGACATTGAATAGTCTAGATTTTGTTTGGAATAATTAGATGCATTAATATTTTTCTCTCTTTGTACACCTCAAACATTGGATTTATTAGAATTGAATAGGGTTTTTGAAGATGTGAAAATCATGAAATCTCAGAGACCTCTTCTATCGAATGAAGCTAGATTATTTAATTTAAATACATTTAAGGTTTTTTATTATATATTATATATTTAATAATTTTGAAATTTTTTCATAATTATTTTATATAAATTAATCAAATATAGATTGAAATGCAAGTGACATTTTAGTTTTTCAATCGAACTTAAGTAATGTAATTTTTAATTTGCAATTTATGAAGGTTCAAGCTTAACCTAATCCTTTATATCAAAATATGAGAAGCCCTTCAAATTTGATCAATGCATTTATGTCCCACACCTATTCCATAGCTCAGATTGTTTCGACCCAAAGAATATATGCTATATCTGCTCCATTATATTGTCTTGGTCTTGCTCACATTATTCACATGTATAATTTAGCTTAAAGGGGCAAAAATAAAAAGGAAATATCCAATAGATTCCAATTTTGAAACCCAACTACAATGCTTTCTTTTTATAGCACTCTGTAGCCCGCTTTTCATTTTTAAGCTTGAGCAATGCATGAAAACAAACAATGCATGAACATTCATCTATAATTAAGCCCATCCAATAATTGGATGTATGAGTGATAGGTAGATTTTATTTGCCAAATCGAAATTTATAGATTGAGACCTGTGAACATGTGTAAGTTAGAAAAGCTATAGAAATGAGGCTAGAATACTAAAGAAACCTCAAAGCTTAACCAACTCAATTATGAACCATCAAGATAAGAGATAAACAAGAGCTACTCCCGTGTATGAATTATAACTTTGACAAAACATCAAACTAAACATATATATACTATTCTCTACTCTTTAAATGCTACAAAACATGAACCTATAAAGATCATAGCAATCAAGTTTGATTGTTTGATGCCCAAGAGTTTTAAGAGTGAGGGCTCTCCATTAATGTCTACAAGACCTTATGGTTACCCTTCATTTACCCAAGCTTGAGTTGGAGATATGCAATGGGAGATAATATCTCAATAACAATGGAAGAAATACTCAATATCCTAGAAAAATACCTATATTTATACGTTAAAGTAGGAGAAATTTTCTTACAAAAAGTGAGTGGGGTAGAGGTCTATTTATAGTTTTTTTATTTCAAGAAAGGGATGTTTTGGATGCATGTGGGACAAAAGGTAAGTCCAAAAGGCACTTTCTAGCAAGTTAAAATAATATTTGACTAGGCTTATAGGCTAATTAATCTTGTGGGTTGATTAAGGGTCCCAAGTAGGTTTAGGTAACTTTTTGGGAGTATCTGGAGGAGGTTTTGATACATTTTGGAAGCGTTGGAAGTGGGAGCTAGCTAATTAACCCTAAGATGTCTTAATTAACTACATGAAAATAGGCTTGTGGAATCAACATTTAGATGGGTCAATTAAGTGGGATTTATGGGCTTAGAGAGAGTTACACGGGTTATTTAACTAGCATAGTGTTAGTTAATTAATGCAGGGATTAGAATAGCTAGTGCAAGTTTAGTAATAAAGTTGCTTTTATCAAACTATAGGTGTCTACATTTCCCCCTCTTTGGGGTGGCGTGGGTTATGTCACTTCCAATATAGTAGACAAGCATAAACAAGTAAAATTTTTGATAGGGGTAAAAGAAAAATTAGTAGAATGAAGGATGCCCCCTCGAGTGTCGATGGGGTAATGAAAGAGGTCGATCAACGATTGAAAAGAAGAAGGAAATAGATAGAAGAGTAAGAAGGGAGGGAAAATTCCCCAAGTAAAAGGGTAGAATAATGCGAAGAGAAGAATGGAAGCCATATTAGTCTTGAGGACATTGAGTGCTAAGCACCCATGAAATCTAATTCTCTTACCTTAATTGACATTGCTCATCTTCCACGTCATACTGAATAATCTAGTTAACGGGGGAGTTGCCCGCTTTGAATGACGAGGCACTAAATATTTGACATTTATATTGAGAGGAGCGTGTGTAAATATGGAGGAAGAATGGTGAAGCTGAGCATGATGGAGAGAGAAGAGAAATTAGTATGAAGAAGGGGGAGTGAACTAAATTCCATCCATTGCCATGCAGACAACTTATGTTTCATTATATGGCTAGTGATCTTCATCATCACTCCTTATTAAAAATGTAAGCATACGACAAAAGTGTAGAATGACATGAAAATCCATACTACGAATAACAATCTATTTCTAAAATTCTAACTCCATGCAACATACAAAATGCAATGTAATACGAGAAGTAAACAAGCTGATCTAATAGGGAAACAAGTACAAACACACATACTCAAACCAACGATGTTTAAGGTAGTTCCACAAATGTTTTGTTATCGAGCTTCAGTTCCCAGATGTTTGTGATAAATGACAAGGGTTAAAAGTGGTGCCCCGAGAAAGGATTCATGTGAGGGGGTTTGATGAAGGACACAGGGTCTAATGAGAAATCATTGTGCGCTTTGACACAATACCAGGTAACTCGTTGTGCCCCAGAGTACAGACGAAGCAAGCAGTCTAGCTTTGTAAATGGTTGTAGATCTAGATGATCCACGAGTCATTTGGTTCGAACACACGTGAAAATGCAAGCAAGATATGAGATGAATACCATGTGTGTGACACAAATTTTAGCTGTGTATGAGCTTTTTACCAAATTATGTCAATTTTTGATTTTTTTACGATTTTTTGGATTTTTTTGGAAAATTATGATTTTTACAAAAAAATTATATTTTTTTGATTGGTCAGAAGAATTAATGGATTAGAAGATCACCTACAAGCACAAAAAATGCCCCAGGGAGAAGAAACGAGTGTCGGGTAGCAAAAATATGCCCCAATGAGAAGAAAACGGATTAAAATTTTTTATTTAATAAAAATAATTATCACAACAGGTAATAAAAGAAGTCAGAGTGATCACGAAGGTCAAATCATGCGTTTCGGCCATCACGGCGGGTGAAAACGCAGTACATTTGTTACCACACCTCTGCTGATTTTTACCATGAGTTGCTTTGAGCTGCGAGAGAGATGATGAGAGTTCAAAGGTGTACGAGGTGCACAAATGTGGTGCGGAAGTACACACGGGAGGAGGATGATGGAACCTTTGTGAGTGCCCCATCCCTCTTTGTCAATTGAGTCATTTAATAACATTTATTACTATAATTAGGGTTAGTTAGAACATGTGTGTGCACCTTAGGGGTGTGCAGGGGTCACCGGGTGCATGCATGCGTCAAAAAAGCATGTGTGCATAAGTTGAAAAACGTATGTGTGGCGACGCAGGTGTTAAAAGAGGCACACATGTATCTTGGGGGTCAAAACTTGTGCGCGTAAGCAAATGTGTTAAAATGTGTGTGCATGTGTCCTGAAGGATGCACAGGAGCATATTGAGAGGGGTGAAAAGGTTTGCGCACGCACGTGTCATGATGGGTGCGCATGCACTAGGAAGATCACACACACATTTTTTGCACGCAGGCATCCTTAGGGGTGTGCATGCGCCGAGAGAGTGTTTTAGCGAATACTAAGAAGAAAGTAGGAGTTATTTTTCTTAGAAGAAGACATGCGTTAGTACTTAGAAGAATGTTAGGGATAAAATATAAGAAGATAGATAAAAGAAAAAAAAATTCTTAACAAGTGTGGTGTGATCTTAAAGAGATGATGATCAACCTTATAGACGAGAGAGCAACACAGCCGTCTGGCCACCTTGGAGGCAACATTTTCTCGACAAGATAGGCAGACTATGGACATTTTGTTACAGGTCACATGACTAGCCTACGTGGTGGGGAATGGATGCCACAGATCAATCTAGATCACAACCTACTCACACCCTTAGCTAAGAAATAGCATAATGAGAGTTAGTGCTTCCTGCTCCCAATTGGGGAGATGACTGTTACTTTGGAGGATGTTTGGCGCATACTGCGTGTGCCTATCCAGGGGTAGTTGATAGAGTATATCAATGACAAAGATTATATCATTGACTACTTGATTGAGTTATTTGGTCGGGATGAGATACCTCGCCGAGGCATGACGGTGAGGATGCACCAGTGTATTGCAGATTTGAGACTATCCCGAGTGGTAGTCTACCTTATGGCATTTTTCAGTGGTGTCTTACTTACTGATAAGACAAAGGCATCATTTTCACTTGGCCTCATTGGTGTGGTACGAGGATTGATTTGAGGCAAGAGATATTGTTGGGGCCAATGTATGTTGGCACACTTATATTAGGATTTACATTTGATCACATATTATGGTTAGAAGACCGTAGGTCTAGCTACCTTGTTATAGATATGGGCATGTGTGACCATATAGTTGTGGGTCACCCTACAGGTGTGTTAGGAGTTCGGGCTCTTGATGAGCCATCATTGATGGGATGGGTCCCTGATGGTGATGATGTCTAAGGACATATGGGGGACACATACCACTGTTGTCAAGTTTTTGATGATATCCAAGAACATATGATACTATTGAGGCCATATCGGCAGTATCAATAGGCAGAGGATGCACATGAGCTGAGTATATGTATGGTTGAGCACTTTTTTATTGGAAGCTGAGGCTATATCATAGAGTTATACAAAGTAGAATGATGCCAACAACAGTTTGGTGTCATACAGGATGTCCGAGGGCCAGAGATGTGGTATGCCTATCGAGCTAGAGAGACTTTTGATATGGGGCCACAGATTCAGGTAGCTAGGGCCCGAGTAAGTTTTGATTAGATGGTACCACAGGTATGGGCTCCTTTAAGGCAAATTAGGGATCCTGGAGTGACGATGATGTATGCACCATAGTACTTTATATTTTTTCCTCGTCATCTCACCATTCCACAAACAACATGGGATGCAGGGGTTAGGCCACTAGAAAAGCAGTTGAGTGGTAGTGATGACGATGATTCAGATGATGATGGATCTAATGGATAGGGACCTACTGACGGTGGTGGACAGGGCCCTCCACTAGGAAAGAGGCAGAGATTGAGATAAAGACAGATCCCTATAGCTCCACAGATACATATGCCTCGAGTGGGCATACTAGTCAGGATTTATGCACCATTATAGCAGGTGCCTCCTCAGAGAGTAGTACCACAGGGTCCTCCACAGCAAGGTGCACAATAGGGGTCGATTCCTAGCCCACCACATAGTCTAGGAGGTGGAGAAGTCGGAGGTGCTAGGGGAGATGTAGGTGATGACGTTGGGTGGTTTCAGCAGATTCAACATATGATAACTCAGATGATGCAAGTTTAAGGCTGATTACAGTAGTCCATGGCCCATGTACAAGTTGTTACTGAAGAGAGGGATCAACTTACGACCGAGCATACAGTGGTATAGGCAAAGATTGCCAAACTTTCAGTCAAGGTGACCTCATTCTGACGCACTGATGGAGTCGCGGTGACATTGCATATGCATATGGATTTAGCAAAGCTAATGGGAAGGCTTCCTACTATAGATCATTGTATTACGAGGCTATCCCAAAGGGCTAGAGAGCACCTAGTTTCTGTTAGGTGCTGATGTTTACGAGATAACAGATACCATCGACGTCAGCTAGATCAGTTGAGTAGCCACCAAGGTATAAAACATGGCAGCAGTCAGGCCAGCAAGGTCCACGGGTGATGGGCCCTCCACCAGATTGCAGGCCACTTATTCCCCATGAGGGATCGGGTCAAAAATGACTCATTTTTTATGTATACACAGATGTATGTATGTATGCCTCAATATGAAGGCTCTTTTTTGATCGATGTATATGTATCATTTTGATTATGCCTCGTGATGAAGGCACATTTTTGACACATGCCCGTGATGGCAAACTTTGTATCCATATGTATGTATTGAGACACATTGTATACGGACATTTGATTTTGACATGTTTATATGATGATGATGATGATGATTATGGACCATGATGCGTTTATGATTGTATCACATGTTTCTTTAATTTATGAGATAGAATATAAATGATATCACATGTTTTGATGAGATATTTGTTGATTTGTGGAGCTTAATTGCTTCACAAATAGTTGATTTACAAACTTGCAGGTTTACACAATAACCAGCATTGGTCAGCTGACTGACATCGGTCACCTAAGAGCAACCGACATCAGTCACCTGGGAGTAATCGGCATCAGTTACCTGTATGTGAATGTTTTTATTTTAGACGCGGGTTTTAATCCAACCCTTGGTTATAAAGGTGATCAGATGGTTGTAAATGCTTAGCTAAGATGCCCTAAGTTTAAATATCCTTACGTAAGCTAGAAAAATAGGGTCAGAAGTAAGAATTGAGTAAGAATATGGATTCTCCTTGGTTGAGATGATGAAGAAGAAGAAAAAGAAAAAAAGGGGTTGCATGAAGACAATGTTTCCATGAAGACAAGCTAGAAAGAAGGAAATGGCAAATACATCTAAATGGTGAGAAGAGGGTAATGTCTTTTGTTGTATTTACTTTGTATTTTTCTATCTCAATGTAATGGCTTGCATAGTATGCAAAGAACATAGGGTTTCTTCATGTAGATCCACATGTTGTTGTGAGATCTTATATTGTAGATCCATGAGATCATGTTTTATTGTTGGTCCATAGATAACTAGTATTGTAGCTCATTGGATAGCTTGTGGGTATGTGATAATATCCAGATATTGTAGAATATGTTGTCTTCTTGTTTGCACAAGTTGATGCAGTGATGGAGGAGAGACTTACTTCTTGGTGCATAGTTATGGTTATACATTAGTAGACCCATTTGAGAGGTCTTGTTTGCAGATTCACATGAGAGTTTGGTTGCACAATTTGGAGATGCAATAGTTCCTGGTTATGTGAGATATGGTGGTGATTTGGAGGCATGGTTGTAGTGCACTCATGTAGATCCATTTAGATATTTGGAGGAGATACTCAGGGAGAGATGCTTTGTACTCTTATATGGAAGAGTTGATTTGTACTCTTGTTCATTATATATATATTGAGATCTCTATCTTTGGTGGACGTAGCCCACATTGGGTGAACCACGGTACATGTTGTATTATTGTGTGTACTTTTTTTTATTTGGATTTTCTAGTACATGCTTACATTGCTGTAGATTTTGGGGAATTGTCTACTTCCATATTTTCATGATTTGTTTTTTTATTGAATCATAACACTATTTTGCAATTTAGTTCCTAACAATATTTCAGGTTCTACTTATCACATTTTGTGTATGGGATAGCAGTTGATGATATTGTGTGTTTTTTATGTGACACTTATGATCATTCATGTTTTTATTATGGTCTATGTTTGAGGGGGGACAGAAGGTGGTCCCTCTTGTCCCTTATGGTGATATTATATGATGTTAGCTTAGCATACATGTTTGATTTTCATGTTTATGATGATGTAGCTTAGCTTTTATTGATGTATAGATAGATGATAGATGTTATGATGACAACAAATTATACTACACAAACAACAAATGCAACTTAATCAAATCTAACTAACGCATCACAATTATATACAAACATGCAAGATAAATGAACTCAATGCCTATGTACAACAAATTAAAGTAACACTTTAAACTAAGAAAATGAATCCAATTTAAATCACACAACATAGAAATATAATGCATTCAAAACTCTACAAACTGACAACTAGAAGTAAGCAAACCACTACTTTATTTTTATGGGACAGTTTTGAATCGTTTTCTACTATTTTTGGTATCATCTCAAAGGTAATTTTCAAAGCTACCATGCACATTGTGTTTGTATTTTTGTCCCTGAAAAGGGTTTTTCATATGTTTAGGGTTTTTCTAACATATTTAAATGTTTTTTTTTATTTTTTAAAGGTTTTCCGAAGTTATGTACAACAAACGAAGAAGCGTGGGTGCCCCTAGCGATAGAGGGGATGTACAAGGGCAGAATGCCATGCAGTATGTGTAAGAAGGTGCAAATGCAAAGGTGCCCACAATGTTAGATGGGAATATACAAAGGTGATTCCTTCACATAGATATACATGAATAGACAAGCCAGATCCAGGCCCAAAAAGATAGGTTCAAGAGGACCCTTAGAAATTAGGCAAACTAGCCCTAGATAGAAGCGATTGTTACCTATCCAGATGTGAGAGTTGCTTGTGAACAATGAATCCTGCTTAAGCGTCAGAATCTAGTTTTCACCCAAGTACTTTCCCAATGTACCACAATTGCGTGGTTTTCACAGTTAGATGACCTTTTTTCTTTTTACTGCTTTCTTGATTTTATTTTTTTGCTTATTTTTTCTTTCTTTTCTGAGGAACCTCATACTCAAGCATAGAACTACTTGACATGCATGTTATTAATTGGTTCCTTTAATTGCTCACCATCTGAGTGAGCCAATTTATATGCCCTTGAACCATACTTAGCGACTACAACACATGGTCTTAACCAGTTGGGCTCAAACTTACCTTTCTTTTCCTGGTCCTTGATCGTGTTAAACTGGTTTTCTTTTAAAATGAGATCTCGTAGATCAAATTGAAGTGGTATAATCCATTTTTTGTATCCTTGTGACACTTGGTTCTGATAAAATTTTGAATGATTGAGTGTTCTCGTACGTTTCTCGTCCAGTAACTCTAACTCTACTAGTTGAGATACCCTGTAGTCTTTGTCTTTGTCCAGATAGTCCTAGAGAGATATTCTCAGGGAGAAAAGATCAATTTCCAAGGGTATAATGGCCTTAGTATCAAAGACTAATGAATAAGGAGTAGTACTAGTAAGGGTGCAAATTGAGGTTCGATAGGCCCAGAGGGTGGGATGGATCTGTAGGTGCCAATTACGACCAGTTTTGTTAACCATCTTCTCCGTAATATGAACAAGGGTTTAATTGATGGATTCAACTTATCCATTACCTTGAGGGTAATAGGGAGTTGAACACTTGACTCAAATTTGTAAGTGTTGGCATAACGCTTTGACTGTCTTGTTCTTGAAGGATTTATCATTTTCTGCTATAATGGTGGAGGGGATGTCGTAATGGCAAATGAGATGGTTCATTATGAACTTAGAGATCTACGCACCAGTTACGTAAGTGAGAGGTACAACCTCTACCCATTTGGTGAAGTATTCGATGGTGGTGATGATATGGGTGTGGCCATCTGAGGAAGTTGGAGTGAGCTTCCCTATGAGATCAAGTCCCCATTTTGAAAATGGCCAGGGTATTGTGATGGGCTGCAAAGCCTATGCTGGTGCATGTATTAAGTTTCCATACTTTTGAAAAAGTTCACATTTCTTGACAAATTTGCAACAGTCTGCTTCCATGGTAGGCCAATAATAACCTACTCTTAATAGTTTATTAGCTAGGACCATCTTGCTTGTGTGTTCTCCACAAATGACTCCATGCACTTATTTGATTGTTTGGACTGACTCAGCCACATCAAGACAATGTAGCAAATTTCCGTCATAGCCATGGTGATGAAGGGTGCCTCTTAGGAGGGTATAACGGGCTATGCAACGGATAAGGGCTCTTTTCTCAGTATGGGAGATATTCAGGGGATAAGTGCCATATTGTAAGTAGTTAAAAATGGGATCGTACTAAATAGATAGAGGACTAAAAACTTCACATGCTACACAAGATTCTGACATGTCATATGTAGGTATTCACAAGTGTTCAACAAAGAAAGGCATCTTTTTTGCCTGAGGTGGAATGTGCAGTAAAGACCCAAGTATAGCCATGACATTTTTTGATCGATTATGTGATCTTGGTCGTTGTTTAAAGATAATTTGTACAAAGTAATCCTTCAGAGTTTTAACCAATTTCTTGTATGGAACAAACTTCTCATCTTTAACTTTGTATTCATCATTAATTTTTTTAATGATCAATTGGGAGTCACCAATGACTCGTAGTTTTCTGATGTTCCATGTGACAACTAATTTCAAGCCAGCAATGAGTGCCTAATATTTTGTAATATTATTCATAAAAGGGAATCCCAAACGAAATTCCCACAAAATGACTTCTCCAGTGGGAGTGATAAGTACCACTCCTGCTCCTAAACCATGAAAGGTGAATGACCCATCAAATTAGACTTGCCACATAGTGGATTCCTCAATATACATCATAGATGCATCTGACAGATCCACAAACAACAATTCCATTCCTGATATGGGAGCTTCTGCTAGCTGATCTGCAAATACCTGTCCTTTTAGGGATTTTTGGTTAACAAACTCAATGTCAAACTCACTAAGGAGGATGATTTAATTAGCCATATGTCTTGTAAGGGCAAGTTTAGATAGGAGGTATTTTTAGAGGGTCGACTTTGGATATCAACTTGGTTTTATTATTGGCAAAGTTTTTGGAATGTAAAGACCACAGCTAAGAAGGCCTTCTCGATCTGAGGATAGTTTAGCTCATAGGAAATAAAGGTGTGACTCAGGTAATAAACCGCCCTTTCTTTGTGGATACGATCATATTGGGCAAGCAGTGCACCAATAACAAATTATGTAGTTGAAATATACAACATTAGGGGTTCACCTGGGGTAGGCGGCATGAGGACAGGTGGACTTGCCATATATTGCTTAAGCAATTCAAAGGCCTTTTGACAGTCAGGTCCCCAGTTAAAGGTGACATATTTCTTCAACAAATGTGTGAAAGGATGACACTTATCCGCAAGTTGTGATATAAATTGAAGGATTACCTAAATCTTTCCTTGTAGACTTCGTAGTTGTTTAAGATTCATTGGTGGAGGCATCTCTGTAATAGCTGTAACCTTAGCGAGATCTACCTCTATCCCTATTTATGAAACAATGAAACCTAATAACTTTCCTGATTATACGCCGAAGACACACTTCTTTGGATTCAAATGAACCTTGTAATCTCGGAGGCATTGAAAGATACACCTCAGTACTTCTGGGTGCTCTTCTCTGGTCTTAGATTTTAGTAGGATATCTTCCACGTAATCCTCCATGATGTCACTCATCATGTCATGGAAAATGACGGTCATTGCTCATTGATATGTAGCCCTAACATTCTTGAGTCCAAAAGACATTACATGATTGCAAAATATCCCCAAGGGGTGATGAAAGCAATCTTATGTTGGTCTTCCTCTATGATCTTAATTTGCTTATAACTTGAAAATCCATCCATTAAGGACAAAATATCATAACTAGTAGTTGAATCAACGATCATGTCGATGTTAGGTAAGGGGAAGTCATCTTTGGGACATGCTTTGTTAATGTCTCTGAAGTTGGTGCATATTTTGATGCCGAGTGGCTTCTTCTAGACTGAGACTATGTTAGATATCCAATTTGAATAGTCAATAGGTTTGACAAAACCTGCTGCTAATAGTTTCTTCAGTTCTTCTTTGAAAAGTAGTGCAACTTTTGGGTGCATCTTCCTTAGTTTTTGCTTGATAGGTTTGGCATTTGGATGCACAACAAGATTGTGCACGACCAATGTTGGTTCTAAACCAAGCATATCTACGTATGACCATGCAAATATGTCTGCAAACTCTTATAATAGTGTTACGAAGGTTTTATGTTCTTGTGTTGAGAGTGAAGCTCCCAACTTTATCATTCTAGGATCCTTTTCTGACCCAATGTTGATATTGATTGTCTCTTCAACTAACATCTTTGGCGCGTCTTACATCCGTGCAGGATTAGGGGGAAGAGTAAGATCCACTTCTACAGGTGGCTCTAAGAGAGTCTTATCTTCCCATGGGGGAACTATATTTTTTGTTGATCCTTCTGTTTGTTTGTCCATAAGCCCTTAAAGATGTTTTCACTTGATAACACCCCAAAATTTTAGCACAAATTAGCTATTTTAAAGCAAGACTAACACCACATAGTCTAAAGCTAATTACAAAAGCTAAGAAGTGAAACATCAAAGATCAAAGCTTAATAGCATAAAGATTGAGATCAAATGAAACTAACATCTAATATCTAAGCATGCTTCCTATGTTAGATGATTACTAAACAATAAACCTAAATAGATCTAGGAAGCAATCAAATTAGGAATGGTTGTTACTCCACAAATGGTGAGAAGATCTCTCCAACACAAGACTATAATGTCATGTTGAATACCCTCCTACTAACCATAATGAAGGCTTTAGGCAAAGATGAGCATGTGGATCCTTAAAGGAGTTTAGGCTCTTTAACATATGTATTATACGAGACTACTAATAAAAGCATGGTGTAAAGTTGGAAGGTAGTACTTAGTCTTATTTATAGTTTTTCCTTTGAGCAAAACTTGCATATTGGTGCACATGGGACTAAAAGTACAAAGAAAATTTAAAATTGATAATCATGATTAAGCTTTGCTAATCCTAATTAGTGAATTACCAAGTGATTAAGAGGTGTGGAGCCTTAATCAACCACTTAGGGTCAACTAGAAGGCTAGGATAATATTTTGAAGCTTGCAGAGACATTGTGGAGGAAAGTGGGGTGATTTTGAGTGGTTGGAAGAAGGGTTTAAGCCAATATTAGGGCATATTGACCAAATCAAGGGAAAAATAGGCTTAATTAGCTAATAAATGCTAATTATCTATTTTGAAGAGGATTTTGACTTACGATTCATCGTAAAGTGGCATCCTGAATGTAAAAGAGGTTTGGTGATTAACGAAGCATTGTTAATTGGCCAAAGTGGTAAAAACATTAGTTAATTAGTGAAAACCACTAATTATAATGGAATTGGCAAGAATGAGAGTGATTTGACTGCATTTTGGTAATAAGATTGCAAAAGCGGGATTTAGGTGTCTACATTTTCCCCTGTTTGAGGTGAAGTTAGTGAATTCACTTCAAATATAGTAGAAAATCATAAACATGTAAATTTTTGAAGAAAAATTAATAGTATGAAGGATGCCCCCTCAAGTGTCAATAGGGCAATAAAAGAAGTCATTCGCCATTTGAAAATATGATTAAAATGGATGGAAGAAATAGGATAGAACAGGCGCGAAACCCTTGGTTATTTTTATAAGAGAAAATGATAGGGATAAACATGGTTGCTTATTACCCCAGGTGATTCGGAAGAAAAGTTAGTAGTGATAAGATAGGAAAGTGGAGAATAGGACCATGCTCATCTTTGTATCTGGTCTTCAATACGTAACCTTATTTCATCATGTTGCCCCTATGATCTACATCATTGACCTTTATTGAAAATAAGCAAAAGTGTAAGATAACATGAAAAGATAAATTACTAACAATTGTTTACTACTAAAAATACGCAACTCCATGTAACATACATTATGCAATGCAATACGAGAAAGTAAAATGATATTTAGCTCCATGCAACATATAAAATGCAATGCAATACAAGAAAGTAAACTAGCTAACCTAACAGAGAAACCAATACAATCACACGTACTCAAACACACGACATTTAAGACAGTTGCACTAATGTTTTGTTATCAAGTTGTAGTTCCCAAATGTTCATGTTGTAACGACAAGGGTTAAAAATGGTGCCCCAACCAAGGATACATGCGAGGGGAATAATGGAGGACATGAGTAGTCTCATGGAAAAGCTTTTATGTACTATGACACGTTCTCTAGAAACTCACTGTTGCACTGGAGTATCGATATAGCATGCAGCCTAGCCTTTGTTAATAGAGGTAGATCACAATTATACGCAAGTTGGTTGAGACCATCTAATAAGCAAGAACCATCTATGCTTTTGGAAGACATATTTCGATGTTCGAGGATAAAGCAATTGATACAGGCTTCAGCTATATGCACGTTGTTTACCAATTTTTTATTTTTATTATTTGAAAAAAATAATTTTTTGCATTTTTTTGGATTTTTAATTATTTTATCAAATTTTTTGATTTTTTTTATTTTTACGGAAGAAAATATTATGGAGGAAATGATGTAGTCATGAGATGTTGTCAGAAGTGACCACGAGGTAAAAATATGCCCCAGGTAGTAGAAAAGGCTGTCAGGATGCAAAGACATGCCCTAGGGCAATTAAACATATGCTAAAATAATTATTTATTAAAAATAATCATCACAGACAATATTAGAAGAAATTAGAAGAACCATGATGGTTTCAAGGTGCCTCAGGGGTGAAAAACATGTCGCGGGAGATAAAAATGGGTATATAAGCCATCGCGGCCAATTCATTTACCACATTCATTTACCATTTACCATTGATCGGAGTTTTGACCTACGAGAGAAGATGGTAGAAGCTTCATTTTCCAATTTGGTATAAGCTTGCAATCTAGTGAATGTGGGACAAAGTGTAGAATTAGAAATGGATAAACATTATTAGAAGAGATTAAGTAGATATTAGTAACTCATGGGAGCTTGGGTAGGTTTGATTAATCAATTGGGATTAATTAATAGGCCAAGTTTATCTTATAGAAGCCCTTCGGAGATGATTTGGAGGGAAATTATTAGAATTTGTGAGGTTTGAGAAGGGGATTTAAATAATAAGATGGTTTATTAATTAAATACAAGATTGTGGAATGGTAATTAATTATGATTAATAATTAATTAATTAAAAGAGGATTTTAACTAACGAAGTGACATTAATTAGCATCCAAGATGAGGGACGAGGTTAGTTAATTAACAAAATGCCATTAATTAACCGAGAAGATGGGGAATATTAGTTAATAACAGCAGGGGGTTCACTTAGTAAAATTATGTTATATCACGTTCGTTCAAAGGGTATTAAAGAATACCCTTAATTCTAGTTTTTACCTCTAATTATTTAATTGATAATACCCCCTCCCGTTATATTATTAGAATGAAAATACCCCCTAATTTTTCCATGTACCTTACCCATTTTTTCATGACAATTTTATTTATCCCATTTTATTTCTACCCCAATATATTAAACAAAAAATATATCATATTTCTCACTCAATTTTTTGTTAATATGCATTTTCTCTTGAAAGATAGTTTGAATCCATTCAAGACCTATTACCAATTACCTTATAAATGTTAAGCTTTAACCATTTATCAATAGTTCTTCAAATAATTAAGATGGTGAAATAATATCACTTTTATTGAAAAGCATACTCAATCCTAGTTTTCTACCATCTTATTATTTCTTGGCTAAGAATCTCTTAATTGAGATTTATTTAATAAAAAAGAGATTATAATTTAACTTTATGACCACACTCCTTAAATTTCAATTTTAAGGTATTTAGTTTTAAAAACTAGGGTTCAAATGTTTTAGTTTTATATTAAAATTAAACCTCCCTTTCCTTTGGAGCACCTTGCTAACCTACCCCCAATACCTAATTAAAAATATTAATAAATTAAACCTTTCACCCCCTCATGTCTACCGATATATTGACTTTACTTTTATTGATTTTAATTACCTCAATATCAACTCATGTGCTAAGATATTGCCTAACTAATGAACCCCCCATTATTAGCAGAACAATTAATAATTATAATGAAATCACGGGAACAAATACAATTAGTGCAATTTTAGTATTGACATTTCATAGTCAAAATTAGGTGTCTATATTTTCCCCTCTTTGACGTGGTGTAGTGCAAGTGACACCATTTCAAAGATAGTATACAATTTTATTTTGTATGGGTAGAATAAAAATTAGTAGGATGGATGATGCTCCCTCGAGCATCAATGAGGTGATAAAAGAGGTCGATTGATGCTCGAAAAGAAGAGAAAAATGATCACAATGGAAGAAAAACCCATCGCAGCGGGTGAGACTTGAACTTGGCTTGGTTTTCCATTGTTTGATTTGATAGATTTTGGTGTCATCACACGATGAGGGCTATACAAGGGAGGGATAGAGGGAAAGAAACTAGTCATTATTACAATTATGTCTCGGTAGGTTAGAAGAAAATAGAAAAGGTAGGTTAGAGGGAATGTTAGTTAGAATATGAAGCAAGATAGATGATGAATTGGATATGATGAAGGATGGGAAGATTGTAGCGTAACTTACATATTGTCACGACTCAAAAGTACCTTTTTATTTGATGTAAGAATACAACAAAAAGGTAAAATGACATAAAAAGCCATAATGCCAAATTTTGTGCAATGCTAAAGAATTGACTCAAAGAAAAATACATAAGTAATGCATTACGAGAAAGTGAACAAATAAGAAATCAAACAAACAAACAAGCATAATCAAATACACTTAAACAAACAACATTTAAGAAAATTATACTAATGTTTTTGTTATCCAAATTTAGTAGCCAAATGTTTAATTTATATGACAAGTGTTAGAATGGTGGACCAAGAAAGGATACATGCAAGGGCTTAGATAGAGGACATAGAAGTATCGTGAAAAGAAAACGTGCACTATGAAACTGCCTTGAGCAACAATATATGTTGGGAAGATATACATAACAAGAAAACAAACTTTTTTTTATGAAAGAATATCACAATATGATCAAAATGTCATGTGCTAGAACTAACAAGCATTGAAGTAGGATTTTTTGTGGTATAGTTTTCAATTTTTAGTATTTTTGGGATTTTCACTATTTTTAGGTTTTGAGATTGTGTGAATGCTTTTGGATTTTCAAATGTTTGTGAATTTTGGAAGTTTTTCCAATGTTTTTGGACTTTTTAAATTTTGCAATTTTTGTAGATTTTCTAGATTTTACCAAAACTATATACATGAGAAAAAAAATGCCAAGATGTCCCCAGTGAGAGATGAGAATATAAAAGGGAAAATCCTGCGCATATATACATGAATAGGACAAGACCAGATCAAGGCTAAGAGGGATAGGTTAAATAAGCTATAATGAACTGTAAGCCAATGAATAAGCTAGGAACGAGTGATCATGCCCCCAAGTGCAAGCTAGCCTAGAAATAAATGATAGAAATAAGTACAAGACTATTTATTGAAATGGGGACATTTTTTTCCCTCAGGCATAATAAAAAGTAAAATCTATACACATGGATGTTCTGAATGAAGAAGAAGAACAATGTGAATGTTATGGATGTATATGGAAAATGCAGCTAGAAGATTGAGTGATGAAACATTGATGAGCTAAAGCCATAAATCGCGAGACAAAAGATGAACTAAAGAAAGAGTATGAAAAAGGTCCATATAATAACTTAGTAACATACTAGTCATGTGTTCTCAAAAAAATTTAGTGTTTGCATGTGAAAGTGGATTACTTCTTGAAGTGAAGATTTGATAGGAAATAAGTGAAGATAAACTAGACAATGTGTAGGAGTGATTGATTTTGATAGTTTAGTGGTGAATGGATGGTGGAAGGAGAGTCATGTAAATTAATTTACTTGCCATCTAGGCATGTCCATAAACTTGACAAAGATGTATTTGATACTAGTCACAACATTGTTCTACTATCAACTCGGGTGTCCATAGCCCTGATAGAGATACTGGAAATACCCATAGTAGAGAGTTATATATATATATATATATTATTGCTTTGACTTTTTTATTTTGATTTCTTAATTGGATTTTTTACTTTCTGAAAAGTATTTCAGACTCTATCAATTATTTTTATTAGGAGTTAAGAACCACTAATGGCTTAATGGAAGGATGTGGAAGTGATTGTGATGATGATGTTGGCTATTATCCACAAAAGATATGCCCAAAAGGTCTTCACAACAAGTTTATTAAATATAAGATAGTTACAAGATCTCTAAGAGGTCAATCATTATTTAATTTACCAAGGTAATGAAAGACCAAGGTTAAATTCAAATATAATAGAGATAGATGTCACATAATTAGTGTAAATAGACTAATCAAAATATCATCAAAGGGATGAAAATGATGGGTGATTTGTAGAGGAAAATGGAAAGAAAGGAAAGAACATCCATGCACATGCAACAACTTATTGTGATGTTTTGATGTTTGTACTTCTTATTTTTTTTCTAATGTTTTAATGTTTTCTCATTTTTTGGATTTTTGAGGGTTTTGTGAATGGGAAAACCTCAAAGGGAGATGCTGAAAATGAATGAAATGGGGATAGATAAGAGTGAAAATGGGATGGAAAATATCCACGATAGGATAGGGAGAATATGATAGGATGGATATGGGATTTTTGGATGAACAATGTCACTCCTTGTGATAGGATCCGACAAAAATGTTTGTGATTTTTTTTATAAGGGAGACTAGGAGATTTTTTACTTATCAAGAGTGATATTGGATTCAATCTTCGATGATCATGGTGAGATAATACTCGATAAGTGATTGCGACTTATATTGCAATATGGATTTCGTATGTGGGAGTTTGAGTTCACATATACATAGATTTTTGCATATTTTTCACCATACTTGATGCATTTACATTTGTTTGGGTTTTTGAATCACGTTGCACATTTTCAAATTTATGATTGTTGAATGCATTTTGAGCTTTGGATTTTCTTGGATTATTAATTTTAGATTGATGAAGAAATTATTTTTGCTTCAGATAAGCTAATGTGTGATTCCATGTCGGTCTTGAGAAATGGGGGAAGAAAGTGGATGTTTGGGATTAATGAGAGCATTATTAGGGATGTTGATGTGCATGATCCACAACTGTTAGCATAGAGGGATGATGTGATGGATGAGTAGGATATTGTTTAAGGATTGATGGCAATGGGTTAGTTGAGTATGTGGCCAAAGGAGAGACGGTAATGGGATAGTAGGGAGGTGGCATAAGGATAGAAGGTAATGGGCTGGTAGGATGTGATCTAAGGATAAAAGGTAATGGAATAATAGGAGGTAGCCCAAGGAGATATCATGATTTATACGATGTGATATGTAAGGGATGATTGAGTGATGATAAGATATGATGGGGATAAAGGATAAAACTAGTTGCTATGATCCATACAATGGAATGATAGGATAATGGGAGGATACGATGGAGAGGGATAAAGGATATACCTAGTCATTTTTTCATGTAATGGGAAATGTGAGAATGGGAGGATACGAGGAGGTATTTTTTGGCCAATGATATAGGGTTGATTTGAAGGAAGAGGGCCAACAAGATGTTTGGGATTTATAAGTTGTTTTAATGATGGAGATGAGTGGAATTGGATGGTTTTGACCTTATTATTTCCACAAATGAACTTGATAGTGCATTGACAATATATTTTAGACACATATTTTATTATCAATTATTCGATATGAACCCAAATATATCGGTCTTTAGAGGATCAGACGAGGATAAAATAAGGAATGGTTAAAATGGCCTGAGCGTTAAAGAGAGATTGGATTTGGAATTGGTAGATAGATTTGACTCAAGGGAAAAATTAGATGTGGATTAGAATATATTCGAGAGTTAAAGTAGATTTATTGGATTTATATGGTTTTCTTAGAAGATGGTATAGTGCATGTATAATAAGGGGGTCTTGTGGAAAGAGAGTGGATCATGACGTTGGGGTCGAATTGGATGTTTTATTAGAGGAGTTTGGATTTTCACGTATCTTTAATGAAGGAAGATGTTAGTTAGTGTGAGTAATTGTTCTTTAGGAGAAATTTGTTTGGTTGGGACCTAGGACGTATGTGGAGAATTGGTTTTTAGATAGGATTGATTAGGAGATGAAGATTGGGAAATGAAAGGTAGAATAGGTTCCCTATTTTTAGTAATATAAAGAACCATTGGATATCTAATCATGGATGTCATCATTTGATTTGAATACATTGACATATATTGTTTGATTGAACTATTTCATATTGAAGGAAGTTTTGGGTTGATTTGAGCAGTGTAATGGCTGCAAAATAGACATTTTGCGAAGATTTTAGATGCTTATGTGAGTTTCTAAAGGGAATCTAAGGAAAACATGCATCATAACGACACAATTTTGACATGTACAATCAAGTTTGGAAAACAAGTTTCAAGTGTGAGTTTCAAAATGGTTGAAGTAATTTTGGCAGCGTTTCGGGTTATTCACTTTGATAAACGACGCCAAAAGTATGAGAGAAGTATGATTTTTAACGAAAGGTACGTGGCACAACTTGGACAGATTTTAACCTTGTTCTATCACTAAAACAAGGTTTTAACTCAGAAAAAGTTTTACCTTGTAAGGCTTAGGTGTATACAAACAATATTGGATTACTTGGCCCTAGTTTTGTTAGGCTTCCTAGGGATTTGGGTTATTCTCTCACCAATGTTTATCTGAATGAGTACATATATCATAAATTTTTTGGACTACGAACTATACCCCTGAATCAATTAAGAATGGGGGCCATCACTATAGACAACGTTTGGTTTTACTCACAGGTGATACTAGTCAAGTAGGATGGGGGCACTATCCATTTCGTTAGTTGGTCCCTTCAATGTGCCAACTACTTTGGGGTTCTTGTAGTACTCCTCATAATGAGTTTTAGGGCTTGCTTGCCCAAGTACTTCCCACAGTTAAGTGAATGTGATATTACCATTATCCGAACTTGTAATTCAAATGTTTTGTTTATTTATTGATTTTAGCAAAAATGTTTATATCTTTGACCAAGGAAACCTACATGTAAGGTGCTAGTATTTTGTTGCTTGATTTTAGTAAGATGTTTCCCAAATGAAGCGGTCATGCACAAAACTAATTAGTATTTTCCCTATGATCATAATGTTAGAAGAAAACAAACAATCATGGTCATTTCTGATTCCTCAAGATCGCTCAAGAGCACAAGAGAAGAGTATATGTGGGACAATTTTGATCAAGAAAAAAATAATGAACAAATACCCTTAAAAATGAAGATTAAAAAATTTAGCACTATTAAAACTCGCAAATGCGTTAAGCCAAAAATGCATATAAACTACAGTAAGATGAGTAGATGCTATAAAAATTTGAGAAAACAAGGTGAAATTTTACCACATAAGTGTTAGCACACCTACTGTGACGCTAGCGTAGCCATTTTAGATATGAAAAAAGTGTACTTTACAACAACAGTAGCATATCTTGTAATGAGATATTAACATACCCAGTAGAATGGATTTATTTCAAGTTGCGTCAAAAGGAGACTTGTAGAAGTGCAGGTTATAGTTGACACTAGCACACCGTCAATAAAATGGTAGTGTGTTTTAAGGATCAAACTATAACACAATAGAATGGTAGTGTGTGCAAGGAGATAACAGTAGCACAAGTTTAGTTAACAATAGTACACCCAGTAGAATAGTAGTGTGTGTAAGGAGCATAATAGCGTAGATTTAGCTTATGGTAGTGCACACTAGTAGAATGGTAGAGCACTTGTAAGGAGACAATAGCGTATGTTTTGCTTACGGTAGAACACCTAGTAGAATGGTAAACACGTGCAAGGATGATAGTAGCACAGGTTTAGCTTATGGTAGTGCACACTTTCTAGTAGAATGGATACACATGTGTGTAGAAAATGTAGAGTAGGTTTAGTTGATGGTAGCACACCCCAATAGAATGGTAGCTTAGATAGGTTGATGCAACATGCACTTAGTAGAATGGTAGTGCACTTTACAAAGTGATGACTATAACGTGACACTTTACCTGTAGTTGCACAAAAATGTCAAATTCAAAAAATAGAACAAAAAACTTGAATTTTTCTCATCAAGATTCAATTTTGATAGCACTTCGCCTCCTTTATACCTACAAAAAAGACTCAACACTACCAAATACCAACATACATATATAACACATAGAAATTTCTACAAATTGAAAGAACTTTGCATGGTAAAGTGAAGCTAAACTAAGGGAAAAAAAATACACATGAGACAAAGGGGTGTCCCACCAAGTATGTCATTTATATGCATTGTAAATGTAACTAAGCTAATTGAATGACGTAACACTAAGTAGGTCCTTAACTAAGTTCATTTAAACAAATACATCACGATTGAGCATAAAAGGGATAGCTAACTAAATTGCATAAAATGTTAGAAACAAAGAATGCAAACCTCCCTCTTAATCTTTAGATGTGCTCCAATTATGTAGATGCTCCCTTTATGTGAACAAAACACAAGTTACATGCAATCAAAGGGTTTTTACTAAGGTGGAAAATATCTCATCATTATGGCTTAAGTGCCATTTTTTATTCTTCTCCTATTGACCTTAGCAAAGAGGTTTCTCAATTTAATGCAAGCTTTCTTGTGATGGAAATGCTCTACTTGAGATATGGAATGTCTTACAAGGACAAAGTGTAAAGTTGTGACAAAGTGTACTAGGTTTCTTATATAGCTTTCCAATTTGGGAGAAGCTTGCAACCTAGTGAATGTGGGATAAATTAGAATGTAGAATTAAACATGATAAGATTAGAAGATGATTAATTAGAGATTAGTAAATCATGGGAGTTTAGGAAGGTTTAATTAATCAATTGGGATTAATTAATAGGCCAAGTTTAGCTTATAAAACCCATTTGAAGATGATTTGAAGGGAAATTAGTAGAATTTGAGGGGTTTGAGAAGGGGATTTAATTAATAAGAGGATTTTTTAATTAAATGTGAGATTTGGAAGGTGCAATTATTTAATAATGGTTAATTAATTAATTAAAAGAGGATTTTAACTAACGAAGTGACATTAATTGGCTTCCAAGATGAGGGACAAAGGCTAGTTAAGTAACAAAATGTCGTTAATTGACTGAGACGATGGGGAATATTAGCTAATTAGTGCAATTTTAATCATTATAACGAATTGACGGGATGATGAAGATAATTAGTATAATTCTAGTATTAAAATTACATAGTCAAAATTAGGTGTCCAACACCGTGCATCTTCGTGTAGAAACCAGTGATGCACGCTCGTAATCCATCAACGTTAGTTGTATCATTTTATATTATGTTTTTTGCATAGTATGTTCACCATGGAGAACCTTGGAGATCCATATTTTGTGAGCAAGTGACCTCTCAATGCTACGTGTAGATACCTAAAAGCAGCTCTTATGCATAGCATATCAGCTCTTAAGCTTCAAGTTCAACTTAATCACACTTCGTTACATTCAACCCTTCAATCCGCTCACATTATCAGACTTGCTTCTTTCTGTGTAAACATGTCTATTAGGTTGTATTCCTCCTATAATCAAGTAATTGGGCTAATATTTCAATCTTGATTTGATATTCATTCCTCATTTTAAACAGTTTTCCCCCAGAAATTCACTAGTTCTTTAATGATAAAAAATTTGTAAGCTTCTTAGGCTGAGTCTAGTAGTCCCATCTTTTTGTTGCCGAATCCTCCCGAGTCTGAGTGAGTCTCTAATCGCCTTGCCGGTCAAGTTTACCGAGTCCTAAGCCTCGCTTAAGTATGGTGTATATATGATTGCAATGTTTATGGACTTGGGCCCATAATCATAAAGTGATTGTGGGCCTAGCTTTAGTCACACTTGCTTGCAAAGTCTCTGAAATATTTTTGTCACTCCTTAGATTACATATCACAATTCTCAGAAGGTTAAGATATGCATCCTTTTGTAACATTCACTTTCGGAATGTATCATATCGAAAACCGCATTGACTCTTTTGATCTAGGCATTAGAAATCATCTTGTGGTAGCTTGACCCTCTATAAGAAATTGGTGCATCTTGGACAGTATTGCATTATTAAGGCATACAAACATTGAAAAAGGTGACAAGAAATGTTAATACATTGTTTTTTTTGGTAGATTGAGGCATCGATTGCGACAGACACCATATGGCCTTGTGGCATTTATGGTGAAGCTCTCATGCTGTGAGAACATTGCCATGGAGAATCATACCACAACATCACATTTTTACTTGCTTGGATCTTCATAGTTTTTAGTGTTTTGTAGCTTTCAAGGAAGAAATGGCCTGAGTATGCACTAGCCACTGTGCAGGTCTCCTGATGTTACTGTCAACATCCATAGTATCCTGTCATGCCCATGTATGCAGGAACAGCAATCTCTGTTTCAATTTCATGTATTTCATGGTGTATCACTTTTGTCTAGTTAAGCTTCGAGGTTCTCTAACCTCATTTCAATAGGCTTTTCAACTTATACATGTAAACTTATTACTATAATACAGGTTTAGAAGAATCTTGATATAATTCCTATGTATCCCAAAAATTGAATTATAGTCATCACAAACTCTTTATCTAACATCATCCAATAGTTTTGTCCCACATTTCCAGTTACATGTCTCCCCTGAAACAATGCTTCTATCCCCATGCCAAGTTTTGGACCCACCGTAGCTTAATTACTCTAGTGCCAAACTACATAATTGCTTCTTTTAATGTGTTTTGCTGTTAGGGAGAGTTGAAGTCTTCATTGCAATTTGAGTATCGGACATCAATTAGTCAGTCATTTTTGTGTTCTCTACATGTCTCCCCAGAGAGCTGAGCTCTGAAGTTTATGTGTTAGATTGCGTTTGGTTTACCCAGGTTTACTTTCAGTGCTTTTATTCTTTTTCTAATTAATCGATGTTCCGAGGATCCTTTTACGCTAGCATTGAACTCTTGTATTTGGGTAAGTTTCCTTGACCTGTCCCATTGACCTTCTGTTGAGACACCCTCTATGGATATAATAAAATTGATGTTTGGGAATGTATGTTATAACCATAATCAACCCTCATTAACACCTTAAAAAATGATAAATGGATTTTTTGATTGCATGTAAAAGTGGTGTTCCCTCTTGAACCCTTATGACAATGAAAATGAAAACAAATGAAGAAATCAAAAACTCTTTACCCTCTCAAATTTGAAATTTGATTATACTTCAAATTTTATGTGAAAAAACTTGAAATTTCCCTCTCTCATCTCATTCATGGTCATGTAAATAGATTGATTTTCATGTGAAAAAAATGAACAAATATATATCTCTCTCTACCTCTCTCTCTAAAACCTAGAAAAGTAGTTATGATTTGAAATGTTGTGAAAAATAGTAGTCTTGTTCTCTCTCTAAATTGTGATTTCGAATTTTGATAACATTGTTATTTGGGAGGGGTGGGATTCATTCCAACATTATGTTGACAAGGGGTTGATGCAAGTGGCAGGAGGTGGTGAAAATGTAATATTTAGTGTAGTTGATGGTTGAAATACAAATGGATCCTTAAAAAATGATATTCTTTTTGAAATAGATCTATTATTGAGGGGGTCGGCTTGTTCAATTTCTACAGTGGCATTCAATACTTTAGATATTTTGTCATTGTATTGTTTCTAGAATACTACATTGACGTGTCACAGAGATCACCATTCATTTCCGTGAGATCTTTCTCCATATGATGCAGGTAATGATCCTCAAAAATGCTAATATCCTCACAATTAGAACCTTAAATCCATTCGGTGATTTCATAGCCTTATCCTCAAAGACAGTTGTATTGAGATTTGGATAACTGGCATCAAGTCTCCATTACACGTGGATTGGAAAGTCTGAGGTGTAAAAACTAGTACTAAAATAATGGATGTCAACTTTGTCATTGTTGTGTTTTTTTGGGTCACTCATAAGTTTGATAATTGATAAATCATTATATTTGGTTTTAGTTTCTTTGTTGTTATGTGTTTAGATGTCAGTCAGTAGTTTGTTGAAAGTCATTAAAAGTGACTAAATTATAATTTTTATGTCTAGAGTTTGTTAGTTGTCTAATTAAGTCTCTAGGTCACATTTTTCATAAAATAATTGTCACTTTTATTTTTGAAATATTATTTATGTCATTATTTATTTAAGTTTGTGAAGTATTTGTCAAAAAATTATTGAGTCTCAATGTTAAAATAAAGTAGTGTCATTAGTATTGGTCAATATTTTAATAATGTTATTAATTCCTTGAACATAGAATACGTAGAGACTCTAAGAGGATTTTGCAAGGACGACGAAAGGGAAGCAGAAGCCTCGTGGAACAGAACGGTCACTTTTTTTGAATCTTAGCCCACACAATGGTCACACAGCTTCACCTCCCTGTGATGCAGCGATGGTGCCCCCTGCGGGCCAGGCCCTGTCAGATGCCCTGCAGAAGCGTCTGGGTCCTCGATGCCCCGTGTCGGGCAGTGTGTTAGAAGGTTTTGATAATAACGGCCCTAGTCTGCTATGTCCCCCTGAGGACCAATCCACCTCTATTTCTGTGTCCTTGGAGGACGATGTTGTTTTAGAAACCCAAATAAAGCTTCTCTCTTCTAGAGCAATCTTTGCTAAATTTGTTGGTCATATATTGGTTGTGGAAGGCATTCAAAATTGGTGTGAAGCACAGTGGGGTAGCGGCCTGTGTATTCGTTTCCTCGAAAGGGGATTTTTCCTTGTTTTATTTCGCAATGCCACTCAGAAGGACGAAACCACGGTGAGGAAAGAATATCTTCTTGTTAATTTAGGCTTGGTGATTCGTGATTGGGAACCTCAACTTGACATAGCTAGAGCAGAAACAAAAGGATTACATTTATGGGTTAGACTCTATTCACTGCCAAGAGTTTTGGTCCGCTCCCATTCTCAATAAAATCTACTTTAGTCTGGGACACGTTGTTTGTATCGACCCTGTCACTTTGAAAGGTACCCTCTCTTCTTTTGCTAGGATTTGCATTTCCATTGATCATAATCATAAGCTTCAAGACATTATTCTCATATCCACCCAGTCTGGGCTTTGGGAGCAAAAAGTGGAGTACGAAGGTGTCTTTAACACCTGCTTTAAATGCAAAAAACCCGGCCACCTTCGTAAATTCTACAAAAACACCCCTTCTTCTAGCAAGCTGGAATGGAGAAAAAAATCCTCTCCTCCCCGTCCCTCCTCTCCCTCCGCTCCCTCTCATGCAATCACGCCTCATTCCACTTGTGCAGTCTCTTCTGACCCCTCCCCTGTTCTTGAGTCCTTAACTCTGGACCCTAGTACTATCTCTTTGGTAAAAGAAATGACTGCAGTGGTTAAGGACTCTACTAGGACTTTATCCCTTTTTCATGATGGTATCTCTCTTGGCATGGGAGGGAACACTTCCTCTCTGGAAAAATGGGTTAATGAAAAGGACGAACTACTCCAATCTAATGATGGTGACTCCATTGGTTCACAGGAGGCTGACCACGAGGTCCACTCTTTAGGTAATTTACAGCTTTGTTCGATTCTCCCAATGCCTCCCCTACTTAACATGGATCTAGGTTCGAAAATTATTCTAGGTCGCCCTACCAAGAGTAAAATCTCCCAAAATGAGGTTTCCATTGGGAAGCAACTTCAACTTCGTTCCTTCTTTCCCTCTACGAAGATCAAATGATCCTCTATTCTTGGAACATTAGGGGCTTCAATGCCCCTAAAAAATAGCGTATGTTAAGATGCTATGCTTCCGATGTTGCTATCAATATTTGCCTTCTTCAGGAAACTAAAATGTCAGAGGATGGTTGCAAAAATGGATGGTTTCATAGATGGAAAGGTTAGGAAGGTTGCTTCTCAGATTCTTCTGGTGCCTCGGGTGGTCTTGGAATTCTTTGGAAATCCAGCTGTTGCACTCTTGAGCCTATTCACGTTGATTCAAACTTCATTAGGTGCAAAGTTTCTATTAAACATTCTGATGAGTCATTTCTCTTATGCAATGTTTATGGTCCTTCTAATCCGATCAGAAAAAGAGATCTTTGGTCTAATCTTCACTTGGTCCTTGATTCGGCTGTTAACTCCAAGATTGTTGTCGGTGGTGATTTCGATGATACTCTTTCTGATCTTGATAAGTGCGGAGGTATTCAATGGCAACCACATTCACAAGTGGACTTTACATCCTTTGTTTCTTCTACCAATCTGGTTGATGTGGAACCTAGCCAGGGTTGGTTCACGTGGAATAATAGGAGGCTTGGGTTCAACTCCTTGGCAGTGCGTCTCGACAGATTCCTTGTTTCTGAATTTTGGCTACAAAATAACTTCCTCCTCAAATGCTCAGTTCTTCCACTCTTAGGCTTTGATCATTTCCCGATCTCTCTTAATATTTCCTTCGACTTGCCTCCTCAACGTTTGCCCTTCAAATTCAAAAACATGTGGTTGCAGGATCCGTCACTTAGGCCTCTAATCAAACTATGGTGGCATTCCTTTACAGTTAATGGGACATGGATGTTCTAACTCTCCAAAAATTTATCCTTGCTGAAAGACAAGCTTCAAAGCTAGAATATTTCAAGCTTTAAAAAGATTTTTTAAGAAAAACAGAGAGTTGAGAAGGAACTTTGTATTCTGAACGAATCTATACTCTCTCATGGGATGCTTTGGGCTGATTTCTTCAACGAAAATTCACTTCTTAAGGAATTGGGAGATCTTCTTCTAAAAGAGGAAACTTATTGGCATAAAAAATCCAGGGAAGTATGGCTGGTAGACAGTGACAAAAATACTTAGTTCTTCCATGCTTCTGTCAAATCCAGAAGAAATTTCAACTACATTTCATCCCTCTAGATGGATGATTCATCTGTTGCGTCCACTCAATCTCAGATCAAATCCAAAGTAGTGTCCTACTTTAATAAGCTCTTAAATGATGAATCGGCAACCCCCCTTGATGCGCAATCTTCCTTCTTCCATCAGATCCCTACCTCGATCATAGATGCTAACAACAAATTGCTTCTCTCTCCATTCTCCAAGGAGGAGGTTCAAAAAATTGTTTTTTCTATGAAGAGAGAAAAAGCACCTGGTCTTGACGGTTTCCCCGCCTCTTTCTTCCAGAACTTTTGGGATGTCATTGGGAATTTTGCTTCGAATGCAGTTGAGGAGTCACAACAATCAGGTAATATTTTAGGTGCTCTTAATCACACTCTCATAAGCATGTTTCCTAAAAAATATCCTGTCGAGTCTTTGGATGATTTTAGACCTATTTCCCTTTGCAACACGACTTACAAAATCATTTCTAAAGCTATTGTAAATAGATTGTGTCCACTTTTGTCAAAATTGGTTACTCAAGAACAAAGTGGCTTCATCCCTAGTAGGTTAATAACCGATGGGATCATCATCTCTCATGAATTGATTCACACTCTTCATGCCTCCTCCCGGGCTGGCATGATGTTGAAACTGGATTTTAGCAAAGCCTACGATCGTGTCAATTGGAGGTTCCTCATCAAATCTCTTCAAGCCATAGGCTTCAGTAGGCATTTATGTAATTGAATCTTCAGCTACATAGCCACTCCCCAATTCTCTGTTCTGGTTAATGGCTCAGTTGAAGGCTTTTTCCACAGCAGTAGGGGATTGAGACAAGGCGATCCTCTCTCCTCTTTTCTTTTTATTTTGGTCGCCAAAGCTCTTAGTCGATGCATCAAATCTGCCGTTCTAGATGGATCCCTCAAAGGTATTCTCATCACCTTCAACCTTCCAACCCTTTCACACCAATAATTCGTGAGTGATACATTTCTTTTTGGCCAAGGATCTATCCACGAAGCTAAACGACTATCTTCTATTCTTGATTCTTATTCTTCTACTGCAGGACATGTTATTAACTTTCATAAATCTGTAATTTTCTTCTTTAATGTTGCCCCTAGATTGCAATGTAGGATCAAAGCAATTCTCAGCTTTTCAGTGGGAGTTCTCCCACACAAATATCTGGGTATTCTAATTTTTCATGGGAATGGCAAAGCGCATCTTTGGGACATGATCTTAAACTCCATCTCTTCCAAACTTCTTTCTTAGAAAGGAAAATGGCTTTCCTTGGCTGGTCGAGCCCTTTTAATTAATTTTGTACTCCTTGTCATTCCAATCTATATGTTTTCTATCCTGCAGATCCCCAAATATGTTCTGCTCAAAATTGAAAAGATTGTGAGAACCTTCTTATGGCAAGGTAATAATGATGAGTGCAAATTTCACCTTGCAAACTGGGATTTGGTCAAACTTCCTAAACACCTCGGAGGGTTGGGAATTTTGGACCTTGCTCTAAAGAACTCTACCCTCAGAGCAAAGCTTATTTGGAATTTCATTTCTAACGTTAAAAGGTAGGCCTTCCATGTTCTTTCACATAAATATCTCAGTGGAGGTCGGCCCAAGTTATTGTTATCCAGCTTAGAGCTCCCTAAAGGTTCACACATTTGGAATTTCTTTTGTAAGTCTAAATCCTTGATTGTAGAGTCGGTCTCATAGAACATCAACAATGGACTACTCGTCACCTTTTAGGATGAAATCTGGAATGGATCCCCCCCTCTTAATCTAACGTTTGCTCTTAACTGAGTCATGAATATGGCCAAGTTGTCCTGGGGATCTTTAGTTGCTGATTATGGCCGTCAGAATCTCGATGGCTCTCCATCTTGGTTTTGGAAGCATATCTCCATTTTCAGGGCTGATGCATAGGAGTCCACCCTCCTCAAGGATGCCATTCAAGATAGAAACACACACTTTCTCAATAAGGATGACTGTTTGATTTGGCTTGGGGATGCTTCAGGTTCTTACTCTGTGAAAGCAGGTTATAATACTCTCACTCTCATTCAGGTCAGGGGCTTCTTTGTTCTTATGTTTGTTGGCATCCCGATATCTCTCCTACGATTACTATTTTCAGATGTTTGGTTTTAAAAAAGAAGGTCCTTACCCAAGTTAGGCGGAGATCTTGGGGTTATGCCGATCCCTCCATGTGTGTGCTGTGTGGTGCCGCGGAGGAAGATCTTGATCACCTCTTTTTATTTTACCCTTATGCCTCTTATTGTTGGGATTGGATCCTGAACAAATTAAATCTTTCCTGGGCTCCCTGTAATAATATTGGAGTGACACTTCTCTCCTGGCCATCTTTTAGTACTAAAAGCACCCTTAGCTCTATTTGGTGCATTGCCCCATATTTCCTTCTCTGGCACATTTGGTGGAAACACAATCTTCGTCTTTTCAGGGAAAAATCGACAGAGCTGCCTGCCTTTCTTAACAAGTTGGAAGTGGTCATTTCTGAGAGAGTTAGTGCTAATCGCATATCTCACTCAACTTTCTCCTCTAGGGATTTCATTATTATGCATTCTTGGCCACTCATAAAACTGGCCAGTCTTGGCTCAATTGTTAAAAAATCACTTTCTCAGGTTGAAAAATCAATTCGAAGGAAAAGGGCTAGGTGGAGATCCCCTCTGCAGGGCACTTGGAAAATTAATTTTGATGGCACCTCTAGAGGAAATCCAGGTAAATCAGGTACAGGTTGTATTCTCAGGGATGAACTTGGTAATCTCATTAGAGTTGGCTCCTTCCCACTCAGAGATGGCTCATGTAATTCTGCCGAAGCCCAAGCACTTCTGGAAGGAGTCATGATTGCTACCCAGTTAGGTTGTCATCATTTATTCATCAAAGGGGATTCCCAAATTATCATATGTGCAATTTCTAGAGGCTCATCCCCTTCATGGAAAATCAACATTTATATCCTTCAAATTCTCTTTTGGCTTGATAAAATTGGCATTTGGAATATTTCTCATAACTTTAGAGAAACTAATCATGCGGCTGATTTCCTTACAAATTTTGCTATCGATCACCCTGCCGCCAACATCACTTCTGGAACAACTCAAGATTAGATTCGGCTGTCAAACCTAATTTCCCACGAATGGGCCAACTCCTCCTCGCTGTTGGGCAGTAGCCTCTCACGTGTGCAATGTTCCTTCTAAGTGTGGGAACTTTCTTCCCCTTTTTCGGCGGCGGATCTTCTTGCCACTCTTATAGGTGACTATTCACACGTTGCTTCTGTCTTCAACATCATTTCAGTTTGGACTGGGCTTGCAACATTCCTATCCAAAGATGTTCTCCCCAAAAAATGTGAGGCCATATTTCTTTAAATATTGTTCGTGTTCTCTTCTTTGTCATCCTTTGTCTGGTTCTTTCCCCTGGCTCGGTGCTCTCAGACTCCATGTATTTTGTCGGCTTTCCTTTCGTCACCCTTCATGGCTAATTCCGAGAACTAGCAGACTCCTCTATCATAGATCACCATCAACTCTCCATAAATTTTAAATATTCCATGTAGGAAGAGGCAGAAGCCATCGAAACCATTCTCGGCGATTCATATTGCTTTCGAGCTAGCCGGCCAAGAACAGACTCTGATATTGCTTCTGCATTCGTCTCATTTTGACTCCTTCTTCATCCTGATCCAACGGCAGTTGAACTCGTTGCTGTGGACAAATTTTTTTCCGTTCATCAGGTTGGGTTGCATGATCAATTAGTTAATTTCTCTCTCCCAGATCCTCTTCTATGGGTAGAGGAAGTTGATGAGCACGCTCTTGATTCTGGCTGCAACATCCCGTGGCTCTACGGGCAGTACAAAGATTTGGTAACCTTCACCCAAAACTTTCACCCTTCTTTGGACCAACGTTTTCTTCCGGTGGTTAACGTCAATGCTACGCTCTTTCTGGTTCACTCAGTGGTCGACCACCACAACGAACTCAAGGATCGAGCCGGTGCTACCTTCAAGCTGCTACTTAGGGAAGCCAATGCACGTGTAGTTTCTTCCTTGGGTTAGCCTATTTGGCCTTTCTGTGCCTTTCAGTGTTTCGGTCGCAGTCCTGTCCCCCTTCGGCACTCTGTCTTTTTTTCAACACCTCTCCTTTCTCTTCTTCCTTTCCATTTGCATGTTTCTCCCTTCCTCTCTCCTCATCTCTTCTTCACTTCTTCTATGTTGTAGGGTGGGGGCCTCAACCCCTCCGGTTCATAGCTCCGGGAAAAAGTGTTTAACAATAAAAAAATGTTATTAAGTCCTTTTTGTGTATCATTCTTGTAATTGTCATCATATAACAAGTGTGTTTTAGTGTCGATTATTGTTTAGGATTCTTTATGTAGTTTACTATATGTTAATTGTCATTGGTAGACCAAATTGTCGTAAAAGAGTCAAGTAGGTGATTTTAGGGTTATTATTATTTTTCTCTTGTTTAGAGTCAAAATTTGTCAAAGAAGTCTCATCGTCAACATTAAAGTCGTCATTAAAATTTGTGAGTCATCATCAAAAATTGTAAAAATCATTTTAAAAAAATTGTCTTACGGACGCATTTTCAGTGTTACCCGACGTTCATAAAATAACTTGTTTCACATTGCGAGAGGGATACCATATAATAAACAATGTGAAAATAGACGAGCATCACAAATTGATTCATCTGAGTTAGTAGCACATATAATGAGGACGGAGGCATCGAAGGTTGGAGGTCAATCAACGACCTCTCGTCAGTCGCCAACGACGGGGCTGCTTCACTAATTTGGTGGCACGTGTGTGTTTTTGATTTGCAGTGGTGTGCCTTATTTCAAAGTGTAGTGTGTTTGATTTCAACTTTTTAGTTTGGTGTGGTTTTCAGTGTGAATTGAAAAATAAGAACATAAGTTCATTCATGTTCACTGGTATGTGGCTATTCCTATTTCCCCTATGCAAAAACATAGGGAAGAGAAAATAGGACAATGAAATGCAACGTCATGAGTCTTGAAGGGGTTGAACAGTCATATGTGTGGTTAGCCTTTGGAAAATCATTGAAGGTTGTTCAGATGTGTTCTTGCTTGAGTTCCCACACTGCTAGGTCAGATGTGTTCCCTAGAGTGACCAGTTGATAAGCAAATGATTCTTGAGCATGTTCCCATCCTCGTTGGTCAGATGTGTTCCTGACAGTGCATGGTTGATAAGAAGTTGATGTGTTCCTTCTTCTACCTTTAGTTCGAGTGTGTGCCAAGATCATGAGCAAGCACGGGTGACAAGCTGCAGAGGAAGTGTGAAAGTTATTTTTCTACCATGTAAACATTAAGGGGGGGAATGTTAGGATATTAATGTTTACTATGATAATTATTCATGATAGGTAATTAGTGAGTGATTTGTAATAACAAATCACGTATATATTATGTGGGTATATAAGTTGTTATTAACAACTTATATTTACGAATTGCTATGTAGGTTTAAACAACCTACATATATGGCTTATTGTTGTGAGTTATTTCCTAAATATTAGAAACAACCTCACCTATAAATTTGGCACGTGTAATGTTCTCATTTAATCAATGAAGATTATTCCTATGTAAATTTGATCCAAATTTAAGATTATAGTCCTCTCCTTTTATGGAAAAGTAAGTTAATGCAAGGGAAACTCATATTTCCACCTATGATTATCAAGTTTAACACAAGATCCTTCGTTTGCTATCATTTTTTTATCACGAGGAAACCAAGTTAAAACATGAGAAACTAATAGTTCAGAAATATGCAATAGTCATATTCACTTCATTGCAGTCATACAATTTCACATATTCTTATAAGAAACAATGTCCAATTCAATTGACCAAGATCTTCCTTTTCCTTACTAGAACCCTGTTTTGCACAGTCTACTAGGTCTTGTTATATAAATTTAGTTCTATATTACACCAATTTCCACTTCACAAACTGTTGTCAATTTTTCCTAATACCTTTTATCTTGTTTATGGGTCTCAAAAAATGTTAGAACTCAATCCTTTATGAAATTTGCATAGTTCACTATTACTTGTTTATAATTAAGCCTCAAACGACTTGAAACTTGCTCTTGGAAAACTATCATGGAGATATCACATGTGTAGTTACCAAACAACCTCAAACCTTTTTTTAATATAAACTAGACCCTCTGTAGATGATATGTTTCCAAATTTAGCCCTTGTTTCTCAAGAATAACAAAGATATGAATGTTTTACCTTAAAACTCTAGATGAGGGTTTATAGCAGCCTGATAGGTTAAAAATAAAATTTCATCTAGTTTAGAACCTCTTCAAAGTCCAATTATTGCTGGAAAAGCATTGTGGATCCTTCATGAAAGTTTCTCTTTTTGTAAGTTTGTCTTGGAACTACTTCCATGCACCTGTACAATAAGATTTTCCCTAAAAATGCAACACAGTCAAAGGGAACAAGACATTTCCTAGATCATTTACAAGAAATTATATGTTATCATGAAAATTTCAACTTTTACTTCCTTGATAGACATCATAGACTATCAATTTAATAAAAAATAACAAGAAATCTCAACAAAATTCAACCATTCTTCTTGAAAATAACAAAACACGATCTTCTATATACAAAAATTTGCCTACTAGAGGCTTATTACACTAAGAAACCTCCTACTCACTTATCAACACCTACTCAAAACAACTCTATCACATCCATTTATTGTGATTCTACTCTAATAATCCTAATGGGGTCAAATTCCTCCATAATCGAAAAAAATTCTAAGCTTGGGAGTGGTTGAAACAACTTCCCCAAATCTTCTCAACAACTCTTTCCTTGGTCAAATTGCTTATCTAGCCTTTTCTAGTGAAGAATGATCTATGTTTGTATTTTTTTTTATAACTATTTGACCTCTTTAAATGATTGGAATTATGATCACAATATTTTTGGACCTTTGACCACATCAAATTTTACCTATTAGAGGGAAAATCCAAACTACACTTCTTAAACCTACTTAAGAACAAATGAAGCTTCATTGGATCCTTATTGGCTCTAAAAAACGTCCTAAACACCCTCTCAATATTAATGCAAACAAATAATGATATTTACATCATGTACATAGTTTATATCTTGATGTTTTTGCATTAGACTCCCTTGGTGGGAAAACAATTTGAGCTTCTGCTCAAATGAAATTATGTTTTGTGCTTCTTCTTTCTTCTCTTCCAATTATTCAGTACCTTCTTCTTCCTCATTTCTTCACAATGTATGACTCGAATGGCTCAATATCCACTTCAAATTCTCTCATTAAGTCTATCATGTAGGACTCTATCTTTTCTTTTTCAAAGTTCTTCATACCCGCAAAACTAAAAACATAGTTAGATTCAAAAATTTGAGGCATTGGTGCCTCTCCACCAATTTTTTCTTCCTTCAAGAGCTTCAATAGATCCATCTCAACTATTTTTATGGCCTCCTCATCTCCTATGAGGCTTAAGTATTCTAAATCCTGCTTGATTTGTAGCCAAATCATCTCTTCCTCTACCATGTCTTAATTGAAAGTTGATTTATCTTCAACTTGTGTCATTTGAGACACCTTCTATTCTTTTACTACAGATTCCACAAACACTTCAATATGTACTTCATCTTTGCATTAACCTCTCATGAAATTATCAAATAACTCAATTTATTGTTTATACAAAGCATATTTTTAAAAATTTACATTTTCACTATCATATAACAATATTACAAGGGAAATTTTGAGAGCATCGAATCTCTTAAAATACTTCTTCATTTTCATCTAGCATGTCTACATCCTATCGATAGTATATTTCCACCTCTTCTTTCTCAAATGGCATGTAAGCTTCTTGTTCTTTCTTATCTCCATCATTCATGTTTTCACCTGTATACACATATGACAAGAAATGATCAGATTTAAACATTTGAGGCTTGTTTTCCCCCTCTCTTCATCTTCTTAGGTTATTTTTCCAACAATATGATTTTTCTTTTCAATTGATATATTTCTTTTTTCCTTTTTCTCTACTAAAAAATTTCTTTGAGAGGCCATGTTACTAATTTATTTATTCTCACAGGAATCTTTGTCTTGTTTTCTCCAAAACTTGCTATATACTTGCCAAAACTAACTTGATCTCAGCTATTTCTCTCTCCATATATATTTATTTCTCCATCTTCTTCTAGAAACTTACTTGAGCAGATCCCTTTATCCTTTCTTTCTCTTCTCTTTCACTCTATCTTTTTTTCTTCAGGCCTTACTTGACCTATCTCTTCTTAAGAAATCTATCTCTTTATAGTATCTCACCTAAGTCTTTTGTACCCTATTTTATTGATACTTTTCTATTACTTTATCTTGGACTTCTTTTTCTCCCCTAAACTCTTCTTGAGCGGCTCTTGAGATTCTACTAGCTCTCCCTTCTCAACTTCAAAATGAATTGCCACTTCTTTTCTCAACTCAATATTTCTACCTCTCTTACCCCTACAACCAGAAACCTTAAATCACTGCAATATTAGTACACAATATCACTTTCACAAGAACACTATGCTCTGATACCAAAAATTGATAACAACCTTAAACTTACACATTATCCATAGTCCAATTCCTGGTCACGAGATCAAACGAACATTCCAAAGGTAAGATTCTTATAACAAGTTTGGTAACTCAATCTACTTTCTCTTCTAGGAAAAAAATTCACCTGAAACTTTGAATCCTTCTAATATGATTTATCTTGGGAAATTATTCAATAATGAAACTTGGTCCTTAAGGACCTTTGTTTGATGTTTCTGAATGAGGCTAATACTTATAACCCCTTTAATCCTGAAACACCTACTTTCAAGTGTATACCCCCTCTTTAGAGACTAATAGGATGTGCGATTATTTTCTATCTTATATTAAAGTCATATATTATTCCTCAATAATGCAATTACCATACAATAAAGTTCTTAAATACTAGTTCTTAGATTATTGCACTGTATTAAGATTGTATGTTTAACTTTATATACAAGGAATCATTTAACAATGATATTGCTTACCCGCTATCAAGATCTATTTTCATACCTACAATGCACATTATCTGTCACTCTCTAGCCTGAAAACACTCACACCCAATTATATCAATTAATAAAAACCAATATTTCTCTACTATCATGTTCTTAACTATGTTCTCTTAACATGAAACATCTAGATTATTAAGAAATAATCACATTTATTTAGAGCCTACCCTCTTGTCAATATTTTACCATAGTCACATTAAGAGTATATAGGCACTTCAAGACTAATATTATCGGTTTTAACTAGGAAAGTCATCTCCCAAACTTAAGATTTCATAATAATGCATCTTTTTCTTTATGACTATTAAGATACCCTAAATGAGCTATTCTTAAGACCTAAATGAGGGCTTTTTAACACCATTCACTCCTCAACAAGAATTTTCCAAGTTTTTATAGTCCACTCCTTTCATGGAAAAGTAATATATTGCAAGGGAAACTCAAAGTTCCACCTATGATTGTCAAGTTTAACACAAGATAATTCCTTCACTATCATTGTTTTATCATGAGGCAACCAAGTTAAAACATGAGAAACTAATACTTTAGAAACATGTAATAGTCATATTCACTTCATATCATTCATACCATTGTGCATATTCTTATAAGAAATAATGTCCAAATCAATTGACCAAGATCTTCCTTTTCCTCAATAGAATCTTGTTTTGCACAATCTACTAGGTCTTGTTTTATATAAATTTAGGTCTAACTTGCACTAATTTCCACTTCAAAAACTATTCTCAAGTTTTCCTAATACCCTTTATCTTGTTTATGGGTCTCACAAAATGTTAGAACTCAATCCTTTATGAAAATTTCATCATTCACTATAACTTGTTTAGAATTAGGGCTTAAATGACTTGAAACCTACTCCTAGAAAAGTGTCATAAAGATATCACACATGTAATTACCAAACAACCTCAAACCTTTTTAACATAAACTAGACCCTTTTTAGATGATATGTTCCTAAATTTAGCCCTTGGTTCTCAAGAAGAACAAAGATATAAACGTTTTACCTTAAAACCATAGATGAGGGTTTGTAGCAGTCCGATAGGGTAAAAATACATTTATATCTGGTTTAGAACCTCTTCAAAGTCAACTTCTTTCTAGGAAAGCATTGTGGATCCTTCATGCAAGTTTCTCTTTTTGTAAGTTTATCTTAGAACTGTGAGAGAGTGTGAGTACGTGGATCAAGTGGGAAGGTGCGCACATCAACCGAGTTGCACTCGAACAGAACCATGACGTAGATCCAAGTAGTAAGTAAGCATTCAACCACCATGAAATTGTGCATGGAATAAAATAGGTCTTCTCATTCTCATAGATCATAAAATAACATAAAAATAGGAGTTTTGTGTAACTCCCAATGTAAGACCCATCATACCTCCACAAGAGATAAAGGGGCCATTCCAGAAATGGAAAGTAATTCTTTTATGTCACATTAATGCACACTAACTTGTATGAAAAAATTTATAATGGAATACATCATAGCTCCTAAAGACACTTAATACCTATGACCTCACATAAGGTGAGATGACTTACCATGTGCGAGGTAATAACTTAGGACAAGGTAGATGAAATCCCTCACACCAACACCCCACTTTCATCATAACTTAGGATGAGGCATAGCAAGCAAGAAATATAAATGGGTCTCGTTAGCTACGCCAGATGAGGTACCTATGTACAATAAGGATCTCAAGTAATGGAAGAAAACCTAATGGTAAAAATAGTTGCTTACAAGAGATAGAAGGCTCCCCTAAACAACCTAAGAAAGATGTGTCAAATGGGTCCAAACAACTAAAGGCTTAATAAGGTACCCATGTACAAACTAAAATTTGTCTAGAAGAAGAGGAGAAGAAGAAAAGAAGGATACAATAGAAATTGAAGAATATGTGAATCCACAGTGGACCTCATCCAAGATGAGAGAAAAAGCAAGGATACTTGGCTTCACTGAAGGGTTCGATTAACAATATTGCAACTCAATCTAAAGTATGCAACTCTATTGAGTATCCAAGAAGAGTTTTGATGATGTGGTATTCTACTAGTAGACTAAAGAAGGTCCATCTACATCAAAAAAAAAATCTACCCTTAGGAAGAATAGAAATAGTGTACTAAAATTCTTCCCACTCTGTGAAGGAAATGGAGGCAACAGTACGAAGAACTTTGGATCTGGTCTATTGAAATGTGACATAGATCTAGAAAATAGGTGCACCATAATTGAAGGTAATGCCAATGAATTAGAACTGATAGAGTGTGGGAATGGATCATCACCAAAATAATGTACATATGAGGTGAAGGTACAACAACCCCCAAAACTGTAAAAAGAGGATCCACAAGTAGAGGTAGATCGGTGATGGTCTCCAAAATAGTAGAAGTGTCAAAAATCTCAAAAGGGGAACTCCTAATAAAGGATATGAAGGAATCCTCTGAAACACCTATAGAAGGAAGAGAAAATCCCTGTACTACAACACAAGTAGGCACTATGAAGAGACATCTAAGGTCTGGTAGATACTTATCCCAAAAGGGTTACTCGACAAACAAAAATAGCAATGTCTGACATGTATGAATCATCAACACGAGAAGTAAGAGGAGTAGAAAAATCCTCACACACTGGCTATGGAAAAAAGGTAAATACAATGAAAGTATGAGGTTGGGAATGTCTTCCTGATGTCTGATGGGAAAAGAGGGGGTTTAACATTATCTAAAATGTGGTTGGGAGAAGGAGGAGAGTATTCTTCATCATTACTCTCATCATAAAAACTAGAAGAAAAAACCTCATCATCAAGAATATGAATAGGAAAATATGTCTCAGTAGAACTATCATAACATAAAGTAGGTGAGGAAACAATTTTATCAGAAGAAGAAACAACAATGGAAATCTTTGAATGGTCTCCAAATAACGATTGAATAATTCTCTAAAAATTATAAGGGCACTCTGTGTGCATCACATGATGGTAGAGAGGCTCGGAAATGTACATCAAAAAATGACCAATAGCCATGCTACAAGTTTCAACACAATCTTCAAGCTGATCAGGATCACTGGGGGTAGGTACTTGTCCATACAAATAATGGGTAGAGGTCATCGTGAATGAGAAAACATTCCATGCTTGAATGCCATAGTGCATTATTATCCCTACCAAGAAGAAGAGGTGGAGGTTGTGATGTAGTAACGGTCTTATGAAGCATAAGTTTAGAAAGAACATCCTCCATGGTGCATCCGTAAAAAGAGGGAAGTGCAAAAGAGTCACAAGGAAAAATACACTCAAATGGACATTGGACTTACTCGAAAATATGTATGGAATGCACGAAAAGAAGGATGTGAGAACACACAAAAGGTTGTAAGATGTTAGACTCGGCTAAGAATGTATCTGAATGAAATTATAACACCCAAGAATAATGATAACCCCTTGTTTACAGAACTTTATAAATAGTACATGTGTTACATTAAGGTGTGTTCGTGTGACGTGAAAAATTTGACCACTCACCTTGTAGTAGGAAAAAATCACGCAAGTGTGGAGGCTATAATGAGTTACAATCGGAAGTAGCAAAACGGCAGCGTAAACATGCACAAAAAGGAAAAATTAAGAAATAAAGGGGACAAAACAAGGTTTGGTATGAGAAAATATGTCTCGCGTCACATATGGGGCTCCTTTGTTGCGAGGTTGTGGCAGACGCACTCACTAGCCTGTAAGCAATAACAAGAGAAATATAATCTAAAATGACTCTTAAACAAGTCAAAAGGCACTAAAATGCCAAAAGGGATCCCAAAATGCGCAAAAACCCACCTGAAAATTCTAACGGACCTCCAAATGGGACCTACACACCTCATAAAATACTACACACTCCCAAAAAAAATCAATGACAAAAAATACCCAGTAACCCTAATTTTGGAATAATTTTTTCCCAATTTTAATTAATTTCTAAAAAAAGGAAAATTAAAAATTAAAAAGGGTTCTAGAAATTAAAAAATAGGTTACCCTTGATTAATTGACCTAAATTAATTTAATTGACATTATTTAAAAAATTCTTCCCTTTAAAAATTAAATAAGCCCTATCTTAGATTATATTAAGTTACGCAATTAAAAAAATCTAAGGTTAAATAAATATAAGCTAAGTTAAAAACATAGCTTACATTAAAAAATAAAAACATGCTAGAATTGAAAAAGGATGGAAACTTCATCAACAATTCAAGGGCAACAGAGGAGGAAGTGCATGGCATTGAGAGTAGGGTTCAAGGTGGGCAAGAGCCGGATAAGACCCAAAGAGTAGGTCAAGCCAGATAGAGGGTAACTCGAAAAGGTGGGCAATGTGGTAGAAATGGCTTAAGGAGGTAGTGTAAATCCTAGGAAAGGCCAAGGTATCAGGTGGAGAGATCCGTTGTGAGGATCTTAACACAGGTAGATCCAAAGAGCTCAATGGCAACACAGGGTGGATATCACCACGTGAAGCGATGTATGCAGGAGAGAGCCATCGCGGGTCGACACGGCATGTAGGATACAATGGATGATCAGGGTCTCAACACAGTGAGACCGGAACAAGATGGAGCATGAAAGGTGAAGGGGTTTTCACGGTAGGAAAGGGTCACAGTAAACACTATAGGATGATCTTGTGTTGAAGCCAAGAAAGGTAAGCTTGCAGGAACGGTAACACACAGAGTTCAAGCCAACATGAGAAACACATTACCAAAGGTGAACTAGTGAGGTCACCGAGGCAAATCTAAGCATGGAATTAGGATCCCAATGCAGAGCATAGAGATAGGATGGAGGGTGACTGGCTGGAGCACTTTGGGAGATCAAGCCATAGTGGAACAAGCACAATCGGTCAGAAAAGATGAGTGGAGAGAGATCTTAGGTGGAACAAGGGAAATCTGGGTGTAGTTGGATTGTAGTGTAGGGTGAGGGAATAGGGAAATATAGTAGGGAGGAGAGGCTGAATGTAGGAAAACTAGAAGAAATTCCAAAAACTAAAAAATATATATCCAATAAAATAACAAACCATAAAATGCCTCCAAAACAAGTAATTTCTTCCAAAGATGGTCGTAGACATCCAGATTTGGTGAGGAAACTCCTAAAATACTCCAAAATCCAAATTCAACCTGCACATGCACCAAAAACAACACACAAACTAGAAAAACTCCACAAAAGTTGAGATGAACCCAATCAATGTAAGTAGAGCACAAATTGAAAACAATAAAAAAAACATTCAAAAGAAACTAGTAAAACCAAAAAACCAGGAGTAGTAGGCAACGGATGAGGGTGAGTAATGTGAATCCCAAAAACATGATTTGATACCATGTGAGAGAATGTGAGAATGAGGATCAATCGGTATGGCACATATATCAACCGAGTTGCACTCAAACAAAACCACGACGTAGCTCCAGATAGTAAGCAAGCATTCAATGACCATGAAATTATGCATGCAAGAAAATAATTTCTCATTCTCGTAAATCATAATAGATGGTACAGATATGAGTGTTGTGTAACTCCCAATGTAAGACCCATCATACCTCCATAAGGGAGAAAATATTTATGTTCCAAAAATGGAAAGCAACTCATGTATAACACACTAAAGCACACTAATGTGTATGACAGATTCTATAATTGACAGAATCTATGTCATAGCTCGTAAAGACACTTAAGACCTATGACCTCACCTAAAGTGAGATGACTTACCATGTGTGAGGGAAAATACTAGGAAGAGGCAAATGAAATGTCTCACACCAACAGGAACTACTTCCATGCACCTATACAATAAGATTTTCCTTGAAAATGCAACACACTCAAAGGAAAGAGGACAATTCCTAGATCATTTGCAAGAAATTATACGTTATCATGACAATTTAAACTTTTACTTCCTTAATACACCTCATACAAATCAATGTAATACAAAATAATAAGAAGTCTCAGAAAGTTTCAACCATTCTTCTTGAAAATAACAAAACATAGTCTTCTATATACCAAAATGTGCCTACTAGAGGCTTATTACACTAAGAAATCTCCTACTCACTTATCAAGACTTACTCAAAACAACTCTATCACCTCCATTTATTTTTATTCTACTTTACTAATTCTCAACAACTCTTTGCTTGGTCAAATTGTTTATCTAGCCTTTTCCAACATAGAATTATCCATATTTGTAGTTTTTTGATGACTATTTGACCTCTTCAAATAATTGGAATTATGCTTACAAGATTTTTGGACCTTTGACCACATAATTTTTTCAAATTTTACCTATTGGAGGGAAAATCCAAACTACACTTCTTCAACCTAATTAAGAACAAATAAAGCTTCAATGGTTCCTTATTGGCTCTAAAAAACCTCCTAAACACCTTCACACTATGAATTCATATAAATAATGATATTTACATCATCTACATAGTTTAGATCCTGATGTTCCTACATCAATTGATCTCGTTGTGAGATTTAAAAGTTGCAAATTAGAATGAGTTAATCCTAGGACATCTTAAGAGACCGCTTGTGAATGAATCCTTGTATCCTTTATCAATTGTGGAAATTGTGTCTAATAATATGCTAATGAAAGTATAAAGTGAAACTTGAGTTCTCCCTTTCAAATTTTGGTTAAATATTTTGTTTACCTAATGAGAACTAAATGAGGTAGATTCCTTGTGAGTAAAATGTTATAATGAAATGGAATTTCTGTAAATAATAAATAAGATTTTTATGCATTTATGTGCTTTAAATGATGTAAAACAAATTATTAAAATAATGAATTTAATTGTAATGAATGTGTAAGAATTGTAATATAAATATATTTTAGATTAAAACATTTCCTTACTCTATCTTGTAGTTATATTATTGTAACGTGTTTTTCTCTTTTGAGAAAATATGGTATTAATTAATTATTTTCATGTTGTGTGAGTGTATGCATGTGTGGAAGTTTGATTCTTAATTGATTGTGGAGGGATAATGGGGTGTCAGTGAAGGGAGGAAGGATTTCTATGTTTATATAGAGGAAACAAGGGGATTTGTTGCTAGTCTTAGTGGACAGATAAAGGTATATTGATATTATAATGTATGTTTAATTGGAAGGAACCAAAGACTAGCCAAGATTCCTTGGTGGAGGGATAAGGGGTAGTTTACAATGATGATCTCTTCCCTTGCAAGATTTATAGATAGGCTTGGTAGTGTGAGTCATTCTTATTAGTGAAATGCCCTTCTCACTCTCTCTTTATCTTAATGATATTTAATTATTGGTTTCTCATTGGAGCACATTTTCATTTATTCGTTTTTTTACATGTAAGGGTATGTTTGTGTATGTATGTTAGGGATTTTCATTTCCATTGGTGGAGGGATAAGGTTGATTATGGAGTATGGGTTTTTCATGTCTTATGCGGGGAAACAAAGGTTGGTGAGATTAGCCTTAATGGAGGGATAAGGGTGATTACATTAATTTTACATTTTTGTCTTAGAGAAGCCAAATTCTAGTCGAGCTTCCTTAGTAGAGGGATAAGGGGAAGTTAAAGACGTCCCTTTCCCCTTGATAAACCATAGGATGGTTTGGTTGTGTTATGTATGGTTCATTCTTTTGATATGTTAACATTACCCTCTCTTTTGATATGGTTGTGCAAAGAGGTGATGAAAGTTACTTTATGTTTCAAGAATTTTTATGTGGCTCAGTGGGCCCAAGTGTTGTTGTTAAAGAAGAAAAAAATATTGGTTTTGGCTTTTGTTTTTGGTCTATGTTTTTATGGGTGTTACACAAAGAAAAACTAGGGAAACTATGGTATGAAAGATGACATAACAATATCTCTCAAATTATATTGTCTAGCCCATGTAACCAAGTTCAATAACACCCCAATCACAACATGCCCCTTGAGGCACTGATTTAGAATAATAAAACATCAATGAATCCTACACAAGAGAAAAGGTTAGCAAGCATTAAAAATGAGGTGTTTATAGTTGGCACATATATTCAAAGATATCAAATGCACATTGATTAGGAGTCTCGATGCAACATTTAACCTTGCATTATTTTAAGAAAATAAAATTAATATTAAATGAACCTACTTCATGTCTTCTTCGTCAACTTCCATTTATTTCAGGTCATCAAACTCTTTGTCTTTGTTAAGAAATTCAAATATTTCTCTTAATAATAGTGGAAATATTTATGAATTTTATTCTTCTTCAAAGAATTCCTCGTCTTATTCTGAATTTTCCCCTTCACATTTTAACAATTGGATAAATAATTAGTATCGATAAAAAAGAATACTTTAATTGTAAATTTGGATGACGAGGAAACACATTATATTCCTATTGAATTCATAGGCGAAGACACACTTTACTACGAGCTTAAATATTGATCAAATAATGTCATCCTTCAGTATCACTCTCATGCATATGAGAATTGTGATAGATTGTTTGTCACACGAGCTCATATCATACATAATTTTTCAATTGATTGTGTCATTGACAATGGATTGTACAAAATTTGATAGTGAAGAGGATTATCAATAAAATACATCTCTTGATGGATTTACATCCTTATCCATATCAACTTGGATGGAAGGATAATTCTTCATTGACATAGATCATGCACACTTGCATGTTCTTTTTTACATTTGGTCCCAAATTTTTGGACAAGGTCACATGTGATGTGACCCCTATAGACTAATTTGGTTTTTTGCTTGGGAGACCCAATTAATATGATAATAATTCCCACTATGATGCATTTAACAACACACACACTATAGAAGAATGGTAAAATGTATATAATCAAATGCAATGTCCAAAGAAACCATGCATATCAAAAATTTGTATGAAGTTATGGAGAAGAAAAATAATAGTAATTTTGGAAACAAATTCAATTTAACCATAACAAAATGTTTATGGTAATATTAAAAATGTTGATTATTTATGCTCATCTCCAAAAATTCTTCAGGAGCGTAACTCTCTTACTCTAGACATGTCAATGAATTATATGATTCGCAAAGTTCCTCTTCTACTTGGAACAATATTAGAGTAAGTGGCCCATCTAGTGGCATATCATTCTACACATATCTCTACTTCAACCTATTATAACGAATCATCCAGTTTGGTATAACCAAGGAGATCATAACCATGCCATATTTTAGAGAAGAAACTAGTTCTACACAAGGATATCCTCACCATTCAACCATCAATTTCTCAATATGGATATGATCTAGAATTTATGAATAATTGCATGAGTCTTCACCATCTCACCTCTTCCAACATGGTGTTTTTTATGGATATTCACATATAAAAGAGTTGTATAAGATTTGTGTACCTCACAAGCACCGCCAGTTCCTATTGAAGGAGACACATTTTATGACCAACGTTGGTCACTTTTGAAAGTAGAAAGTACTCCATCACTTGCAATAGTTATTCTACTAACCTCATATGTAGCAACTCATTCTTCACCTTTTCAGATAATGTCATCTATTGAAATGTTTTTCTCCATCCTTCTCTTATGTGGGACTTGAGCTAGACCCACACTGAGCATATTTTAAGCTGAAAAATCTAATCTTCCACATCATAATCTTCATTATAACACTTTTTTAGTATTCAACATATGGATCCAACTAAGTTACCTTTCACCTTGCCCTTTTTTGTACTCCATCACATTTAAAAAGATAAAATTAAGGTTATCTCCTTTATTCAAAATCTACAATGTCTCTAATCCATAATTGTTTAGGTTCTTAAACAAATTCCATCAAAGTACTTATAGATTCTCATCCTTTTCCTAGATACCACTCAAGCTTTCACCAATTCACTAGACCTGGGTCCACCATATCCTGCCCTATTCCCAAATAAATATATCTTTTACATCACACCAGATGGATTTACAAACACCAAATACTTTAACCACTCTTTGTATTATACAAGCATTGGAGTCCAATGCTTCAATTGGTGGGAGGAATGATAATGAAACCCAGGGAACAAAATTTAGTCTATGGTTTGATTTTACTACATGGGAATTGTAATAAGGAAGAGATAATTGATTTTTTACCCTCACGTACCTTTTCATACTTCTCTTTAGGTAGTTAGTATGTGTAACCTCATCCATCTCTTTGAGGGATATAAATTGATCTAATTGGGATTAGGGATATGATTTGATTCCCTTTTTAGGACTGTGTGAGTCCCATATAAGGACATATATTCTCTTTATCTAGTTAATGAAGTTTGAAGTGTTTTATGTGGAGAATTTTCTCATACATATTCATTTCATTTCTATAGAAGTTTTGAGTTTCATTTTTTGTGTGAAATATTTATTGGATTCCATATTAGATCCATAAGCATTGGGACACTTATGATATATGTTAGAAGTGTTGTGATGCGTCTTGCATATGTTTGAAGCATTGGGACACTTTTAGCATAGCCCGAAAATGGGAGAAATAAATGGACGTAGAGAGAACAAGAGATAAGGGCGTGAGGAGAAGAATGAGTACCATAAAAATTTGACACACAAATAATACTTAATTTGGACCAATAGTCAAAAAATTGAAAAGTACATTAAAAACATATTAATTAATGACTAATTATGTTAAGAGTCTTAAAAAATGGTAATAGGGGTGTTGGTGGGTTTTAATGTCCATGAGTGTGTTCAATTTTAATTATGAGCTTAAATTTTATGTTCATTTAATCGTCACTAAGAAGTTTTTCCTTTTTCTTGAACAAGTCAATCATTTAGATCCCATTTGTTTTTCTCAATAAATATTTTTTAAGGCTTACACATTAGTGTAGCTAGATTGACACAATTTGTCATCATTTAGTAGATTTTTAAAAATAAATTAAAGAAGTTATTAAAAATTGTGATACGCTAATGTTTTCATGTAAAATGTCTAACATGAAAAATTGAAAATTTTGACCATGTCAACTAAGCCCACCATTTGAAAATCCCTTTCCCGGTCATTGCGAACCTTTCCTCTAGCTAGCCCATCACCTCGCACAGGCCCTTCGGGTATGTGCCATCCTCATTCTGGCTAAGAGGATCATGTTAACATGGTTTTCAAGTGTTTTTCATGTGTAAGGGAATGGATTTAAGTTGACTTGATGATAAGACCAAGATTTGAGGTAGAATAGTGCTCTCCGAAGCACTAAATTGGCTATTTTTAGCCATATTACAACATAAGGGATTCCTCTGGAAGATGACAGGAAAAACTCAAGCCATCTAGAATTTGTATAGGAGATCAATGATGTTATCTAAGGTAGCTTAGGGCAATTTTTTGGAGATAATTGATGTCGGGAATAACTTAAGAAAAACCAGGTCATTTTGGGCACAGGGAATGAAGGTTCCAATAGAGAAAGTCTACTTGTTCTGATGATTCTAAGAGTATTGAGAGGATTTGGGAGCTAAAAAATAGGAAATGGAAATATATTGGAACCTTTCACATGAAGGATGCGTCAATTTTGGTCCAAGTCTTCAAATCTCATGTGATAGCTCAAGTCAGTGTTATTGCTCCTTCATGCTAAAAGGGTGAATGGTTCTAAAAATAAAATTAAATGATGAATAAAGTCTTTAAAACTATGGTAAATAACCCATTGGATTATTTGGAGTCAAAATCATATAAGGTTTCACCTCTAAACTCCAACTTTCACTCCTGAGGCAGAAAAGGAAAGCTGTTTGTTCAAATTTCACGTTGGGATGATGATGTCAGCATCACTTAATGGCTCGAGCACACTTTTAAAATATATTTTTCCCCTTGGAATTTCCATAAGGTGAAGAGGGACACGGGGGACACAATATTTCACTCCCCTTATGCATGTTATGTTTTGGTCACTTAAAACTTGTGACTTAGGTGGTTAGTTGAGCACAATGCAAAAATAGACCACTTTCTCATGATGAACTCCCCCTTGGTGCATTTTGGAGCATGGAGTATCCCATTGGATTTTCACCAATGTGCAAATGGACATGGAAAAAAAAAACAAATCCCCCATGAGGCCCCTCTCCTTGCAACTTGCACATCATCACTTTCACCCCCAGGAATATGTTAAACTTGCATTTTACTTAACTACTTCCCCTTTTCTCATGAGATGATGAATTATGGAACATTTTTTTTATCATGGAGTGTCCCCTAACATTTAAATAATATAAAAAGGGACACGAGGGATAAGAAAGTGTGCTCCCTTCTCTCTCAGTTATCCCCTAGACACATGGAAAACCTTTGTTAAGCCCCGAGTGCTAGTTTACATCCCCTTGCATCTCACTCTCATGAAACCACAAGTTGAAACTTGAATTGATTTGATGGAAATAAAATTTTGGATCCCCTCTTGTCCCCTTTTGCCCTTCATCCCATATTTTTAGGGTGCAACTCCACATTAACCCTCATTCAACCCTAATTAAGCCCGTTTGAGTTAAACTTGAGTTAAGGTGTGCAAGTGAGAACAAAAAGCTTCACATTCAAACACTTAACCATTTTTAAGTTGTAAAGCTTCATTTTTTCCTCCCATGCCCACCCCCTTACTCTTAAGTTACTCATATCTCTTAAACCCCTTTTCCATTCCCCATGACATTTTAACAACAAATCCTTCTCAGAAATGCCTTTCTATTGATTCTAACCTTGCATCAAATAGTCGTATACATTATTTTTAATGGCTATTTTTTTTCCTAAAATAAAAACTCATTTTTCAAATCTACAGAGTTCAGGAAATTGAAATCCTGTAAAAATTGGAGCAAAACATCCTTATGAAATAACAAAACTTTGGACACCACTTTTGTTCCATTATGACACTAGAAAGACCCATTTTTAAAAATAGTAAGCCTTCACAAGCTTCACTATCTATAAATAATAAGTATTTTCAATAGTTAATTCTCGGAGTTGTCATTGTTCCTTGCACATTAAGAAAACTCAAAAGTGTCAAATTGAGAAACTGGTTATTAAAAATGGACTTCTCTGAAGAAACCATTTTTTGGTATTGTTCCTCCCCTTCACCCCATGTTTTCTCTTCTTCATTAGGCTTACCCATCCGAATCCCTTTCCCCCCATAAATTTTAATAAATCCCATTTCCCACCAAAAATACATATTCAATTAATCAATCTTAATTGGTTAATTGATCCCCTTTAAATCCCTAAATCATGTTATATGCTAATATCCAATTGATAATTAAATATTCTAAACTAATTCACATCACCCCACCTAATAATTAAATAATCCAAAATCATTCAAATCATGCACCCCACTCACGAATTAAATAATGCAAAATAATCCACATCAAATCCATTATTGCACCTAATCACTCAAATCATGTCCCCCCTGGGCTCATCTAATCAGGGTTACTTTTTCAAACTTGAATTGCGTGATAACCCCTAAATTAACCCCATCACTAGGCTATAAATACAGGCTTTCCCCCTCTCTTTCAAACAAGTAAGAAGTCGTAGAAAACCTCTAATATTATAGCTCTCCACTTTTCATCGTATCACCACAATGCCCTTGTGATGTCATTTATATCAGCATAATATCATCTACATGCCCTTGTGGTTCTCTTCATTTGGTTTGCTTTACATTTATTTTTATCAAATCAGTAGCTCCTTTATACATCGGCATTTTCATGTTATGTTATTTATCATTTTCTGCAAGTTATCCATCTATCTTTCATTTATATAATTGTATCTTATCAAACGGGGGTTGACATCTGCATAAGGAAGCTCATGCTTGTTGGAACCGACTTTGTTAGGCAGCCCCCCACATATACCATCTAATCCATTTTCCTCTTAGTTTCCTCTGTTTTGCAGGTTTATCCAGTTCACATCAAGGACATTCACTTTGCACCTGTCCATTTGTCACCATCTTCTCCCAAGGTACCATATACCCTTGCATCTTCAAGGTTGTTTGATTTTCTTAGTTATCTAGCTCACTAATTTAGACATGGACAAATAAAACTTGATCAACATTCTCAAAATAAGACTTACTATAAATAGTAATTCTCGCAATATTGGTCAAGAAATAGGTATGTTGAGTCACCCATGTTGACAGCAGGGCACCTAGATGTATTTGAAATAGTGCACAACAACATAATGACTTAATAGATTCAATATTTCATAGTATACACTTTCAGTTGAATGTGGGAGAAATTTCTCTATCTGGAGAAAAATACCTCTATCAATGGGTAACGGATGATCAAGAAGGTGTTTGAGCATCCCGAGCTTGATTCCATTCAAAAAGGAGACATCTTTGTCATGGAGGTGAATTTTGAATTCAAGGGAGGTGAGGTGATGATCTTCATATCCCAACTTTGACCTTGTGTTCAAAGAGAATCATCATGTGTGTAAGATCAGGTAGTAATCTCAGTACAAATCTAATAGGAGTGTTTTTGAACACTTATTCAATGCCTCAGAGTGTGTCTGCATCTCACGGAAGGAGGAAGTTACAATCTCAGTGTTCCAATTGAACAGATGGTCAAGGGAAATGGAATTTATTCGTGTTCCATCAGAAGAAAATTCTTCATCAACAAGATTCTTTCCCGTCTCCAAATTTTCCATTCTCTCTATTCTTCTCTCTTCCCTCCATCTCTCTCCAACATTCTATTTCTTCATTAGGAATGTACTTTTTCACTATTTTCTCTTATTCACTTAAGTGATTTAATGTTGTATTGTAAAATTCCCTTTTCAAAAATAAGAAAAGGACTTGATTTCATTCCTAGGGAATGCGAAAGGTCACAAGTGGTGGTGAGATGAAAAGTCACATGGGGGGAGCGGAAGAGACATTTTATAAGCTATAAATTGGAATGGATTCTCCATTTCAAAAGGTTAGCATTTATTGATTATTACTAGTTATTGAATTTCACTTATACTACAAGTAATAGGCTACATTCTTCTACCTCCTTTCCTTTACTATGTTCTTCCATACTCTCTACTTTCCAACTTTGCAAGAAACTGTGATCTTGTATAACCAAGAAATAACTTTGTGTATTTGATTAATGAATTCATAGAAATTTATGTCTCCAATTTATTAGTCTTGATATTGCTTACATTTTTGTTTTATTCTATTTAATGTGGACCTACTCTAAATATTGTTGGTGAGAATTTGTAAGTGCCTACTCACGACATTAACCCCCCCTCTCTCTATTTCTCCTACTCCCCTTTACCTCTCTCCAAACTAATTCCTCCCTTGGGTAGTGTATGGGAACTTTTCCACAGGTTTGGTAGAGTATTCCTATGTAATCCTTGATTTAAAAACCACCCCACAGTTCTACTTAGTTTACATTCAATAAATGGGAGCCTCATCATACCCAAGAAGGAGGGGCCTAGCCCCGTGACCATTTGTGAAAACCAATAATGTGTCAGCAACAAATTATTTCACCAACAATTTTTTTCAACTCCACTTGGGAAGATCTGCCCTTGCACATCCCTAAAAGATATATGAAAATTATATATATATATATATATATATATATATTCTAAAACCCATTAATATTAGAAAAATGAAAAATACCAAGAATACTATCTGAATGTGTTAAAGCCCTATTAAATCCCATTGAAAAATCAAATTATATATATATATATATATATATATATATATATATATATATATATATATATATATTCTAAAACCCATTAATATTAGAAAAATGAAAAATACCAAGAATACTATCTGAATGTGTTAAATCCCTATTAAATCCCATTGAAAAATCAAATTTTTTCTAGTTACATTATTATCTAACACTTTGAGAAAATTGGCAAAAATATATATACTTGAGCTGCTCATGCAAGTGGCATTGTTGATCTTGCATTCAAAGAATAACAACAAGATGATTTTAGGCTTTCCATTATCCAGGTAGAAAGACAAGTTAGGCAAGAGTTCCTTCCTAAGTTTGATCCTAACTTTCCCCTTGAAGATCACATTGAAGAATAAATTGTAGAACCACTTGATATCCTTCCTTTAGAAGAATACGAGGAAGAATAAATGGTTGCATATGTACCTTTGGGGATGGAACACTAGTCTGCTAGCTTTGGTACCTCTACTACGTGAATTACTAAAAGGATCCAAGAATAACTTTCCCAAGTTCTATGGAGACCGAAAGCAACATCCATATGATTATATTACAATTTTTATCACAGGATGTGGTGTTCTTGGAGTGGAACATGAAGATGTTTCCATGCAGTTATTCATGGATTAATTGTAAGATTTCGTTGTGGAATGGTTTTACTACTTGCCACCTCATTCAATTACCGACTGGGATGACATGAAAACTAGGTTTAAAGAAATATTCAAGACTGCAGAAGATGTTCATGCCCTCCTTTCTCAATTAGCTCAGATAAAGAAAGAACCGTAAGATCCCATGAGAGAATTTCTGCCAAAATTTGACAAGTTGGTTAACAAAGTTCCTATCAGTTCTCATCCTACTGTAGATAAACAAAAAAGTTTCTTTATAAATGCTTAATTTGCTACTGAAGTTGGGTTCATACTATGGAGAGCTCATCTAAATACTTTGGATAACACTCAATAACTTACCATTGATGTGAAAGATGACCTCATCATGTAAGGGAAAATTAAGAACTATTCAACAAGAAATAAGGCCCAGAGTTTTAAAGATGAAAGTGTTGATATATTGCTGCAAACATTGGTCAATGATTTGATTACTGATTTAGCAACAATAGAATTTTTGTAAAACCCTAGATATTGTAGAGTAATATATGATAAATAAATGATAAAGTACAAAATCGACACAAGTAATAAGCTAGATTAAAATAAAAGCCTAGGTTCAAAAGAGAGGATAAACGACTTAGATAATTTTGCAATAGATATCAAAGATTTATGGACTGGAAAACAAATAAATACGAGGAAGAAAAATTCGTAACAACACACAAAACATCCTGGAATTGTTGAACAAACTTAGAGTAGGGTGCCTATACTAGGTTGGGGGCGCCTAGGTGTTGGAGTCTTCTTATGGGCGCCCGTGACTGCAAAATACCTCAAAAAATGATTTTTTTTGTGTCATAAGATGGTTGCTAACCTTTGTTGTTGGTCTCCTATGTGTCGCTGGTTGATTGCAAAATTCCCATGTAGCCTGCAAAACAAAGGATATCATACAAAACCCCAAAACACATCAAATCCTAAAAAATAAAGATGTAAATGGGGAGTCGAACTGACCCCGACGGTCTCCCGATCGAGTGAACTTACGACTGAGTGTTGCACTATATATCAGACTCCATGTATTTCTTTTGCATGTGTAGAAATTGTGACCTAGGAAACTCTTGTGCAAGATGCACTTGATAACGAGTAATAGCTAGATGTAGCAATGTAGATAGATGTGTGGATGTTAAAAAGAACTTCCCCTCATATGCGTGTATGTATAAAATGCAGTCCCTTGTCCCTTGAATGAAAGCTAGATGGATGCCTTTGATGCTCTTAGAATTCCTTTGGATGTAACCTTAGTTGATGGTAATAGATGCTTAGAGCTTGGTCCTTTATTATGGTCACATATCTTTATATTTATATGATTCACTTGTTTAAATTTTGTAATTGGAAACTAAAATTCCAACACATAAGAAACAAGATGCCCAAAGATAAAATATTCCCAAAAGAGGCGAGTAAGATACAAAGAGGTCGGGGGCACCCAGAGGGGACGAGGTTGCCTAAGTGTTGACATCCTGGATAGGTACTGGAGTCTAGAGTCAATATAGATAAAGCAATGAATATTGGAATAGGTCGTGGGGTGTGAAAGACCAAAGAGGAAACCAGAAAGATAGAAAAGAGGCCAAAGATAGATGTTAATTACTAGTTTTCTCACTTAGGAATCATATGAATAACGACATGTGATTAGGACCTAGAAATGTATCCAAGTGCATGATTTTATGTCTACAACTACATTAAAGAAGTAAATTACTCAACATGCCTCATACCAAAACTAGAATAGGAATTATATTACAGGGGCACCACAAAGGATCACCTTGGAAGCTCCACTAGTTAATGTGGTATGTTGAACCTATGAAGATGAAGGAGATGAATTTGTTGAATCAGAAGTTGAAAGAGAAGAAGAAGATGGATATAAAAACATTGGATATTGTGAATACTCACCTGACAAATATTTTCAAAAATCCATGAATAACTACCCTTGTGCAGTGTTCACTCGCTCACAAATGAAGAAAAAATCCTCTTCTTCCACCACCCAAACAAAGAATGTGAATCCTTAAATGATGACTTAAAAAAATTCAACAAAAGCAATATCATCATTTCCCACTTCTGCTGGGTCAGCTAAGAAGAATCTTGATACTACCTTAGTTATCAAACCATCTGCCTCTTTGAGTAAGTCTCTTTCATCTCCTCTTATCAAATTAGTTTATGCTTCTATTGATACTAAGAATACAATCCTACTCATGTCTAGGATGTCATAGACCCTAATGTACCCAACATTTTCTCACCTTTTGACATCATTTACCATGTTAAGAAATTTGAAATTCAAATTTCTAGATCCGATTACTTGAGAACTCATCCCAAAAAAATTGATAAACTTGTCCAGTTTATTAAAGGAAGCAGTTCAAATCCATGTTCCAAATATGTCAGCACTACAAAATCGCTTCCCACTCCTAGTACCACTCCTTTCCAAAACCTTCTCACTTCAACATATCCCTCTTATGGGAAGGTATATCCCTTTTACCTTGATTTATTGGTCAACGAGTATAAATTGAATAATTAAATTATTGACTCTTGTGCCTTTGACAATGTTATGCCTACAAAAGTTGCTAAAGCTCTTGATATCTCTCTCATCCCGATATTGGCCATTGTTAATTCATGGAAACCAAATAAGTACCTCTCATTAGCTAGGTTAAGGATGCTCACGTAGTATTTGTAGACTTTCCTGACAAGAAGATCAAGATGAAAATACTTGTGGCAAACATGCCAACTTTGTATGGTATGTTGTTGAGCCAAAGTTTCTATCAGGATGTTGGTTGGAGATATACAAATCGATTGGTCATATGCCGCCATACCCAGTCAATGGTAAAAAGAAGAGGCTACTTCCGATAAGGAAAATGAAATACACGATTTGAAACCAAGATGAACCAAAGGGTGGACATATTATTTCAAGATTCAAGGTATGGAAACTTTTTCATGACTTCAGAGGATAATTCTAATTTTCCCATGTTAATGGAGGAGCACCTAGGTGTGATGGAAGTGGTCAAGAAATAACGTGATGACTCGATAGATCTAGAGTTAGACAGTGTGTTCTTCCCACTGAGTATGGATATATATTCTCTACTTGGTAGTGCAATGGAGGTCATGGAAATATTGGCTTATAGTAAAGTCAATCCCAAGGTAATGATAAGTGTAAATCATGAAGAAAAATGGATATCAAATAATTTTTTGGCATATGAGCCCCATGTTTCTAATCAATATTCTCAAGGAAAAACATGAAGATTTGTTCAATGAAAAATATTGTGAATATGAGGCCTTTTCTTTCCCATTGGGAGGTGAATATCCTCTTAATGAGGAATTTATAAATAAGAAGATGCTTGAATCTTTCAAAGTTGAATCTACTCAAGGAAAGGATTCTTCATCATGGAGATGGATTTTAAGGATCAAAATGGCCAAGAAGGGGGAAATGATGATTTTAAGTTTTTCATGCTCCAAAATTATGCTCATTTTATTTTCAATATGATGAATCATTATGTGCACATCACATCATAATTATAAGTGGATCAAAAGGTGAGCTAATTTTTGTGAAGAATAATTGTTTGAAGAAATTGAGAAACATGGAACATCAAAAGGCTTGTGATAGTGTTCAAAATCTCAAAATATCTATCAAGAACCAACTCATAGAGACCATGGTAATTAAGTATATAAAAAATAAAATGTCAAATATATATCATAGACCATAAGCCTTTGGTGTGAAAATGGTAAGCTATTGGTATGATCAAGAACTCATTCTTGTAGTAGACAATATAAGATCAGAAATTGGAATGAATTTGCAAATAGATGAACAAACAGAAGCAGAATGTCAAAGCAAGATATCACAGTGAGTCTTTCTAAGTGGACCCTCAATTACAAGAACAGTCATGTAAAAATTTCTCAATTAGTTGATAAATGTGTCATATTTCAATGATCCATTCAATAGATTTGTAGAACAAATGCATTTGGTGATATGCTTGTGCATAGGTAAACATTCAGTGAAAAATCAATGCGATACAATGAAAGCGGGTTGTCCCCCACATGTACCATAGGTGATGTGGGTATGTTATATCATGGTTTTCCATTTCTGTTACATGGTTTCCCTTCTATGTTGTATGTATCCATTTATGTTATTGTGTTCATGTTGTTTTTCTCTTGGTTATGTCGGTAGCTTTTATAGCTTGTTTAGTATGGTGAATCTATGGCCCAAAAAATAATTCACTAGTTTTTTACTCCACGAGATACCTGAGGTTCTTCATTACCCCTTGTATAGTCTAATGTCCCCAAAGATAGATCCAGTTGTTGTCATGTAAAATTTCTAGCATGCAAAAATTAAAAAATTTTTACCATGAAAACTAAGCCTACCATTTGAAAACCCATCTCTTCCCAGTCACGGTGAACCTTTCCTCTGGTCAATATTGCATCTCACGCATCCCCTTTAAGTTTGGGTCATCCATAATTATAGGTAGAGAGGATCATTCATAAAATAGATTTAAAGTGTGTTTACGTGCACTATAATAGGAATCTAATTTGAGTTGACTTGATGATAAGACTAAGCTCTGAGGTACAATAGTGCTCTCTTAAGCACTAAATTGGTTATTTTTAGCCATATTGCAACATAAAGACATCCTCCAACTGAAAGGGAAGAATCAAGCTATATGGAAGTTTTGTAGGAGAGAAATGATGCTATCTGAAGCATTTTACGGAAAATATGTGGAATTAATTGATTTCATGAACAAGTTAAGCAAAATCGGGTCATTTTGAGCATAGGGATCGAAGGCTCCAATGGAGAAATTCACATTGTCTTGATGATTATAGGAGTTTCAGGAGGAGTTAGGAGATAAAAAATAGGAAACATAAAGCTCTTGGAATCCTCCATTTTATGAACACATAAATTTTGGTCCAATACCTCAAAATCTCCTATAATATCTCGAGTCACTGCTACTGCTCCTTCATGCTGAAAGGGTGAATGATGCAAAAAATAAAATTAAAGCATGAATAAAGTCTTTAAAATGGTGGAAATGAACCCATTATATTCTTTAGAGTCAAAATCATATAAGTTTTCACCTCTAAACTCCAACTTTCACTCTTAAGGAAGAAAATGAATGCTATGCATTCTAATTTCATGTTGGGATGAGGATGATAGCATAACTTAAAGGCTTGAGCACACTTTTCAAGGCCATGTGTCCCCTTTCACTTGTACCCAAGGTGAAAAGGGACATGGGGGACACAAAAGTGCACTGCCCTATGCATGTTATGTTTTCATCACTTAAAACTTGTGATTTAAGTGGTTAGGTGAGCACAATGCAAAAATAGACCACTTTCTCATAATGAACTCCCCCTTGGCATATTTTGGAGCATGTATTTTCCCCTTGTATTTTTCCTAACATGCAAATGGACATGGGGGACATGAAATTGTAATCCACATACGAACCCTCTCCTCGCAACTTACACATCATCCCTTTCACCCTAGGAACATGTTAAACTTGCATTTTGCTTAACTACTTCCCCCTTTCTCATGAGATAATGACCCATGGAACATTTTTGAGCACGGAGTGTCCCCTCACATTTCGAAAATAGTAAAATGAACATGAGGGAAAACAAAGTGTGCTCCCCTCTCTCTCTCTCAATTAGCCCCCGCACACATGGAAAACCTCTATTAAGCCTCGAGTGCTAGTTTCCAACCCCTTACATCTCACTCTCATGAAACCAAAAATTGACACTTTGCATGATCTTATGCAAAGAAAAATTTGAAGCCCCTCTTGTCCCCTATTTTTTAGTGTGCAACTCCACATCAACCCTCATTCAACCCGGGTTAAGCATGTTTGAGTCAAACTGTAGTTAATGTGTGCAAGTGAGAACAAAAAGCTTCACATTCAAATACTTAACCATTTCCAAGTTGTAAAGCTTCATTTTTTCCTCCTAGGCTCACCCTGCTTTCTGTTATGCTACAAATATGTCAAAAACCCCATATACTAAAAATGGAAATTTGTTCATATCTTGCAAACCCCTTCTCCAATCCCCATGATATTTCAACAACATCTCCTTCTCAAAAATGCCTTTTCATTGTTTCCAACCTTGCATCTAATGGTGGTCTACATTATTTTTAATGGCAATTTTTTTTTTCAAAAATAAAAAAATCATTTTTTAGATCTACAGAGTTTTGGTAACTAAGATCCTCTAAAAATCCTTATGAAATGACAAACTTTTTGAGACCAATTTTGATCCATTCCGACACTGAAAAGTCTCACTTCTAAAAATAGTAAACCTTCATGATATTCATTGTATATAAATAATAAATATTGTAAACATTTCATTCTCATATTTTTCATTGCTCTTTGCACATCAGGAAAACTCAAAAGCATCAAATGGAGAAACAGGTGATTAAAAGTGGACTTCTCAAAATAAGACTTACTAAAAATAGTAAGTGTTAGAATATTGGCCAAGAAACATGGATGATGAGTCACCCATGTTGACAAAATGACACATGGATCTATTTGAAACAATATAAAACATTATAGTGACTTAACAGATTCAAGATTTCATATTATACACTTTCAGTTGAATGTGGGAGCAATTTCTCTATATGGAGAAAAAGACCTCTTTTAATGGGTAATGAATGAGCAAGAAGGTGTTTGAGAATCCTGAGGTTAATTCCATTCAAAAAGAAGAAATATTTGTCACGGAGGGGAATTTTGAAGTCAAGAGAGGTAAGGTGATGATCTTCATATCCTAACTCTGACCTTGTGTTCAAAGAGAATCATCATGTGTCCAAGATCAGGTTGTCATCTCAGTGTAAATCTCATAATAGTGTTTTTGAACACTTATTCAATGCCTCGGAGTGTGTCCACATCTCACGGAAGGAGGAAGTTACATTCTCAGTGTTCCAATTGAACAAATGGTTAAGGGAAATGAAATTTATTCGTGTTCCATCATAAGAAAATTCTTCATCAACAAGAGGCTTTCCCGTCTCCAAATTTTCCATTCTCTCTTTTCTCCCCTCCCTCTCTCTCTAACATTCTATTTCTTCATTGGGAATGTACTTTTTCACTCTTTTTTCTTATTCACTTAAGTGACTTAATGTTGTATTGTAAAATTCCCTTTTCAAAAATAAGAAAATGACTTAATTTCATTCCCAGGGAATGTGAAATGTCACAAGTGGTGGTGAGATGAAAAGTCACATGGGGGGAGAGGAAGAGACATTTTGTAAGCTATAAATTGGAATGGATTCTCCATTCCAAAGGGTTAACATGTTTTTATTGTTACTAGTTGTTATATTTCACTTCTACTACAAACAATAGGCTATATTCTTCTATCTCCTTTCCTTTCCTATGTTCTTCCATAATCTCTACTTTCCAACTTTGTAAGCAATTGTGATCTTGTATAACCAAGAATGAACTTCGTGTCTCCAATTTATTAGTAGATAAAAATTACACAATAAAACACTAAATATAATTATATTCAAACTGAATTCATTCGGGATGTCAATTACAATGATAGAGGTTACATTTTATAATGTTTGATCTCCTACAAAGGTGGAGTCAAACTTCATCTTCAATCCCTCATATCACTCTCCATGAATCTCTCAAACCAAAATAGCTACGTGAGTTGTTTATTCAACAACTTCACTCACACACAACTATTAACTATATTATTAATATGAGTTGTATTAACTCATTATTAATAATATTACAATTTATTAATAATGTTACACAATATATTTGTAACATTCACTCCCCTATTGTTAACATTATTAATTCCCATATACACTCCCCTAATGTTGACAAGGAAGAAAAAATAATCACACTTCCTTTTGCAGCTTGCCGCCTATGCATGATCATGATCTAGATGGTTTTGTACGACAGCCAACAACCTACAAGGATGGTTTTACAAGGACCACCAACAACCTCAACAAGGATGGTTTTACAGGACAACCAACAACCTAAAACAAAGGATGGTTTTACAGGACAACCAACAACCTAAAACAAAGGATGGTTTTATAGGACAACCAACAACCCAAAAATCATGTTGTTGCTTTTCCTTTGTGCTTTCGTCTGTTCACTATGTCTTTCCTTCATGGAATATGTAGGAACCACTGCTTACTGAATACAAACTGAATAGAGGGGAAATTGAACATTGAGACCATGTTCCAGTTACCCCCCTCAATGTGAACATTTCACTTATTCAAACAGGAACTCTAAAATCATATTACACACAACTGAAATAAACTACAAATATGAAATAAAACACACACACACACACACACACACACACACTGCCACCACATATTCATGCGGCCTTGACACTGGTGACTGAAGAGAGGTTGGTGATTGACCTCCAGCCTCTGTTGCCTCCGTCCTCCAATAATCACGTTGCTTACTCAGCAAATTGGATGTTGAAGCTCAAATTTGCACCACCTTTTGTTGATGCATCTTCCCCACAAACCTTCACTTTGGTTTTGAAATTCCAAAGTGGGGGTTAGGGGGCGGCAGCCCCCAGCGGGGTCAAGGGGCAGTGCCCCTTACAGGGTCCCGGGGCAGCACCCTGGGCAAGCACAATTTTCTTCTTTGAAGTCATCAAAAAAATCATCAGAACTGTAATATTATTCATCTTATTCTCCCAAAAACTGGACGTTGGGTAACACCAAAAATGCATCTGCGAGGAATTTTTTTTTTGTTTACAATATTTGACTTTGAATTTTTTATGATGGACCCAAAATACTAGACTTTTATAATGACTCAAAACTTACACTCGAATTTGAGTAGACAACACTTGGCTTTGACACAAAAAATGACTATCAACATTTATAACAAACTCCATAAATGATTTTGATTCTTTTATAAACAATACTCAACCCACTAATTATAAGACCATTATAAGATGACAATTTGAATAACACAAAAAGACATACAAGACTTAAAGTTACTATTTTTTGACCATATAACTATAAAAGACAACATAAAAAATAATTTTTAGAAACCACAATGGCTCTTAATATGAGACTTTAGCGACACAATTTATAAGACTCGATTGAGGACACTTAACAAATCTAAATGGACTTATGACTAATGAATAAAATATTGTCCCGAAAACTACTAAACATAACCAAAATACATAAATGTCTCTATGAATTATCTAAATGAAAATTACAATAACTAAAGACATCTAATCAACGAATGAAAAATTGTGATCTCCTTGAAATCAGCGTATCATTGGAATACTTCTCCAAATGTCTTCACTGAAAATGCTCTTATTTATACAACATAACATCAATGTAGAGATTCTGGGCACGTTGATAGCATGGGAACTGGAGACTGGTTGAATTCATAGGTGGATATTTGCATGATAGAAAATACCTAAGATAATTCTTATCACATGCCAATTAATTCCACACCTCAGTTAATAATAGAATTTTCGTGCTCCTGCAACCAAGACGAATGTGTAGGAAATTCAACCTAAAACAAGAAGACTTACGAGCGACCTGTGTCAAATGCTAGATAGATGGATTGACTACCAACATTGGAGATGTGGCGATCAAGCTATTTGTGTCAAATCATTGTGATGTCGTCGTTGCCCACCACGCTAGCTTACCACGCAACATACACTAATTGCATAGAAATAACCACAAATATCTAATCGAATACCAGGAATTCAATTTCCAAGAAAGAGCTTACAGAAATTAAGGACGTGCGACTAGGGCGTGAGGAGATCATATAGACACGGTGATGAGGAGAATTGATGAGAATTCTGATTCAACACAGAGATATGTACTTGAAATATATAAGTTTGAATGCCTCCCACACAAAATTCTTCTCTTCCTTGTCGATGCTACTTTCTGTGCAGAAGAATGAATCCAAAAATAACGATGATAAGATTTAAATATTCAAACCTGTAAACCCTCGAAGCTCTCATAGACTCTCATGGCGACTTAACCTGCTCTATTCGTCTTTCATAGGAAAATCAGAAATTGCTTTGATACCACTGATAAAAATTACACAATAAAACACCAAATATAATTATATTCAAACTGAATTTATTTGGGATGTCAATTACAATGATAGAGGTTACATTTTATAATGTTTGATCTCCTACAAAGGTGGAGTCAAACTTCATCTTCAATCCCTCATATCACTCTCCATGAATCTCTCAAACCTATCTCCTAATATCTCTCAAACCAAAATAGCTACGTGAGTTGTTTATTCAACAACTTCACTCACACACAACTATTAACTATATTATTAATATGAGTTGTATTAACTCATTATTAATAATATTACAAGTTATTAATAATGTTACACAATATATTTGTAACATTAGTCTTTCTATTGCTTTCATTTGTGTTCTTCTTCTATTGAATGTGGACCTACTCTAGTCACTATTGGTGAGAATATGTAAGTGCTTACTCACAACATTAACCCCCTGTAGACACTCGTTTATGACACTCCTTGGTGTTGCACCATTTGGTGGCCTATCCATATGTATAATTTTAATTTAATATTTAATCCTTATCCTAAGTTTTAAATACCTTATCATTTTCTATCCCCTGTTACTCCTTAGTTTATCAATGTAAAGTCTTCCCTTACCACCCACTTACCTTCATCCTATCCCAAAATCCTAAAATGGCTAAGTTGTACTTCCCTATCCTCAAAGCCATGTCCCCTCACTTATCCCACATGAATTATCCTGAATCAACCCCATTTGGAGGTGGTTGAAACCTCTCCCATGAGGGTTGCACAAACTTTTCCAGATTGGTAGTAATTCCCCTTAATCGCTAAAGACCCTATATACACAGCTAGATCCCTATGATTTGGTAAGTGAAATCCATTGTAGTGAAGCTTTGTTCCTCTATAGTTTGAAGCAATAATCAACAACATTCTCTCAACCTCATCTTGACCATTGGAGAAGCTACATTCTGTCCATAGGATTGTCAATCACCATCGGGATTCCTTTCCCTCTACACATGTTTTTAATCATCTTACCAAAGTATGTATCTATTTGAAAACTCTTTGTCATTATATCTATCATTTTTATCTTAATCAAAACAATAATCATTTTATTGTTATCTTAATCGAATTAATCAATTAATCTTTTGTGAAACAAATATATCAGTTTATTCATACAAAAATTACCACTGATTCCCCTAATCGTCAGCAATTCCTTCTTTTCTTTTACCTTCCTTATCTTTATCACACCTTTAAAATTATCTGTCACTAATCTTCATTTCTAAGAATGGCCATTGTGTAGATGTGTCTACCTAGAATTTCTCAGCCCATAATTATAGGTTATGATCTACCAGTTGTCCAACATCCATTCCATTGGGAACAATACAGGATTGCACACAAGCTCAACATCTATGTGATCGTGCTTATACTGAACCCTGACGATATACAAGATCAACTTGAAATCATCAGGGAAGAAGTCGACATTGTTGAAGAAGAGGGAAACACTCTTTTGGAAAAATTCAACATAGCCGCTTCACCTGCTTTGGCCACTTTCTACACGGGCTGTGAAATTCCTTCTCTTCCTCTTATAAATTAATCTTAATCATTAATTCATTATTTATATCATATCATTATATTGTAATAAAACATTAAAGTATTGCATGCTTTTGTATCCATCTGTTTATCAAATATTAAGTGATACGTGAGCTGGCACCCACGTAAGGAAGTCCATCGACTTGTGGGACTAGCCTTTTATAGGAAGCTCACCATATATCTATCTAACATATTTTTGTTTAGTGCCTTTGCTTTGTAGGATCCAAACCTCCATTGGATTTTTGGAGAACCTGTAGACAGAACAAAGATCATCTCATCGACTATCCTTTACAGGTTTCCTTAAAACCTGTCTTAAATAAGGTATAGTGGTATAAGTTACATTAAGTTAATTTGAATTAAGACTACACTATTACATTCTGACATGCATGGTGGGACTGGTTCCATTTGTTTTCTTTAAATTTTTATTTATTTGGTTCTCTTCTTTGTAATCACTAATGATTTCAGTAAATCACCAGTGATTTCTGCAATCACCGATGATTCATGTTGATTGTTTTTTATTATTCAGTTAGTTTTACTTCTATTAATATTCTTCTATGTTTTTTGTTTTCATCTAACTTTGCAGGCTCTCTGTTATGGGTTTGCTGCTTCTGGATTCAAAAATAAGTTTTAAAAAATTGGAAAAAGCAAAATTCTAGGTATTCTTCTTTTGATTTTTCATTTTCTTTTCCTTTCAAGTTCTGCATTATTATCTATTTGTATTCGTCTAACAAACATTTGGTTTTTGGGCTTAAAATTGAACTTGCATAGTTTGTTTGACAATTTTGTTTAATTAGGTGGTTAAAAATTTTGTATTCACATCTTATTTCTCACACACAGCCAAACTACTTACAAATTTTACACATCTTAAACATCTTCCTCCCAGGTGAAATTATTGGGATTTCATCACCCAATAAGGAAATCGATTCGGTGTTCTGGCCGAGTATGAAAAAAAATTGGTTATCGGTATATTAGCCAAGCATCTGAAACCCTTATCACTGGGGGAACATGAAGTGTAGGGGTAGGAACCTATATCACGCGACGTACTGGTAACCATCACATATTCGGGCCTCACGTACCTTCGGGTATATTGAGGAATCCGTCCAAAACAATCTGAAACCAGTCTTAGAATGCTCTTTAGGTACCTTTGTTATCCCAATTTCTCCTTTAAACACATCTTAAACTTACTCAAGATAATTAAAACACATTTACTAAGTGAGTTTATTTAAATAACCATCTTTTTATTTTTATGTTGTTTCTTTTCCCTTCTACATGGTTTTAACTCATCAATAGTCTTGAAATCTTAACTCATCCACATCCATCTCTGCTGTGATGGAACCCTTATCTGATACAATGGTAAACATCTAAGATTCACCTCACTCTCAATAATATGAACCCCAAGTTATTCCATATCATACACCACCCTCTGTACGAACATTTATTTCTAGACTCTTTAGTCATCTGAGTTTTCCCATGAGTTTCGAATACCTATTAGACCAAAACCCAATCCTACTTAAACAATATCTAGCCACTAGATTTGTATATATTCCAGATCCCTTAACTCACAATACAACATAGGGCCCATCACCTTCTCCTCCTCCTCAAGTGGTTCCTCCTGTCATAAACCCTCAAGTTGGCCCCAACACATAAATGGTCCCTTTCAATGTTAACCCTAGAACATCATCTTCCGTAGGAGGTCACCCTACTTATCCTAGTATGCCTCCTTTATCACCAGTCCAACAACCACATATTGATCAACGTTTTCCTCCAAGTTATCAACATATAGTCATTTAACTCATTCCTTATTCCACTTATTCCACATCTATTCCTCCATCACCACCACTACCATCTATTGGTCTTAACCGTAATCCTACACCATATCAGACTATTGTCCCATAATCTCATGTTATACCTCCTCAATCTAATGTATTTATCAATACTCAATCATATCTGACCCACCTTCAAAATTTGGTCATATATATTCCCCCATCTTTACCACTTATAAACACTAATCCAATCACAATTATTCAAACTCCCCCTTGAACACAACCCACTACATCTATTCAATATGTTGGTAGTGATCCTCTTCAACAACCCCAAGATTCAATCACACCTCAACTCGCACATCAACCTCCTATCATTACCTCACTACCTCAATACTATCAAACTAATCCTCCTCAATTGTTCCTTTTCCACCTCATACTGCTAATCCCATTCCCACGAATGTTCCTCAATTTCAACACATCCCTTCTTCACAGCCCCTGTATCAACATGTTCCAATTCGCACACCTCCTCAACCTACTCAAATCAACACACAACCCTTGTCCAAACTCTTACAAGAACTCATGAATATGATGGCTAATCTGGAATCTTCGTCATCTTCTATTAAAAATAAATTACCCTATGAACATACATATAACAAACCTATTCAACCATATGTCCCCATTTAACCCTATCCTACTCATTGGGAAATTCCAAAATTCATGAAATTTTATAGTAGGGAATATCCCTAACAACACCTAAGAGCTTATCACCATTCTTGTTATCTTATAGCTCACGATGACACTCTTCTCCTCCATACCTTCTCTATGTCATTAGCAAGACCTTCTCTCGACTAGTATGGGAACATTCCCCAACACTCCCTTTTCACCTTCACACAACTCTCATAAATATTCTTAGAACATTTTTCCATCAACAAATCCCGTAAGATATCAATCACCGACCTCTACACTATTAAATAGATTGAAGATGAGTCTATCACAAAATTTGTCGCCATATGGTGTAGAGTTATTAATCAATTATTATTCGATCCCCCCAAACTAAGTTAATTGAATTATTTTCTTGGTCTTGTGCTAAACATATCTCACTGACACTGCAAATCCAATCATTTCAAACCTTTGAAGAAGCCTTCACCATGGCCTGTAAATTATAAACCTAAGCTATCGAGGATGGTAAGGTTAAATTACGCTCTAAAAATCCTGAGTCTGAGCTCTATAAGCCCTTTACTAGCAACAAAAAATCAAAAGGTGTAACACATGCTATTTTCATTTAAACCTCATCCCTTAATACATCCAATACTAAACAAACTCAAAGGGCACCTAGACCCCCTCGCAACTAAACTCCCTTGAGAGACTCATGTAGTTCTATCTTTGATAAGCTTATGGCTGCCCATATGATAGATCTCCCTATTCGACCTATTGACGATTCTCATCCTAAGCCTACTTGGTACCAAGAATTGGAGTATTGTAAATACCATCAAGTCTAAGGCCATGACATTGAAAGGTGTTGTACCTACAAAGAGGTCATTCAAAAACTTATTTATCAGGGTGATTTACAACTTGAAAATCCCAACACATCTCCAAATCAAGCCGTGGATATCTTTAAACAACCTTTTCCTAATAATCCCTGTGTCAATAACACAATCCAGAACCAAGCTTCTGGATCTCAAAATCCCAGAGCCCATGACATCAATGTCATCGATCATAAACCTCCTAAAACTTCCACATCTGCATATACTCTCGACCAATCAATCAAACATCCTAACATCTACAAAAAACACATAGATGACAACCCTAAGATAGAAATACTAACTCAATAATCTACTGTAACAACTACACTCGTAACAGATCTCTTTACTAAATCCCCTGACTCTACTCCATAGGAAACACAAAAATAAGAGCCTTCCGTAGAGATTATTGTTATTCTTACCAAAAGTAAATCCATTCAACGCCCAATCAAAAACCTTGGTAGACCCATACAAAAATCAATGGTTCATCCACACAAGAAAATTGATCTTCCACTTACTAAAACTGAAGTAAACGTTTTCCATCTCATCTTCTATTTTGGGACCTCACCCCTCATCCAAATAGGCCCCTACCACAATAAATTCTAATCCTTCTCCTAAATTCACATCTAAATCTATCACTCATGACATGTCCTATATATCTCATCCTCCTTAAATAGTTACAAAAGTTCATATTCTTGTACCCCTACCCTTTTCAGTTCTTGAAGGATCTTACAGCGCATTTCTTCATAAACTCATTCAATCTTCATATAAAACATTACCACCTATCCAACCATTTGATCCTTATGAATGGAAGCTTTCTTGATACAATTATAATGTTGTTTATGTTTATCATAGGATGTCAGGACACGATACGTAGCATTACAAATCTCTTCAAGTCATACTTCAAAAGTGGATACAAACAAAGGAACTCTTAGATCATCCCACTCTTCCATCCAATCATCCAAAAGTAAAAACAAAACATCAAGTCAAAACTCTAAGCCTATAAACTCCCAAATCCAACACATCTGAATCCCATGCAGTTCCTTCATCTCAACAAGATCTTGACCCTTCTAGCAAACCAACCCTTCAAATTGGTGTTGTTGGCCCCACCATAAGAGCTAATGTGTGAAAGAAACGATAAGAAGATTGTTTCAAGCCACGATCTCATATGATAATATCACACCACATTAGATTTGTAAAACAAAAGAGCTAAAATACCATATATGGAAATCCATCATAATCCATAATTCTCAATACATTAGAATACAATCACTTGAATTACTCAATAAGAAAGATGTACATATAGGAGGAGGGAAGTGCAAATACTACCTAAATCAGTGGTGAAGAAATCCCACTAACCGATATTGGTAGTTAAGTTAACTCCAGAAGACTAGTAAGCTAACTCCACATAGCTGAGAAGCTAACTCAACACAACTAGCACACCTAAGTAAGCTAACCCAACAAGTGTAGGGATAACACAAGTGTAAGAATTATCCTAATAAATAAATAAAAGGATAAATAATAACCTACACTAACACCCTCCTGTAAGCATAGCTTATGTGGGTGAAAAAGAAGGTGGGTCCCAGAAACAAGGCTTGACGAGGTATACACATACAATAATTGGGAAAATTAGACACCACAAGGTACCAAAAACCAGAAACAACAAAGTAAAGAGAGAAAAATCCCACTGCAAGATATCCTAAGAAGCTCGACTCCAAAAACTCGTACAATGTTGACAAAGTTTGGTGTGCACTGTGGTCTGAATCCACTGCTTGATCATATACCTCAAAAACAACTGACACTTGGCTTCACCAGAATAGCTACATGCAAGGAGACTGTTAATGAAGTGATATCAAAATTGCAAAAAAATACCAAACATAATTTGATCAACAGCTACAAATAGGTGTGCCACAATCTAAGAACAACTAAGGCAATAAGGCAAGGACACGAGATCCAAATAAATAGGAGTGCCATGATCTAAGAAAATCCAAGGTAACAAGGTAAGGACACAAAATCTGAAGAAGCAAGATCAACTACTACAAATAGGTGTGTCACGATCCAAGAACAATAACCAAGGAAACAAGGCAAGGACACAAGATCCAAAATAAATAGGAGTGCCACGATCCAAGAAAATCCAAGGTAATAAGGCAAGGACATGAAACCTGAAGAAGTAATATCAACACGTAACAAGGCAAGGACACAAAACCCAAATAATCAGTATCAACACCACACCCTCCCATACTGCTGAATGGGTAGAGTGAAACCACAGATCTATATGAGTTGCCCAAAATCAACTACTCGAACACTAACAAAATAACACTGGGCTTCACTAGAATAGCTCCCCCACAAGAGAGACTGTCAACATGCCAAAAAAAAAAGTGTCAAAAATACATATCTAAAATATCTCAACAAATAAGAGAGATATAAATGTATACACATATGGATACAAGAATGCAACACCCATAAGTTTAGGACGTCGGGTTCAACCGAAATTACGTCCACAAGTGATTACAACACCCTCCCAAATTTGACAATTTATAATGAAGTGCATGTAAATATTATAATGAGTAAAAGTACCTTTTATAATTGAAATATGTGTATACAAATTTCACCAATGTGTAGATCTCGAAAAATAACACAATTTCAATAAAAGATCACCTTAATCTGAGCTATAGATCAAAAGTTATGAGCTCTAGAAGGTTTTGCTATTAAAATAATATTTTAATGCTAATGTTTTTTTAAAAGGTACACGTGACACCCAAATGTCCAAAGGGTAAAAGAGTGCATCCACAGTATACAGGATTGCGACCAAAGGATAAAAGCATGCGCCTAAAACCTAAATATCCAGAGGGTAAATCATTGCATTCGGAGGGTACACGTTTATATCCAATGGATAAAATAATACACCTAGAGAGTACATATTTGTGTTCAGTGGATAAAATACTGCATCCAAAACAAAAATATCTAGAGGGTAAAAGAATACATTCGAAAGGTACACGCTTATATCCAATGGATAAAAGAATGCACTGAGAGGGTACAAATCCACGTCCAGTGGATAAAATACTGCATTAAAAACAAAATTATCCAGAGGGTAAAATAATGCATCCGGAAGGTACACACTTATATACAATGGATAAAATAATACACCTAGAGGGTATTGATCTTCGTCCAGTAGATAAAAGACTGCATCTAAAACAGAAATATCCATAATGCTCAATACATTACAATACAATGACTTGAATTACTCAATAAGAAAGATGTACACATAGGAGGAGGGAAGTGCAACTACTACCTAAATTAGTTGTAAATAAATCCCACTAATTGATACTAGTATTTAAGTTAACTCCAAAAAACTAGTAAGCTAACTCCACATAATTGAGAAGCTAACTCAACACAACTAGTAAGCTAACTCCACATAACTAGTACACCTAAGCAAGCTAACCCAACAAGTGTAGGGCTAACACAAGTGTAAGAATTATCCTAATAAATAAATAAAGGGATAAATAATAACCTATACTAATAGTGTGTATGATCTAAGTTGAGAAATACCTGAGGTTATTGTCGTTAGAGCTCAATCCACCAACCCTCTACAGAACCCACCACAATCTTGTTCTTCTGAGTCTTCTAATCTACCAATTCCTAAAACCAAATTTTCTATCCTTGCATCCCTTCATGCTCAAATACTAGTAACAGTGCAGAACAATGTCCTCAAACAATTACTCCACGTGTCCGTAAATATGTCTCTTTACGAGCTTATCAAAAAATCCCATGTTAAGCTATGATTGAGGCACTTAGAAATATTGTAGTCCAAACAGACGACCCCCTCCCATTAGCTCAGTTTGTTGGTACATTGCAAGCCTTTGCTTCCATTGTGTTTGATAACTCTAAAATCCCTTCACTTCAGCAAAAGGAACATGACCTTCCTCTCTTCATCACTATCCAAATTAATGACACCCATATCAAGAGAGACATGATTAAAAATGGTGCCAGTATCAACACCATTTCATCTTACACCTTTAAACAACTTAAGCTACCTGATAACATCGTGGCTCAATCACTAGCTGTCATGCATTCCTTTAAAGACATTGTTGCCCCTACAATAGGTATGTTTATCTTACCTATTTGCATAGGTCCTAAGCTTCTTCACGAAATCTTCTACATCGTAGAAGGATATTTCCAATATAAAATTTTACTTGGATGTCCTTAGATCCCCGCTATGCGCTCTATCCCTTCTACCTTATATCGATGTTTGAAATATGAACACGAAGGGAAAATATCCACTCTTCCTATTAATCCTTATCCATCCAAGACATGTCATATGAGGTATATGCCAGCCGATGTGTTCATTCCTCTTAAAAAATCATCTAACAAGGCTTCTACCAGTTCTTCCATCTTTGCATCTAAGTTACCATACAACACCTCCTTCGAAGACATCATGCAACATATTTCATTGGGGGAGTATTGCATTTATCCCTCAACTCATTTCCTACACCAAAAATGTATGGGAGGCCTGATAAACAACCAATGCAAGAACATAATGCTGGAAGTATCATCTCCTTTGGCCCTACTCATATTAAAACTAACCTTATCTAAGGAGGGATCGACCGTCTTTCCCCACATCATGAAAATCAACATAATCAATGCCATATTAAACCATTTGTATTTGATTTCTTGTTTCTATACAACCATCCTTTGTGTAGATATACCTTCATGGATTTTCCTGAAAATATTTCGATTTAGGATGCTACGAACACGGTATACATGACTTTGTCTTTGACCAATCCTGTAAACCTCATAAGAAGTATGGACTAGGTTTCTACAAACCTTCTTTAGATACATCCACCATCACCACATATGGACCTATGACAGGTCCAAAGCTACCCTCTTCATCTTCATAAGACTATTCTATTGACATACACGATTTCATTTCCATCCCTTCTAACTTTTTTTAGTCAACACAATTACATTACAACCTCTGACTTATCAATCTAACGACATAACCGCAACCGTTGCATTAATTTTCCCTGAGATGATAAAGGAAGATTCCCTTACCATCGATGTTCTTCAATGTCACGACAACCAATACATCTTATCTTATATGGGGGAAGAGGATCATTATCTTCAAAATACACTACCACCAGACACATCTACACTTCTTAACGAACTCACTATTGACATCAACATAAGGACCTCTAAAGACCCGCACATACTCAAGGTCAACCAGTCTCTTGATACACATGAACTAAAAGACTTCACCACTTTCTTATCCAAACATAGTAAGGATTTTTAATGGTCTTATAACAAAATGTCTGACCTCAACCTCAATGTTGTCATCCACAATATCGTCATCATCCCTGACGCTAAATCGGTCAAACAAAAATTGTGTAAGATGTATCCTCGCATTACTCTCCTTGTTAAAAAATAATTACAATGCATTCTTTCTGCTAACTTTATCCTCCCCATTGACTATCCATAACAAGTTTCCAACATAGTACCCATGACTAAAGCAATAGTGAAGTTATATATCTACATCGATTTTACAAGATCTTAATCTTGCATGTCTGAAATATGATTTCCTATTGCCTAATATTGACCAACTTATTGATCTCATAGCAGGCCATGATATGTTGTCCCTTATGGACGGATTATATGGCTATAATCAAATTATTATTTCACCCGATGATCAACATAAAACATCTTTCATCACCCCTTGGGGAACCTTCTGTTATCGTGTAATGCCCTTTGGTTTAAAGAACACAAGAGCCACTTACCATCGTGCAATGACTTACATTTTCCATGACCTTATCCATAGAACCATAAAAGACTAAGTATATGACTTATTAGGAAAATCTAAATGCTGGAAGGATCATATTATTTTCCTCGATGCCATCTTTATCCATCTCCTCCAATACTCTCTCTGGCTTAACTTTGTTAAATGTATCTTCGGTGTTTTAATCGATAAGCTTTTAGGGTTTATAATATCCATTAGAGGAATTGAAGTAGACACTACCGAAATCAAAGTCATTATCGAAATGCCACCTCCATCTCCAAGGGAGATTCCAATCAGTCTGACACTTTATCTCATAATTATCTGATTAGTGTTAGCCTTTTCATCATCTTCTTCACAAATATGTTCACTTTAAGTGGGATGAAGATTTCTAAAAAACCTTTGATCAAATTAAGCAATATCTTCTATTGCCTCCCTAGCTCACACCTCCATGTGAGGGCGACCCCATTTATCTATATATATCCACTACCGATCATGCCTTCGGGGCCATGCTTGCACATTGAGATGAGCATGATAAAGATCAAGCATTTTATTACGTGAGTCAAATGCTCCATGATTATGAAACCTGTTACACTAAAGTTGAAAAAGTTATGTTGCGCTTTATATTTCGCAACATCTAAGCTTTGTCACTATCTTCTCAATCATAAACTCTTCATCGTCACTAACATCAACCCTCTCAAAACTATGCATTTCAAACCTTATCATAATGATTGCATCACTTGATGGCTCATGTTCATGACTTAGTTTGACTTAGAGCTCATCCCACATAAATATATTAATGGGAATGTTATTGTTGATCAGCTTGATGAAGCCTCTCTTCCTAACAATCAACCCCCTAACAAATATTTTCCTAACAAATCTATCAATACCCTTGATCAAGAAGATGATCTTCCTCTTAAAATGTTCCTCTTCTTTTATGGCTCTAAATGTCAGCAAGGAGGAGGGGTTGGTATCATCATCATGCCTCCTTGGGATAAACATATCCCTTTATCCTTCAAATTGAATTTTGAATGTACTAATAACATGGCTGAATATGAAGCTCTTATCATGGGCCTCTAATCTGTCATGTTTCTCAGAATTAGAACCTTAGATATTTATGGGGACTCGTAGCTCATTATCAATCAAATCAATGAAGTCTATCAATGTAAAAATGAAATACTACAAAAATATAAAGCCATTTTTGACTTCCTCTTTGAGGCATTTGATAGTTTTACTATCCAAACAATTCCTCGTTCATCTAATAAATTCACAGATACCATGGCTTGTATTTCCTCATTCATACCATGGTCAACTGATGATTCTAAAATCTTTGTCATTATACACAAGCTCAAACAACCCTCCCATAATAACGAACTTCCTTCCTTCAATCATGTTGAAAGTAGTTAGTCAGATATCAGGTATACACAAATATATGACTATCTTTCTCAATCTAAACTTCTTTATGACTTATAAAAAATGGTTGGAGGTCCTTTATACAATGCACTACTAACTATGTTATTCTAGGCGATATCCTCTACAAAAGAGGATTTGATGGCCTTCTCCTTAGATGCCTTAAATATCATGAATCCATCAAAGCTATCCAAGAAGTCCATGACAACGTATGTGGTGGACATGTTAGCAGCTTATCCATTACTGCTACTATTGGCCTATGCTCAATCTTGATTACTGTAAATACGTTGAAAAGTGCATCAAATTTCAGCAGCATTCTAATCTTACACATGTCCCTAGTTAAGCTCTATAACCTTCTTAGGATCCTTGGCCTTTTTCACAGTAGGGGATCGATCTTATAGGCCGTATCAACCCATGCTCATCACAACGTCATCACTCTATCATTACTGCTACCGAATATTTTACTAAGTGGGCAGAATTTATTCCCCTCGCCTCCACTAAAGTAAACAAAATCATTGATTTCATATATCAACATATCATATGTTGTTTCGACATCCCTCACAAGCTTATAATAGATAATGGAAAGCCTTTCAAAAATAAGGACATAAAAAATTATGTGACACTTTCAACATCAACTCAAGCTTCTCATCCCCTTACTATCCAAAAGAAAATGGACAAGCAGAATCTTCTAACAAAACACTTAATAAAATCCCCATGAAAACTGTTGATCAAGCAGGTAGGGATTGACATCTCCAAATTCCATGTTCTCTATGGGATTATCAAACTAACATCCATACTCCTATAGGTGTTACACCCTTCTTTTTAGTCTATGCCTTCGAGGTGGTTTTACCCCTTGAAGTTCAAATTCCATCTCTCTGCGTATCCCTCAGAGATTTTATTTCTGATGAGGATTATCACCAAGAGAACTTAATGCAACTTGAATTTTTAGATGAGTTTCACCTAATAACCCTTGGGCATCATCAATTCTATCAAGAATGCATTAAACAAGCATACAACAAACATCTTAAAGAACATGACTTTAACATTAGAGATCTTGTCCTTAAACATAATCAAAATGTCACTACTCTGGAAAGGAGTAAATGTGGAAAGTTTTCCCCTAACTAGATCGGTCCATATGTCATCACTCACAAGTACATGGGTAGGGAGCCTATCATCTAGCTTCCCTTGATGGTAAACTTGAAAATGAACCTATCAATGCCTTACACTTGTGGCCTTTTTATTGTTAACACATCTAATTTTCATGACTTCACTCACATCAAAGATCTCAATTCACCACTAACCTATCATTCACTATCATAATAATTTGAAATTATGTGGTCTCCTGGCAGTATCCTATATCTACGACCTTAAAGATGAGCACCACAAATTTGTTCATCACATTTTCCATATGGACAAGTTCCTCCTAAGTAGGAACCCCACAAATCATTACTCTCATTTACCCTTCATATACCAACTGAACACATATTAGAGGATCACAAGTTTCGTTTGTACACATCTTCTCCCCTCCTCAAATGGTCTACTAGGCCTGCCATCAACTTAAATAAAGTAAAAAATGCCTATAAGGATGCACATTATTAAAATATAGATTGTTCCCTCAAAGGACAACTGTCAAGAAAAATATAGACTGATCACATGAAGGATGACTATCAAAATCAAAATTAAAATCATAGACCACTCCCTCAAAGGATGACTACCCATATCATTTCAAAAAAGGGCTTCCTGCATTGATCAACTTTCATAGCAAAAATAATAATATCAAAAGCATCCAAGGAAAGCTTCCCGCATCGATCAAATTTCCCATCAAAGAAAACTTCCAACATTGATCAGTTTGCATAAATAAAAGTATAACTAGGGCATAAGCCTACAAACTATCAAAAGGAGAACCTACTCCCCCTGTATACAAACTACATGTTCAACCCTTCCCATGTTATAAAAAACTATATAAGCATCTCATTCCCATCCACATCCATGATAATACATGTGACTAATTATTGTTAGTTATATGTCTAACATTTTTTGCAAAGCATCGTGTGCATTGTCATGCATGTTTAGTTTACCATTATATCACATATGTATCAAGTCCATTCCAAAAGTAAATGTTTCTCATTTATTTTTAACCACGATTAAAGCACATTTCGAAACACATAACAAGAGCACCCCTCATCACAAATAACATCAAAAATCAAATTAAATCACATAAATTTGCAATCATTTCCATAACACATTAAAAGACTGGACAAATCATCATTAAACATATCTATAATCATCAAATTAAAAATATGAATCTAATATATATATATATATATATATATATATATATACCTCATATATCTATACATCATCATCAAAAAGGGCTATATATATGTGATTTTGTCCTCATACATCACAATCTATAGATCAACTTGAATTTGATGATTAAATGTTGAGATAGTTTAGAGATGTTTGGTCAAACAAACACTCCCACTACTCCCTACAACACCACCAACACCTCCATCCCGTTCTCTACTATCGAATGTCCCTCTGGACTCCATGGTGCTATATATCCGAAACATCGAAACACTACCTGAGGGTGTCGCCTGCCTCTATGCTAAGTATCATCGCATAACAATGCTACATATCTGGAAACCTTCGTTGCACTATCTCCTCGTAATACTGCAACTCCTCAACATAATGATCACAGTTGTTATCCATGCTCACGTCACTTGAATGGCCCCAACTGGCCACTAGCCTGAGCATATGTGTGTCGTGTATGTGTGTCTGTCTATATATATATATATATATATATATATATATATATATATATATATATATCTGTCATCCTCCTCTGTATAACCCTCACCTCCACCAACAAGGGCTCCTGAGGTGAGCCACATCCACATCAGGCAATTGCACTCGCCTGTCAACCCTAATAAGTTGTTACTGCCATTAAACTTAGTGTATTCCTCAATAACCCAACACTCTCATCTACTCCTAATGGCTATACCTTGACCATCCAGTCTCACACCAACACCTCTCTTGAAATCTTGTGCATAGGTTTTCTAACAGCTCGTAGTAAGTACTAGAAGGGGTGTGTGCCATATCATTTGTGATATCTCACCTATTAGGCAGTAATGCCTCAGGCTACATCCTATGGTCAATGCAAATTGTCATCGAACTATCTCCTCGTAATATGATAAGCTCCTACTCTCTCGGTCATCGGTCTTGTACACCATGTCTCACTATTGGGTGGCTAGTGAGATCACCCATCCTCGGCCTGCTCATACTAGAAATCCTATGTATGGCTATCCATCTAACATCTACATCATGTAATTCTATCAAGAGCTACCTATCACAGTGAAGGCCTTTCCTCTCACTAGCCCTTTCACCTATCTATAGCAATACTCCACCTCTATGAATTAAGTAGCATCCTTTGGAAGTACTTTCTGTACTAATAACAATTCCATGGTACTCAACCCATCTCGCTCGAGCCGACCGCATCATCTTGCTCAGTTAGGCCAAGCATTGTACTCAGAAATGCTACATGCAATAATTTAGCATATGACCTCCTAGGACAACATCCTCCAAAGTGAGCTTCCAGTCATCATCCGACCATAGTTTTCCGTGCATCGTCCAAAATCACCCTCACCAACAACATCTGTCACGTATCGTAAATACATATTCCCTCGCCTACATCTGCCTATCAGACCCTTATAAAAAAATCCATTAGAACACCATTCATTAAAACTTTCATCGGTTAACCACGATATAATTTACTACCGTGGGTACACCATGCCCATCCAATCTAACCTAGTCACCCTCAGTGATTCTCTGTAATTGTTGAAAAAGATCTGCTTAACATCTGGAAGAGGTGATTTCACACAATCACCAATGATTGATGTCATCTATAGCCAATAGCTCCCAGTCATGGGAAAAAATGTATCAATCGGGCAAAATTTTAAACCGTTTTATACAAAAATACAAAAAAATGATAACCTAGCTCTCCTTGCGACCGTCACCTCTTGCAGCCTCCATGTCTTCTGTCTCAATCACTAAAATGAGCTCAAGCGCAAAGCTCTTTCTCTCAACTTGCCATGTGGGGAGTCTACCATAGTAATTTTTCACTCCATTAATAGGGCCCCATTTTTCCTACCTCACAATCTTGCTAGGCAATTCCCTCCATAATCACAGACGATTCCCTCCAAATCGCATGTCAATTCCCTACAACTCATTTTTCCTCCATGTTTAATGATTTAAGTTGTTTCAACTTATGATTGGACCATCGTCCTTATTTTTCAAAATACAATTTACTGCCTTTGACCTATTTCCTGATCCCATATGACATAGGAGGTTCACTATTGGATTCCTCCATTGTAATTATACTTTCCCTATAAACAATTTTCCAGTAGGGTCACCCACATTTGATGTCGCCCCCTAAGGTTGTGTGATCCTTGTCAGTTTGTTTTCAGGATTCCTACATCACTTATTTCAACGCATCCATTTGATGCATGGTCCTTTTCAAGTTCCTACTTAGGAAAATTGAAGACCCTTTTTTATACACATCGACTCTTTCCAAATTGCCAACACATTTCATTCGTTATCATTTTGTGGGTGAATTATTATTCTCCCATATAAAATTGGGGCATCTAGCACTAGTTTTTGTCTCATAACCCATGCCTACACATGTTCGTCAAAAGGGGAAAATGTAGACACCTGTTTACAACACTCCTTGGTGTTGCACCCTTTGGTGGCCTATCCATCTCTATAATTTTAATTTAATATTTAATCCATACCCTAAGTTCTAAATCTCCATAATTTTAATTCAATATTTAATCACTATCCTACGTTTTAAATCCCTCATCATTCTATATCCCCCAAAACTCCTTAGTTTATCCTTGTAAAGTCTTCCCTAACCACCTACTTACCTTCATCCTATCCCAAAATCCTAAAATGGCTAAGTTGTACTTCCCTATCCTCGAAGCCCAGTCCCCTCACTTATCCCGCATAAATTATCCTAAATCAACCCCATTTGGAGGTGGTTGAAAACTCTCCCACGAGGGTTACACAAACTTTGTCAAATTGCTAGCAATTCCCCTTAATCGTTAGTGGCCCTATATACATAGCTCGACCCCATTGTAGCGAAGCTCTGTTCCTCTTTAGTTTGAAGCAATAATCAATGACATTCTCTCGACCTCATCTTGATCATTGGAGAAGCTACATTCTTTCTATAGGCTCATCAATCTTCATCAGGCTTCCTTCCCCTCTACACGTGTGTTTAATCATCTTACCAAAGTATTTCTCTGTTTGCAAACTCTTTATCATTATATCTATCATGTTTATCTTAATCAAAACAATAATCATTTTATTGTTATCTTAATCAAATCAATCAATTAATCGTTTGTGAATCAAATATATCACTTCATTCATACAGAAATCGCCAACGATTCCTACTTTTCTTGTACCTTCCTTATTTTTATCATACCTTTAAAATTATCTGCTACTAATCTTCTTTTCTAAGCATGATCATTGTGTAAATGTGTCTACCTAGAATTTCTCATCCCATAATTATAGTTTATGATATACCAATTGTCCAACATCATTGAGAACAATACAACATTGCACATGATCTCAACATTCGTGTGATCATGTTTACGCCGAACACTGATGGCATAGAATATCAACTTGAAATCATCAGGAAAGAAGCTGAAATTGTTGAAGAAGAGGGAAACACTCTTTTAGAAACAGTAAACATAGCCATTGCACATGCTTTGGCCGCTTTCTACGTGGACCAAGAAATTCCTCCTCTTCCGCTTATAAATTAATTTTAATCATTAATTTCTTATCTATATCATATCAATATACTATAATAAAGCATTAAAAATATTGCATGCTTTTGTATCCATATGTTTATCAAATATTAAGTGATACATGAGCTAACACCCACGCAAGGAAGTCCATTGACTCCTCAGAGTGGCCTTTACCAGGGAGCTCACCATATAATACTATAACAACGGACACAAAATGATGACTTTTATTTTCTCATTATTGGCCTTTTGACACAATGAATTAACAAACAATACTAATAATTGGAAACTAAACAAATTATAATATTATAAAGCCTATAGACTCGATTTAAAAGAATAATTTTAACTCGATACAAAACTAATAGACCGCCTAGTAAAATGATTATTTAAAACCTTATCTTTGTTGCATCTAATGTAAATCTGACGTGTCGTTATATCAAGCTTCTTGTTGAGGACATTAAGCAATGTAACATAATGCAACCAACTGTGAAGTGGAAATAGACACGAATGCATGTGCCAAACCTGATCTCACCTCGCAGGAATGTGTATAGGCACGTTGATGGGCTCTTTCACGTGTATAGGAATGTGTATAGGTGATCGAATCATGCAGGCCAAAACAACCGAGTTGAGGTTATTCACCAGTGGGTCTACATTTCCTCCAATAAGACATACACTAGGCACAACTTTTATTCAGCTATGTGTTTTACAACAAGAATACTCACTTCTTTTCTCAGATCAGTCGATCAATTCGGGTCTGTGTTATACTACTCTTGATGTTGTAAATAGTATATATTAATCACAGGGCATGAGATATGGAAGAGATGATTGTGTAATATGGTAGGAAGAACAATGATAAGAACGCAGATCAGATCAGAAAGTACATAAAAGAACACACACAAACAAAAATCTAAACACTCCCACACATTGTCTGCAGGGCCGAATTAAGGTTTCAGAGAGCCCTAGGCAATACTCGAAGCGTACGCCCCCCTCCTCTCCCGAACTCTTGTAATTTCAGTCAAAAACTCTGTGTATGTATTTACCATCATGCGTGTAATCTTTTGAGGTCGAAGAAATTAAAATTATTGCCAATATCTTTACAAGAAACATGGTGAAACCCACATATTATTTATATTTGAAAATAAGGATAAATTATATCAGTATACAAAAAGAGGTACTTGCAAATACAACAAAAAGAACAAATAGCTGCCAAACAGATAAAAAATTAAAAACCTATCAACTAATCACTGGCTTGGTCTTCTTTGCATTCCGATCAACAAAATTGTTCCTAGGCTTCCAGTTGTTCAGGAAATTTAGTCTGAGAATCCGCAACCAATGTATACATGCTTCCAAAAAACTATCATACTTCAGTAATGGGAATGCTTTGTGGCAAATCATCATGCAAAAACTCAACCGCTTAACCATTAAAACATGTTTTTCATTCGCTACAGGAGTCTATCAATTCCAAATCTGTTAAGAACACCCATACCCATTTAAATCTCAATGGCCGTATAGAGAGTGATATTATTCTGTGTTGGTGCCTCTTCCATTTGGGAAGTATAATAGTATTGCAGATGCATGCCACATGTTTGAAAAATTACCCAAACAAGACAATGTATCATTCTAGAATAGATTAATAACCAGATATACCAAACTTGGAAAGATAAAGAGTGTGCATCAGTTGTTTGACAAAATGCATGTGCAAGATGTGGTGTCTTCGAAAAATCTTATTTTGGGATATCATAAGTGCAGACGAAGTAGAGAGGCTTTGAAATTATTTTTCAGAATGATGCGGTGTAGCATAAATTCGAATGAATTCATATTTTCCAGCACTCTGAGTACATGTGATAGCCCTTTTTCCAAAAACCTAGGGAAACAAATGCATAGATGTAAAGGTATCAGGGTATCCTTTTTAAAGCATTGCAAGGCTACCCGGTAATTCCCCTCCTCCCTTACCAATGTATATATAATGAATTTGTGTTACTGCTCTGCCCAAGCAGAGAGAGCCGACATGGGAGAGATTATTTTTAGGCGCCCCTACCTGTCATGCGCCCTAGGCAGCTGCCTAGGTTGCCTAGGGCATAAAACGCCCCTGATTGTCTATTACCTCAACATGGTTTCCACTGAGGGCCTGGTATTTAATTTCTCCACACGATGTTTAACAACTTATTGGAACATCTATCTAATCTGGACCGCTGCGCACATATAGTATGATATGAATAGTTTCTTGTAAACTATAGAAGCCTAAAACAATTGAAAGTTCTTCTACTTCTCCATTACATATGACTTTTCCACGGAATCTTATAATCACTCTGATACCAAATGAAATTGGTATAAAGTTTTTCATAAACAAAATTCTCCGTATATAATTAATATATAACTAACAATCGCATGTGTACAATGTAATGTGAACGCTGAACAGTATATGTTGTTTTATTTGGAGGGATAGTGTAGTGCCCACACTTTTTATAGCTCAGTAGCTTGTTGTTTCTTTGCTCATAGACATGTTTTGACAGTGATTGGTTATATCTTGGACATTATATTTAGATATTTGATCTTATTAGACAGGTGTGGACATTTAGGCGTATAGTGCCAATTTAGCTTAATTTCTATATTGTCGCATTTTCTTGTTATGTCATAGATACAAGTGGATATGATGCTGTGTTTAGAACATAATTATAATAATGGATAGTTGTTGCATGTGGAATTCTATGGTTATATGTCGCGTATCATTTTGTCTAACTTTTGGAATACTGAGTATAATTGTGCACGTTGTCGCATCTTGATTTCAATAGGATGTTAGGTTAGTTTAGAACGCATTGATATCTTACTATGTCATTGAATTATATTGTATCAGACATGTGTGGTTAATGTGTGCAATGAGTGTGCAGGTGACAGGTTTACAGGAGAACGTGGTATTCAGGCCAGCTACTCAATCTTGCACAAGCACCCCATGGGCTGAGTCCTAGCCATGTTCATTATGTGAAGCCTTAGTATAGGTGATTATTATTTTGGGCACTATGAGTGACCCCAAATTTATGTAATGTATTGTGCTTTGAATTATTAATTTTGTTTAGGGTTGCTAGTGAAGTTGTAAACTTGTTTTGGGAGTTAATAACTCCTCTTTCATTTAAATTGTTGATTTTGTTTAATGTGTCACTTAATCACAAGGGTTTAGGGTCATATGTGAGACCCTTGGGTGGTCCCCACACCCTCTACCCTTGTGCCAAAAATGTAAAACCCGAAATTGGGTTATTTTGGGCATTTTTGGGGACCCCTTTGTAGTTTGGGAGTTCCCCTAACACAAAAATGAGCCCTTGGACCCGACCTAATGGGTAGGGGGCTTATTTTCAAGGCTAGAGGGAGTTTTCCCTCCCTTTTTACCTCTTGTTTAGTCACATCCATGTAAGGGATGTGGATTTGAGTGTTTATCAAAAGTTTCACTAGTTTTGTCTTGCTAACATTTAAGGGAATTTGGGAGCAAAAAGACAATTTTACCCTTTCTCTATTTTGTTTTGGCATCTTTGACCTTGATGAGGGAGAGGGGTGACACATGTCACCCCCTCATTGGTGAGGATGCTTGCTTGCTTCTCTTCAAATTCCCATCCATGGGAAAAGAGAGGGACTTTTTTTTGGAAACTTTTTGCTTGGGATGCTTGGGGGGGATTTTTGGAGCTGGGAGATTGGCTTGAGTCAAGGTGTGGAGAAACTTGAAGTTGGAGAGCTTTTTGGAGAGCTTTCTTTGAGGTAGGCTCTTATGTCTTTGTTGTGTTGATTTCCTTTTTGATGCTAGTTTGGGTGTTGAAAGTTGTTATTGTTGTATGTAGCTTTTGGTTGTTATTTGTTTGTTTTACTCCCTCCATCATATGGCATGATGGAGTTTTGGAGTGTGGGGGAAGAGAGAGAGAATTTTCCCTCTCAATCCTCAAGGCTTGATGGACAAGCCTTGTAGGGTCTTATTATTTTTCCCCTCAAATGGTTGAGGTGGGGAAGTTGATTCATTTGGCTTGAATCTCCTTCCCCGTTCTTGGTAAGAAAACCCCTTTGGGGTTTGAAAATCCTTCCAAGGAGGACTTGGAGAAACGGGGAGGAATAAGGAGGGCTTTGATTGAATTAGGAGCAATAAGAAGGACATGGAGGTGTTTATTTTGTGCAAATAATTTTGATGTATAACTTTAGAGAAATTTCTCCTCTCATCCCCATTTTTGAGGATGAACATGGGTTCTCCTCCTTATAAATTTGGAGTCTTGTGTTGTTGTGAACTATTTTTGTGTGCTTGTATCATTGTTGGTTTACCCTCCATCTTGTGCAAGTTTTAGTAGTTATCCTCTTTCCCATGGGCTTGGGGGAGGCTAGCATGCATCCCAACCTTGGGATAGGCATGTGATGATGCCTATGGTTGGGTGGTTAAACAAGTCTTGTTCCCTTTGTGTTTAGTTACTTCGTGGAAGGAAAGTTGGAGCCTTAATCTTGAGGATTGTTGGAGCATCCTTGAGGCATGGACTTATTATGTCTCTCTTCATTTTTGGAAGATGGTTTTGTTTCTTGATGAGCATATGATTCTTGTAGAAATATGGATGTGAGTTCCTTTGTAAACCTTCCATTTGAGATGTGTGTATATAGTTTGAGGAAGCATGCTTTGTTCAAAGGGTGTTTATCCCTCTCTTGAATATATTTGCAAAGTTGTATGTAATATGTAAAACTTACTACTCTCAATGAAAAGGAGAGTCTTGTTGTATTAAGAAGTGATTTCTCTTCTTGTTTGTTGAAAAGAAATTACATATATATTTAGATCTTTAGCCAAAAGGTGGAATGGAGTAAATGATACCACATTATAGCTAGTGTTTTCTTTTCCAACCTGGTAAATAAAGTTTGTATAGTGCTTTATGCATCTTAGGCATCTAGACATGATTCTCTTTGTGATAATAAATTTAGGAGCTGCTTAAAAGAAGGGGGAATAGAAAAGAGACCCACACCACCCACCCCTAAGCCACCCCCCTACCTCTACCTTACACCTTACCTCACCGTAACGAACTCCAACCTTCCACACCCACCACTCACCCCACGCCCTTCTCTACCCGGACCAAGCCATTAACTCACACCATACCTCCGAATCCTTTACACCACCACACCCACTCCAACACAATCACCCAACTACAACACACACCACCCCTCCGCCAACTATTCCACCAAGTAACTCCACCCCCACGACATCCCATACTCCTTATACGCTAAAGGCATCTTCACATTAACACGCCATACACCCGCCTCACTACACCCCCCACACCAACCTCTCCCCCACAACCCCCACCCCCTATAACTGCCTGCACGCCCCGGTTACGTAACCTCACCCTGAACCCCCAACCTGCCCCCCTCTCAGTACCCACTTCAACACCACAACTCCACCATCCCATTGACCTCATACCCCACACCTTTACCTCAGGGGCATTCCGAGCCCCCGACTCTACATTTTCTTTCCTATATTACACCTGGTAAACATCGTAAGAAAGTTGCTATTGAAAAGGAAAATATGGTTGTAATTTGGTTTTATTTAATCTTTTTTTTTAATTTTAAGCAAAGGAAATGGTAATGGGGGTCGTTAGTCTTCTGATTTTTGGCAAAAAAAAAGTGTTATATAAGGAAATGATCATTTATTAATCCTTAAATCTATGATATATAGGAATATGATTTTATATATTATATGTTTATAGATGTTATGTATATATAACATTACAGGCGTGAAAAGATACAACATAAATAATATATAGATAGTAACAACACATTTTATAAGAGATAGACGACAACATATTTTTTTGAGGATTACCATGGTTCTCCTCCTTAAACATTTGGAGCTTGTGTTGTTGTGACTATTTTTGTGTGCTTGTATCATTGTTGTTCCCTAACCCTCCATCTTGTGCAGTTTTCGTATTTATCCTCTTTCCATGGCTTGGGGGAGGCAGCATCATCCAACCTTTGGGATAGGCATGTGATGATTCCATGGTTTGGCGTGGTTAAACATCTTGTCCCCTTTGTGTTTTAGTTACTACTTCGTGGAAGGAAAGTTGGAGCCTTATAAATCTGAGGATTTGTTTGTTTGGAGCATCCTTGAGGCATGGACTTATTATGTCTCCTCCTTCCTTTTTTGAAGATGGTTTTGTTTCTTGATGAGCATATGATTCTTGTGATATGGATGTGAGTTCCTTTGAAACTCTCCATTTGAGATGTGTGTATAGTTTTGAGGAAGCTGCTTTTGTTCACAGGGTGTTTATCCCTCTCTTGAATATATTTGCAAATTTGTATGTAATATGTAAACTTCCTCCTCTAAGGAAAGAGATTCCTTTTGTTATTAAGAAAGTGATTTCTCTTCTTGTTTTTGAAAGTAAATTCATATATATTTAGATCTTAGAGCACAAGGTGGAATGTGGAGTAAATGATACCACATTATAGCTAGTGTTTTCTTTTCAACACTGGTAACTAAAGTTTGGATAGTGCTTATGCATCTTAGGCCATCTAGACAGATTCTCTTTGTGATAATAAATTTAGAGCTTAAACTTTCAATTGTTGCAAGCTATTACAACATGGTAAACATCGTAAGCAAATTTTCCTTGAAAAAGACATCTGTTGTAACTTTGTTTTCTAAATCTTTTTTTTTTTTATATTTTAACGCAAATGAAATTGGTAATTGGAAATGTCGTAGTCTTCTTGATTTTTGGCAAAAAAAAAGTGTATATAAGGAATAATCAATTTGTACATCCTTAAAATATATTTATTATAATGAATTATATTTTTATTATTCTAATTTTTATACGCTTGTTTATATATATACATTCACATGATGCGTGAAAAAATACCAATCATAAATTTTTAATATATAATATCACACACATTTTATAATGATATCTACCATATATATATAATGTATTGTATATAAAACAATTTTTAAAACGAAATTAAAATAAATAAATAAATAAATAAAGAAAACCAAACAATGGCGGGGAGGTCGAACCCCCCCCCCCCCCCCCCCGCACCCCTGTATTGTTGGGCCACTACCCCTGTCCCGTCCCCCTTCTGCCGTTTCCCCCACCCCTAAAAAAAACCTGCCTCGGCCGATGCTGCGCCCCCCCTGCCACCCTACCCGCGGGCTCCCTGTGTGCCCAGCCCCAACGTTGCCCCACACAGCCCACACGGCCACCTCCATAACCATCGCAACCCCTCCGCTGGTCCCTCCACCACCGCCTTCCCTCCCTCTCCGCAGCACACCCCTGCCACAAAAACGCCCCTCTCTTACAAAAACTTAATTCTAGTTAACAAAATACACACACACACACACACACACACACACACACACACACACACACACACACACATATCATACAAAATAAAATAAATAAGAACTCTTTATGGTTTCCCCTCCAACCCACCTCTGCAACCTGCAAGTAAGAAACCAAAACAAAATAAAGAAAACAAACTCCATGTCTCCTCCCAGCAACCTGCAAGAAGAAACAAACCCAACCAAGAGGAAATAACATGAGAAAGCAAAAGAGAGGAAATGATAAAGAAAATTAGGGTAATCTTAGGGCAAAAGGGAAATCAAGGGTTAAGAGGAATTTGATCCTAGGGTTATTGTTAAATCCTCTTTTTTTTTTAGTCATGGGTTTTAATGGGAATTATAGCAAAGAGGAAGGGTGTGATGGGTTAAATAATTTAAGAAGGGGTTGTGGGTAAAATTATCCAAAGGGAAATTAATTATATTTAAAAATGAGTAGATTATTGTTCCCATGACAAATTTTAATAAAAAGGAAAGAGGTATTTAGGGTGTACAAATTTAAAGGATAAGTAAATAATTAAAATCAGGTATTGGCTAATAATTCATTTAATTGGGTAAATTAAAATAGTATAATATTAGTAATTATCAGAAAAGGGTATAAAAGATGTAGTAGTTTTATCTAAACACTTCAAAAAAAAATTACCTTGAAATTTTTCAGTCACGTTTGGTGCATTTTTCGGTGTCCCGGAAGGGGCACTACAGATAGTTATTACTTTTGTAGTTGATGTTGATAAGGGGTGTGATTGTTTTTGGTTGTGTAGAAATATAGATGAACCACTTCATTTAAAAAGCATAAACATGAGGTCTAACCCTTAAAACAATTCAATGTGCAAAAAAATGCTATAATGTACAAAGCTTTGGATGGAAAAAACTATAATTGCATGGTTCTTTCTCGGCATTTTAAAACTATAGGTATTTGTATGTCATTAAAAATGCGTTGTTGGTTTACATAAAGAAACGAGCACTAGTAAAGTGGTAATATTGAACATGTATGTTGAAAAGTTAGATTTTGTGAGTGTAAAAATATAGATGAACCACTTCATTTAAAGGTATCATCTCTACATTTCAAACTTGTTACAAATTCATACATATACAATTGCAAATCTTATATCTTGAGTGGTAGCATTTTGTGGACTATTTTATTTGAACTTAACTTGAATACATGAAGACTTATGTGCATCTACATGTGTTGATAAGGGGTGTGATTGATTTTGTAAGTGTAGGAATAATATAGGTGGTGTAATACATTTAAAGGTATCATCTCTAAATTTCAAACTTGTTACAAATTTGTACATTTGCAAATCAGGTACATGTGTAGATTTTATATCATGAGTGGTGGTCTTTTGTGGCCATTTTTTCCGCACTAAACATGAATACATTTTATACCTTTTGGATAGTTAGTTGATTAGGTAGTTGATGTGGTTTGCAATTGTATTGGGGTAATTGTGTCAGTGTTGCATCAGTTGTTTGGTTGGTCTTTTAGTGAAAAAAAACTTTCTGGTACACTCGTTAAGGTGTGTGATTGATAGTGGCAGTGTAGGAATATAGATGTAACATTACATTGATAGGTTGTATGTGTACATTTATATTTGTTACAAAATCGTACATATAAAGTTATAAATCTTATATCACAACATCAGAACTAAACATGTATACATGAAGACCTCCGTACATTTGCAGTATTTATATCATGAATGGTAGCCTTTTTTGGGTAATTTTATTTTCAGTAAACATGAATACATTTGATGCCCCTTGAACAGAAATGCTGCTTTGGATACAATAACTATTGAGTAAAGCAGTAGTGGAGGTACTATCAAAGTATAGAGTAGTATTTACGAAGGGTTGAGGGATAGTAGTCTTGACTTCTTCTTTATTCATGGTCCAAGTGTTGGTACATACGCCATTTTTTAGTACCTTTGGAATGAAAAAGGAGCTGAAATGCGCAGATTTGCAAGCGAGGGAACTCTGGAGAAAGCTGTGAATGTCAGACCTTGCCTTTCAGTGGTTCTAATGTTGACAATTGCTCTATGGAAAGTAAGTCCCTGGGACTTGTGGATAGTTAATCTCGAGGCCATTTTAATTGAAAATTGTCTTCAATTCCCTCTTGAAATAAGGGATGTTGGAATATATAACGGGTTGGAGGGATCCCAACATGGGTTGTTGTATCTATCAAATTTGATGAAAACAAATAAAGGTAATGATGGTGGTGGCATTGATGCATCATAGACAATGTCGGTGATTGTTCCTGTAGCACCATTTACGAGGCCTATGTCAACCCATAAATTTGTAATAAACATGATTTTTTGTTGTTTACACAACAGAACTTTGAGCTCTAACTGATCATCATCAGGATCTCATGTTGAGGCTCACTTGTTACTTTCAACAATGGATTGGGCGAGCAGAACGATTAATGCTTTCAACATCTTAAGGTTGTGGGAGTCCACGAGATCATTTTTTGCAAACAAATGTGGTGTGTCCTTAAAAATGTTGAGCTCCTGTTGAGTTAGGTGTGTGTTTGTGCGAGACATTAGGAATAAAAGGTTGAGCCAATTCATTTGAAAAATAAGACTCTATAGTTTATACAATGCAATTTTAGAGTACAAAGATTTATGAAAACATTTCAACAAGGAAAAATGACATATTTATTTGTGCAGAAGGGATTGTCAAGAAGAATACAGGGGTAGAGCATGATATAGTAATATGGAATTCTTCAACCTATACAATCTTCTTCTACGTGATGTTAGTTTTTAGACTTCAAATAATAACACTTCTATAAGTAAGACACAATTATACTTCTTAGATAGTATTGCTACATCCCAAGGACTATAGTATGGAATTGTAAACCCGATTGTCATTATAAATGAATATTAGACTCACATGCAGCACACACCGAGATTATCAAAGTACACCCAGAAAAGAATAATATTAGAGCTAAACATTTACAAGGTATAATTTTAAGAATCATTAATGACAAATTGAATGAAGACCTATCCATAGATCCTTCCAATTTCTATACCAATATAATAAAAAATGAACACAGACTAGTTATATTCTCATCCACTTAACTATGATCGGGAAATCTAGGATTTGAGATCTAGGCTTTATAAATCTCAAACAACCTTAATAAATAACATTTAATCTCAAAGATTAATTATAAGTAATTAGAGACAATGTCCAAAAACAAAACAATACTTGATCCTATATCTATGTAATGGAATCATAACACCAGCGCACGATATAATACAATTCAAGAAAAATATCAAATCCCAAAGCTTTGATAGATAAAATCCCATTCATATTGGAAATCTGTTAAACCAGTGACACTTCGGATGTGGAAAGAGGTACATAGGATATGTGATCATCACTTGAGAAATATAACATCAGAACGAGGGACATAATTACATTTGAGTAGGTAAAAATCATGGTAAACCCTAATAAGGTTTCCTAGGAAAGGATTCTGAGCTGTAATTTTGTTTGAAATCGTCAATCTTGTAAGATGGAGTTGCTTACTCGGTCGTTCCTGCTTTCTAGCATGTATATCAAGAGTTTATAACTGAACTTCTAAGTATTGTAGAAATCGACCAAGAAATGAGTCTTATATGGAATATTTCACTTATAGAACAAATGAACTCTAGAAACTGAGGGATGTGTTTCTAGAAAAGGAAGGTTTTGCCTCTGTATTGAGGTAAGCCACTGCCTCATAATCAAACTTAGATGGACCAAAATTGTCCTATGCAATATCTTCTGTATTAAACATTAGAATTATAAAACCATAAGCCGTGGATGAGCTAATTTGTACATTATAAAGGCGGTGATTGCCCCCACTAATACTCCAGGTGAAGCACAACCTACACTGTAAACACAGAGGATAAAGCAGTAGAATCCCCTTATTTTTCAACTTCCTTGTCATTGGAGATGTCTTTACGGATCACTTGCTAATGGTGACTGGTACATATTCTTTGCTGAAGAAATTTTCCTTTGACCTTAGGCACTTGTAGGCATCCTAATAAGCGCAAATTAGTGTTTGAGCTCTGACCCTTACCAGTTGAAAGGATAAAGTAAAAAAACATGTGCACATCTTGATCTAGAGAAGCCTGTAGAGGACAATATGGGGTTAGAAGACTTTCTTTTCCAATTTATGCCATTTTGTTTACAGAATAGCTAGTTTGAAAGAAACCATTGCACGCATATGACCTTATCCAATACTAGTATACCCATATCCTCATTAATGTTAAGAACGAGACTGTCTGCCACTACATCCAAGGCCACCTTGCTCAATCTTTTGAAGACACGTGTATACGAGAGTATTGGCAATCTCATCTTGATGAAGTTTCTTCTCTCCAGAATACTCATTGAAGAAAACGTGAAGAGCGTAAGCAACCTTTTGTAGCTTTCCTTTCCTCGAATTATGATAAGGATAAATTTAAAATTTTAAAAAACCACCACAAGCAGAGATCAAACATAACGTATTTGATTAATTTATTTAATGTAAAAGCTAAATTATCCATAAGGCCCTTGAAATTTTGACTTTCAATTGAAGTTAAACATCTTAAATTTTCAGGTAGAATTGAATACACATTTGCAGGCTCTTGTATTTCAATCTAATCAAAAAAATTAATACTCATGCCAATGCCAGAGAAATTCTGATTAGATAGAAATGCAAATTAATTGACTAAATCAAATGGACAGTGAATTGGAAATCTATAAACATGTCATTGAATCATTATACTCAATAAGCACTCTATCTCTTTGGTGAAACAGTCATAGAGGAGAAGTTGCCCTGCAAATAACAGAAGCCCCAAATCAATTCCCATAAAATTTGAACTATGCCTCATCAAAACATAGTCTTCTAATTACATATCAAGAGATCTTTCCACAACTAATAACAGACACAAGTTGAACGGCAGGCGTTGGAGCATAAAAAAAGGGGAATATAAAATGGAATATAGTTTGCAAGCTCTTGTTTGAATGGTGAAGAAAGATTAATTCCATCAGCGATGTTAGTACATATTCATGTGTCGAGAAATCCTCATAATAAAGATCCATTGACTGACTATTGGGAAAAACTTTCCGCGCCACTAAAAATAGGAAAACGAAAAACAAACAAAACAAAAAAATGAAAAATGTAGGGAAAAGCTAAACCGCCCATCATGACTATCATTTCGGCCGTCATAATTAATCTCCATGGAAAAACGTCCAAACGGCCGTCAAATTTGACATAGTCGTCGAAACGACTGCAAGTCCCTTTCCCATAGGGGGAATGCCTTCGGCATAAACATACATATTTATAGGAGAGTTTATTGTTAGTGAGTTGGAAAAACCACTCATGTAATCAATCTAACAAAGAACCCTATTTTTATGGGTTGTATTTTACAACAAATTACCCAATATTACAATTTTTATTATGCCGAAGGCGTTACCTCTATGGGAAAAGGCTTTGCGGACATTCATGGGGCTGTGTCAAATTTGACGGCTTAAATGATGATTTTACTATTTTTAACAATTTTGCTTTTGCTATTTTTAACAATTTTGCTTTTGTTATTTTTACCACTTTTGTTTTTTTGATTTTGCATGTTCCTTTGGCTTTACTATTTTTAAATTTTATTTTTACAATTTTACTTTTCTTACTATTTTTATATTTTATTTTTTTAACTTTTGCATGCATTAATTATGTTTTTAGTTTTCTTTTTTCTTTTTTGCATGTAACAGCCTAGCCTTTTAAATACTCGTTCTTTTGCTGTATGTTTTTTGTTAAAATTCTTCCTACTGTCATGAATTTCCAGATCCCCCTCCTCCCATGTTCCTTGTTTTTATAGAATCCATGTAATGCAAATTCGTGGTTCCTTCAAAGCTGTAACAATCAGGCATCTGGATTGCCAACCTTTAGTAGTTCAACAACATTTAAGGAGGGTACAGGCATCACTTCAACATCCGATATTTCGTTTCCATTATTGAAGCCAGCGTATGGCTTTGTAAGTGTAAGTTAAATGCTATCTTGTTTTTAATTAGGTATGTTTGTTTCTTTATTGAAGTGAAAAGCAAACATTTAAAATGTAAGATGGGTTAAAAACTAAATTTTCTACAGAGCTTCTCTGTCTCTTTCGTAACAGTCTATAATTAATTTATTTCTAAAACCCAATGATCAGATAGAGCTCTCTCCTTATCCTCAGTAGCCTGCAGAGTTGCAACTTGCGTAATTTGGATCTCATTCCTTAAATATTCTAACAGTGAAAGAGGAAGAAAAGTGTGAGTCCTCAATAGTTCACAATTCACACATATCTTGAAATTTAGGCATTCAATACAACGACCAACTCTTCACTAGGAGTTTGTTGAAGGACTTCTGTATGAATTTCCAATGTACAAGCATGCTTTTTGTACTATGATGGAACAATATGCCTGCAATTTGAATCTCCTTGTTTTTAACTCGCAATTGTTTTTTATTGAGACCATATTTAGAATTTTAATTACCACTAATTATTAATACTCAATTTTAGAATAATACATGTCTAAAGTGAGAGAATGGATCCCCTTTCAGTATTATATAAGCGTTATAGCAATTCACTCTGTCCTATGTATATTTATATTCATAATTTCCCTTATATTTATTTGTTAAAACTCCAATTTTGAAATTGAAGTCAATTCACGATCTGGTAAGGATACAGATTTAAAACCAGATTGAGGTTTTATGCAGACCATTCTTTCCAATGTACAAGCATGTTTTTTGTACTATAATGGAACAATATGCCTGCGATTTAACTCTCCTTGTTTTTAACTCGCAATTGTTTTTTATTGAGGTCATATTTAGAATTTTAATTACCACTAATTATTAATACTCAATTTTAGAATAATTTACATGTCTAAAGTGAGAGAATGGATCCCCTTTCAGTATTATATAAGCTTTATAGTGGTTCACTTTGTCCTATGTATATTTATATTCATAATTTCCGTTGTTAAAACTCCAATTTTGAAATTCACGATCTGGTAAGGAGACACATTTAAAACCAGATTGAGGTTTTATGCAGACCATTCAATCTGAATCTGCATCTAAGTATATTAAACTGGTATTGAAGAGTTTGATGCCTATTTATGTAATATCATGATTGTATCTTCTCAATATTGGTTTATTGAGAAGCCTTTTGTTATGCCATAATTTGGCTCCTTTGGTCAGGAATATGATCTTCCCACAATACTTCAATAAACTCTGTTGAATAGATCATGCAATTACATAAATGTAGTTTGCAAAGGTGCACACATGGTAATATATTGAGTATGATTTATATGCACAGGAAAAATTAGAACCTTTTACCCATATTTATTATTTTCTACACCACATGTGCTTTTGGGATTGATGATTTTACTGCAAAGTTTAGAAGGATGAACTACTTATGTTAAGTTTAAGATGGAAGAACTAAATATTTGTACACTAAACAATCAAATAAAAGTGTCTCTAAAAATGATATTCTACAATTTTTCATAAAACATTAAAAAGAATCAACACTAAAAAAAATTTTGGTAATAAAATAAACGCACTTAAAATATTCAACTTTCATGAAATTTCTATTTTTTAGGAAACAATAGCCATCAATTTCCAAGCCTGCCATAGGGGTTGATCATACAAATGACCTAGAATTACTTTCATGCAGCCTTGGCTTGCCCAAAACGTTGTTCAACAACATTTGATACAGTGTTCCACAGTGTCTAGATCTTACAAGTGCTTAGTTTTTTTAAAAGAAACTGGAAATAAAAATTTGGTTCCTTATTTATAAATGTAGATCTTACAAGACCATTAATGCAGTAGTAGTGAAGATGACTGCATCCAACTTTAATATAAAGCCTCCTATCTGTAGCAACCAAGTCAGGAAAAAATCAACTTGAAGCCTTGTTTCTGTAGTACCTTCAGTATAGAACATGACACAATGAATATGTCTAAATGTCCTATTATAGAATTCTGAAGATCAGCCTAGCCTTTCAACCTCAATAACTTCCCTAGCCAATTCTTTAAATTTGTTGGGTTTGTCTGACTATTTACCATAAGTTAGGCCCAAACACTGGCAGCTGAAAACCTTTGAAATGCTCGATTTAGTGCCCAAGCTATAAGAGAATAGGTCGCCTCCTTCCATCAAACCAACACACAAAACCTTTCCATCATATGAAGAGAAAGTAGATAAAAATGGAAGGAGTATTTTGTATTTTTAGAGTATCCCAATGTGAAGTGGGCATGGTGCAAGCAATTGCATCACCCTTTGAGTAATTGTTGGGCCCCTAAAATATTGGCTAAGTGCAAAAAGGTGCGTAGGCGCGCAAGGCCTAGTTGAAGAAAGGTGCGCAAGGAGAAGGCATGCAAGGAAGGGTTTAAGGAAACCCATGGCGCACGTGCAAACAAAGCCAAGGTTCCAGGACTTAGCCATATTGGGCATTTTGGGCAGGATACGAGAAAAACGTGACCCGACTGTGCATGCAGAGTGGATAAGGTGCCAACCTAGCGACAGGTTGGCCCAGGAAGGAATATGCCCTACGTTAGAGGCTTCTAGAAGGACATCATGGCACGTAGTGGTGAACTCAGGCTTCTATGAGCATGCGCTCCTGGAGGACCACATTCATACACTTGGCGACAGATCTGATGCCGCAGGAGAATGAGCTGGTAGATCAAAGAGGCTATATATACAAGTGCCTGTTAAAGTAAACAAAACATATAGAGAGAGGGTAGAGCTCTGTAGAAATACTACAAGGACTCTGTTAGTTTCGGCAAATAAGGGTAGGAAAGGATGTATCAAGGGTTAGGAATTATAAATTTTCTGTTGAGGGCCTAGTTATATAAGTCCAGTTATAATGCAGGACTACGGTCTACCTTTTTGTGACATTTTGTAATGGCCTAATGAGTGTAATAAGGTTACCAAGTTGATATGAATATGAGCATTAATGGTTCTGATGCATACATCCTTCTTCATAGTTCTTTTTCATTGATGTTTATGAACTAAGTATGAATGCTTGTATGACTTCCTTTCTATATTGGTGTAATTTCTTTAATTTGTTAAGCACTTTATGTCTGAAATGACTGCAAGGATCTAGAAGTCGTTCTGAGCTCTATGGTGCTTGTATGTTTTATTTCCTTTCTAAACTCTTAAACTTAGATCATAGATGATGTTTCCCACTAAAATCACATAAAAGAGAGACTCGACGCCCGCACGTGCCTCGGGTGAATGCCTAGCGCCCGTTGGGTGATAGGCCGATGCGCATGGGATTTCTTTCCTTTGTGGTGGGGGTAAAATGACTACATCTTGGTTCCGTTGCCGGGACCTCTTTTTGAAGTTGTAGTGGGAAATAACATACACCATGATCTGCGTAATGAGTAATGACAGAACGTTCAACTCTGGAATGTGTTGAATCATGGTTCAAAAGCACGAAGGATGAATTTTCTCAGAGATTCAGCACTGGACCCGAGTTTGATGCACGTAGGTGGGTAGAAGAGAACCTCTAGCATGATTTATATTAAATATTTTTTTGTTGCTTCCCAGTAGAACTGTATGAATGGCTCTTATCATATGTGTCGAGATTAAGCTGGTATTATAGATCACACACGTGGACCCAAGAAGAATACCAGAGGCTGCAGGATGCAGATCTGACGTGGATTCTTGCTATAGATCATTGGTGGAAAGGTGTGTTGGCTACCTACACTCTAGAGTACACCATTTCTACAAATTCTTGTCTAGAAGTTACTGAGTTTGAATTTCTACAGGAGCCCAGAGAATCATTTCTGCGTGTTATCCCTCTGGCAATGAAGATCTTGATTGTTACTTTGAGTTTAGAGGCATTTCCAATGGCCGGCTAAACCGTTCTAAGTGTTGGGCAAGGAAGCTAGGGTGGAGGAAGATGGCATATATTATGACGGAGAAAGAAAGGGAGGAGAGATGGCTCAAGTATAGTGAAGCACGTGAAAGAGAGATTGCTAGATGACGTGAGGCTGCAAATGTGATGGATCTTTAGAGGCAGACGTTGCAGGAAGGAGTTGAGGTTCACGTGGAGGACGTGGAACCTGAGTAGTCGGTGCTACCCCATCTTGGCAAGCACGTAAGAGAGACCCCTTCGGCTTCTGTTGAGATTTCGTCGTTTGGAGAGAGAAGAGTTGTTGGCATGTATCTGAACCCACTCAGTGACCAAACCCTGGTGCTTGGTTTTCTAGATCAAGGAAGGAGTATCGTTGACCCAGTTGGTATCAGTGGAAGTGACAGATCTACACCCAAGAGATACAATTTTTTAGTTCCCACTTCTATGGCTATGCATATTCCAGTATTCAGAGGAGTCTTTGGATAAAGAGCAGGTACACAAGCTTTCATTCTCACATCTAGGAGTGGCATGGGGTACAATAGTGGTAGTGGGGCATTATCACAAACCGTCGGCGCATAATTCAATGGAACCTTGGGGACACTTGGCACGACCACTACAGGTGCTATTGGTTCTGGTGGATCTGGTGGGTCGGGAGGAACCGGACCTGGTGGGCCTAGTGGTTCTGGTGGATTTGGTGGCTTAGAAGGCACATGACCTGGTGGACCTAGTGGATTCGGCGATAGAGGAAACGCCGGAGGGAACCAAGGTTCTGGCTTAGGAGGAAAAGGGCCCCAACCACCCCCTTAAGTCTTCTTTCAGATGTCTTTCCACTTACTAGATTACAGAGGTATTGAAGATGTTGCAGATCATGTTCACAAGTGTGAGCTGCTATGGCGCGCAAAGGGGATCACAACCTCGGAGTGGAAGGATAGTCAGTTTACAATTACGTTACAGGGGTGCGTGCATAGTTGGTATAAAAAATATGACCCTCATCAAACAGTGGTGGATTATACTGCTTTGAAGAATGCCTTCTTGGCAGAATTCCACATCCTTGAGTTTGAGCAAAAGAGTATCAGCGCCCTGAAGGAGATTCAACATGGAATGGAAAAGAGTGTGCGGGAGTATGATGCACGCTTTAAAAATCTCTTGTCTAAGTTATCATATGACATTCACCTTTCATAACATGCTTAGTGGTTTGTTGGAGGGTTGATCACACCTTTTAGAAGGGCCTTATCTCATAAAACTTTCACAGACCTGCTTGAGGCGTTGGACGCTGCTTTGCATGCTGAGGCTATTGGAAGTGTTGTTTCTGGTATTAGCCCGTTTTTGGAGGCTCAAATTGATGTTATGGCTAAGTAGCTAGAAAAGTTATCTGCGAACTCAACCCATGATACTCTCAGTGGTTTATGGTGTATAGATTGTGAAGTAGAGGGGTATGTCAAGGATAGTTGCCCCCGGAGGACAGTACGTGCTGTGACAGTAGACTATGAGATTTGTCATGGGGACCATGATACAAGTAGACACCCCTTATTACAACATGTAATTCGGAAGAATGTGTCTTACTACTATAATATTTGCACCTCTACAACCCATGATATTAAATATTGTAGGCTTATTGATCAAATCCATGAGGCCATTGATCATGGGGTACGCCAGACCAACATTGCTAGTAGTTCTAAAGGTGATGATTGCCATTATGAGGAGTGCACAGATGGAGGTGCACGTGGAAGAGGATTTTAGAGAGGATTTCATGGTCATGGTAACCGTGGAGGAAGAAGAGAGTTCCCACGTGGAACCTATTTTAATTGTTGATCTACAGAGCATTACAAATGAGAGTGCACAGATCTATTACAGTGCTCATGGTGCAGGAAGAAACACAAGTATGAAGAGTGCCCTGAGTTATTTGAGCACATGAATTAGCAATGATGGAAAGATAAGGTCACTGCAATGGTAAGCATTAAGAAGACAAACACACAATGGATTCCATGGGTAACACGTGATGTAGGATTAGAACTTGTTTTAGTAACAACAAGAGCAGAGGCCACATGCACAAAGGAAATACCAAGGCAGAGGACTTTGGTTTCAAGAAAAGAAGTGGTGCACGGAAAGTACCCAGATCCTGCTCATCAGAAGGAGGTTTATCAAGATACCGTGGACGTCAATCGAAGTTTACAAGGAGAAATCCAATGCCTAAAGGAGCAGTTCAAGAGGGAGGAGCAAAGGAGGAAGGTCGAGGCGCCAACAGATGACCTAGATGAGGTCAGGGAAGTATGTAAGATGTTAAGGCAAGAGAATGTTATTCCCTTGCTAGGAGAATGGTTGAGGGAGAAGGTACCACGCATCGGAGAAGAGCGCGAAGGCAGGTCCTACATGTAAACCTTCCCCCACATAGCCTTGACTATGACAGGGAGAAATCATTAAATGTAGTGGTGGATGGATGGCTGCTAAGTAATATCCTCATTGACATAGGCGCGGAGGTCAATGTTCTCACATTGGATGCATGGCATCAAATGGGAAGGCCTATATTACAACCATCTTCGAATGTGTTGTATATGGAAAACAAAACAAAGGCAATGCCTATGGGTGTCTTAAAGGATGCGGCTATCACCATTCAAGGAGCAAAGTTTACTGGGGACTTCAAAGTCTTGGCGCTCACTGAGGCAGACAATTTCCTAGCACTACTTGGGCACCCATGGTATTACAAGAACAATGTGAATCTTCAGTTCAACAAAGGGGACATCAGCTTTGAAAATGAGGAGGAACGAGTCATCATATTCCTGTCTGATGGGAATTCAACACCCTATACTGAACCTTTGGGAGAAAAGATCCTGAATAGAATATATGTGCGCTTCATCAGGGATCTATAGATAATCCATCCTATCGACGGAGTTATCCAGTTTGAAGATGGAGCGTGGGAATCTACAGGCAACTCTTCCGCGTACCCGACCTCCCGAGGTCGTGCCGAGACAGCCGGTGGGATGGAATATGCGTGGGATGCAGACAAACTAGTTAGGCAATCTAATGTCTTCGATACGTACTAATGGAATTTGTGAATCTAAGGCAAAGAAGGCCCTTCTAACTTGGACTGGTGTGATAGATCGATCGGCAAGGATGACTGCTCGAAGGCTCCAATCAATATCGAGCTCTGGCGTGATTCGATCTATGGGTTGTGGAATACGTGGGAAATGACCTGGGATAGTTTCATGTATGTCTCCAGATAAGGTCATATGGTGGATGGTGGAAACAATTGACTCTACGGACGATTCTCTGGCCTAGTCCAGAATTCTCTAGCTTCGTTAGCCGCTATATCTAGTAAGGACAATTGTTCGATGATGATGGGTGGAAGTGGAGTGGATTGGAATACTAGTGTGCGTAGGCCAGTGTTTATATCTGATTGACTTATGGATTCGTTAGGCTGTGGGACTTGTGGGTCACAACCGTAGACTCTTGGTTGTTGCGGTCCTGTTATGGTCATATACGAAATCAAGTCCTAATTCCTAGTATCCAGTAATCATATGCTTTCTCAGCTTCTATGTTTAGGACCAACAACTGCGTGATTTTCTCAGAATATCTCACAGGCGTTCGTGCAACCTGGATCCTTAGACTAGTATCTATGTCTGTGAGAGTGTCTCCTGCACCTGGCTGTGGGACCAAAGGATCACAACCAAAGGTTTGTTCTCTTTCGAACCCTTCTACAGTCATGTGAATGTTTGCCTAGGGTAATCTGTAGTTCGGTTGATTTGACCAAAACGTGTATGCTTGGTCGTCTTCTATATTTAACCCTCTCAACTGAGAACTGATCAGTTGTAAATCTGTTGTTGTTTGGAAGACTTGTATTCTGAGATTTTGGTCTATGTCAACTATTGCTGTGACGAGGTTTGGTTGAGGCACGATTGGCTCAAATATGTATTCCCTGGGCTCCCGAGGTCCCGTGATTGTCATACAAAATAAAATGTAAATCTAACTGTAACAAAGCAAATTCTAACTACGTGGAATAAATCTAAAACATATATAACTTCTATTTTTCATTTAACTTTAAGATTTAAGGAAAGCAGCTATTTAAACGTATCTAGAAATAACAACTAAATAACAATTTAAAACAAACAAAATAACCGAGTGTAGTTATTTGTCTGTGCGATTTGTAGATTTATTCTAAATAATGTAATAACTTGCTTGATCTATTTGCGAGATTCTCGATCTTGCCTCAGAAGTGAGGAGTGAATCATAGTTTCTCAGAAACTATCAATCCCCACAGCTTCCCTGGCAATATCGAGAATAGAATCTACTAAAGTGAAGCAATTTTAACTACTTTATTTGATATGATTCTAACTAGAACTTTGAAAGCTAGAACCTGGATTCCGCAGAACAGTGGCGAATCCGATGGTGTATGTGATCTTGTCCCCTCAGTGTGATCTCCTCGTTCTTTCGTGTTCACGTGGATCCAGAAAAGCGTGTAATGCTAGCATCGACAGAAATAGATATTGGGACAAGGACAGCTCAGAATGCAGACTGAAAATGCGAGTAGGAGAGGGATAGCGCAAGAGTACAGAGCTTGGCTTATGCAATTCCTAGCGGGATTTTACTGCGAGTCATGCAACATAAAGCGACCAGAACCTGAAACTATCCTGTTTGAAGAGAAAAACCTGCAACTTTAATGGCTTCCTAAGCTATTCTACTCCAATGGATTGGATAAAACAATAACACCGTTTGCACAAGCTGGATATGTGGCTTACCAACAGTTGAATAATGCTAACTAAGCATGCAAGGAATTAAAACTATGGCTTCTAAACAGAATAAAAGACTGAACTATGAAAATCAGAGCATGAAAGTGAATGAGGGGACCTTGCAGACCATTTGCTTGTGCACAAACCATTTATTTATAGCTTTCATTCACCCAAAGATCAAAACCAAACTGAACTCTAAAAACCATAAACAATGGCCAAACACTATTCCAGGGGACCAAAAACATAAATGCAAGCCCAAGTCGGCAAAGAAAAGCTGGTGAAACGTTGATATTTTACGTGAGTCACGTCAAAGTGCTTTCTGGAAAATGCGTGTAGGACCGCCGCTCTGAGCAGGGCGGTGGTTACAGGACCGCCGCCCTGATCAGGGCAGTGGTCACGAGACCGCCGCCCAGGCAGGGCGGCGGTTTCGTAACTGAAGGGCAAAAGGCCAAGAAAAGAGGGAAAAAGGGGAAAACAAAGGATGCGGGGGCTAAGCGGGGCATGCGGGATGTTAACGCATACTCCTGAGGGCTTTTCCGGATCCCGAACACCTTGCGAGGAGACCTGTATCATCATTGGGGCACTTGTTACACTGTTCCGGCAGTACAATACCTTACAATTTTGGGTACGTACATATTGCCCCCTCGGAGAAGTGTTTTAGCCATGAAGAGGCGTAAAACGGTGGGTCCGAGTATGGCAGTCCCGAAATGGGAAGTTAGAAGTTATACCTGACACGTCCGTGTGTTGAAGTGACGCCATCCAAAATTCCCGCTACCTGCAAAATGAAAAGAGAACTCAAGTGCAGATAGATACAATAGTTCGAAAAATAAACGCTAAGAATAACAGGGAAATGAGAACGTACCATTTGTGCGGGGATAGGAACTTACCTCCATCAGCGCTCCAAACCTGTGAAAAAGTCATTTAAAACGAATCAGGGCGCTATATATATGAAAGTGGGCCCATTTTCCTATTCATTTGCGCGAGTTGATTTGATTGATTTTGAGCTCTGGGACCCACGGTGACGGTTTCTTGCGTGAGTATAGTCGAAACGTCCGCAGCGAGATAGTGATCATGCCTCCACGTGCGGAACACCGCCCCGCTAGATCACAGGTTGGTTTTCTTCAATTTTGTGTTTTTCCCCCCTTAAATTTGAAATGCTAAATTTGTTGTAATGGGGGGGTCATTTTTGAAAATGCTAGTGTTAAAAGGTCCATCTAGGGGGGGGCGCCTACTGGGTAGGCTCCATTTTTAGGTTAAATGGTCATTTTTTGCATGTTTTAGGCTTTTTTAGATTAAAAACCCGCGTGGGTTTTGGACCACGACCGCCGCCCTGGCCAGGGCGGCGGTTACATGACCGCCGCCCTGTTCAGGGTGGCGGTTACATGACCACCACCTTTAAGGCGGCGGTTACAAAACCGCCTCCCTGCTCAGGGCGGCGGTTTTGCACAGAATGCAAAAGGAACTTATATTTGAGATTGCACTTGTATTTTTAGCATTTCTACGTGTTTTTATGACTTTCTCAGCATTGCCTGGATGCTAACTTGCTCTATTTTGTGTGTTTTTGGGTGTACGCAGGTGAGAGAGGAGTACATCAGATGGAGCAGAGAGAGAGTGTGTGATTGGCTCTCAGGGGTACTAGATGCCCTCTCACAGGATGAGGAGGACACACTACAGAGAGCCGGCATATTGCGCATATCGCGCGTGCCCCATGTTGCACCATCTAGTCACATCCTTTGTGACTTATTTTCTTACTGGGATGCAGATCGGAACACCTTCCGATTGCCAGGGGTCCGTGGTGAGTGGACCATTACATTAGAGGACGTCTACCGCATTCTGGGGGTCCCGATCATCGGGAGGTGACTTACATTAGAGACAGCAGGCTCACGGGCACAGATTGCACAGTGGGCAGCATATATGGGAGATGCAGTCATCTCCACGGGGTCGAAGAAGGGGGTGAGAGTTCGATCCATTCCTTCTTTGCCTATCCCCTTACTTCGCCAGGCCATCATGGGGATCCTTGCCTCGAGATTGATCGGGGACAAGGGAGGTGACACGTTATTATACTGCTTGGGGCCCCATTATTGCACAGATAGAGGGCCACGGCTGGATATACGCTTGGGGAGCAGATATTCTTGGGACCACCTACCATGATCTATACAGGGTGGTCCGTTTACAGGGGCAGTCGTTGAGCCACCCGACTCTAGTCATGAGTTGGGTTTATGAGCGCTTCATCCCTTATGGCAGGGGTGTGGAGGTAGCAGATCCTGGAGCTGTTAGGGCAGCCAGATGGACAGACATGTCGGTGCTTAGAGCACCTCATCAGCTAGTTGCCTCTCTGACTACCGCCGATATGGAGGTGACGTCATACCAGACCATGGCCGGTATATGGGGCGAGGAGGCCCTTACCTTGATTTCCTGCTCCACCACAGGGCAGCTTATCGATCGAGTGGGACGAGTGGAGGTGCACCCCTTTGGCCGAGTTCCTCAGCAGTTTGGTCTTCCATACGCGGGTATGCTTCCCCCAGTGGCACCAGTTTACAGATCAGTTCGCGAGGCCAGAGGGGGGCCTAGAGGCCGAGGTTGGATAGTGATTACTCCTGGCATTCCTATTGCAGCCAGGAGGATAGTTCGTGCTAGAGGGAGAGCCGGTGCACCTCGGGCACCTTTGCTTCAGATAGCCGCGGGTCCTGCTCATAGCAGCGATGACCCTATTGATATTGACTCCGAGTCTGAGGAGTTCACAGAGGGAGGGTCAGAGGAGGAGACCGAGGACAGCGATCCTGAGTGGCATGACACTCAGGATATTATGCAGGCAGAGAGGGCTGAGCAGAGCGCAGAGAAGGACACTCTAGTTTCAGAGGAGCCACTCTCTCAGGGCCATGGTGGAGAGGATGAGTCAGTTGCAGGGTGACATGTTGCCCCTGCCACAGGAGCAGCCCCTCAGTCGGCAGCGGCATCCGCGGCAGGTGCCGGTCCCAGCGACCCATCTTGGATGCCTGGGGATCCGAGTAAGTTACCCTTTCTCCCTTTTAATGTTTATTTGTAGGCTCTCCTTAGTTGTTATTTTGTATCTTTTAGTTTCTTGCTTAGTTTCTAATTCATTTTCTCCTTTGTTTGCAGAGACTGTTGATGAGTGGCGGGATTTGATCCGCAGGGTATGTACCGATTCCCTGATGATCCCCATGGATAGGACCCGCGCGGAGCTGTCTGTGGATGCTGGGGAGCCTTCAGCAGCCGGTAGGCATACCGATGTTTTTGCTCCTGTCTGGCACGTGGCCAGGATGGTGTCGACCCTTCGCACCGAGCTAGCGGGCTATAGGACGGCTGAGCGCCTTATGAGGAGCCATTCTCGTGGTGAGACTGCAGCTGCTCCTCGAGACCCTGAGCCCTCCGTACATTCAGAGCGCCGGCGTAGCCGGAGTCCTAGGCGTGGGCGTGCACCTTCGGAGGGGTCGCGTAGGGATTGAGAGGCCACTTGGCTCTCGTGTATTTTGTATTATATATTTCTTTGTATATCACGGGCTCTTTGAGCATTTTGACCATGCTTAGTGCATGATGGCATTGTATATAAACGTTGATCATTTATATATATGCATTCATTTTGGATCAAAATCTTGGCACTCATGGTTTCCTTTCTATTTCCAGTTTCTTTGTATATACTACGATGTATGTTTATATGCTTTTTAGAATGTATGCAATGGAGAACAGATGATGCAAATGTTTGTTTCCCTTTGTGTATTTCATGATGCTGATATATGTAGATGTAATGTGATTTTGAATCTTAGCTTCCGTAAGCAATTTTGGATACCTCATGTTTGTTTTGCAAAGTGATGAATATAACCAGTATGATGAACAGATAAACTTGCCCCACTCCTAACTCCACGCAACTAGTAAGATGCGAGGGCTCTTCACCGAGAGCTAGAAAGGGCACAAGTTATGAGGTGTAGCTGAAATGATAGCGATGAAAGACAGACAAAGCTTTGGTGGAACCAAATAGGAAACTACAAGCTTACTCCACCCGAGTGACTTCATAGTTTAGAATGCAACTTACTTTGCGGTTTATCTAGACTTAGATCCGTAGATGGCCACATAGTAGACAAAATCTGGGTTTTTAGGATTTTAACTCTCTTGGAATTTTGAACATCTGATTCATTCGTTTTTGACTCAAAGTTTGAATTGTTTGTTTATGACTTTTAACGTTTGCTTTGTCAAGAGGACCCCCTGTACTTTGCCCCATGCTACTAGTAAGAAGCGTGGGTTTATCACCGTGGGCAAGGTATAGGTGAGTAAGGGCATTTCCATCCTTTCCCAACCCTACGTCACTAGTAAGAGACGCAAGCTCATCACCGAAGGTTGGTGGGGCAAGGAAATGTGTAAAATTAAAATTTTCTGTTTAATCACTTGTTGACTTGTTTTCTTGAGTAAAATGTCAGTATGTGCTTATTTCCAAAGAGATATACATATGGGATAGATGTGACACCATGAAGCTTCTAGAACAGACCATAGGCAAGACACCTATCCTAAGAAGAAATCAAAGTGAGAATAAACTTGCAGATCTTGGTATGGTTACCGTTAAGACTTTGTCATATCTAGCTTTATTTGATAAAAGATTCTGAGATGATTTGATGATATCATGAAGATGGAGAGGTATGATTAAAGAGTTTTATGCCAACAACATCATGAGTTTGTAATGAATTGCTTTGAGAATAGATTCCTTGATCACAATTTATGTAAGAAACAAGTGGACAAAATGATCTTAATCTATATGAAGATGCAATGTAGATAATTATACAAGTAGTGCTAGTTGCTTATGCGTAGAACCGCTTGAGGTGCAGGGAATTGACTGTTTCGCCAAATTCCTCACCTTCTAGCGTACATAAGAGGTAAGCACCATTTCCGTAGTCCTTCATGACTCGGTATGGGCCCAACCATTTGGGCCGGAATTTCCTTCCTTCGCCGGTCTTCTTGTCGATACGGCTGTCTAGCCTTAGAACTAGATCACCTTCGTATATGTCGCGTTCATAGACCTTCTTGTTATACTGCCGGCACATTCGGTCAGCATAAGCTCTATGCCACTGTTCAGCATCTAACCTAGTTTCATCTAGGCTTTCTAGTTGGGAAAGACGTGCTTCTCTGTAAGCGTCTTCATCCAGAATCCCTTGTAGTGAAATGCGGAGACTGGGTATTTCGACCTCAAGTGGGAGAACTGCTTCTGCCCCAAATACCAGCGAGAAAGGAGTTGCTCCCGTTGGTGTTCTTATTGAGGTTCGGTGGGCCCACAAGGCCGGATATAACTTCAAATGCCAATCTCATTTGTTTTCTTTTACCGTTTTAAGGAGAATGGCTTTCAGTGTCTTGTTTGTCGCTTCAGCCTGTCCGTTGGCTTGGGATAATACAAGGAAGTCGTATGATGGCTTATCTTAAATTTATTGCATAGTTCGCGAACCTCTTCATTCTTAAAAGAAGTTCCATTATCAGAGATAATGATTTGCGGGATACCGTACCTGCAAATGATTTGGTTCAAAATGAACTTGGCGATTACAGAACCAGGTACAGTGGTAAGAGGCATAGCCTCTACCCATTTGGTAAAATATTCAGTGGCCGTGATTATGAAATTATGGCCATCTGTGGATGAGGGAGAGAACTTCCCTATTAAGTCCAGACCCCATGTAGAAAAGGGCCATGGAGTAGCGATTGGTTGCAGAGCTTGTGCCGGCATATGAATCTCATGGGAGAATTCTTGGCACTTATGACACCTGCGTACAAACTCTATCGCGTCATGTTCTAGAGTGGGCCAGAAATAGCCCATTCGGTGTATTTTTCGAGCGGTGGCATGGCCACCGAAGTGGCCTCCACATATTCCACTGTGAGATTCATGGAGAATCTTCTTGGATTCTTCCGTGTCGACACATCTTAGGAGCATTCCATCGAATGCTTTTCGATAGAGCACCTGCTCTATAATGACGTATTTAGCTACGATTATGCGTAACCGCCTTCTTTGTTGCGGTGTAACTCCTTCTGGGTACGTATGGTCCATGATATAATTAATGATATCAGTGTACCAAAGACACTCAGAGATAGAGGGTCGGGTTTCGATGTAGTATACGCACTCATCTGGAAAGTCTAAATCTACTAAATCGCCTCCATCTAATGGGTTGTCAGCTAACCAATCCACAATGATTTGTCCTTTAACTGACTTCTGATTTACAAATGTTAATTCGAATTCTCCCATTAAGGTTATAAAACGTCCAGCCTTTTTAGACAATGACCCTTGTGTGAGGAAAGTTCGTAAATGGTCCGTTTTTACCATGACCCTCGTTTCTTGATTCAGCATATAATGTCTTAGGCGTTTAGTAGCAAAGACTATGGCAAGGCATTCTCGTTCTGCCTGTGTATAGCGTGTTTCATAGTCGAGCAGTGTTCGGCTGATGAAATAAATCACGCATTCCTTCTTGTCATCGTCCTCTTGGGCCAACATACAGGCCAGCGAGACATCGGTAGCTCGTGAATATAGAATTAACGGGCGATCTAACTTAGGTGGCATTAGCGTAGGTGGTGATAATAGGAAACGCTTAACTACTTCAAAGGCTTCATTACAGTCTTTGGTCCAATTAATGCTATAGTCTTTCTTGAGTAAATTGTTGATTGGATGAACGGCGAAGCTTAAGTCCGGGATGAATCTTTGGATTGCACCCAGTTTTCCGAGAAATGATCTGATTCCAGATTCACTCGCAGGTGGGACCATTTCGAGAACAGCCCGAATTTTGGTTGGATCAACATCTATCCCTCGTGACGATATGATGTAACCTAGGAGCTTTCCTCCTGTTACACCAAAGACGCATTTCTTTGGATTTAGTGTGACTCCGTATTCTATTAGGCGTGAAAGAATGACGTGGAGTACTTCCGGATGGTCACAACGCTTCTTGGCCTTAGCCAATAAGTCATCTACGTAGGACTCCATGATTTTATGAATTAAATCGTGGAATATATATGTCATAGCTCGCTGGTAGGTAGCACCAGCGTTCTTGAGACCGAATGGCATAACAGCGTAGCAATAGGTTCCCCAAGGAGTTATAAACGTAGTTTTAGCTTGATCTTGCTCAGATATTTTGATTTGATTGTATCCCGAGAATCCATCCATGAGAGACAAAAGTTCAAATCCAGCTGTTGCATCAACAATGACATCTATGGATGGTAATGGGAAGTCGTCCTTAGGACATGCTTTGTTGATGTCTCGAAAATCTATGCAGATGCGTATCTTTCCATTCTTCTTGAGAACGGGAACGATGTTAGATACCCATTGGGAGTAGTCGACTGGCTTGATGAATCCTACCTGAAGGAGTTTTATTACCTCTTCCTTTACCATGAGAGCTACTTTGGGTTTCATAGGTCTTGATTTTTGCTTAACTGGCTTTGCATCTGATTTAGTGACGAGGTTGTGCACCGCAATGTGGGGTGCAACTCCTGTCATTTCCTTATAATTAAATGCAAATGCCTTCTGATGTTCTTTGAGGATCCGCGTATGTATTTCCACTTCTTCTGGGGTTAAGGATGATCCTAATTTCAAGATTTTTGGTTCATCATCTGTCCCGATGTTGACATCGATTGTTTCTTCGATCAAAGAGGCGTTACCCTCTTCGAACTCAGGTGGTGCTGGAGGTAAATCCAAATCATCCCCATTTTCTACTGCGTATATGCTAGGTTTTATTTGTGAGGGGAGATCCATCATGGGATTTCCGAAATAGGAAGACGAATGTGGAATTAAGGACAAATCTAGCATATGATAGGAGAGATGTAATGCCGCATAGGCGTTTAAGTATTCCAAAGTGGCCATATTATTATCGACATGGTCTGGGGTGGTAGATTCACTTCCGCTTGCAAGGGGATTTGTCATTGTTTTTATCAATGGTTCATCACGAATGGACACCGTGAAATGGGTATCTTCTAACTCATTGCTTGGAGTAAAACGTGATGCTGAAGTTGCTATTGAATCGGCGAGAAGATTTTTCTCTCGCGGGATTGCTTCAATGGATATGAAGTTAAATGCCTTGCTTAAATCTAATACGGCTTCTTTGTAAAGCTGCAAGTGTTCGGCTTTGGTTTCGTATACCTCAGAAACCTGGTTTGTCACTAATTGCGAGTCTCCTAAGACTCTGATGTTGTCAACACCAATTCTCTTGGCTAAGGTGAGGCCAAGGAGGAGGGCTTCGTACTCAGCGCCATTGTTTGTGCATTCAAAGTTTAACTTAAAGGCAAATGGGAGGACTTTCTCTTCGGGCGAAGTAAGAATTATACCTGCCCCCGCTCCATAACGGCATTTAGCTCCATCGAAATGGAGAGTCCAATACTTAGCCGGGAGTATAGATGTTGGGGCATCTGCTGCGTTTGCGCACTCTACTTCTACCATGCAGAGGTCCTCTGCTGGAAGGGAACCAACACCTAGGGAATATCCTATGCCTACTGAATCAAATGGTAAGAACATTGGTAAATCTTGTTCTATTAACTCAACGATTTTTGCAGTAGTCCCTAATGATACCGTTTCTTTAGCTTTATCGTTGGGGGTTGGGGTTGTTTTGGCTATGCTGATAGTTTCAAGATCCGTTGTAGGTACCAACTTCTCCTCTGGTTTTGGGTCAGTGGGTTTATTAAGTTGGTTTGTTGGAAGTTCAAATTCTGAGTGCACACCTGGTCTTTTCTTTAAATCAGCTAGGTGCAAATCGAAAGGTTTTGGATCGCCTTTGGCTACAAATACCTTTCCTAGATGCAAGAATCTTACTTCTTGAAATAACGTAGAAGGGATTGCCTTCATTCGGTGTATCCATGGTCGGCCGAGTATCATATTATAATTAGTTTCCCGATCTATAATATAAAACTCAGTCAGGATTGTTTTGGGTCCTAAGGTGACCGGCAGTATTATAGTTCCTATCGAAGTGGCTTTAAGGCTATCATAGCCTCTCAATGTATTTCGAGTGGTGGAACAGTTTGTTTCCCCATATCCTAGTTTTTGGAGGAAAGAGAAAGGGACTATGTTAACTGCGGCCCCATCGTCAACCATTGCCCGTTTTACATAGTTATTATAAACCCATACTTGTAAGTGTAAGGCTGGATCACCTCGGCGTGTGATCTCAGCATCTGTAGGCATTTTACTTATTTCGAATATGAATTCGACATCCTTGTCCGGCTGCCCCGGAGGGTGGATATCAAAATCTACGTGATTTACTTGTGTTTCAGGAGGTGGAGTGATGTTAATTAGATGACCTAGACCTAATGCTTCTAAAAGAGCAGCTCTGTGAGGAGGAGAGTTCTTTAGTAAATCCAAAAATGAAATGTGCGAGAAGGTCTTTGTTAGGTCACTAATTAAATCATAGGCACCCACAGTTTTTTCTACTATTTTTTGACTCTTATCTGTTTCTGGCAGATGACTTGGGCTCGGTTGAGAGAAATATTCTCGTGTTCTTGTTATAGCTTCGATAGGTAGTTCAGCGTCTAATTCTACCAAACTGACTATCTTGGGTCTCGGTTGACTTCCTAACTGTGGCGCAACTGATGGATTTAGTGAAGTCGAGGCTTCATGATCATTGTTTCCTGTCATTACATTTTTGTTTGTTCCAGTTGGATTTAGCCTGTTGCTATCATGATTTGGGAGTGGATCGTTAAAGATCTTGAGAGGAGCATTCTGAGGGGAAACTGCCCCTGCGAGCGTATTTGGTGGTGATGACACGGGATCTGCCAAAAACAAATCTGTGAAGAACTGTCTTTGTTCTTCTGGTAAACGTTGCATGAATTTATTGTAGTCACGGCACGTTCTAGTATCATGACCCCGAATTTTGTGGAAACCACAATAAGAATTGGGATTGTAATTCCTGTTTTGTTGGTTTGGTGTATATTGTGGCCTAAAATTCTGATCAAACTGTTGCCTATTAGGATTAAAATTTTGCATTTGTTGTTTCTGGCTTTGGTTTTGATAACCAAATGAGTTTTGGCTTGGCCCTTGTATAGGATTTCACCGTTGTTGTTGTTGTTGTGGATGGTTAAAATCCACTGTATTGATTGTCGGGGTAAAGTTGTTGTTTCGTTGGTTGTTTGTTTGTGATGGAGTATTGACAACATTTACCTTCTTGGGCTGGTCGGTTACTCCATCCGTTGTTACACCCCGATTTTTGTTAAGGATTTTGGGTCCTTGGTTGACATTTGTGGTAGCGGGATAATTTGTAGTGTTCTGGCTGGAGGTGATTAACCTCCCGTTTGCTCCATATGTCTTACGACCACTATCTATCACTGCTTGGTCTATTCGAAGAGCGCTCTCAAGTACTTCATCGTAAGTTCTTAGTGGGAACTTCTGGACTTCTTCCTTCACCTCTTTGCTGAGAGAATGAAGGAATAAATCACATAGTTCCATCTGATCCATGTTTGGAGCACTTGCTGAAGAATAAAGAACTGTACGCCACCTCTGGATGAAATGGGTGACAGATTCGTTGTGTTCTTGTTTGATGTGCAAGAATTCCCTGATTCCTGTTCTCAACAGTTTGTTCATGTCGAACGCCTTAATGAACTCTGATACGAGCTGTTTAAATGAATGGATGGAGGCTTCAGGTATTCTATAATACCAGTCGAGAGCAATGCCTTCCAAGGTTTTGGGGAATATTTTAGCAACAACCCCATCCCAAGGGAGTAATTCACGTATGGCTGTAGCGTAAGCTTTGATATGCGTGTTTGGATCTCCCTCACCTTTGTACTTGGGTAAATCGGGAAGGGGTCTTGGAAGCATGACGCTTCGTATGGTGAAGTCTAAGGGCTCCTTCAGATATTCTGAATAAGTCCCTATCGCATAGTTTTCGACCATTGATGGTGGTTGCTGAGGGAGTGGTGGTGGGATGGGTTGTTGATATGGTGCAGCGTATGCATTGGCAGGGGCATAGGGAAGTCCCTGTGTTTGAGAAAAAGGGCCGGGAGAGGAGAACATATCTCCTTGTGGTGATTTGGAGTACATGTTTAAGTATGACGGGATATTGTCTAGTAATGGGTTGTTTGATACTAGACCGGGAGAAATAATGTTAGAGATGACAGGCCTTGTTGGCGTTTGTTGTGGATACTGAGGAGGCATGCCTAACGTGCCTACTCCTGTGAGGAGATCTACTTGGCCAGGGTGGTATGGAGGATTGGAACTTCCTGCTTGCATGAACTGAGGATTTTGACTTGCTTGAGCAAGTTCTAACCCTCTTACTTTTTCTACTAACGTTGAAATGACTTCATTTGGTGAAGTCACGGTGCTTTGCCTGAGTGGCGTTTGTTGTATACCCTGGTGTTGTATAGGCATGTGATATCCTGCTATAAACTGATCGCTATCTTGCCAAGTTTCTCCGAGAGTATTTCCTATATGCAGTGGCATAGAGGTATTTTCTTGAAAAGAGATCTCGGGTTGTATTTGTAAACCTCCTATAGGTGGGTACATACCCCGAGAATGTTGTTCACTCCTAGGATAACGTATTGACTGTTCATCATCTAAGACCAGGTATGGGTCAGATTGTCTACTAATTTGTGGTCTAAGTAGCATCTGAGGAGACGAACCAGATTCTCCGGTAAACGTCATATTGTTCGAGCCTGAAGGCTCTGTTTGTTGCATTCGAGGGGGTTGATCTAACTCCCCCGTTTGAAAAGATGAGTTATATCTGTTTCTTGGGGTTTGTGTTGACAACTGATTAGTTGAATAGTTGTCGCCCCATACTGAGAGTGAGGGTGATGATTGTCTATTCTGTTGGGCATAGTATGCCTCAAGACCCAAGAGGGGTCTGCCATATGCATCGAATCCCGACATATTCGGGGGGTATATGAATACCCGCAGAATAATGGGAAGGAGCGAAGGTGATTTGTGAAAGAACACGTGATACTATGACTCCGAACGAGAAAGTAGGAAGTTTACGTCAGCTTCACTAATTTTGTTTGTTTCACGTCGGGTTCACCAATTTTGTACGCCGGAAAAGTGACAAGCGAGCGTGGGAATCTACAGGCAACTCTTCCGCGTACCCGACCTCCCGAGGTCGTGCCGAGACAGCCGGTGGGATGGAATATGCGTGGGATGCAGACAAACTAGTTAGGCAATCTAATGTCTTCGATACGTACTAATGGAATTTGTGAATCTAAGGCAAAGAAGGCCCTTCTAACTTGGACTGGTGTGATAGATCGATCGGCAAGGATGACTGCTCGAAGGCTCCAATCAATATCGAGCTCTGGCGTGATTCGATCTATGGGTTGTGGAATACGTGGGAAATGACCTGGGATAGTTTCGTGTATGTCTCCAGATAAGGTCATATGGTGGATGGTGGAAACAATTGACTCTACGGACGATTCTCTGGCCTAGTCCAGAATTCTCTAGCTTCGTTAGCCGCTATATCTAGTAAGGACAATTGTTCGATGATGATGGGTGGAAGTGGAGTGGATTGGAATACTAGTGTGCGTAGGCCAGTGTTTATATCTGATTGACTTATGGATTCGTTAGGCTGTGGGACTTGTGGGTCACAACCGTAGACTCTTGGTTGTTGCGGTCCTGTTATGGTCATATACGAAATCAAGTCCTAATTCCTAGTATCCAGTAATCATATGCTTTCTCAGCTTCTATGTTTAGGACCAACAACTGCGTGATTTTCTCAGAATATCTCACAGGCGTTCGTGCAACCTGGATCCTTAGACTAGTATCTATGTCTGTGAGAGTGTCTCCTGCACCTGGCTGTGGGACCAAAGGATCACAACCAAAGGTTTGTTCTCTTTCGAACCCTTCTACAGTCATGTGAATGTTTGTCTAGGGTAATCTGTAGTTTGGTTGATTTGACCAAAACGTGTATGCTTGGTCGTCTTCTATATTTAACCCTCTCAACTGAGAACTGATCAGTTGTAAATCTGTTGTTGTTTGGAAGACTTGTATTCTGAGATTTTGGTCTATGTCAACTATTGCTGTGACGAGGTTTGGTTGAGGCACGATTGGCTCAAATATGTATTCCCTGGGCTCCCGAGGTCCCGTGATTGTCATACAAAATAAAATGTAAATCTAACTGTAACAAAGCAAATTCTAACTACGTGGAATAAATCTAAAACATATATAACTTCTATTTTTCTGAGAAACTTTTAAGAATTTAAGGAAAGCAGCTATTTAAACGTATCTAGAAATAACAACTAAATAACAATTTAAAACAAACAAGATAACCGAGTGTAGTTATTTGCCTGTGTGATTTGTAGATTTATTCTAAATAATGAAATAACTTGCTTGATCTATTTGCAAGATTCTCGATCCTACCTCAGAAGTGAGGAGTGAATCATAGTTTCTCAGAAACTATCAATCCCCACAGCTTCCCTGGCAATATCGAGAATAGAATCTACTGAAATGAAGCAATTTTAACTACTTTATTTGATATGATTCTAACTAAAACTTTGAAAGCTAGAACCTGGATTCCGCAGAACAGTGGCGAATCCGATGGTGTATGTGATCTTGTCCCCTCAGTGTGATCTCCTCGTTCTTTCGTGTTCACGTGGATCCAGAAAAGCGTGTAATGCTAGCATCGACAGAAATAGATATTGGGACAAGGACAGCTCAGAATGCAGACTGAAAATGCGAGTAGGAGAGGGATAGCGCAAGAGTACAGAGCTTGGCTTATGCAATTCCTAGCGGGATTTTACTGCGAGTCATGCAACATAAAGCGACCAGAACCTGAAACTATCCTGTTTGAAGAGAAAAACCTGCAACTTTAATGGCTTCCTAAGCTATTCTACTCCAATGGATTGGATAAAACAATAACACCGTTTGCACAAGCTGGATATGTGGCTTACCAACAGTTGAACAATGCTAACTAAGCATGCAAGGAATTAAAACTATGGCTTCTAAATAGAATAAAAGACTGAACTATGAAAATCAGAGCATGAAAGTGAATGAGGGGCAAAAGATCAGACCATTTGCTTGTGCACAAACCATTTATTTATAGCTTTCATTCACCCAAAGATCAAAACCAAACTGAACTCTAAAAACCATAAACAATGGCCAAACACTATTCCAGGGGACCAAAAACATAAATGCAAGCCCAAGTCGGCAAAGAAAAGCTGGTGAAACGTTGATATTTTACGTGAGTCACGTCAAAGTGCTTTCTGGAAAATGCGTGCAGGACCGCCGCTCTGAGCAGGGCGGCGGTTACAGGACCGCCGCCCAGGCAGGGCGGCGGTTTCGTAACTGAAGGGCAAAAGGCCAAGAAAAGAGGGAAAAAGGGGAAAACAAAGGACGCGGGGGCTAAGCGGGGCATGCGGGATGTTAACACATACTCCGAGGGCTTTTCCGGATCCCGAACACCTTGCGAGGAGACCTGTATCATCATTGGGGCACTTGTTACACTGTTCCGGTAGTACAGTACCTTACATACATACATTCTGAAACATGCCACCAAATAGGGAATTGGGAGGAACTAGTGGCTAACCTAGTTCAAACATTCGAGTATCAAGTACCAAGCCATCAGTTGATAAGGCATTACAGGTTGTCAAATGCCTTACCATGGGGGATAGTGCCATGACAGAAGATAGGCTGCTAGACTTGCTTGGTGAACTAGGTTTGGGGGAGCACTTTGAAGGAGAGGAAACAGAGGAGGATCAGTTTGAGCGCACGTGTGTGAAAAAGGAGAAAGGAAAACTTGTACATGTGATTGATGGGGAGGAAGCATGCTATGTACCTTGGGATATGATAATATAATATATATGGGTTGATGGAGATGCCGACATGTGGCACACATCCCCTTAGTTATATGTATGGGTTCACATGGGATATGATATTATAATGTATATGGGTTGATGGAGATGCCGACATGTGGCACACATCCCCTTAGTTAGTTATATGGGCTCACATAGGAATTAATTATATTGGGTAATGGGTCGGCCCACATTGGGATTAGGTGTTACCCATCCTATTTAAAGGATGTGAGTATCATTATGAGGGAAGGTATGTATGAGTTGAGTCTTCTACTTGGTAGAGGTATATTGGAGGTGTCCCCCTCGAAGTGGATTCCCATCTTGGGAGATTGTGGAGTTACTCCTTCCTTAAGGAGCGTTGTATGGTGTTGCCCTACCTTAAGGGTATTATTCTGCATATATTGATATTAGGGCATCTTTGCCCCCCATATCTCTTGTGTTTTATTATCTTTTGCAATTTATTGATTTATTATATGCAAGGTTCTTATCAAAGCAGAAAGCTTGGATGTTAACAATTCTATAGGGACACGCGGGGTAGTGGACAATGCTGATACTCGCGTGCACACCTACCATGAACCTTTAAAAACTAAAAATGTTAACATCAGCTTAGGAGAAGAACCTAAGGAAGCTATCATTGGAGATTACTGGTCAGAGAAGGAAGTCTCTAAGATCATTGATCTTTTGCGTGAATTTGAAGATTTGTTCCCGCGTGGGTACCATGAGCTCAAATACGTCCACCATTCCTTGGGGGAAATGAGGATAAAGTTGAAAGACGGTGCACGCCCACTCAATAAGAAACCCTGTCGGATGAATCCCAATTTACGCGTGAAGGTAAAGGAGGAGATAGACAAAATGATAGCATCTAGGATAATTGAAGCTGTTGAAGAATCAGAATGGATAAGTCTGATGGTAATTAGCATCAAGAAGGATGGGTAGATTAGGATCTGAGTGGATTATACGGAGTTGAACATAGTGTGTTTCATTGATCCTTTTCCAACTCCCTTCACTGAAGAAATTTTGGAGGGAGTCACTAGGCGCAAAATCTATTCCTTTACGAATGGATTTTTGGGGTACCACCAAGTCCAGATTGCAAAGGAAGACCAGGAGAAGACAACTTTCACCACTGAATGGGGAAGTTTTGCATACACGGTCATGCCCTTTGGGTTAAAGAATTCGCCTATTGTTTTTTATCCCTTTTCTTCCTTCTTGTTTTACTTCATCTTACAAATTCCTTCTGTTGTAACTTGAATTATTGGACGATTATATGTGCTAGTCAAAGGCCATAGTGCTAGTTTGAGGACACAAGCACCCAGAGCGTGTTGGCAGTCCTTGTTGGGTGCTCCCTCAACCATCTAAAAAGTATGTATTTTCTAGCCCCTTTTGAGCCATCTTTTACTTCTTGGGAATATCAAATGTTAGGAGGGCTTGCTGGGTCAGATCCTGCTAAGGTTTTCAATTACAAAATGTCAAATATGGGGAATCATGCTAGCTAGAGCTTAGTGCTATTGCTCTCAAATACATACGGGATGACTATCTAGAGGATCATAATAGGAGTATCACCTAAGCTTGCATCCACAGACACACTTTAGAAGAATTTACAAAGACATCCATCTAGCACATCCACAAAATGGGGAACAAGCACATTGCATAACTCTGTATAAACAACATATGAAGGGGATAGTTCATTAAAATTCCACACCATATCATTACATTTTCGATACTTGGGATAAGCCATTCTATGTTCATATAGCATGACAACAATGTGCAACTTACATTAGGGCAATCCTAGGACATCATGGCGATACACACTTTTACAAAAAACTACTATGGAGTCTGCAAGTATGTAGTTGACACCCAAGCAAAGTACTAAGTTCACTCCTCCAGTGACCGCTGAGCGTGAAGCATTGACTCCACATTATGCATATGTGCTTTATTAGAGTTTATGTGATTTGTTGAAATACTGTAAGTAGACACCGTTTGTGTTTTGTACACTGACCGCATGGCGTAATAAGAGTACATTGGTGAACAAAATCAGAACAACAAGGAGCGAAAATAACGGGTGAATGTTGTTTCCTACATGAATTTGAAATCACAGTAGAACCTGAAGCATCGTGAAAGAGTACACTATAGCCCTAATCATTTATCAAGGATTGCACTTCAGGGGAGAATGCACAAATCAATCCTATGAGCGCTTTTTCCCCTATGCGTAATTATCTAGCTCTCGGTGCAACATCGAGTGAGACTTGAAAGAGACTATGTATATATTTTTTCATCTAGGTGTCACCTTCCCAAAAAAACCCAAGGTTAGCACAAGAATCAAATATCATCTTATCTCTCTCTCTCTCTCTCTCTCTCTCTTTATCTCTTGCTTAAGCTTATATATATTATTACATTCATGAAGTTTCTGCAATAAGTGTGTACTATATTTCATCAGCGCCTATATCATACACTATAGTAATAACTATGAAATTAATATTTAATTCTATTTTCAGTTAAATCATTTTGTGAAGACCACCAGTACCTGATCAAACACATTGATACTGGTATTTCTTCTATTCTATCAAATATTATTTCATGGCTCCTAAGGATTCCTCGAATCTCCTTACATGACTTAATTCAAATGCACCCACCTGTCAGTGCGTGGCAATCCTGGAAGAAGAGATGAAATATACTTTGACTCCCTATCTCTAGCGCTGAACCTTTTGAGAAATGGGCAATAGATTTTTGTAGGCCCTATTGCACCAGCAACGCGTAGGACTGATCATGGGCTACATAATCACTTGCATGAGATATTTGACAAGGTGGGCAGAGGCAGCCCCAACTAAAGACTGCACAGTAGCTACAACAACAAGATTTTTGTGGGAAAACATTATCACAAGGTATGGATTCCTTTTAAGTTTAACCAATGATAGGGGTACACATTTCTTGAATGAGACTATGAGGATCCTGTTGGCAGAGTTCATGGTGGCTCATCACAAGTGGACTACACCTTATCACCCACAAGCAAATGAACCTAACAAAGCTTTTAACAAAATACTGATTCATACCCTGACAAAAATTTGTGATGTTGGAAGACAAGATTGGGATGACAAGGTATCAGCTGTATTATGGGCTTATAGGATCTAAACTTATAAAAGGCTGAACAAAGCCACACCATTTCAATTGGTGTTTGGCATGGAAGCTATTGTGCTAGTTGAGTTCATAATACCTTCTTTGTGAATATTTGCACATTCAGGAGGGTTAGCTATGGTTAATGAGCAAGTGCTGGAAGAGAGAATTGAGGAATTGATGAAGATGTATGAAAGACGACCACTCACTAGGTAGAGCCAAACAATAGAAAAAGAAAAGTAAAAAGCATGGCATGATCACCACATTAAAAACAAGAAATTTGAGGTTGGGCAGATGGTCTTACTGTATGATTCTAAGTTTCTACGCCATCCTGGGAAGTTGAAAGTCCATTGGTTGGGTCCCTACACAATCTCGTACATCCTTGATTGGGCACGTGCCAGTTACAAGCGCTGGATGGAACGAAATTTCCTAGACACTTCAATGGGAGTAGGCTGAAGCCCTACCATAAATAAGGCTTCTTGGTGTTTTGTAAATAAGGAAGTTTTGCTAGATAATTTAGAATTTCCTTTATGCATTTCCTTTCTTGTGTTTCCCTTTCACGTTGTTGTTTTTTTTTGCACCTTGGGCGCCGGTAACCTTGTTACTTTTTTAGGGTTTTTAAATGTGCAGAGGGTCATGCATTATTTACGTGTGGGGTGGAGTGATGTGAAGGAACGCATGGGTAAAGTGCCAAGGAAGATTCTATTGAAAATCCCGGTTGAATGGCCCTATTGAAAGAGGTGCATGAAAGAAAAGGTGGAAAAGGATGGTTGGTGTCAAGATAAGGCTACTTTCAGATCCCATGTATAGAGAAGGAAGAAGCGCATAAACAACACAAGGTAGGTGAGAGAAAAAATCATGACAGAAGAAGTGCCTTTGGCACAGGTGACACGTGCGCAAGAGTCTCCTATCAAGATGGATTGGTTGCACGCCAGAAGGTTGGGGATTATCTGCATAGGTTGGGCATGTAAGGTAGGGCGTAGAAGTCAGGATTTGTTTGAAAAAGCCGCTTTAAATGTTAAAAGTATGGTGGTAGGTGAAGTAGCATTTAATTCTTAAAAGTGGGAAAAACTATAAATAAAGGTTCAGGAATTTCATTGTTCACTTTGTGTATAAGGAGAAAGAAGTGCTTGTGCATCTTTGCAAACTAGGGCTTCCAGAACTGATCCGTGTGAAGAAAAAAAAATTAAAAGTGTGAGCGTGAGTCACTAGTTTGGATTCGTAAACTAGAGAGAAGGGATTTCACGGGTGTAAGAGAAATAGTGAGAAGGCATCGTTTGTGAAGGAATTATCCCAGTTAGGCTTTGAAGAACTAGGGCATGAGTTTAAGGGGTTTTCTTCACAAGTTCAAGATCTAAGGTTGGAGGGAGTGGAAGAACAGAGTAATAACAAGTGATTGAAGTGATAAGAGAACCTAGAAAATGGCACCCAAGAAACTAGTTGGCACACCTAAGAAGGGAAAGGGCAAGAGAAAGCAATAAGACATTGTCACGCATACAAATGAAGAGTGGTACATAGAAATGTAGTACCCAGATGGAGTATTGCTGGGAAAGGAGTGGGAGTTCCATTTGAGAAACATGTCTATAAATGATTACAATCATCATTTGAGCACAATCGAGAAGGAGATGGTGCTGGAGTTAGTGTGCCCAACAAATAAAAGGACACCAGAGGGTTTTCCCATCTATGACGATGATGTAAAATTCAAGTTGGAGAAGTCAGGGTTATTGCAACTCTTTGAGTTTCCCTACTTCGGGAAGCCTGAGTGCCTTTATCAATGGTTGATGTCACACATGCATGAAGACTACTTCCACTTCACAGGGTGCAAGATGTGCATTACCCCTCAGCTCATTTCACATTTCACAGGCCTCATCTATGAAGGAGATAGTTTGGAGGATGACTTAAGTGACAAAGAGGCAATTAAGGAGATTGTTGTTGCCTATGCATACAAAAAGGGGTCAAGGTACTATGATATCACAGACATTAAGGACCCGGTGATGAAGATGGCCGTGCACCTTGTAACAAAGTTAAATGGTTAGGAGAGATGGACCTAGGTTGATAAGGCATGGTTGCATGTTTGCAAGAAAATTTTGGAGGGCACCATCTACAACTTGTCTGCATTCATCGCGGATGAGATTGTCAGCAACGTGAAGGAAGGTGACAAAATCCTTTTCGGTAATGTCCTGCTAACCATTGTGTTTTCAGAGATTGGAGTGTCAGATGCTTTGGAAAAATTCATGTGGGAGTACCCTGCTGAGGACCCCTTACCCGCAAAGAGATTTGAAAAGTATTCTTATGACAATATGATGGCCATGCACAAGGAATGCTTGGAGAAATGGTATACGCACCTGAGGAATGTGTTTAGGGCGGAATGGAGGATCCGTGAACAACTACCAGTGGCCACCAAGGGAGAGGTTGAGTTTGTTGTGTACCAACATTTTTGCCTGGGTAGATTCAAACTGACAGATGAGACATGGAGCCCATGGTGCAAGCTCCCCTTTTCCTTCACAGCTCAACACTTCCAAGCAAGAGTGAAAAGGTTTAGAGAATCCAAGAATTTGAGGTTGGACCTTGGTAATCTGGACCAGGACCATAAGGAAATGCGTAAAGGGTTGGTCTACCCCAACAAGCATGCATACGTGGAGAGGTACGTGTCACATGAGGTCCAAATGGTGAGACCCATGACTTTTCCCATTGCAGGAGGATCCATGGCATGCGTATACCTCTGTATAAGACCCAAAGCTAAGAAGGGCACGTATCTAGAGAATGAGATATCCATACCTAAGGACCCAACTGGTAGGAAAAGACCCATGCCCAGGCGGGAGGAAAAAGAACCAGAGAAGAAAATACCAAGTGTGGTGGATACATAGGTAACTGGTTCCCCTGGGAAAAGTGCTAGAACAAGCATGTATTCGCGCAAGAAGAAGTCCATAACCAAAGAGAAGACTCTAGAGCTAGAAAATATGTTAGATAAGGAGTCATCAGAGGAAGAAAAGATAGAGTCACCTACACAAGAATCCCCAGTTAGGAAGAAGCAGAGGGTAGAAGAAGAGACCACCTCAGAAGAGACTGAGAGTTTGGAGAGGTACATAGGGGAAAAGGATGATGACGATGAGGAAGATGGCAGTGAAGAAGATGATCCTGGAAGAGATCAAGAGCCACCCGTCTTCAACGTGCATGATTCAAAAGAAGAAGGCGGAGAAGAAGAATATGGGTTCTGTTTTGTGTGGTGCAAGGGTAGTCAGGAGGGGGAAGGCACCTAGGACATAGGAAGAAGTGAGGAGGTCAGCGCGCAGAAGTAGAGGACTCTAAGCCTTACGCAGGAATAAATAAGCAACGTGCCAGAAGGAGAAGCAACAAAGATCATTGAGACCTTGGTGGAAGAGGAGTTGGAATGCAGCGCTGAGCTGGTGTTGAATGAGGATAAGGAAGAGAACATAGAAAAGGACCACAGCAGCACTGGAGGCCCCACTTTGACTGTAGTTATTCCTAAGGGCACGTGCACGGGAGGAAGACATGTGGAGGAGGAGAGGCTAGGGATGGGTTATATTAATGATCCCAAAAAAGTGTTGTGTGCACGGTTCCAAAGCACAGTTCCAGCAGAGGAGCTCGTGGCGATGTCATCTTTTGATAAGGAGGCTGCATACCCATGGACAAGGAAGATGATCTCATGGGAATTTGAGTCCCATCTTGATGAGCCATAATTTGAAGTAAGAAATGGGGCAATTATAACATTGCCAGAATCAAAAGGAGACAACCCATTGGTGAATGCTCAGTAGCTCTCAGATGAACAACTATGCAATGCACTCAACAAGGTCTTCGTTGAGGTCGAAGCTAGACTCTTTGGGTGAAATGATAAAATCAAAGATCTGGAGGATGAACTGAAGAAGAAAGAGGAAGAGCTAGCTGCAAGGACAAAGGAGCTAAGTCAAGAGAAGCTGATCAACACCCAGTGGCAGCGAGAGTTAAGGGATGAAAAGGCTAGAGTGCGTGAAGTTTACAAAAAGGTGGAGTCCATTACAGATGCCATAGTGTTGAAGCATCTGGACCTAGCACCTACCGTGTGGAAGTATGCATCTACCCTAGAATGCCTGGAGGACTTAACAAGAGCCCTCACCATGGAGAGAAAGCCGCTAGCTTTGGAGTTTGTAGAAGAGGTGGTTGCGTGCTTGGAAAAGGAGGACAAATTAAAATTCATGGCGCTCATAGCAGAATACAGCAAGGTCCATGCTAATGTGAAGATTGCCTCCTAGAATGTTGAGGCCACATATGATAACTGCGTGGACAGGGACAAAGTGGCGAGCATGTTGGTCACTAATGATGAAGTAGAACTTAAAGAGTTCTAGGAGAAAAAAAGGGAAACAGTGTAGAGTGGGAAAATATCCTAGCCAAGGTTGAAAAGAAATCCGAGGCCATTGAAACCTTAAGGGGTTCAATAAAAAACTAGTTAAAGGAACTATACCCACAAATTACACAAAAGATGGATGTGCTGGAGGATATTTACAAGGAGTTATAAAAGATTGTTGACACCATGAGTGCACAAGGGGATGGGATAGGTTTTGAACAGGTGAGCACCTTAGTGGGTGATCTTTGCCAGAGGGATGCAGAACAAAGTCGATGCCTGGAACAAGTTGGAGGCCGACTTACAAAAATATTTTCCTAGTTTATTACAGTGATGCCATCACTGTCCCATTCTTTCTTCTTTCCCAAATTCTTCATCCCCTTATTCTTTTTCCAAGGTGTAAGCCTACTATGATTCCTTATTCATTTAAGAAGTGTTCCCATGGGTGGAGAACAGGCGTAGTGTGGGGTGATGTTGGGCCCCTGAAATATTGGCTAAGTACAAAATGGCACGTAGGTGCACAAGGCCTAGTTGAAGAAAGGCACGTAAGGAGAAGGCGTACATGGAAGGGTTTAAGGAAACCCATGGCACGTGTGCGGACAAAGCCAAGGTTCCAGGACTTAGCCATATTGGGCATTTTGGGCAGGATACAAGGAAAAATGTGACCCGACTGCGCATGCGGAGTGGATAAGGTGCTAGCCTAGTGACAGGTTGGCCCAGGAAGGAATATGCCCTATGGTAGAGGCTTCTAGAAGGACATCATGGCATAGAGTGGTGAGCTCAGGCCTGGAGGAGCATGCGCTCCTGGAGGACCACATTCAGACACTTGGCGATGGATCTGAGGCCACAGGAGAATGAGTTGGTAGATCAAAGAGGCTATATATACAAGTTCCTGCTGAAGTAAATATAACATAGAGAAAGGGTGGAGCTCTACAGAAATACTGCAAGGACTCTGTTAGTTTGGGAAAATAAGGGTAAGAAAGGATGTATCAGGGGTTGGGAACTATAAATTTTCTCTTAAGGGCCTAGTTATATAAGTTCAATTATAATGCAGGACTACAGTCTGCCTTTCTGTGACATTCTGCAATGGCCTAATGAATGTAATAAGGTTACCAAGTTGATATGAATATGAGCATTAATGGTTCTGATACATACATCCTTCTTCATAGTTCTTTCTCATTTATGTTTATGAACTAGTATGAATGCTTGTATGATTTCCTTTCTGTATTGGTGTAAGTTCTTTAATCTGTTAAGCACTTTATGTCTGGAATAACTGCAAGGATCTAGAAGCCGTTCTGAGCTCTATGGTGCTTGTATGTCTTATTTCCTTTCAAAATCTCTTACACTCAGATCATAGATGATGTTTCCCATTAAACTCACATAAAAGAGAGACTCGGTGCCCGCGCGTGCCTCGGGTGAGCGCCTAGCACCCGCTGGGTGATAGGCTGGTGCGCATGGGATTTCTTTCCTTTGTGATGGGGGTAAAATGACTACAACATTTGTTTTTGATTTAGAATATACAAAGATATTAAAAACCAACCTAAATTCATCATTCAAGGCCATCAAAAAAATAAATAATATTAAAGAGAATTGACTAAATCCAGGGGTTTTGTCTTATAATTTTCCAATATTTTTGTCATGTTATAGCTCTCAAAAATACTAAAGTGGGCATCCAAAACACCATTTTCCGTCATTTGTCTTTGGATAAATTTTTTCGATCATTTATTTGTGAAATACATTTCATATTGTTGAGAAAAGATGGACATGGCCAGTATGTAGATTGCATCCATTGTTGTACCAGGATGGAGAGGGCTACCTTATCATGACTACCGAATCTTTTCAACTAACTAAAATCCCACAAATATATTCATATAGAGTTAAATTTGATTACTATACATAGCCCTTTTCCTAACCCAATTCGTATATCCCTATACAACACCATTTATTGAGATTCAGTCCCTGAATAGAGAAATTTAAGCTTCTCTTTGACTTGTTACCAAATGTAACAAGCAAAACTACCAATCCTGAGCAACCGAACTTCAATCACAAGTCTAGTGCTACCTAACCAGGCCTCTAGCCTGAGGAAACTGAACACCATATTAAATTATATGCTTTCCAGAATACCAAATCAGTGTTTCACATGGTTAGCAAATACCGCATAGTTAGCAAATACCATAAGATCAATTTTTTTTTTTTTTGTTTTATTATTTTAAGTGTATACTATTATGTGTTTTCAGTGATATTATTTATTTTCATGGCAAGTTTTTTGGTTTCCTTTCATTATTGTCCGTTTGCTATGTTCCTTTGACTGATTGTCAAGAGAAGCTACAAGGTTTTTGACTGTCCCTTGTTGTTACCTCCTGCAGTAGGATGAAATGATGATTGGGATTAAAATGGAATGTTTTGTAAGCATATTTCTGTATAGTAGAGCTATGGTGGTGTCATTCTTTATGCATTTCTGCTTGAATTCAAATACTGCAAGTAAAAATATACTAAATGTACTCATTGCAAGCTATGCTTTCAGTGTACATATACCATATGTGCAGTTGTAAGTTTCAATTGCACAAGCATTCAATGTACCTGTACCATATGTGTAGCTGTAAATTCTAATGGCACAAGCAATGTACAATTTTGTTATTGTTTGTATAATTATGATATTTTGAATGATTCTCACGGTAGTTGAAAGTGGAGTGTAGATTTTTCATGATTTGATGTTTTGAAATCTGTCTGTGGATAATTACCAGTTGATGTCCAATTAGGGTTGTTTTTGATGTAACTAATTGAATAAGTATAGATATATTTAGTTTTATTAACTTCTTTTTTCACTTTTTTGTAGGGTATTTGTGATTCTCATTCTCCAGTGGTAAAGAAGAGAGTGTCGTATCTAAATAAACTTCAGGTGGGTTTCAATATTGATTGAAGTATTTATTCATTTGTTTTGTTTACATAAAAAATTATTGTAGAGTGCTTTCATGTTATTTTCTTTTGATTGTTGCATTTATATTTAGACTCCAATCTTTTTTTTGAAGTGACATGTGGGGCATGTGCCTTCGTCAGTGACATGATTTGTTATGTGCTGAGGGGCTTGTTCCCCAATGAGGCCATTTCGAAGCGTCCCAAGTTGGACGTTAGACTGATCATTGATAAGGCTTTTTAAGCTACCCGTCATACCTAAAAACATCTTCTAGAACTAACATACTTCTTTTCCCTCTCCAGTTTAATATGATGCAGACTAGAAACACAATTCCCCTCCCTACAACGGGGTTGACATTAACTACGCCTTGCTTGTAGAGGGAAGAAGAGTTTAAACGTCTTCAATGTGTTGTTAATGTTTTGCATTGCAGGCAACCAAAACCACCTAAAACAGTGATAGCTGAAATGATTAGAGATCACCTCCATCTGATGCCAACATCCCCAATTTTTCTTTCCAAAATCCGAACGATTGGAGATCATTCACGAGACTTCTGCTTGATTTATGATTCTAACGAAGATGCACTGAAATATGAACCACCCCACAAATTGAGGAGAATGGGAATACCAATCGAGGCATCTGCAACTGGATAAAAATACAAAAAACGTGCAAAGAAAATTGCACAAGCCAAAAGTAAGAAATTTGATTTTAAAAAATAGCTTGTAGTGGTTAGTTTATAAGTGTTTGTCTAGAAGTGTTTTTGAAACAAACTGTAACTTGTTCCAAATAATTCCATGTATGTATTGTGCCAGTATATATTTGACAGAAAATCAAACTTTTTAAACACATGTTCAGTTTTTGTTATCCAACAACTATGCATTCCTAATTTATTTATCATTGTATCTCCATATAAATACCTATAGTTTTCTCACTTCAAGTGTACATATTGTTCTTATTGTTTTCAATTCTATTTGCTTAACATAATAATCTGTAATTCGTTTCAAATAAATGCATGTATGTATTGCGACGAAACATATGGAACACAAAATCTAACTTTTCAACAAACGTGTTCAATTTTTCCTTTATACAATTGCAACCTACTTTATGTAAACCAACAACAACGCATTTTTAATGTGTTCTTCATTATGTCTTTCCTTTATACAATTGCTCGCTTTTTTAGGTAAACTAACAACAACACATTTTTAATGTGTTCCTCGTTATATTTGCACATAAATACATATAGTTTTAAAATGCCGAGAAAGAATCATGCAATCTTTAGTTATTTTCATGCAAATCTTTGTACATTATATCACTTTTTTGCATATTGAGTTATTAAAGGGTCAGACCTCATGTTTGTGATTTTCAGAAAATATAAATGAAAAAGGAAGCAAACTTTAAAGGTTCTCATGTTTGCGCTTTTTAAATGGAGTGACTCATCTATATTTCTACTCATACAAAATCAATCACCCATAGTTTAAACAAACACACCTACAAGAAAAAAAACTATCCCTATAACACAAATAACATATACCGTTTTTTGTTTGCAAAATGCCTCAAATAAATGTGGTCTCATGGAATGCTATGATTGTAAGATATGCACAAAATAACTCTAACCATGATCCTCTCAAACTCATTGAGGTAATAAAGAAATTTGGAATGTACCATAACCATTTCAGATTTGTTTATATATAATTGCATATTCTGTCTCATTTTAGTTTCATGGAGAGATAATATGTTAAAGCACTTAGTCATTCTTTCAATCTACTTTGACAACAACACTTCACATTCACTACATTCTTGAGAGTGAGTATTAACAAACTTACACATCTTACTTGCATTTGTATTCAATTATTACACAACCAACTGTTATCTAACATCCCTCTAATGTCTTTTGCAACAATTGTTCAGACTTTAATAAAAAATCAGTATTGTCAATCACACCCCTTATCAACATCAACTAAAATAATAATAATTGTGTTGCTAAATCTAATAACATATACCATTCGGCGTTCACATTGCATTAGAAACATGTGATTGCTAGTAATTAAATATATTAACAAATACATTTTCTTACTAACTAATGCAAGCATTAACAATTACTTTCCTAACAAAAAATCCAAGAGAAGGGCCTTAAGAGTAACACATCTCAACAATTTTGGTAAGTAACTCATTTTTTTTTTCATATTGAAAAGGACAATAATTTTTGTGATCCCTTAAATTTTATACACATATATATATATTCTAAAAAAAAACAAGCCATATTGAAACAAGCCAAAAATAAATAAAATTTTAATACACCCTAATTGTATGTCTATTTAACTAAGGGGTCCAATTACTATTATTAGTAATTGTAAAGGAAAATATAAATATTTATATGTTTATTTTAATATAGGAGAAAATTGCAGCAAAAAGTCTCCTTGAAAAACATTGCCAGATTTGTAACACTTTCCACAAAAACAATTTAATAAAAAAACAAGCCATATTGAAACAAGCCAAAAATAAATAAAATTTTAGAACACTTTAATTGCATGCCTATTCAACTAAGGGGTGCAATTGCTATTATTAGAGTATTTATCTCAAAGAAAACCCTACTAATAGTAAATGGGTATGAACATAGATCCCTTTAACCCGGATACCATCCACTCATTAACGATCTTTAGATCGAAAAATCATCTTATTATCGTGAAATGGCATTGGATAAAACCCTATAATCCCGGTTTCAGATCGTCGTGCCCTAGAAAATGGCTATATATATCCACTTTCCACTGTATGCACAGCCTACAAATACAGAGAGCCTTGATGTTGAAGGGTAAGAAGGAAGCCATGGTGGGTTTACAGAAGGATCAGCTGTAGCAGAGAACACCAGGCATGGGAGGAACGGAAAGACTTTGCTTCTGGAAGCGTAGTCTTACCCGCCCCTCCCATGCCTCTTGCCCTTCCTACACATCCCTCTTTTTACCCTCTGCTCCGCCAGATCTATGCTACAGGTATGCTTGCTCTGTTGCTTCTTTCAGTCTTCATTAATGATATAGAATCGTTATTTTTTTTAAATGGGTGCCGGCAGGAGCCTGATTTTTGTGGTGGGTATGATTCAATTCGTAATTTCTGCAAAAATTATCTTGATGGGTGTAGATCTGAGTTATCTCGATGACTGTAGATCTGAATGTTTTGGTAGGTGATAGGTGACTGACTGTTTTGACATTATAGATTAGGGCATGTTGGAATGCAAGCGTTAGATTTAATGAGGCTTAGGACACCATTGAAGTTGAGGCTTCCTGTTTGAGAAGCAGCACACTAGGTTACTAGATGTGGATTGACACCCGTTTATCCAGAAACCAGTGCTAAATCAACAAGAAATCATAAAAAAATTAAAACTGAATTTTTACATTATGTAGAGATCTTTTTAACATCCATGGATGATATTTATGTCTTTTGATCTGTACCCTAGCTCTCCATGGGGATGTATGCTCTCGTTTCCAACTCTGGTGATTCATAACTTCTCTGACAAGCAGGTCATTGTTCTCTGTGGACTCTGTTTCTTGCTCATTAAGTCCCAAGAATTGATCTGAGTATGTCAGATATCTTCCTAAGGATTGAATTTGATACATCTTTGCAATCTTTGTAATTGTAGAATGTTAGAATGATTTTTGATTACAAAAACATGTTCTTAGTCTATAACCTATGTTATTCGATTCAAACCTTTTTGAGGATTGCTTATTGCTTCTAACAAAGAGGCCCTTTTCGCTTTATTTTGAAAGGAAATAAAATATCTCTATGTTATTTGAATAGCATGGTAGCAGATGCTTAAACTGAGGAACACTCTAAAAAACACAGGAAAGTTTAATTAATCATACTCTTACTAGGCAGCGGTGTCATGGAGGGGGCTGTGGCGCTGTTGCTTCTATTTTTATGTTGTAGATAGTTTTATGTAAAAGTTTTTAGTACAACACTACAAATAATAGAATCTTCTCTTAAATTTGTGGGGTAGTGGCTGTTTAAAATGACTACTAAGTCAAGTTAATTGTGGGGGACTTAGAATTTGCAGTAGCTACAAAGAGATTGTAGAGTTTCTTTTTGTTAAATATTAACTACACATTAGTTATGTGAATTTTTTAATTCTATTTTGAGAAATCCTGTAACAACTTTATTACAATCACTAAATTTAGACGTCACACACATAGTACATGCTTTCAATTAGGATTAGATTGAATTTGTTTTTATATATCTCTTGAATGCCAATTTGTAATTGCTAAGGAATGCATATTGTTTTAAGACTTCTCTCTATTATTGGAGTACATAGATGCTTCATTAGGGAAATTCATTCATTCTTTCTCCACACTCTGAATATGTTTTCTCCTTTGGTTTCCAAACTTTCAATATGTTTTGACCTGGTTTTGGTATTTGGCCAATATATTACCATCACATTAAACAATGTTAATTGAAATACTTCAATGATTATATGATACAATGTTGTGGGAAAACCCTTTCAACTATTAATGAATGGATACGAAGTGTGAACTATTGAAAATTTCATTAAATACCCTAAAATGAAGAAATAGTGCAATATTGAATAAGCACTTGAATATGGGTCTAGTTTTTTGACCCGAAACATTGGAATTTTTGAAAATCTTAGACATTCAACTTGAATATGTTGTTAAGAACACACTGTAGCGTGTGGTGGTTGTATGATCTATCAAAACAGAGTTTCATTTGGGATGTTGAGGATCAAACGTATACCTACTTATAGGTCTCTCCACCTGTTAATGTTAGTGTTATGTAGAAATTAATAGGAAGGCCCACTAGTGATGCTCTCAATGACCCTGTATGATCTTGTGGTGCGCAGGGTTGATTGTAATTCTTGGTGTTAGTGCCATATTACTTTGATCTTAAAATTTTGAGAATGAGGTCCTTGTAATGTCTCCAATGGACATTATTTTACCCCTAAACGGATTTTAGGCAATCCCAACTTTAAATATGCAAAATACAGACAAATTGCAGCTAAACAGAAATATGATTTTTGTAGAAAATTAAATCTAGGGCAGCGAACAGAAAATAATGGATAACTCCAAAAATACTTGTTCAAATCTCTTGAAATTTTAAATGGAGCTTGCTAATACAATAACTGATATTATAGAACTATTTTTAAAATTTTTTGAATAATAGAATGTTGTCAGAAATTTACAGCGTGCTCAAAATAGCTGAAAACTTCTAAAATTAATATCTTTTGCTAGAGAAGTCAAAATGAGCTGAAACTTTGGATCTTGGGCCACAAAAATATGAAGAATAATATTCCAAAAATAGTTTTCGCACATCAAACATGAAACCCTATTTTTGTCCTAAAAAGTAGGTCGCTCAGCACATTTAGGGCATCAATTCAGCTCTAAAATTGACAAGCTAGGGTAGATCTCTCACTACCGAAGAATGTCTTGCTAGCTAGGGATGGATCTCTCACCACCGAAGCTAGGGTTCTTGTAGGGTCTTACTCCACAAGTTGGGTATTTGCAAACAACAGTTGCACATGAAAGAATATGCATAAGCTACAAGCTTAAGACACAAATTAGAAAATATCAAATGGTATGGAATATCTTTCCCTTTAAGTCGACTTCTCCTTATAAAGGAAGAAGAGACTCAAAACAACTTCTACAATATCCAATTAGTTCCTAAGGATTTTTCCTATGTAAGCATTTAATATGTTCTCATATTAAATGTTTTTTCCAACAACTTTTTTCCTCCTAATGCAAGTCACATTTTTCTAGGGGAAATACATAGTAAAATGGGCATTTATCCTTTCTATGTTCTCATTCCCCCTTCTAAGGCAAGTTGTCTTTTCACCTAGGATGGATAACAATTTATATTTGAGCCTTTTCTATCCTTGATTTAATAATTATTAAGTCATATAAATTATTATAAGTGCTCTATATATATATTTTTTTATTAATGACACTTTATAATAATTAAATATAACTTAAGCCACCCTTATATTTTTCTTTTAGCTGTCGGGTTGACAAAATAGGCCAAAAGTTTTCAAATGAGAAGGGGATATTACAATCCTCCCTTCCCAAAATTGCTTGTCCTCAAGCAATTCTGATCTTGTTTTGTCCAAGTGTCATGCACAAGAGACAAAACATGTTGAAGTGATTCGTAAGCCTAGCCCCTGTTCCTGTCAAGTGAACTAGAATTTGCCACCATATATCATCCACAATATGTTCACATACATATACTTGGAGAAATGGTTCATCAAACTCCATAATGTAAACTTTGGCATGCATCTCATGATGAAAATAAATAGGCAACAATAAATAAGACACATTAGTATGCTCTTTATACCTTGGAATATCACCAACATCCTCGCCAATCTTGGTCTTCAAAATGTCTTGACTTTGCTGCCCCAAAATCTGAGTATTCGTGTTTACAATGGGCTGAAATTCTTCATAAATAAGCTGCTGCAATAAATGAGATGGCATACTTTCTTCCACACCATCTTTAATCTGTGCAATCAGCCCTCCTTTGAAAGGTATTTCCATGCTCCCAGCTGCCCTCTCTTGAGAAATGACATTCCTCATACCCTGTTGCCCACTAAGTGAAGACATCTTTTCTTTGAACTCTTGTAGGTGTTGTCTTGCTTGAGCGGCTATCAATTTGGCAGCTCTAGCTCTGCTATTCCACTCCTCACACCTTTTTAGAGTTTCCATTACATCCTCCTTATTTGCATATACAGATTTCTTCTCTTGAACTGAAATAATTTCTCTAACAAGCAAAGTTTCATTAATGCAATTATTTTTCTCAATGGAAATCATAACTTTTTCTCTAGAAGCTTCTTCTTCTTCAAATGGGTTTTTTTGTAATTTAGGTACCGGCATATGATGACCTCGCTTGGGCTTGCTACCAATCTTCATCATGTAATAATTTGGAAATGGCATATTATCTTTGAAACTCTTACTCAAAGATTGGTATTTCCTCCAACAAGAATCCTCATCAATCACCTCTATTGGCTGCGCTTTATCATTGTTCTCACCATTTTCCTTATTGTCCCCATATCTGCTTTGATTCAAATTTTGAGTGTGCTGGCTCAAATAAAGGTTAGTGGTTTCCTGTTGTTTCACCATGTTGGTGAACATTTCTTTCATAAAACCCACATTGAGATCTTTCCAAACTACAATATTCAATTAGTTCCCAAGGATTTTTCCTATGCAAGCATTTAATATTTTTCCATATTAAATGCTTTTTCCAACAACTTTTTCCCATATTTAAAATTTCAAGAGATTTGAGCAAGTATTTTTGGAGTTATTCATTTTTTTCTGTTCACTGCCCTAGATTTAATTTTCTGCAAAAATCAGATTTCTATTTGGCTGCAATTTGTCTGTATTTTGCATATTTAAAGTTGGGATTGCCTAAAATCCGTTTAGGGGTAAAATAATGTCCATTGGGGACATTACAAATGGCATCAGAGCATTTAATATTTTCCCTATGCAAGCATTTAATATTTTCCCATATTAAATGTTTTTTCCAACAACTTTTTCCCTCCTAATGCAAGTCACATTTTTCTAGGGGAAATACATAGTAAAATGGGCATTTATCTTTTCTATGTTCCCATTCCCCCTTCTAAGGCAAGTTGTCTTTTCACCTAGGATGGATGACAATTTATATTTGGGCCTTTTCCATCTTTGATTTAATAATTATTAAGTCATATAAATTATTATAAGTGCTCTATATATTTTTTTCTTTTATTAATGACACTTTATAATAATTAAATATAACTTAAGCCACCCTTATATTTTTCCTTTAGCCGTCGGGTTGACAAAATAGGCCAAAGGTCTTCGAATGGGAAGGGGATATTACAGTCTTTAGATTGTGACCTCATTGATTAAGCTCAAAGAATGAATAGATTTGATAGGTGAGGCCCAATCAAATCGGTCATTTATGTACTATTGGCTCTTAGGGGCAAAGTTTTCAATTTGTTTGTTTGGTTTTGATTGTTAAAGCAAGCTAAATATTAAGTTGTTATTTATCAAACGCAAAGATCTTAGCCAACCCTTAGTTTTATACGAGTAAAGTAGGTTTTGGATCATCTAGGAAATGGGAAAGTCTAGAAAATATTTGAAATGTTAGCAACAAATAGAAAATTAAGGTTTCATATGATTATAGAGTATACTTGATTTTTTGTGAATTTAGAGACCAGTTGTTAGCAATCAACAATGTGAAGCAGAATTAGACTTGAATACAAAATAGATTAGAAACATAATTATGGGGAAGTGCAAAGTTGACCTATATTGATTTAGTGAATGTGATCGAATGATTTTGGGCTTTGTAAACCTCTCTTAGTTTTTAAAAATTCATTGCAAGTCAACAAGAAATCCTTCTTTTGCCAAGCCTTGATTTGGCTTTTGCACCTTGCAATGCCCATTAAAAATAAAGGGTGTTGGTGGGGCCTTATGTTATCCCTCCATTATATCAAGGTCCACATGTTTTGAACAATTAAGAAATTAACAACTAAATACTAGAATGCTCTCTAAATACTTCGATTAAGCTTTTGGCAAATGGATGCTTTAGGAATAAGATATATTTTGCTCTAGCACCCAATTACATTTAACTTGCATCTTTTGTGCATGTTCCTCTAGCTCTTGTTGATCAATTAAATACACTAATACATTCATGTATTTATAGCCTTATTAAATTTAAATTAGTGTGTATTGGTATGCCAGCGAACACACAAAAGGCATAAAAGTTGACAAAAAGAAACACACAACCCTTGGGAGACACAATCAAGGGGCAAAATGGCCCACAAAAGTAGAGGCCAAAATAGAATAAGTATGGATTTGACAACTATTTGCACCACATGTGGAGTTGACAAGAAGAAACTAGGTCAAGAGGAGCAACACAAGGTCAAAAGTTGAACTACACAAAGAACATTTGCCAATAAGAACCTAACTTGAACCAATTATCAATAAACACATAAATACAATATCATCATGATAATTAACTAGTCTTGCACAATCAATAGTGTTGTCATATTGGTCCAAATGATGGTTAAATGCCTTGTAAGACCATCAACTAGGGTGCAAATCCCATAAGATACACAAAAGGGATGAGGTTGGATTAAACCCTAGGTGAAAAGAGATATATTTATTTTGTATGAATCTTGTCTGATGATTTTTCTAGTGTAAATCTGTTAGGGAAACATGATTTTTTGAAGCACATCTTGAATCCTTGTTCCTTCTCCCATGGACTTGGATCTGTTTACATGGAGGAATTTTAAGTTTCCTAAAGGAATTCAATCTTTACCCTTGAAGATTAGAGCAATGTCTCTATTACATTTCAAGCAAAGTCTCCCGAAATGTTTTGAGCAGATTTGAAGCCCAACACAATATGTAATTGGGGATGTCACGCTATCCAGATCAGAAGCATTATTTTGAGTTCACTTGAAGATCAATATGTGCTCTACATTTCATTGGAATCTGTCACAATAAGAAACTCTTCATGAAATTCTTTCCCACAATTTTCAGAATTCATCCACAGTTTTACGATGGAGCGATTCGTAAATGAATAATGGCTTCAACTATGCCAAATTATATACAAACAAGTTATGCCTAATCAATTTCCTAGATTTGTTACTGACATGGTCTTATTAGCGGCAGTTAATTTAAAGTTTAGTAAAGGGAAAACTTATGAATTTATTTAATCCTTGATTTTTATTAAAACAGGGTTCTAAATGTTGCAAGTCAACACGTGAAATTACGTAGTTTCTAAATGTTGTAGTATTTTTTAAGGTCATAAAATTGATGTTGTACATTAGAAATAGTGTTATTTCATTCAAACCTTTTTGAGGATTGTTTATTGCTTCTAACAAAGAGGTCCTTTTCGCTTTATTTTGAAAGGAAATAAAATATATCTATGTTATTTGAATAGCATGGCAACAAATGCTTAAACGGAGGAACACTCTATAAACACAGTTAAGTTTAATTAATTATACTCTTATTAGGCGGCGGTCTCATGGAGGGGATGTGACGTTCTTGCTTCTATTTTTATGTTATAGATAGTTTCATGTAAAAAAATTATTGCAACACTACAATTAATAGAATCTTCTCTCAAAATTTTTGGGGTTCTGGTTGGCTTAGAATGAATCGAATTAATTGTGGGCCTTGAGAATTTGGAGTAGCTACAAAAAGATTGCATGGTTTCTTTTTGCCAAATGTTAAATAGATTTTAGTTATGTGAATTTTTTAATTCTACTTTATTACAATCTCTAAAATTTATAAGTCACCCACATAATACATGTTTTAAATTAGGATTAGATTGAATTTGATCTCTTGAATGCTGATTTGTAATTTTCTAGGGAGTGCATATTGTTTTAAGATTTCTATATTAGAGTACATACTTCATAAGTGCAATTCATTCATCATTTCTCCACACTTTGAATATGTTTTCTCCTTTGGTTTTGTTATTTGGTCTCAAAATTCTAAATATATTTTGACCTAGTTTTGGTATTTGGCCATTATATTACCATCACATTAAATAATATTAAATGAAGTACTTCAATGATTATATAATAGAATATCGTGGGAAAACCCTTTCAACTATTAATGGATGGATATAAAGTGTGAACTATCAAAATTGAATATTGTAATATTGAATAAGCACTTGAATATATCGTTAAGTGCACATTGTAGCGTATAGTGGTTGTATGATCTATCGAAACACAATTTCATTTGGGATGTCGAGGATCGCAACAAGTAAACCTACTTACAGGTCTCTCCACCCATTATGGTTGGTGTTACGTAGAAATTAATAGGATGACCTACTAGTGATGTTGTCAATGACCCTACATGATCATGTGGTGTGTGGGGCTGATTGTAATTCTAGGTGTTAATGACATATTACTTTGACCCGCGATCCTAAACTTTTGGGAATGAGGTCCTAGGATTGTGACCTCACCGATTAGGCTCAAATAATAACCAGATTTCAAAGGTGAGACCTAATCAAATCCCTCATGTATGTATTACTAGTTTTTAAGGGAAAAGTTTTCAATTTTTTTGTTTGGTTTTGATTGTTAAAGCAAGTTAAATACTAAGTTGTTATTTGTCAAACCCAAAGATCTTAGCCAACCCTTAGTTTTATACGAGTAAAGCATGTTTTGCACTAATAATGCACTACAATAACTACATGTAATGATAATTATGTTTAATCTGTAAAAATAAGAAAACATGCTTAATTAGAGAATTATTGGATCATCTAGGAAATGGGACTTACATATTTGAAATGTTAGCAACAAATAGAAAATTAGGATTACATATGATTATAGAGTATACGTGATTTTTTGCGAATTCAAAGACATTCGTTGGCAATCAACAATGTGAAGCAAAATTAGACTTGAATACAAGATAGATAGATTAGAAACATAATTATGTGGACCTTTACATATCCATAGAAGTATATAAATGTCTTCCAACTTCGATCGTCGATTGATTTAGTGAATGCGATCAAATGATCTTGGGCTCTGTAAACCTCTCTTAGTTTTTAAAAATTCATTGCAAGTCAACAAGAAATCCTCCTTTTGCCAAGCCTCGATTTGATTTTTGCACCTTGTAAGACCCATTCAAAATAAAGGGTGTTGGTGGGGCCCGATGTTATCCCTCCGTTATTATCAGGGTCCACATGTCGTGAACAATTAAGAAATTAACAATTGATGCAAAGCAACAAGTAGTTCAAACCATCCTCTTTTAAAATGGATGGAAACAAACTACTAAGTACTAGAATGCTCTCTAAATGCTTCAATTAAGTTTTTGGCAAATGGATGCTTTAGGAAGCTTTAGGAGTAGGATATATTCTACTCTTACTACTTATATAGCACCTAATTACATTCAATTTGTATCTCTTGTGCATTTTCCCCTATCTCTTGTTGATCAACTAAATGCACTAATACATTCATGTATTTATAGCCTTATTAAATTTAAATTAGGATGTATTGGTATGCAAGCCAACACACAAGGCAGAAAAGTTGACAAAAAAGAACACAAAACTCTTGGGAGACACAATCAAGGGACAAAAGGGTCCGCACAAGTAGAGACCAGAATTGATCAACTATTTGCACCATAGGTAACACGAGGTAGTAGAGTGAAAACTAGAAAATAAAAAGGCAAGAGAGTAAAACAAGGGAAAAAGATAGCAAACTAGAGAGAACTGTGGAGTTGACAAGAAGAAACTAAGTTAAGAGGAACTACACAAAGTCAAAAGTTGAACTACACAAAGAACACACACCAACAAGAGCCTAAGTTGAACCAATTATCAATAAAAATGTAAATACAATATCATCATGATAATTAACTAGTCTTGCACAATCAATAGTGTTGTCATATTGGTGCAAATGATGGTTAAATGCCTTGTAAGACAATCCACTAGGCTGTAAATCCCATAAGATACACGAAAGGGATGAGGTTGGATCGAGTCCTAGGTGAAAAGGGATGAGGTTGGATTTGAGTCCTAGGTGAATTTCATGGAATGGATATCCCTCTGGCCTTAGCATTAAATCGAGGAATGTGGATTATACGTGCACCCAAATATCAATGATTCAGATGTTCATCAATCATTCAAAAAACTAATTGCATAAAAAAATTAGTTGTCTACATGATGCCCCACTTTGATGTGTGTGCATGTGTTCATACATATCAAATTTAAATAAATAGATACTTGATAATGTAAATTCCTTGTGCATGTGTCGAATCATCATCTGTTAAGACTTCTTGCTAAGTTTAGTAAGAGAATCAATATTGTGTTGAAAGTCAAAATGGATAATAGAGATCCCCTCGATCTCCATAGTGAAGCACTGATGTAAAGATCATTGAGGTTAGCTATTATGTGCTAATTTGTTTCTAAAATAGAACATTTGCTCCCCTAAAAACATTTGAGTAATGTGTGAGAGTGAATCAATATATATATATATATATATATATATATATACGATATATATATATATATATATGCATAGTCAAAGAACTATTGAAATCTAGAAAATAGAAGATAGGAACGATATTACACTTTGGATTTGTTAAGATATGTGAAGAAATCTTTGTGAAATGTCATGCGATCAAAATCCAATATCAGAATTCATTTAAGTAACACCAGGTGCTTACTTCTTTAAAATGTGAGAACAGTGACAAAGTTTCGTAAGGCCCAAAGACTGGAGATACAATTAATTCATAAAATATGACCCACCTTTAAAGGTCTAGAGAAGAACCTATGAATCACATATCTAAAAAGAAAATGGATTACGTGCACACCATGAGTATGATAGGAAAATTAAGTTACGATGTATAAACATAGTAACATTCTCATCATGAAAGCATGTATGTAATAAGTAAATTTCCCTTACATGTCGGCCTAAGTATGAGCAATCTAAACACAATACCAGTAGATTTGTGTCCCAAGTGGGTGGATATAAACCCTATGTAAGCTCAATATGGTCATTGCTCTCAATATGTGGGAAATTTGCAATCTGATTGAAGCACTTGAAGTACGATAATGCTCCTAAGGTAGGAAAGTATATAATTTTTGTAAGCTTCGAAAATATGATAGCATTCCCCAAGCTGAAGTGAGATATAATCGATGCAAACTCAGAAAAATATGACAATACACCATAGTGTGGCTAAGATATTCATATGTAGTTCATTGGAGAGTATAATTCCCTATAGTGGGAAAATATAAACAATATAATAATAAGAACAAAGTTGCCTCATTGAGTAATGGGCAAGATATGAGTAATACGATCAACAAGATGTAATGAAGCCCCAGTATAGGCAAGATGAATATCAATGTAAGTGCATCATGTAAAGTACCCCAAGTGGGGAAAATTAGAATTAGGGATAACTGCAAGGAAGGGTCCTTGCCTCCAAGGTATTCATGATATAGAGCATGATAAACTGATACGCAAGGGGTATGAAACACGATGGACACGATATACAGTCATGGAACCATGGGGTACAACATAGGATATAAGAAAGTCGAGTTTAGTAGAAACCGTTGATGTAATAAAAAATAAAAGATGATTTTTTAAAGGAGAGTTAACTTGAACTAATGTGTAGAAGAAAGTAGATGAAATTGGGAAGGCAAAGTAAATAAGGAGGATTCCATACCTTCCTACCACTGCATTTGATGTATGTGTGCTTGGGGACATGGTGCCCCCATGATTGTGTTGTCATCATGTGAAAGGTAACATAGGGTTTTGGGATGGGATAAAGTAATAAACTAGGGGTGAGGTTTGAAACAATTGAGAAAGCAAAAAAAATTAATATGTGAAAACGTGAAAGGAAACATAATAAAAACCTAAAGCTCAAATAAGTCATGAAGGAAAATGAAAACACTGGAATTAGGAAGCATGAATTAAAGAAGAGGCTATTGGGGATTTTTTTGAAGAATTTGTGATTGGGCAAACATGTTAGAGGACTCAAGGAAGCTAGAGAAAGCACAATCACATATCAATGTTGAAAAATCATAGAAATAAATCAGGGACATCAATCTAAAGAGGACTAAACAAATGAAGCTATGTTCAAGAAGGGGCACAAAGGAAACCATGAAATTAAGGAACAAACATCATATAGGTATAGTCAATAGAGAGAGCTTCATGTCACACATAAGTAGTTAGCTACATAACTAACCTATCACATAATCACACTCATGGAGTCATAATCATAATTTGTGTATTGTGAAATAAATGCATCATCTAACACAAAGATCAGGATGAATATGTCTCAACGAGTTTATGGTAACACCAATGGTATCATCATCATTGTTGTTTGTATTACCATAGTGTTTGACTTAACCTTGCATATGATCCTTTAGTCTTGACTTGAAACACATGATCATTTATAGGCATTCTATCTAACAGTGTAGTGAGAGGTTTTGAACATACCCTTAGAGGTTGGCAATTGACTATTGGAATCGGTTGCTCATGCTTGAGGTCTAATAGATGATGTTTGTGGCACTATTGCTTTAAGTGCGATCTTAACTTGAACCGGTTGTGGAATAGGAGTGTCTTGATGTATGGTAATCACTTGATTGCCATGCACAAATTTAAAATATTGATGTACAAAGTAGATAATATTGCTTTTGTTTCATTAATATAGGTTTGCCCAAGTAACTCATCGTAATACCGAATGTCAATAATTTCATGAAACCAAACTAATACGATCTTAGACCCCACTGTGATAGGTAAACACATACAACGAAAGGATTTCAGAGTAATTATACCATATCCCATTATAATCATGGTAGGTCCTACTAGATCTTTATTGTAGTATCCAAGGATTTCAACAATTTTATGCATGAGTTGATAATTGAACCATTATCACTAACGGTTCCTGTGGATATTTACTAACATGAGCTTGTATGAATGGTGGTTCATTGCAAGATTCATTGTTTTGAATTTCACTTTCATAAAACAAAATGGAAGGAGGCTCCTTTGTTAAAGCAATTGTGATTACATCAGTTAATCCCTCAAGTGGATGAGCACTGTTATATGGTGGTTTGTCTGCATCATTTATCAAATGGACATTACATTGATCATATGATTGGGTACCATGGTTTTTGTTGACCAAGAGATTCCAGTTGGTGCATCCCCAGGATTTGTAAGGATTTTCAAATACTAGTTAGGTTGAGCTCACTAAGTTATTCAATACACTATTGATTCCGTAAACTTGAATGTGATCACTTTAGATGAAGTCTTGGATCTAATGGTTCAAAGATATGCATTTATTGGAAGAATGTTTTGAGACTCTATGATACAATATGCATTGGTGTCATAGAGCTTAGGCAAAGGCGTTGATGGATCCAACTCTAGAATAAGATGTAATAAATCAAGTTGCTTTCAAGAAATCATTGTAACTCCTTTTGTGGACTCTTACTTAACATTGTAAATTATTTGTGCCCTCTTTGCTATGGTAAAACTACTGTGTTATTGCTTGGTTGTTCTATTGTTTTTACCATGATCTTGACCTCAAGCTTTGGTTGGAAAGTATTATCACTAGTATTGGCTTTGAGGTTTTCCTTTTGTTGAATATTTTCTCTAGTTGAGGTAGGGGTGTTAACCCTATATTTGACAATGTTAGCCTTGAAATGCTTGATCTCTACATTTTTCACATTGTGACAAAGTTTGTTGAAAGATTGGTAAATGTTGAATACTACTATCTTTTATATGTGCAAGCAAGTTTTTAGCAAATAGGCTTATAAGTTTAGGTTCAGGTAGCTTGTGAATCATCTTTGTGACCTTAGATTTGAATCCAAATACGTACTCACAAGTAGTCTCATTAGCTCATTGTCTTAATGGAGAAATTTGTGGACATGTGACCTTCATGGTAAAGTTGATCGCAAAGTGTGCAAGATAATCTTTGGTTACTATGGTAAAAGTATGGATAAACCCATTTGGTAAAGCATATAATCGATCGAGAGAACAATCTTTTAAACTCCTAGGAAATAACTTGGTCAATAATTAGTCATGTACAAAATTTAACCAAAAAGCATAAATTGATTTAAGGTGGTGAGATGGAACTCCTTTCCCATTATATAGATTGAATCTTAGGAGCAACAAAAACTATTGAGAAGGGGTGAGAAAGCACATCATAAGCTAAAGGATCAAGTATATTTCACTCTAAGTGACCTTGGTACTTTTGAGGATCTCGAGATAATTCCTTATGAACTAAATTTGCAATTCATGCACAATGTTTATCATGATGGTAAGCTTAGAAGGAAAATGAGTTGTTATTATGTTGTAAAGGAAACATGAGGCACAAACACAAACTGACAAAAATTGGGAACAATGAAAGGAATCTGAGAAGCAAGCAAAGGACTTGGCAACCATTGAGAAGCAACATGAGAATCAACCATGGGAGGTCAAGTAACAAGATAAACATGAACATTAGGATAAACATGTAGATGAATGATGTTAGAAGAAATCTAAAAAAAGATCATGTAAGAAGGTAAATGAGGTGTATTAGTAGGTGTTTGATCATTATTAGCGTTTAAATATCCATGATTAACCTTATAAGAACTTATACTGAATAATATCCCCATTAGTAAGTTGACCTTGAGTTTTGGATTGGACATCTCTATCAAACTCAATATGTTGAAATTTTCACTATGATTCTTCAAGAGATGATGTCTAAAATTGAGTAAGCCTTGGATTATATCTTGACCTCTTGAACTACTTTGACCTTCGATAGAAACATGAGAACCATTTAAAGCATTGTCATTCGTAGGAGTCTTAAGAGTTGTCTATACAATTTTAGGGTCAACTTGAGCCTTATTGAGTGAGGATTTTGTATAGTCATAGAAGCAATTCCAAGATGCACTGAAGAGGCATATTCAACTTAGGTAGTAAGGCATGTATATAGAGGCAATTTTATAGGTTTTTTTTGGATTTTTGAAGCCAAAGGGAAGAGAGGGGAAGGCTGAGCAAGCAAATTTACTCATTGTGCAACCAATCAAAAATTATGTTAGTAAGATGACCACTTCCATTGTGGCGTCACCTCTATTGAAATGAGGATCATGATATATCAAAGTTTATATGTTATTGCTAACCAAGCCTATCAACCAATGTGAAATTAATTTTCATTGATTGATGATATTTTAGAGTTGTAGAAGCAGTTCCAAGATGTACAGAAGAGGCATATCTGACTCGGATGGTAAAGCATGTATTTAGAGGCGAATTTTCTTTTTTCTTTTTAATTTTTGAATCCATAGAGGAGGAGAGGGGAAGACTGAGCAAGAAAACATACTCATCTCACAATCAATCAACAATTATGTTAGTGAGAGGGCCACTTCCATTTTGGTGTCACCTCCAATGAAATAAGGATCATGATATATTGAAGTTTATGTGTTACCACATACCAAGCCAATCAACCAAAGTTTTTTATTATTTATTGAGTAAAGATTTTCAGAGTCATAGAAGCAATTCCAAGATGCACTGAAAAGGCATATCCAACTTGGGTAGTGAAGCATGTACTAAGAGGCAATTTTCAAGATTTTTTGGGATTTTTGAAGCCACATAGGAGGAGAGAGAAGACCGAACAAGAAAACATACACATCCCATAACCAATCAACCAATATGTTAGTAAGAGGGCCACTTCCATTGTGGTGTCACCTCTATTGACATAAGGATCATGATATACTCGGTTTTATATGTTATCGTGGATCAAGCCAATCAACCATTGTGAGATCAATTTTTATTGAGTGAGGTTTTTTTAATTTGTAGAAGCAATTCTAAAATTCACTAAAGACGATTGTTTGACTTGGGTAGTAAGACATACTTAGAGGTAATTTTACGAGTTTTTTTTGGGGATTTTTTAAGCCACTGAGAAGTAGAGAGGAACATTGAGCAAGGAAACATAATCATTTCTCAACCAATCAACTATTATGTTCGTAATAGGACCACTTCCATTATGTTAGTGAGAAGAGCCATTTTTTGTTTTCCCACAAACTCTAGGATGAATCACGAGAATTTCTACAAGATCAATCATGTTAGAATTTAACCCAACACTTCTTATGGGTTGAGTCTCAAATTTGGTCAATTTGAATGGCGTAAAAGATATGACAGTAAAGGAAAAAATTGCAACCAATATTACATTCAAGAATTAGGGCAATAAGAATTAAACAACTTGTAGGACAAGCAATTCTATCACCAAGAGGCAAGAGCCATTCCCTATAATATAACAAATAATGCGAGTTTTATCAAAAGATGAAATGCTAGGGCTAAGTGCAGGGTGAGTTGGGTTGGATGTTTGATATAAGTATAGATTTGCCGAAAGAAAAACCCTATGTTGGGTTAAAGCTAATTCGAGTTGGGTGTTTGATATAGATGCGGGTTCACCAAAATCAAAATGCTAGGTTGGTTGTAAGTTAGGTCGGGTTCACCAAAATATAGATGTGGAAAGTGGGTTTCACATCGTTAATACACTACACTAACCACATTTAATTGTAATTGGGTTTAATATAATAATAATTAGAAAACAAACCTATTTACAACAATATTGGATAATCTAGAACATTGATTTTTTTTAAAAAATGCTTGGAATATTTGAAATGCTTAGAAAAACTAGAGGAATAAGGTTTCACGGGATAGTACTTGAGTTTTCATGAATTTGAATAACATCATCAACAACCAACAATGTGAAAACGATCCATATCTCAAGGCGAAACAAACCTAGAAAGGTAGAATTGTGCGACCAACCTAAACAAAACAATACAAGTACAAATTTGGACTTGCCAAAATTGTGGGAGTATGAAAATAGCTACTTGTTCCAACAAGTAAATTGATCTTGCAAATGTGATTGACCGGTTCTCATTTGTGTATACATCACTTAGTGTTTTGTAATTTATATCGAGACACTTGGATATTCTTCTCCTTGCTCGAAGCCCTATTCTGACCTCAACACCTTACAAGACTCATAAACACAAAGGGTATTAATGGGGACCTGTGTTATCCTTCCATTATTATCATGTGCCTAATTTCTTGGACAATTTGGTAGTCAACACATGATGCAAATCAATAGGTAATCTGATGTATACAAGTGTCCCAAACCTTATCTTTTCAAATGGATGCAAACAACTAGTATATGCTCGAATCCTCTCAAATGTTTGGATTTAACTTTTGGCTTGAGGATGCATTAGAAGTAAAATAAATTCTACTCTTACAACTTAAATATCATTCAATTGCATTCAACTTGTATCACTTATTTGTGTCACTCCATCTCTCATTGATTACTTAAATGCACTAATGCACTCATATATTTATAGACTTCTTGAATTCAAATTAGGACCCTATTGGTGTGCAAAACAACATGCAGTAGGTAGGAAATGAAATAAAAGGAACAAAAAACCCAAGGAAAATTTAAATGAGGGATAAAAGGCCCCATAAAGATAGAAGTCAAAATTGTGTTTTTGTTAAAACTTACACAAATACTACAAGGGATTCGATTTCCCCAATGTGTTATGATCTTCAAGATGTTAGGTCGATAACACCGAGTTTAACGTATATAAATAAAACTCATTATCCAAAAGTGTTCATCTATTGAACATTGGTTTTAGATTCATCACTTGGGGTTTCACATGTTAGAATCAACATGCAACTTTGTAATTATTATTACAAAAAGGAATGTCTCCTAATACATGTTTGCAAGCAATATCAAATTAACTCCCACAATTAATTTAAAACTACCCACTTAGTTGTAGAGTGTCAAGTTATGATTCCACTTAAAGGCAAGATATCCTTTCTTTGAGATACAATGATTATCAAGAATGAAACAAAAGCGACTTCTCTCAAAAACTATTCCTAATTTATGAACATGAAATTCATGAAGGTTAAATAATCTAATATTGTTGTTATCCCAACAAGTATCCAATTCCTTTCAAAGTTTCAATGTTTAATATAATATTCAAATTCAAAGGTCGCATCAATCAAAAAAATGATTTATTAGTTGATTAAGTTTTGGTATTACCTATGTGAGATTAACATGCAAAAAGGATTCATAATCCCTTATAAGTTCAATAACATTTTAAAGGGTTTTAATTCCGAAGTTTATCCATCCTCCACCTTCAATTATTATATCACACATTTGCTTAATTTAATGATTTTGTTTTCAAAAGATGCATACACGGTTTAACAATAAGTTTGGTTCATTATGGCTCCCATACTCTATCTTCAAGTTAGGTGGTTGGTATCTAGTATATATATATATAAAGTATAGTAACTTCTTTAATTTATGCTAGAGACAGAGAATATGTGATGGCCTAGTGTGAACAACTATTTTAATATACTAGTATGATTTTGCCTACAATTGTCTAAAATAGTTCACATTCATGTTTGATATATATGACCTTATAAATCGTTTCAAAGTCACATTAAAATTCACCGCTATAAATTTTTCCTTTGTTAGAGCTGAAGTTGTCCTCGTGAATTCCCTAGGTTAGAATTAAAAGCTCCAAATCTCCTTGGTTTCTTAGTTACTCTCATCCGACCTTAAATTAGACGGTCACCTATATGTCATAATAGATAGCCAAGCAAGGTGTCAATGACTCATAAAGATACGAATGGTGTTGAACTGTTGTAATTGCAATGGTCCAATGAACATGCCTTTTGTTTAATTATTGAGCATATATCTTAAGAAATGCACTAGCATCCTTGCTAAAATTTTAGATATAGAGACTACAATTACTATCTTATTAAATACTTTGTGCCAATATTATCATGATGTGAATATGTTAACTTAATTTATTTTAAAAAGGAAAATGATATATCCTCATGACAATCATTTGCACACGTTAAATATATAAAGTATTACATTGCTTTATCTTACCCATGCATCCTCCTATTCTACACGAGTCAAATAGAAAAGCTACACATGTGGAGAGATAATCTTGATGTCCAACCTCTAGCTTATATAGTTAATGACTAACAATTGTACATGAGTTGCAAGATACACCGTATGGGATGCAAATGGAATGCTCTTATAGAGAAATATACTATAATTTTGGCATGTTTTTAATATCAATGTCAACCGTCCCAATGTTTAGCTATCCCATGATGGAAACATGTCAACAAAGTGTGAACATTTGGTGAAAAAGTGGAAATGCTTCATGGGGATACCCATGATTTCTATAAGTTTTTGCACAAAATGCAACTAAAAAACTGCCAATAGAGCATTTAAAGAATATAGCCTCAGTCTAACATCAACATATCTGTCAACATTGAAAATATTTTGTTTGGTTGCTAGATTCGATGGATGTTTGTGACCTATTCTTAATCTCCCATTTTGTTAGATCTTGGGATGATGTTGACAAAAATTGGCATTTGACTTTATACATGTTAATTGTGACCTGTTCTAATTCTCCCATTTTGTCAAAGGCTGGGAAGAAGTTGGCAAAGGATGGAGTATGACTTTATACCCGTGGATTGCATTTTCCACCTGATATTGTGCATATCCTACAATCATTGTAGTACACGAGGCCATGTTTCTTCCAGGCATTTAGGCCCAAAATACCCATTTTTGACTGCAAAATGCAAGAAGCTCGACGAAGATTGAATTGATGATATTGCTTCTACATATTGCCTTGATTTTGTCATTTAAAATTGAACCTCATATTTTTTATGGATATCACACTTTGATGAAATGGGGTTTTTAACTGAGAATTACACAAGACTATCAATTTTCATTCGAATTATCAAGTCTTCACTTGGGAATACACTAAAACAAATAAATCCAGTCTTCAATGATAGAAAGATGGAAAGTTGTAAAAAAGTGTTGCAAATGGAAGAGAAAGAAAGGAAGTTACATATGAGTTTTGCTAATAAATATTACAAATAACATCTGAGACTAAACCCTAATCACATAGCTAGAAAGGAAAACCTTAGAATAAACCACCAAAAAAGTGAATAAAACTATCCAACCAAGAACCAAGGGGATGGTCATTGGTGAGATCTCCTCCACACAAATTGCCATCATGGGTGTATTTGTAGTCATGAATCTCCTTCACACGAATCACCCTGCATCAGATTGTTATCATGGATTTTTGAAGTGTTCCCATTTAAGATGTGGTGGTTCCTTACGTAGCACTATTGTGGCTTTGAATTGCAATAGGAAAGGAATATAGATGTACAATTTCATAGAAAAGGAGTGGAAGATTGTTTTCCAGTTAGACCAACATTGTTATGACATGGCTTTTTTGCATGGGCATTTTCTTTTCTCCCTGATTTATAAGCCACCGGATGGAGTGATGATTTACAGCTTCCAAAGTTGTTATAATATGTCGGATCATTTTATGGCAATACCTGTAACCAATACTGTAACCAATACGTGTAGACCACTCCCTGCCTGACAGGTTTTATTCAAATCAACATTAGTCCTTGACTATTTCTACATTATTGTGTGGAAATTTAAGAAGAATGATGTCAATTTATTTGATTCCTCTTGGCAAGAAGACATAATAAACCAGTGTTACGCGGGGATGCGTCCCCCCCTTTTCCTTATGCCCCGGATGTTCGGGATGTCCCGGGGACTTGGGGACAGGGACGAGACGTTTCCCTGGCATCCTGCTTTTCTAGAAAAAAAGGGGACGTCCCCTAAAACATGGAACAAATCCAGGACATCCTGGGTGCAAGGAATCGTACGGGACGTCGTGACGTCCCAAAAACATGGAACAAATCCAGGACATCCTGGGTGCAAGGAATCGTACGGGACGTCGTGACGTCCCAGGGAGGTCACGATGTCCCCTACGACCCAACCCTTAGTGAGAAGCCTGGATGAATTTGAGTCATTGTTGTGATTACTTCTTTAAGGGTAGGTTCTGATTTGGTAGTGGAAAGATGGAAGTAATTGACTATTGCAACAGGATATGATATCAATCATTACCTTTGATTTACATCTAGTTGGTTTTTTCGTTTTCAGAGTTGAAAAGGGATTATATTTCTGATTAGGTATTGCATTGTGTTCTAGGTAAACAATGAACATCCTTTGGCCAAGGCTATGGTTGAGCATGCTAACAAATTTAGACCAGCAAGTTCAAACTTAAGTTGGCTCGTCGAAGTACAAGATTTTGTTTCAATAACCGGTCATGATGTCAGAGCTTTAGTGCAGAACAAGACTATTCTTGTAGGAAACACAAAACTGATGTTAGATTCTGAAATCACTATTTTTGAAGATGCTTATGAAATTTTGAAGGACGCTGAAGATGGCTCAAACAAGAATTTTGGTATCTTTTGATGGAGTGTTGGTTGGCATAGTTGAAATATCAGACCCAGTTAAGCCAAAGGCGAAAGATGTAGTGTTCATTTCGAAGTCGATGAACATAAAGAGTTTTATGGTCACTAGAGACAATTGGGGTACAAAAAAAGCCATTGCCAAGGAGGTTGGGATCGAAAATGTTATGGCAGAGACACTACCCAATGTTATGTGATGAATAATTGGATTAATCATTAATGGTTTCAATCTTCAAACTTTCAATTTTAAGTCTTAGTTTATTGAATCATTTATGTTATATTTGTAAAATTAATAATTTATATTTATTTTTTATTAGCCGTCCCCTTGTCATCCCCCCGCCATCCCCAAATTTTTAAAAACATTTACCGTCTTGGAAAGCCCGTCCCACCATCCCAAAGTCTTAGGTAACTATGTAATAAACCTCTGAAACAACACCATGACCAATCCCTGTAAAATAATACTCAACAATATTGCTAACAACCTTTTTTTCTTTGAAAATATAATAAATAATTGCTAGGTCATAGGATACCGACATCAACAACATATGAACTCTAACAAGTGTTATCCTAATCTAGGAGTTTATGTTTCCGAGGTCAAACAATTTGTGGACTAAATGCGTTGAAAATGCAAAACAATTTGTGGAATAAATGTGCTGAAAATGCAAAGAAAACTAGACACCAAGTATGACATTATTAAACAAGCATAAATGTGTTCTTGAAAAATAGTTTTCCATTACTTATGATAAACTCATGCCGCAGAAAAGCCCAGATAAATGTGTGGCCGATAAATGTTAAATAGATACATATATAATACTATCATTTTTCGAGATTGTTTTTTGATATATATATATATATATATATATATATATATATATATATATATATAGTACAACTCTTTTCAGGTAATAATTTATTAGGATGAAAGTCACCTTTCTACTCAAAAACTTAACACGTCTAATCAAAATTAGATGTGATTCATAGAGGTAGTTAGATAATAAGTTCCAATTCTTGAATTATAATTTATACATTGCTATTAAATTATTACTAATATGCTTCACATTACTTTGGTGAGACTGAATTAGATAATTGATAGTTTTTGACTTTTGATTGGAATGATATTTTTGATGTTTTATTCATGAAAAATGAAGGGAATACTATCAGATTAACGCACCATGGCTGATGTATTTTATTCACATCGTGTGAGTGAACTGTTTTGAATACTCTCATGGTTCTATGGAGGTTTTATTTCTATAGAAGAATGAAAAATTTAACAGCAGATTGCCCAACAGTGGTGGACTTAATTAAATCAAGAAATTGGACTTAATATAAATTCGAGAGAAACTCTCTCTAAACCAAACACTATTGTATGGAGTTTGGTTTTCAATTTGAATTGAAAAGGGTAAGTGTGAATGCAATTCAGACTATTGCAAGAGATTCATACTATTGAAGAGGTCTATATATATATATATATATATATATATATATATATAGAAATTTGGCAGGTCCGTGAAACGCCTTCCCCCACGGTGAAGTGGGCATATTTCTTAGGTTAAGCAACTAAGGACTGAGGGGTATTCATTCTGTCAAATTCATTCGGGGCACGATCCTGACCTCATCCCTTATTACGGTGCACCCCCTGACTTTGCTTGCAGCGAGAATTGAACCCTGGTGGGCTCTTTAAGAGCTAAGCATCTTCACCATTGAGTCAATAGTCATTCGATAAGAGGTCAATATTTCATTTCATTGATGTGAAAGAAAGTCTTCACATTGTCTTTGACAATTTAATGATAATGATTTTGGTACTCATTCTTAATATTTGTTTTGATTTAATTTAATCCATGTTACACATTTTTGTATGGTAGTAGAGTAGATGTTTTTATTTTAATTGATGATTAATAATTTGATAGGGTGTCTCAATCTCGAAAGATGGGTTTTTGACAATATTGAGTTTGTCTTTGTTCCTATCATTTCAAGCTTTTATTGTTGTCAACACTTAGGTCTCCACAAACAAAAAGTAATGTTATTGAAATTAACTTTTAAGGAATGGAATAAGATTGGAGGGTGTCTGCTAGGGTTTTGATGTGATGACTCTACTAGGGTTTAGGTCTTAGGTCCTCCCATGATTGTTATTGCTCATACCGGTTCGCTGTCAAACTACCATTTTCGTGGGATTTTGATAAGATTTTTGATTTGCACGCATAGTTAATTTGTTGAGTGGGCTATTTACTCCACCCTTTAGGTGATGTTACACCAATATTTATGGATTCTCTCTCGCTGCCTCCATCTATTGATGCATGTTTGGTTGATGGAACACTCGACTCCCATGCCTCTAGAGAAGGCAATGAAATTTGTCCCGAAGGTCATCAACGAGGTAACCAATATGACTCTGAGACTCCTTTGCCTAATGTTGTGCTTAATTTACTAGAATTTGATAAGGCTTGTAACTGACTTGAATCGTTCACTCTTGTTGGGCATTTTGTTGGTCAAGTCCCCCCTAAAATTCTGTTGAAACAATGGGTCCACAACCATTGACGACATCATAGTGTAAAACTCGAGGGAGTGAAAAACCTCATCAAGGGTTTTTTCTTATTTTGTTTCAATAACGTTGAGTATTGCAAAGTCACTGTTATTGGCGTAGCAAATGATTAACACGATGAGATCCCTCTCCACCAAGAGTTCGAGCTTTTGGTGTGACGGCAAGTCGTGCATCTCTGACAACCATGGACCCTGGTTTATTTAAAACACACTGGTAGTGTTTTTCCACTGGACCAGGGACTCTTAGGTTTCCGAGCAAGCCAAGCTCAAAATCCCAGTTTGGGTGGAATTTCCCGGGCTCCCTCTCCCTTTGTGGGAATTCGTTGAACACCTGATCAAATCCTTGAGTCAACTTATTTGTTTGGAACAACCCAAATTTTTCAACGCTTGCTCTAAAAAGTGTGTCTGTGTTGAGGTGGATTTATCGAAAGACCTAAAAGACACCATTGCAATTCAAGTTGGAGAGACATGTTTTTCTCAACAAGTGCTTTATATTAACCTACCTAATACTTATTTTCGATGCCACGCGTCTGACCACATGATTCGCGAGTGTCCTCTTATGGCCGAATCTTGTCTCGTGTCGCAAGAAAATTCGTAAGTGAAGCCCAAAGCCCCTTCTTCTGCGAATGGGTGGACCACAATAACCAAAAAAAGGGGTGTCGCTCATGGCCCTGCAAAATCATCAACTTCCTCTTATCGGATAGTTAATACTAATGGTGCCAGCTCCTCTATCTCTCTTATCAAACAAGTTGTGCCTTAAATGCCCACAGTCGCTCTGACTCCCTCCCGCTCTCTATCAGCTGCCTCAGTTGTTGCTCCCTCGAAATCCCCCTCTTCCTCGGTATCTTTGCCACTCCAGTTGTTATAGGTGCCATTCATGGAAGAAAACCAACTTTCCTTTTCCCAAAAATCTTGCCTTAGTCCCCCGTAGCCCTACCCCCGCAGAAGACAATGAATTTGTTCGAGAAAAATGCAAACCATGTTCATTGGTAGATGTTACCCAGGTCACTTCGTCTCACAACCAATTTTCTGCCCTCTCCAATCTTGATGATTAGGGATCTATGTCTCTCAATTCTGTCTAATAATTGTGTACTCTTGGAGCATACATGGCCTTACTGATCCCACCCAGAGATATCTGGTTAGGGAGAATTGTCTCCACTTTCATCATACGTGTGTTCTCTGTTTATAAGAATTTAAACTTGCAGGATTTTTACTTTGGTCTGTCGTACACACCATTTGGCCCAATGTTGTTTTCCACACATCCAATCATGAGCCTGGGCATGGAGGGGCCATGAATCTGATTACCCTAGAGCTCGTGTAACATGTGATTTCTTGGGGCTTTGATCCCACTCATCGAGTGGTTTGGACTCTTTTCAATTTTGACAGGCGTATCCTCGGGCTTGCCAATATTTATGCGTCCAATGATGTTGTTGAACGAGCTTTGTTTTGGTGATGGATTGTTGACTCTTTACGTAATGCTCTGTGGATTATCTGCGGGGATTTTAATATGGTTGAATACCCATAAGATAAGGTTGATCGTTTGCCCATGTACTGGTGTGCGGGAGAGTGGGGAGCCTGGTTATATCTAAGGCACAAGCTCAAACTGTTTCACCCCAATATCCGCTTTAAAGAGAGCTCTTCTTCTTCCTAGTTCACCTGGTTCAATTTTCAGCAGGGGCAAGATCGAATTGTCCAACGTTTGGATCGAGTCCTCATGCCAAATTAAGACTTCTTGTATCTTTCTCCCAATCTGGGCAGACCTATTGTTGTTGCTGACAATGCTCTTTTTTCTAATCACTCCCCCATTTTTTTATATTACCTTGGTTACTCTTGCAAAAATGCAACGTCAATTCTCAATTCTATTTTACTATTGTGCACCTAAAACATGCTCAGACTATGTCGCATATTCAACACGTTTGGAACTTAGTGCTTCTCCCTGTTTGCCTAGAGGGATGGATTTCTTGGTGGAATGATCCCATCAAAAGAACCAATTCCTTCCTTTGTATTTACGACAAACAAGCTGCTCTCTTTCAACAGGCTGTGCATGAGGCTTCATATAACGAGTTTCAACGAATCTCACAAAAGATCAAACGCTTCCCCTTTCAATCAAAATTTTTAGCTTCACACTCCCCATTGGAGGTACAAACTTAAGGTTGAGGAAGCTTACAAATCCAGGGGTGCTTTGTTATGTGCTCGTCTGCATTAGCTTAAAATCAAGGATAGAGCTTCTAAAGATTTTTTTTCTATGCTCCAAGCTAAACATTCTGCCATGAAGATCAAAACTATCTTTCAAGGAAATGCTTGGCTACTTACTTACCAGACATCCTCCAAGCATTTTTCCATCATTATCATGGAGTTTTTGCCTTCCTAGCCTGCCACTCTTGCTAGAGAAGAGGCTATTTTAAAATGCCTACAAGTTGTGCCCTATAAAGTTACTCTTAACAAGTTTTGTGTGATAGATCTCTGTTCCTTGCTGACCTTAAGGAGGCAACCTTTCAAATGGCTTCTGAAAAAGTTTTAGGTATTGATGGCTTCCCCTCCAAATTCTATCAAACCATGTGGGATACTCTAGGAATTGATATGCATAATGTGTACCTTGAAGCCTCAGCTTCCAATTCTTTGGGTGAGCTAATCAACCAAGGTAACATCAAGTTTATCCCAAAGTTTGGAGACCCTGACCAAATTTCAAACTGGAGACCTATCACCTTGCTCAATATGTCTTACAAAATCCTTGCTAAGGATTTGTCTAATAGGGTTGCAAATCTCCTTCCCCTTTTTATTAGGAGCGAACAGACTAGGTACACCTTGCTCAATATGTACATCTTAGACAACATCATTGTTGTTTGGGAAGAAATGGAATGGGCCCATCTTTCAAACCATAAGACCTTATTTATCAAAATTGATTATGCTAAATCTTATGACCGTATTGAGTGGTTTTTCATTCTAGCCATGCTTCAAGCTCTTGGTTTTGGGCCGAAATTTGTTCATACTATGGAGATTATTTTTAACAATGTTGGATCTTGTATTACCATTAATTGAGTTCAATCTTCTAGCTTTTGTTTGTTCAGATCCATTCGTCAAGGGTTTCCTTTAGCCCCCTCTCTTTATGTGCTAGTGGCTGAAGGCTTTAGCTACCTGCTAGCCCATAGTGCTTGTCAAGGTTCGATTAAGGGGATTTCATTTCCCGCTATAGATCAATAGCTCATCAATGGCCATTTTGCAGTTGACTCTGTTCGCACTCTCCATGAGGAGGAACAGTCTGTTCAAACTTCTTTGGACTATCTTGACAGTTTTTGCTTGGCTTCTAGATCCTCCATTTAATGGGATAAAACCCAGTGCTATCGTTAATCCCAATCTTCTATTCCTCCCTCGCTGGAAGGTTTGTAATGGATTTGAATCCAACTAGGTACCCAATTTGAATTCCTTGGCATTCCCTTTTCCTTCCAAGCTACTTCTGCATAACTTTGGAATTATGTTGTTCAACAGGTGAAGCTTAAAATCTCTTATTGGATTAACAAACCACTTTCTCTGGTAGGCAAGTTTCATATTTGTTTTAAGGTATTAGTTATTACTCATGTTTACTATTCCTCTTGTTGGTATCCTTCTAATGTTGCACACCAAACTAGACAAACTTCTAAGGTATTATCTATGGGTTAATTGTAAGGGTCACAAAGGGTTTTATAGGGTCTCCTGAGACATCTGTTGTAGACCTAAAGAAGCTAGTGGCCTTGGGATGCTTAACATTAAACTTCAATAACATGCTTTATGTGTTAAATGGTTAATCCATAGTCTGGAAGGTAATGAGGCCTGGAATATTTTTCTCCGACATGGCATTTGTTAAGGTTCTCCTTTGGGTAGACAAGCTTGGAAAGGTATGAACTTCTAATCCCTTCTTCTCTTCCTTGTTTCTGTTAAAATTGGGGGTACTTTCATTGCTTAAAGTATTTGGAAGTCTTGGGAGATGCTCAAATCACACTTAATCTGGAAGGGGGATGGTTTCAGATCTGGTTTGTCTATCAACTCTCACTCTATTCGGTGGTCCTCTATTTTTACTTCCCATGATGCCACTCTTGCTTTGACTCCGTGGTCTAAATCCATTTGGCTTTTTAGAAAAGGAATTAAAGTGGTGGGTGACTTATTTTGCAAGCACTCCATATCTTGGGTTTCGTAGGGTGCCCTTGCTATAAAATCAAACTTTCAACATCAATATATTGAACCAATCTCAAAAATCATTGCTTGCATACTTGATGAATTTATGCACAAAATTAGTGTCTCTTTTGATGTTCCATGGTGGCATGATTGGAATTGACCTTTTGTTACTTTTCTCCACTACTAAAAACCCTTCTTGGGATACTCGTTTCTCGGCCCACAGTCGATGCCCATTGATACGCTTAATCGCCACTAGAATTTTGCCTCCCAAGCTTTTGTTTGGAAATGCCAATTCTAAAGAATTTGGTCATTTCTTGTTGAGCCCAAAAAATCTCACTTTTTGTGGTGTTTATTGCACCTGGGGCTCCTTACAAGGGATGGACTTAAGCATTTGGGTTTTAAACCCACTTGTCTGGTCTGCCATCAAATGGAGTCTATCAAGCATATTTTTTGGTTCTGCCCTCATGCTCAGTTGACCTGGAAATGGATTGATTCTCTTTTCAACCCTTATCCAAATTTCTTTACATAAAAGATGGTTCTTTTGGGGGACTCGACCTTGCTTCCTGCAATTTACAACAATTTTTGGCACATATTCAAAATTGATATTCTATTTCATCTTTGGAAATACAAAAATAATGTTATTTTAAATAATGTTCCTATGAATAAAATTTTCTCTGTTAGTAATAAAGTGGTTGTTCTCTCCACTATGATGCTCCAAATACAGAACCATGCCGAGAAAGTTTGGCTAGAGGTCGAGCACCTCTAGCGCGTGCTTGACCATTGGGCCACCACTCCCTTGCATTTTATCAGGTTCCTCCTGATGCTCTTTCTCGTCGTCGCTCACCATCTCGGCCACGCCACTCTCCCCCTCTGCCCTGGGGTCGGGGAGTTCACAGACAACACTCCCGAAGTCAATGGAGCCCTTCTGCTCATTGATGATGGTCCCCTCACTCTCGACTTCCTTCCCTACCCATGGAGGGGTTTTTGGTCGCCTTGGTGATTCTACTGGCGCAGGTTGGAATGCCCCTCAACAAGGCAAATTTCTATGGTTGGCCCTTGACATTTCTTCTTCGTGGTCGTCTTCTGATAATCCTGAGCAGTAGAAACAACAAGATGAAAGAGGTTGGGATCCCATCCCCGACTCGACTCACCTTGGTTCCAGCTGGGGCGACAAGCCGGACAACCCTCTGCCTCCTCCCCCGACTGCCATCTTTGCCATTGTGGCCTATTTTTTTGGCTCCTTGTTTTGACTACTCTTCTTTTGATTGACGAGCACACTTTTACTATGTTTTTTATTTAATTGGCCTCCTCCTCGAGGCCTAGCTAGCTCAATGTGATTGGCGTTCTGGGATGTGACTTTTTTCACCTATCTTTTGTATGATCAACGTTGTATATCTCTTGTTTATATTTATAAAAGTGCACTTTTCAATCAAAAAATAACTTTTTAATACTTCTTTACCACTCGAATATACACAATTAAGTAATTATATTAGAAGGATGTATCCCTTAAAATAAATTAAAAAATCAGGTTGGATGATATTCCTAACAAAATTTTATATTTCTTAAACTATTATGATCCGTATTTATTTTTTATAAATTAATGAGAAATGCGCTGATTTTAGTTTATTATGTGATGTTGTGAATAGAGAGGTAGTATTAAAAAAGAGTTTGTAAATGTACTACTCATAATGGTGTCGGATTTAAAAATTCATATAAGAAATTTTATAATGTGTAGTATTTAATTGGAATCTTTATGTTTGATGTAGATGGAGGATGAAAGAAAGTGCCTAAATCTTTGGAAAATGTTATTATTTTTCACTCCACCTAACATTGAGGTTACAAGTTAAGATTTTTTTTGTCGTGTTTTACAACTTTATTGGAGTGTTTTTACAACAATTGGTGCAACTGGTAGTTGTACAATTTGGAAGGCAATAATAAATGACAACTACCATAACATAACCTTGTTTTTCAAATCTAGGTGGCTTCCAACCATGAAGTATGCTCCCATTTATCTTAAAATAACAACTTTCGGACAAGTATGGGAATTCATCAAAGCAAAATGGAATAGGGATTTCGCCATATGTGGTAGATGTCGCTGCAACCCATGCAACGTGTGGAAACATATTCAAGACATGAGAATTGTTTGACAAAAATCTTCATAGAAAGGTAATGGTATAAAATGTGATAAACGCGAGATAAAACAATTTTCTTGACAAGTTTAAATTATTAAGTCGCTCAAGTCAATCTCACGTCGACTTGGGTCTATCAAATGGCCTAGGAATGTAAGTGCCATTTTGTCACAACTTGTGAAATAGATTAAAAATCAAATTTTCGAGAGTAGTTATCTTCTTTGCTAATCTGATCTAAGGAGAAATACAATCATCTCATTAACTATCCTAATTTTCTCTTACGTTCAAGAAAATTTAAAAGTAGTTGATCCCAAAAGAGAAAAAAATAGATAAACCATACACAAAATTAAAAAGCTTCTCCCACACAACCTAGATGTTCTTTGGTGTTTATTACTATCTTCGTCTCTCTTTTAAGTTTCCCTGCTTCCGAATGGTTCGGAATGAGTAAGTTTGCATGTTGCATTCTTTCTATGCCTCTAACATGCATCCACAATGTGGTGTTGATGTCAAGCCCCAATTTCACTACCTATACATTCGAGTCATGATGCAAATGCTATTATTCCTTTTTAATTAATTTTTAACATCCGAGTGTTAAAATTCATTTCTAGGATTTGGCTTCCAAATGTAGGGAGATGGTGACATGCGTTAAAATCACACATAATTATTACCTAGCAATTGCAAACGAGTTGCAAGTTACGCCGGATAGGGATTGAATTTTTTGTATATAATATGGTTTGGATGCAAAGTGAAGGTGACTTGTATCTGTATTGCATTACAAGTGGGTTTTGTGTATATATATGTGCAACACTTTACTTATATATGTAGGTTGGAACCAAGATCTGGGCACACTATTGTGGGTATGATGTAGGTAGGAATGTGCACATGCGTTGTACGCGATGAGACAGTTGTGTGTTACAAAGTCTTTGCTCCTCTTCCTTGTGTGCTTTTACATTCTTTGTATATCTCATTCTTGCGTAGCGTTCAAACGTAAAAGCTGGTAGGATTTGTAGATCTTTGATGGCATGAACTCTTGACATTGCCGTGAATGTTAGGCCTTGACGGTCAACATTTCCGATGTCTACTATGGCCTTGTCAAGAGTTAGGCCGTGTGATTTGTGGATGGTGAGGCCCCAAGACATTTTTAGTGGGATTAGGCAACAATTTCCACGTGTGACAGGAGGTAGGGGCAAGTGGGTTGGGTTGAGTATGTCCCATGGGGGCCCTTGGTAGTGTTTGAAGTTGACAACAACAAAGGATGGCAAGTCTGGTGGTTGTGTTTCTGGATTGTACATGACATCTGTCACTTGCCCTAGTGCACCATTAACCAATCCTGAGCTAACCCATAAGTTAGATGTCAACATGACCTCTTGTCCGGTGCATAGGAAAACTAATGGGTCCAGTTGAGTGTCGTTGATGTTTGAGTCAGAGTTATGTTTGCTTTCTTCTGTGATGCTCATTACAATTGGTATGTGTAAGGATTTTAGCATTTGTTTATTATGCTTGCTTGCGAGGTCCTTTGTTGCAAATAGGTGCTTCTTAGTCGTGAAGATGGATTGCTCTGAGGTAGACATGCATGAATTTGGATGTGACATGAGAAGATACCAATCCTTAACAGTTGCTTCTGCATTTCTGATGTTGGTCAACATTTCTCTGAATTCAAGTTGTGTCGGGTTTAATCCTTGTTGCCTAAATTTTGTGTCCAAGGTGATCACTGTATCAAAAGCATGCCAAAGGGAGCTGCCTATTTTGTTGCCTGCATATAATGGTACATTGTTGACCAGAGGGAGCTGGCCTAAGTCACCCACCAAAATCATTGAACAGTTGCTGAATGCGTGGTTACTATGTTGGGGGAATGCCTCACGAAGTCTTTTGTTGATGTTGCGTAACATTTTAGGACCTATAAAGCTCATTTCTTCTATGAGTATGTAATGTATGGTACTCATACGCTCTTAGAAGATTGCTAGGGCTTGGCCTTCAAGAGGTTTCATGTCTGAAATGGGTATTCAGAGGGAAGAATGTATAGTAGATGATTTTATATTGAATGCAGCCATGCCTGTTGGGGGCTAGTACAAGGAGGGAAGATTTAAATTTTCCAGTCATTATTTTCAATCCCATTTCTGATGCGTTGTATGAGGTATGATTTTCCTGTACTAGCGGTTCCCTGAATGATCATCTTCAATGGTGGGTGTTTCCCTTGTTGAGTTGCATGGGAAAGTACAATTGAGTATGCAAGGTGTTGTTTTGATGATAGTTGGAGAGCATCTAATTGGGTAGGTGGAGAAACAAATGGTAGTGAATTTTCAGTGTGGGCAAGGTCTATGAATTCAAGTGCACTTTTTTGTAAGGCAGTAGGGATGAAATGTACCTTCCAATTGTGGTTAATGTCAAAGTCATGAAGGCCTATCATGTCTACATCATCAATTGTTGTATTGAGTGTTGGGTGCATGCGTGTTATATGCTCCCATTCAAATAGTTCTGCATGCAGAGGATTAGATCCCTGCGAGTTATTGCCATCACTACTTGTCCCAGTTGCAGTTTCATCTAGAGTAGTGGCTCTATGAACATGTAAAGGGACGTAGGAGTTTTTCAATTTGCCCCATTGGTTAGTTATTTCAGATGTAGAGATGCCAATGTCTGTTTGGATATGTCGAAAGGGTTTATAAAGCAAAAGCTCCATCCAACAAAAATCCTCATAGTGTATCGCATCTAGGGCGGGGACATCACTGTATCGGGGGATTACGCAAACAATAGCAGGGGTTATTCTTTGTAGCTACTGAGTAACTTTCCTTTGGCTGTTGTAGGACCAAGAACGTAATGCAAAGCCTTATTTCCTAAAATAAGTATTCACCATTTATTTCACTAATTGGCTAATTTTTGATAGATTTCCCTAATTTTAGATCCACCAATCAACAAATCTATAAACCAATATTAGCGGATGGTGATGATAATTTTGCAAATGGAATCGTGGTAGGCAACGAGAAGATGATGCTAGGGTGCTAACCTTGATAATCATGCCTAGTTTGAATGTGTTGTGGACTGAGGGAGATGCGGGACTCAACAACACACGTGGGCTAGTGTGAAAGAATAAAAGCAGGTATATGCGTGCCCACACCCTAACTTCCTCCTCAAACATAACATCTTTGTATAACACATCATCTCTCTCAGAAATGGACTGCGCGGTTGTTCTTTTCTGATTCCCATTCCTTGAAATATGCTTGTACTACTATTGTATACCCACTGAACTAGCCATTAGAGTCTGTGGAGCATGTAGAGAATGATTTTTGATAAAAGGATAAGCATTGAATCTTCTAGCTTATCCATGGGAGACATAACATCTTCATCACCGCTGGTCTCCTCCAAAGTCATAGGGTTGTTAGAGGGATCCACCGAGACCACTCTCATTTGATCAATAATATGAATGGAAGGAAGGACTTAGTCGAGGTGACAGGGGAAGCGTACAAGATAGGTAAACAATAAGGGTGCGCCTCTGGCTCTGGCAGATGTGGACGGAATAGGAGGAATGAGGCCACTCGCAACTCTAGCTTCGAGATATGTGGTGGATTTCACGTATATTCCACGTGAAGCCCCCTTGGTGGAGCCTATTCAAAATTTAAAAATTAGAATTGCCGGAAAATGGAGAGGCGATAGAGGGTCAATGGAAAAGAGGACTGTGTGCAATGTTAACGTTTGTCAAATATGGTGGTTGCACAGGGTGCCATCCGTCTCAAAGGGAAAAGAAGTCGTGATGTTATTATGGACTTGACTGTGTATGTGGTGGCTGAGGAATCCTACATGCCCAAGAAGCATTACACCATCAACGCATGTACTCGTAAAAAAATCACTGCCCTTCTTTGTTCTTAGAGGCAGTGAATCAATTTTCATGCCAGACTCAGTCAGAATCAGACAACAACTTAATTAAAAAAAGTGAGCAGGGTAAAAAGGTCTCCATGGCATAACAACATTATGCAACAATAGTGTAATTTATTTTAAAAAGCATATAACAATCATGCAAACCTCTTATATTTTTGAGTAGGTGCTGGGAAAACCAATCCGGTGGAGGTGTTGCAGGATGGAAAGTTAAAAACTCAGTGGTGTATTTATAGGCAGAGAGATATTTTCAGCAGTCATGTGAGAGGAGGACAAAAGCTACAACAAAGCAGATATTTTAAGTCAGCTACAATAGAGCCTCTACTGTTTCACCTACTCTCAGTTCTGGTAGGGACAGTTCTAGAGTCGGTGAGTGGAGATGCATAATAGCGGCTATATGTCCTCTGTACATTGTTGTACTAAATATCCATATAAATTTTAGTGTATTTATGCATTGTATTTATGCATTGTGTGTTGCCTACGTAGTATAGTCGGCAGATGGGACTGTGGAGTAGCCTCTTGGGAGGGTGGGTGGATTGTGCAATAATTAGCTTCTAGATTGACAGGCCACGACTTAGCCGGAAAAGGTAAGCTGGAAAATGTCACCGGAGTTTGACACTTTCCAACAAGGGATTCTTCAAAGAAGACACCTTCCGACGAATTAAAATTGTTGATATTGATCGTGTAGTTCAAAACAAATATCTCACTAATAACACAATCAACGTGGCATCTTTTTGTGCATAGCATGCGAGTTTCTTTTTGGTTAGTCATGTCACACCCCCAAATTTAATGTATTTTTCTTCGTTGTGATTATTGGATAATGACTTAATTAAATTATAAATATTAATTAAATACACACACACACATAATTGTTATGTTTGATGTTATTGTTGATGACGACCACCATTTGGCTCGCAATCGTTGCATGAAGTTGATCTATTTGGATTGCACTATTGTTGCATTATTTATCATTGTCTAAAGTTATAATGCATTGGTTTAAGGTTTTTTGCATTGATTAAGTTTGAGATATAATGATTAATAGTCTTAGAAAATATTGCATTGTTTATTGACACTCATCAACCCCTCCCTTAACATTGTCAATAATAAACATCAGCGATAGACCATTTGGCAAGGTAATTGTTTAAATTTTTATTAAAGATGGTCATAGACCGCATGGAAAATAAATTGTTATTGTTTGTTATTTGAATAATGGTCATCAACCACATTGCACTAGAATGTTTAAAGTTGGGAAAGAGCTTGGTCATCGACCCATTAGCTTAAATAATGTTTGATTATTGATTTATGTTGGCTATGGTAATCGACCCCCTCCTTAGCATTGTTAATATTGAATGTCTCAATATAGGTCATAGACCACTTTGCAAGGTTAATGTATTTTGCATGGAAATTCGTCACAGACCACGAGGCAAATAATAAGGTAAACAATTATTGCTTGGTATTTGTTTGGTCATAGACCATACTGCATGCAAAGAGGTTTTGGGTTTAAGAGCCACTACGTGTCAATGACAATTTTAATAGAATTAAAAGAAAGACGGTTCATTGGGAACTTGTAGCTTCTGGAGGAAGCCAAAACATACAACTTTCTCCCTCCATTCACAATTTTGGCATTCAGTTTGGTTTTGTTTGAGCCCTGCATAAGGTTTTGGGAGAAAATTCGGGAAGCCTGTTTTGATCATCTGCATGCAATGAATAAGTTATTTTTAATGGCGAATCATTATATATGAGCTCCGTTGGATATTTTGCAGCACGAAGTTGTTTGTGGGCATTCAAGTTGCAAATTATAGGGGAGTTGGAAAAGAAAAACAAGGGAAAACAAGCACGGGTTTTTCTTACTCACGTTCATGTTGTTTTTAATTTGAAATATGGGAATACTTTTTTAGTTTTCAATCGAATTATAAATCAAGAAATAGGGGGCATGTTGAAATCTGTTTGTTGGGTTTGAATGGAAATTCGAAATGCATATTTTAGGCTAAGGTGGATTTTTGAAGCTTTGTTGTTATATGATTTTTGTGGAAATAAGTTCTCGAATCTTTATTGCTTTACAAACGGTATTTACCTTTGTTTTTAACAAAAAATTGGAAAGGAAAACTTGGAAAAGTTGTATAACGTTATGGGTATTGCTTGAAAAAATGTTATTTGGATTTGTATTAAATATTGTGAAATGGGTTTGGTTTAATATGGAAACCCGAAATGCATTTTTATTTGGATTTTTACTCCATCTCGTTTGAGCTCACCATTAACGGTTAAAAACTTGTTTTAATCTTGAAGGCTCTCTTGGAGCTGGTTGTTTGATCTTGGATGGTTTTAAAATCTCCTTTGATTATGAGAATATAACCTAGGTTCTTGTGGTTTGGTGTTAATATATGTTACAATGTTCTCATCCTTCTTGGGTGAAATCGATCTGGGCTTTTATTGAAAGTTCGAAGTCATTTTATTATTGTTGTTTGGTTGTGAGCAAGATCTTAAAGCATGTATGAAATGATTTCATTTTATCTCACTTTTCTTGGGTGTATTGAACTCGGTTTTCATTGACATCTTGTGGTTGTTTAAATATGATACTTTCATCTCCTTGATGTTTTAGGCACTGTTCTCACTTCGTTATCAATGAATTGATTGATAGTGCGCATTCTAGTTCATTATGAGCCGAGTGTTTTGGTTGTTGATAAGTGTTGACATTTCTTGCACGTGCAAGAAGGCATATTTTGATAGAGCACATATCAGTCTTTTGAAATGGACTTAGCCATTTTTAAAGAGAAAAATATGTTCAAACAACCATCAAATTCTACTGTGCAAGAACACCAGCCATTGGCATTCAAAAACCTGTGGGAGACTTAGCCAATTCATTGACGGGTTCTATCAAAAGCCGATAGACGTTCATTTGATCGTCAAATTTCAACATCTGAAAGATAGGGGCCACGTGGCGGAAGCTCAACGGTGTAGGTACGGACGCATGATGGGATTCTAGTTCTTTTATAGCAGATGAACTTTAACGGACGTCAAAACACCGGAATGAGCTATAATTAATAAAATTTCGACTTCGGGTCGTGGTCAGCAAGGTCAAGGGTTACGTGGCGACATGTTATGGAGCCAAAAGTGACAACTTCAAAGCTAAAAGGAGGAGATACGTAGTGATTTTTTATTAGCTTGTGTTTCGCATCTGACAGGGTATTTTAAATAAAAGCTGACACTGCGAGGATTCGTGGGATGTTTCTATAAGCTCGCATTTTGTAAAACTTAGTTGCGATGGATGTGGAGCTATTATATTGGTCTAAGCATCGTAGTGGTTAGTCAAGTAATCTATGAAAGTTGGTGGAACCCTTCTATTGGCTCGGCTCTCACAAAACTCAGTCACGCTAACACTTGAGATATGTGGTGCTTTTCTATTGGTCAAATGTTCACAATTTTCAGTCGAGCAAAAGAGGGGGATACGTGGTGTTATACTATTGGTTTGAGTTTCGCAAAGCTAATTCAAATTAAATCAAAGGAATGACATTGTGAAATTGCGTGGAGTGCTCTGAATTATTTGTACTTCATAACTAAAGCTTCATCGAGCCAGACATTGCAAAATCCGAAGCATATGTGGCATCTTTTCATTGGTTTGCATTTCAAAAGGTTGAAGCCGCATAAACGTAAGCAAGGATCTATTCTCGAGCCAATTAAGAGTTGAGACATGTCATCTTCCTGTGCATCACGACATGCAAATCTTCAGAGGGCTATAACTTGTGTTCTATAGCTTCAAATCTTATAAATTGGTCTTGTTGGAAAGATCTTGTCCAACTCTGCAATTAGGCATTATTTGTTTCAGGGATTAAAGACATTTAGAGGAAAAGCCATGCAAAAAAATAAAGGGTCGTGTAAGGAAGTTTAACAATAGATGACAACATGTAGGAAAAGCTTGTTTTGTCATCTAAAAGTTTTAAAAGTAGAATAAAGCATGCAAAGCAGAAGAAAATCTATTTTGAGACATGTAAAGTTTATTTTGAGCAAAAAGGATAAAGATAAGGTAGAACACATGCTTCTTACTCAAAAGGAATTACTTTCGAAGCAAGAAAACAAACTCCATTGCTTTTATTCCATTTTTAAGACAAACTTGCATGTCTAGGCTTTTCTTATCCTTCTTCTCTCTCAAATTTATATAAAAGCTTCACAAAACATTGTAAAGATCATCTCCACTTCTTCATTCATATTTTTGGAGCAATTCAGTATTTTTGAGTGAGAAGGCAAGGGTCATGAGTGAATATCTGTGCTTATTCCACCTCTTGGAGCAGTAAAGAAGTTATGTTTTACCTTCTACAATATGTATTTTATGCATGTACTCTATTTTAAATTGATTATATTGTGTGATACTTGTCTATCCTTGTCTTATCAATTTAATCTCTCATGCCTTTGTGCAGTCTTTAGTCAACTTTGCAGATCATACATTCTGTTTGACAAGTTTTTTGCAAGATTTTTTTGTGGTGTCATTTGTTGCCCCTTCTTGTCAAGTGACAATCAATTCCAGAACCCTTTTGTGAATCACTTTCAATTTGACTCAATTAGTTGTAGTTTGTGTATGGTGTGTGTGCCTTCCTTGCTTCATTTGTGTGATCTAAATAAGTTTGTAGTTCTCAAAACATTATGGTGTATCACCACCCTTTTTTAGTTATTTTCTTTCCATTTATTCTTCCTTTTCCGAGTCAGTTGGTAGAGTAGAGTTAGCTTTAGGATATAGAATTAGTTTAGGAGTTGCACTAGGGGAACCAACCATCTCTGGAGATTCACTCCAACATACAAATCACCCACAACATAGGAGTTTTCCATTTTTTCAATTGAAATGAGAGTTATCACACCATTCTTGAAAGGGTGCATTTCAAAGTGACAAGAGTTTTTGGCATGCCGGGTGGGACCAGATTAAAGAATTTTTCAATAAGAAGACCAGTCAGTTGATCATCAGCCAATCACACTTCTAGAGGGTGTTCCTAATTTATTACTAGATGAATGGGCTTCTCAAAAATATTCTATTGATCCATACCACCATATGTAAGAAGCCGAACTTGGAACATATTGTTTGCATGAAGAAAATGTTATGGTTCCTAACCTTATCAAAACAAATCATCAAGAATAAAGTTTGTGGGAATTATACTTTGATGGATCGAGAAGCAAAAATGGAGTAGGTGGAGGAATCATGCAGGGACGCATGGCGGGATTCTGGTTCTTTTATGACAGATGAACTTCGATGAACGTCAAAACCCCGAAATGATCTGCAATTAATAAACTTATTTATGCAAGCACTTTGAGGATAAATCATATCATCTTTTGTTGGTTGAGAAATTGACTACTATCAAGAGAGAACCACAAGAGTTCATGATTGATTTCAACTACAGGTTTTGAAGGACTTCGGATAGAATTCCACAAGTGGTAAGGCCTACTCTTTTGATTTACAACTTTGATTTAGTGAGGCTTGCGGAAATAGATTTATAATACAATGAGCTCTGTAAATGTAAGCTATGTGACAAGGTCAGCTTCAATACACGACTGTGAGAAATAATAAGAAATAAAATTCTTGTAGTTTCCCTAGCTTTTGCATTGATAGTTGGTGTTGTTATCTTCCTTGGAGCTGGAATTAATATGGGTTGAAATAGTGGAAAACTACCTCAAATGCTATGAAATATGTTGCCAAGCAGAACCATTACTAGCCACTACATGTGTCTCAATAGCTTCTATCTCCAGACCAATTGAGTAATTCACTTCCTAAAACCATTTGCAATGTGTGTGGTGTGAGGTTGAAGTCTGGGAAACTTTTTATATAACAAAACAATAGTGATATGACAGTAGAAAACCACCACATCACACAAACAAATGATAGAGTAGAGAACTGCCATGTCACACAAACAAATGGAAGTTACCTAAATACTTTGGACTCCATCATTGATCTACCATTGACCGTTAAAAACTCATTTTAATCTTGAAGGCTCTCTTGGAGCTGGCTATTTGGTGTTGGACAATTTTAAAATCTCATTTGATTATGATAATATCACCTAGCTTCTTGTGGTTTGTTGTTAATATATGTTAAAATGTTCTCTCCCTTATTATGTGAAATCAATCTAGGCTTTTATTGAAAGCTCGAATTCATTTTTTATTATTGTTTGGATGTGAGCAAGATCTTGAAGCATATATAAATCGATTGCATTTTATCTGTCACTTTTCTTGGGTGTATTGAACTGGGTTTCATTGACATCTTGTGGTTGTTTAAATATGATACTTTCATCCCTCCTTAATGTTTCAGGCATTGTCCTCATTTCATTATCAATGAATTGATTGATAGTGTGTATTCTAGTTCATTATGAGCTAGGTGTTTTGGCTATTGATAAGTAATTAAAAAATGGATTATTTAGCTCTCTCTCTCTCTAGCGAATGAATGAATGAATGAAGAGGTTCAGACATTTCATAGAAAACATGAAGAGTTTTAGCTATCATCCGAAAATGTTAATAATATGATATAGGTAAAAGAACCAATTATCCTTGTAAAATATAAATTTATCAATGAACTTGTCTATTAGTATTTATTTAACTCCTACAAGTATGAATGTTTTAATTATTACTTAGGGGAAATAAAGTTAGGAAGGTGTTTGGTAATGTCTTTCTTATAAATTTTCGATATTAATTATTTTCTTCTGCATTATCACAAGAATATAAAACACTATGTATGGAATTGGTAATATATTGTTTGATTACTTGACTATAAATTTAGTTAGACCATTATGGTTTTAGAGATTGGAAAATATAGAAAATGGGTTACAAGATAGTTTATGATCATTACTTGAGCATAACCATTTTAAATAGTTAAATGTATTTTATGATATTCATTTTAGATAATATTCATTGTAAATATATTGTATGCAACTCGGGTAAAATTTTAGTGGTGATTCTTCGCTAATTCACAAATATTTACATTTTTGAAATTTGCATTTGGTAATTTTGAGGAATTATATGGAGCAACATTTCACCTAAAATTTCCAGGTGCAAGTTACTTTTGTAGGTCAGCTCTACTAGTGTTTAAAATAAATTTCATATATATTCATGTATATCATTGATGCCTCAAAACAATGAAATTCAAATGGCATAAGGCTCTTTCGACAATAGTCTAGATGCACGACCCACCAACATAGTTCAAACGCACAACCAAAAATTTCAGAAGTGTGGTCTCATTCAGGTGCCCATCTACATATGTAACTAGGTGGCTGCATGCATAGACACCCAATGGGTGGGTTCAAGCCCATCTGCATATGTAGCCAGGCATTTATACATACAACCACCCGGTTGCATATGCACGCTCGTCTGCATATGCAAACAACTGTCTACATATGCAACTGGGAGGATACATGTACAAACTCCTGACTACATGTACATCTCAACGTCTGTGATGCAGTTGGTCATTTGTACATTCAGCTGCCTAGTTGCATATGTAGGTGGGCATCTGCATGCGCATCAGGTGTCTACATATGCAACTGAGCGGCTGCAAGTACAGACGCTCAGATACATATACATATGATTATATGTTGATTGGGAAACAGATGCTCATACATATTGTAGATGAGTATCTGTCGGTTGCTATTCCCAACATAGATTTTCCTGCATCACTCTTATACATTTTTCTCAAATTCTCCATCAATGAAATCCATTTTTCTAGATCCACCAAAAAAAATCAAAGTTGGATTTTTGTAGGGGATTGTAAAATTTACCCTAGAGCAACCATAATATGAAAGGTAATGAGGGATTAAGATATAAATCCTATTTCTGATTATTGTAATAAATAATATTTGTAATAGTATGATATTTTAATAGTATAAAAGTTATGTTAACAGTTTGAAATCTTCTAATGTTTAATTATAACATAAAATAAGAAGTAACATTACATTGGCGTATGATATAGTTAGCGTATAGATAAACTAAGAAGTTTATTTGGTTTAAGTCAAGTTAACCTAGACATATTCTAGTATTTCATTTAAATACAACAAGAATATGAGTTAGTTAGCTCATGTCAGTTATTTGAATAGACTCATTTATAGACTCATTTATACACTTCGTCTCTCTTATAATACAGGAAGGAATGACATTCATGAAGGAATTGATTAGATTGTTTACGCATGATTACATCATGTATTATTTATTAAAATCCGATAAGGATTGTTGTGTTTATTTGTTAAATGCGAATGCATTACCTTCGCAAGTCGATTAATGGGCATATTGCCTAATGTACTGTCATGATGAATTATATATCATTATTTATGAAAATAAGGGGTTATAGTTATTAAGTTTCAATAAAATACCTTGTTGTTTGTATCATATTGTGTTTGATATGAAAGTATTTATATATGTTGTTTTACATTAGAGTATAAATAAAGATTATTGATCTTATGTTATACATTTATTACTATTTTTATTAACTCTTCGATATGGACAAATATGTTGATTAACGAACATAGAATGAAAGTATAATTACATAATGAAAACAACGTTAAGATATTATTGTACCTTATTAAATAAATGGAATAATCATATTAATTGATGAACTTATGAGTTTAAGGACTATCCTTAATGAGTTATAAATGGAACAACTTAATGTGGAACATGGTTAGTAAACCTATATTTAACGACAAACATTATGTTGTGCTCATTCGATAATAGGTACTAATGAAAGGTAGTAACTTGTTGAGTTATTATAAACATCTTTCGAGAATCCAATATCGTGTAAGAATACATTGAAACCTATCGTAAATATGAACTTATTTACTTTATCTTTCATGGATGACTTAAGGTGTAAACGAAGTGTAGGTACTATGTCCCATTGTCCTTTCGATAATATCCTACCCATGTAAGCTTAGGATGATTACAGAAAAGATAGTGAGGACATAATGATGAAATTCATTACATGGTCACTATCTTTCCCATAGGGATCCTAAGGTGAAATTGATAGGATAATTTCAATTAAAAGGGCGAGTCATGGTTTCTACTTCTTTAGAACTGAAATTTAATTTCTTAAACAACGAAAAAGATTATTGATAACTATATTGAGATGGTTGTGTGGTGACAGGAGACAAGTTTCGTAGGCTAGTGTGTAGTCGCGAAACTAGCTTGCAAAGCAATGCTTAAAAACTATGGCCATAGTAATGTAACTGTTGATTGCATTGCCTGTTCAGAATTTCCCCTAATCAATAGTGTCTGGATATGAATGGAAGTTACATAAATACTTTAACTGTTGACACTAAGGCAATGCACATGTTCTCATAATTTGTAAAAAGCCTTAACCAAAAGTATACAAGATATACACACTTGTCTAGAGTGATTAAGATATGCACATGTTCTAATAGACACATGGTTATCATATGTCATCGATTGGATTTCAAAATATTAAATATTTATTTATATTAGATTCAATTGTTGTAAGTTGAAATCATTGAAGGCATTAATTGTACTTAAAAGTTTTTTTTTAATTCCCTTAATTTGGATGAATTATAACGCGGGTGTTACAAATTAGCAAACCGAAACTGCCCTCCCCATTGCACATGTTGTCAGTTTGCCCCATAAAAAATGAACATGCACACGCTAAATCATTATTTACATTTGTATCCTAGAGCTTGATGATTATTTTCTAAAATGGAAGATGAAAATGTGAATAATGAGAATCTTGATAGTCTGCAGGAAATCTATGATATATTGGAAATAGTTGAGTATTTAGAAAACCTTGATAGTAAGAAGGTGGATCCGAGTCTCAACACTGAGAACATGGGTTAAATTTGACAGTCATAGGACTACATATGTCTATCCAACAATTTTGAGGTGACAATAATTTTTCAATATTACCCTTTACAAATGTTAAATAGTATTATTTATACACTATTAATAAAATATATCAAAGACTCTTCTATATTTATTTAACTATTTTAAATATATATTTATGTAAATTAATATAATTTTTATATAAATACAATTTTATATAAATATATTTAAAATATACAAGTTGTATATAATAGTTATTTCAAGTATTTACAAATATTTAACTGTTAGAATCATGAAAAATGTTTAAACAACCAATAAATTTAACCATGAATAGAATGTGCAATTCCCTTTGTGAACCCAAGTCCCATTCATTTTCATTGTCTATTGAATGGCAGATTCCACTCTCAACAGACATCCATCCCATTTGATGTCCAGACCCTCAACTTTGGCCTGTGCTTTCTTTTTTATTTACAACTCTGATTTAGTGAGGCTTGCAGAAATAGTTTTATAATACAACGAGCTCTGTAAATGTAAGCTCTGTGACAAGTTCAGCTTCAATACACGACCGGGAGAAAGAACAAAAAATAAAATTCTTGTAGTTTCTTGTTATCTTCCTTGGAGTTGGAATTAATAGTGGAATGCTATGAAAGATGTTTCCGTGCAGAACCATTACATATGTCTCGATAGCTTCTATCTCCAGACCAGTTGAGTAATTTCCTTCCTAAAACCATCTGCAATGTGTGTGGTGTGAGGTTCAAGTCCGGGAGACTTTTTATATAACAGAAAAAATTGTGATATGATAGTAGAAACCCGCCACGTCACACAAACAAACGATAGAGTAGAGAACTGCCATGTCACACAAACAAATGGCTAAGATTTGTTTAATCAACGACTATGTAGAGAGTCAACCTCATCGGCTGATGATATGTACTTTATGCATCAGATTAGGGTGGGTGTGTCTCACTTATACAATGCCTTCGAGGCAATTAAAGTTTATTAGACATCATATTCTATATCTATTTTCGTTGGTTAGAATATAATGTTATAATTGTGAATCTATTTCCTATAGGTTTTATGGCCTATAGTTTGTAATATTTATAACTAGCAATCGCATGTGCACAATGCAATGTGAACGCCGAACGGTATATGTTATTTGATTTAGAAGGTTAGTAATTATTTTGATAGTTGATGTTGATAAGGGGTGTCGATTAGAGGACCGTTTGTTAGTGCAAAGCAAGGCCAACTGGAAGATTTTTCTTACAATCCCAAGATCCTTGTCCCTGTAGGTTGCTGTAACTTCTGTCTTGCAATAAATTGGCCAAATGGGTATAAGATTTTGATGAATAAAAGCATGAAAAATGGCTAAATATAGTTTGTACTTGAAGATAAAAACAGTCAAAGGAGGGGTGGCGAGAGAGGAGAAACATGACAGGAAAGCTACCCGAATTTGAAAGTGAAACGAAATTGAAGGGATTTGGAGGCAGTGGATGGATTGTTGCTTATGTCTTTGACTGGACAGTGGACACTTACCAAACAATGGCTCTTGTTAGACTTTGTATGGGAGTAAAGCAATGCATGAGTGTAATTACATGTCAACCTCTTTGATAGAGTTGTAATATGTGTTTATAATTAGTTTTCTAAAAACAAGCACACACGTAAATTGAAGTTCTACCCTCTATCTCTATCCACTTTTCGTAACGTTACCTTCTTAAAGCATGCAGATCCTAAACTTAATAGATTATCTACTTCACCATGTTTTTTGTACCACTGGCATTAATAGAACTCAAACCAGACAAATCAAGGAGTGTGGTCAATTCCACTAGATTTCCCAGGGATATTGATGTTTTTCTTAATCGCTTTGCGAAGACAATACAAGTAATTGGGTGATTTTTAGAGCATAACAAATAAATTTTCAAAGTAAAAAAAATCTGATTTGAATAGCTTCAGAAATTCATAGTATAATCTAAGATCTAATAAGCAACATCACATTGATATCCTTGGAGATGATCACCATTATTCTCTCTACTGAAGCTCTACATCATTGATATACTCATACAGTCTAAGAATGCTAGAATATGAATTAGATGGACCTCCATCGCTTAGGTTACACTCTTATGCTACATGAAATGTGTATTTCATGCTCACTTTTCTGAGAAGGCTCTTGTTCCTAAAAGATATAAATATTTTAATCACTAGTCTCTAATAAAACAATAAGCCCCTCCACATTTTTTCTATCAATTCTTCAACCATGATCAAAATGTCAATGGAGTTTCATTAACAATGCCCCTGTAGCTTTTGCAGGCATAGATGGTCTTACACATTCTTATGAATTCATGCTATAAAGATAATAATTGTTATGAGGTATTGGGAGCCTCATAAGTTACCACATGATTGTATTTGGCCAATCTCATTTCTTCAAATTCAGCTTCCATGAGAAGGAAAAGTCTTTTTTAAAATGTCTATTTAAAATTGTAATCTTGTAATAGAGGCTGATTGAAAGACAGGAAATTTTTGAATTGTAATGATGAAATCAGAGGCTGATTGAAACACAAACAAACATCATGGCGTTGAACATTTTTGAAATCCACAAACATTGGAGAAGGATGCATGAAAAAATGATTTAACCAGCAAAGTCATACATTAGACAAAAACCATAAGCACAAATAAAATAAAAGAGAACTTCTGTGACCAACTCTCTATTTTAGCAAACATGTAAAGCATATGCATGCATTCTTGCACATCAATCATTGCAGAATCATGAGGTCCTGCCTTTGAGTGTAATTACATGTTAACCTCTTTGATAGAGTTGAAATATGTGTTTATAATTAGTGTTCTAAAAACAAGCACAAGCATAAATTGAAGTCCTACCCTCTTTGCAACACAAAACGTACTGAATACTAAAGCCAAAAGTCATGAATGGTGAAATGCAGGTTGGATTAATCACAAATCTTAAACATTTTTCTTTCATGTAACAATCACCAGCTTGGGAAGAATTTCCACCTTTAAGAAAAAACAACAATGAAAAGAGTTGCATACCATCTAAGGTTTGTTATGTCTATATACTTAGCTAGTTCAATAGGAATCTGATGCCATTTTGTGCACTTATCACATTGAACCCATGCACTCAGGGGATTTTCAGGCTTAGTGCTAAGACACTTGGAGTCTTTGTTTCCTTCAACTTTTGTAAGAACGCTTGTCGGACTACTCTTATCGATAATTATCCCATCAATTATAGGGATGTCAGTAGCATTAATGTTATTGTGAGTCGAAATTATTTGTTTTTGATCATCAAGACCATCTACAACTTTTCGAACCTCTGTTAGAGCAACATCCTCTACCAAAGGCCTACTGTTGCCTGCATGACCAGAAGTTTTCCTCTCTTGCGAATTGAAGTAGAATTCACTGATCTTTGACTCATTTGATGTAACACCCATTCCTTTCAATTATTTTGTCCTGTGCTTTGGCAAGAAACCATTCTCCTTGATAACTTTGGGTGTGGTTTTTCTTACTTTAGGATCTTCTACAGAAATAGTCGTTGTCAGAGCCCTCACTCTAGTTTTCTTTGCTGCTTCCTTTCCAAAATGGCCCCTCCACGATACCTCCACCTCTGATGTTCTCGATGATGTCAAACACTCTTTGTTGACAAGATTAGCTAACTTCATTGTTGTAGAGACATCTCCATTTGTGAGGCAAAACACTCTTCGCCTTCTTTTTCTTGCCAAAAATCCAAAGCCTCCACACAAAATTCTTGAACATTCTCTATAATTTTTTGTTCAACGGTATGGCCTAAATATACTAACTCCCATATATAGGGAATAATTCTACTTAAGCACGCGGGTCAGAAAATTTACAGAAAATAAAAACATAACACGCATGGAACCCACAAGAAAGAATGCACCCGTTAACTATGGAGTCCTTGCGACAGAAAATCAGAGCATGCCATCTCTACTTGAAGCATGCACACAAATTAGAGCATGTCATCACTGCTCGAAGCATGCGTACAAAGTAGTGCACACGGAGCCAAGCATGCAAGGATCCAAAAATTGTTAAAAATAGCCTAAAAAATGCGAAAACGTCCAGACAGTCGTCAAACCGTTAAATTTAAAACAGTCACAGAAACGTCAGAAAGGGCCTTTCCCATAGGGGGAACACCTTGGGCATAAATATACAATGTCATATCTTTTTTTATCACAATTATGATTATATAGTTTTAAGGCATGTTAGAGTTAGTTTTAAAAGAAGTTTGTGTCAATTTTTTTATAATGGTCTTTGTGATTTGTTAATAGGTTCAAAGTCTTAGTTAAATAAGTGGTTAAATTCTATTCTTTTTTAAATGTAAATTTTAAGAATTGTGTTCATTAAATTTAGAGTTAAATCAGTTTTAAAATGGGCATTCTTTTTAAGTCGTCATAATCAAAATTAAACTCTTTGTAAATGGATGTATTTTTAGCCAAACTCTTATTCATATGAGACAATTTTCACTCTATGGGAACTACGATGTTTAAATAACTCGATATGAAGATCAATTTTGTTGAATGAGAAACATTAATTGGAAAATGAAGGCAATGGGGGAAAGAAGCCAAACAATGAATCTCATTAGTTGCTAATGAAGGGGGCAAAAATTGAATAGTTATAAACCAATATGCACCAAAATGGATGATGCTAAGATTGGTTCTCAATGGTAGTGATGTTCATTTTTTAAGTCGTGCACGAGTGGTAGCGGTCGTGTACATTGGCTACAAACATGAAAACATGACATAGTCCTCAAATTTTACATGTTTCTATTTATATGGTGTGTGAAGAGTTTTTTATTTTCTCTTTTTTTCTTTAAATAATTTGGAGATCGAGGAAAGAGTAACTATAGTAAGAGTTGTTCTTCACAAGTGTTGTAGGAGGATCATCCCACTAGTTTTTACTGGTTTGGTTGATGTGTCCTAGTGTATGGTACATGTATTCATATGAATAAGTTGATGGGGCCGTGTTCGATTGATGTGGTTCTCATAATCAATGTGTGTATCAAATCCTTATACTAGCTCTAAAATAACATACTACTTAGTCGTAATGTGATGTTTTCTCTCATGTTTATATTAAAGAAGAATGTTGGATATTAATGTTAGTGCTCATATTAATAATTCTTATAAGTTATAATGTATTAAATTGAGTGAAATAATATATTAGTTAAAAGAGTGTGAGAAAGATATATAAAAGTTATAAAAACTCAATAGAATAGGTTGAAAAAAATAAAATAGAATGTGAGTCTTGGTTCCTATTCTATAAATTCAAGAAAATGTGTAAATACAAACTTCTCCCGATGAATAATATATCAATTGATTAGTTATTATATATGTAAAATCAGGCCAGATATTTTCACCCTTTAAACATTCACTACCCTTACTCCATGATCCCAATTTCTCAAAACCAAAAAAATGCAATAGACCTAAAAGGATTCCTGGTTTAGTTTTTTTCCCCAATATTTTCCCCCTCCCTCCTAACTAGACGACCCCTTTTTACAGCTAGAGAAGATATGTTTTTTGTCAAACTTTTCCAACTAAGTATTTAATATTTTTGGTTATTTTTGGGTGGCATGGAGATATGGTTGCACCATCGCAAAAATCATTTGAAAAAACAACTCTATTACCATCCATGAAATCTCTTAGTTGTGCATTTTAAATGGATGTGATTAGGAAATCTTGATAAATCACCAAATATCAATTTAAGTTGTTTCTTTTTTACTTGACATATCCACATCCCTTCTTTAACCATGTAGATAATACTAGCAATCGCACATGAGTTGTAAAGTATGCTAGAGAGGATAACAATGTTAAGTTTGTTGGAGTTGTAATTTACAACGAAGTGAATGCAAACTTACTAAACAAAAAACTTTCTAAAAACTGAGAATAATCAAGCACATGACACATTATTATAGTGCAAGCTTATTTTTTTTAGATTGCTTCATTTAGCATCACCAATAATTTCCACAAGAACATTCTCCCTATTCATAATGAAGGAAATGGTTCCCATTTATCACAACAATTTCTCTTGCAACAATCTTGGAATTAATTTTTGTTGTAGTGTGGCAATGAGCACATAATTGAAAGTTCTTGACAACTGTAATATTTGTTCCATGGGGGTGTGTTTAACCAACCAAATGCAGTTGCCAAATTTTTACCATGGTGGCAGAGAAATAATTGTTTTTACATCATTAAGTAAACGTCTTTAATATGAAAAATAACTTGTTGCCTTCATCTCTCAAGCAATTTTCTCCAACTTTGCATAGATTTCATGTAGTCTTATTTTCCCATACAAACCCTATACGCACTGGCACATCACTTAGAAAGATATGAGAGCTCACCTGAAGCACAAAAAGGTATCAAGTGCCTCTTTCTATACTAGCTTTGTCAATATGTTAGCATGATGATTCATATGTTCCATAATCATAAGTAATTAAAGGTAAAGCATAACAAGAATCAACTTGCAACCATGGTGCATAATGAATCAAAAAATTATCAAGATCAAATTTACCATGAAATACCAGTAACAAAGACATCAATAATAAATATCCATCCACAAAGATCCATTATATTAATCCATCATAAGACATAATAGTTGAATACACCAAAAGTAACATTATAAGGTCATGCGCACAAACATATTAGCAGCATAACTCTGTCACAATCCAGTGGTCTCTTAAACCATGCAAATCAATACATATGTGTGTGTGTGTTGTGGGAACTTTCCCTTCACCGCCTATGCACTCTCAAAATAGGCCGCACGATCAAAATAGCCATGCATGGCTACAAAAACAACTAAGGAAGCCTGTAAGTTGTGCCTAATCATATATTACCTATAATTAACTCTAAATCTAATCCTATTATTAGCTCGAACTCTGCATGAATCATCAACTTCCCCTTGTTCCCAAAATAGCTTTTACTTCATCCATAAGTATTCTCGTCCTTATCTCATGTGTTCTCCACACTCAATCTTATTCATAGCCCGTGCATATAAAACAAATAAGTCCCAAAATCTGACTTTCCCGACGTGCCCTTCTTCTGCTGAACTTCTGCGTGTGCCTACACATCCCCTTCCTACACCTCTAACACTAAGGAAATATTTTATCCAGTCAACATTACCCCACACTAGCTTCATTGCCACCCTCGATAATAGGTAATCATGCCTTGTCTCTCCAAGAATAAGGAATAAAATAATGACTATACATAATGAATTAAAAAATACCCAAATTAAGAGTCTGGGAGCTTTATTCCTCTGGAGGCAGAAGTAACTCAGGGTATTCATTATTAATGTCTGCCTCTAACTCGTTCCAGTCACTGAGCTCCTTATTTGTCTTTTCAGGGATGTCTACAAGTACTCCATACATATTATCCAAGGTCATATTTTCTCCCTCGTTTTGTAGCACCCTGAGGACGTTTGCTAAACTACAAACCATACAATCCATTATTGTTATGCCCTTAACCTATTGCTTGTATTAGGATATGAGTAGCCAACTTGTGGCTTACCATATCATTTTATTATATCATTTATACTTTCTCATGCTTAATAGGTCGGCCTTGGTGATGGCCATATCATATGAATAGTATATATAGGGGATTATAGGTAGTATTTCATTATCATTTGAGCATTTGAGTCTTATTATATGGTTTGGAGGTTGCCCCCCTTGAAGTGGTGAAGCTATTCTAATTGCATATTGAGATCATTATTCTGAAATATTGTGTTATTTGGTGTTCCATTGTTTCTCTTAATCTGAATTATACAAGTAATTTCATTACAAGTGGTATTAGAGCTACGATCTAGGCCAAAATTAGGGCAAAAGCCCTAATTTTTTGTTTCCGACATATATTTCAAACCAGAGCGAATTGATGGGATATATTTTTACCAGTGTTGCAAAACATTTCAAGTAAGGTTCCCTAAATATTTCAGACTTTTATTATTTATTTTGCAAAAGTTATTACAAATTTAGGGTTTTTCATAAAATCTCTCCCTAGGGTGAAAATTGTGGAATATTTTCAAGTTCTTTACATTTTCGGAAATATCTTAAAAAAATAGTATTAGTATATTCTCTATGTTTTTTCATGTTTGGCCAAAATTTTATCGAAACCCTAAACCCTAAGGTTTGACATCATGGTGGGGCCTTCCACAAGAGCAAAAAATAATCCGGTTACTCCAGGTAAAACCCCCACATAAATATGTGGTATTGATTGAAGAGATGGAGTCATAAGGGCTAAATATAGATTCCTCAGCACTAGGTTTTACCTTAATTGATCATAAGGTGAGCTAACTTGAGTATGAGCTGTGAAATGTACAATCTGAGATGGCCTCTAAAGGAGACATAGCCCAAATCAATCATCGGTTGGATGATATCATGAAACATGTAATGGGTAACTAGTATGGCCCAAATCCAGTGCATATCAACCAAGGAGGATCTTTTATTCAAATTCATGGACAAAATAACCATGTTTGGATCACTTTTCCAGCCCAATCAGAATCCAACTTATTCACAACCACAGAACATGATGCCGAAAGTGGATATGCACAAATTTGATGGTAAGAATCCCCTGAATTGGATAAATCAAATGGAGAAATTATTTGAGTTACATCAAACACCTTCAAGAAAAAAGATGGCATTGGCATCCCTGTATCTCGAACCTGACCAATTTTGTTTGGTATAAATGGTTATGTGCTCAGAGGTAGAAAATGGTCTATGTGTCACTTGGATAGTTTTTACCAAGGATTTGCAATTGCACTATAGTTCTAGTGTTTTCAGAGAACTACTTTAGTCAATTAGAAAAGTTACGGAAAATAGGATCAGTCAAAGACTATGTGCATCAATTCAAAAAACCTATCCTTAAGGGTGGAGAATATTCCAGAAGAGAATCTGAATGACATGTTTCTTAGGGGTCTTAAGGACCACATCGAGCATGAGGTACACATGTTTAATCCACTCAAGCTTTCTGATTCTATTATCATGGCACGTCGTGTAGAGAAAAAGTTCTTTATAGTAGGAGGCCACCTTTTATTAACACCAGAGACCGTAGTATCTCTTCCCCTTCATTTGCTAGACCAATTAGACTGACTCCTCAAAAAATGGAAGAAAAGAGAGCAAAAGGATTATGTTTTAAACTGTGATAGAAAATATGGACCAGGACATAAATGTGCTGAGAAGAAGTTGTTCTATATTGATGGAGGTAATGAGGATCGATGAGGAAGCTGCAATTATAGGAGAGGTCAAGGAACCAGTAGAAGATGAAGTAGAGGATCACCAACCTACAATTTCTTGCCATGCATTGTCAGGTATTAGTACTCCTCAAACACTTAAGGTTATTTTCTATCTCAAAAAATAGAAGGTGACGGTGTTGATTGACTCGGGAAGTACTCATAACTTCATAAATAGTAAGTTAGTTACCTGCCTCAATTGTTTTATTTACCCAGCTCCAGAAATGTAAGTTATGATTGTGGATAGTGGGACAGTCAAGTACATAGGAAAGTTTCATAGTATCAAGCTTTCCATGAAAGACTACATTAGACTCACCTATGTTTGCTATTTCTGTGGGAGGGGTAGATATTGTTTTGGGTGTCTAATGGCTCACAACCTTAGGTACTATAGAGATGAATTTCCAAGAATTGTTCATGTGATTTCATTCAGATGGAAGGGAAAATAAAATTAAATGGGATGGTAGCTAAGTCTCCATAGATTATTAGCTCTCATCAGATGTAGAAGGTTCTCAAAAAAGGAGTAGATGGATTTATAGGAAATTTATTTTCCGTAGAAGTATAAAATACAAAATCTTCAATGCCACCCCGATCTTCAAAAGATTGTGGATGCTCACTCATTTGTTTTTGATGCAATTCCAAAGGGACTACCACCAACTAGGGATCATGATCATGCCATTCAGTTGATTCTAGGGGAGCCAAACACCTAACATTAGACCATACAGATACCCATATTCCCAGAAAAGTGAGATCGAGAAAATGGTGGAGGAAATGTTGAAGGCAGGTATCATCAGGCATAGCCAGAGTGCATATTCTTCACCAGTGTTCATGGCACATAAGAAGGATTAAACATGGAGGATGTGTCCAGATTACTGAGAACTCAACAAGTACAACCATCAAAGATAAGTTTCCTATTCCATTAATTGATGATTTACTTGATGAATTACATTGTGTTGTTTATTTCACAAAATTAGATCTTCGTTCGGGTGGTACCATCAAATTAGGATAAAAGAGGAAGATGTTCATAAAATGGATTTCATGACACATGAGGGCCATTATGAGTTTTTGGTAATGCCTTTTGGTCTTACAAATGTGCCCTCAACCTTTCAAAGCTTGATGAACACTATTTTTAGGCCATTTTTTATGAAATTTGAATTAGTATACTTTGATGACATATTGATTTACAGTAAGACATGAGAATAACACTTACAACATGTAAATAAAGTGTTGGAAGTTTTGGAGAAACATACTCTCTATGCAAGGCCATCCAAATGTTATTTTGGTGTACAAGAGGTAGAGTACTTGAGTCATATTGTATCTCGTGAAGGCATCAAAGTTGATCCTCAGAAGATCAAAGCTATGGTGGAATGGCCAAGGCCCAAAAATCTCAAAAATCTTTGTGGGTTCCTAGGATTAATAGGGTACTACAGAAGATTTGTGTAGGAATATGGTAGAAAAGCAAACACCACTCACTGTATTGCTAAAGAAGGATGCCTTCCATTGGACAGATGTATCCACTAAATCCTTTGAGTAGCTGAAGGAAGCCATGTGCAGCACCCTAGTTTTGGCTACTCCCAACTTCTCAAAAACCTTCATTATTGAATGTGACACTTCAGGATCAGGATTGGGAGTAGTTATAATGCAAGAAGGAAGACCAATTACATTTGAGAGTTTCCAATTCAAAGGAAAATATCTACTCAAACCTGTCTATGAGAAAGAAATGATGGCTATTCTGCATGCGGTCAAGCAATGGAGGCCCTATCTCATGGGTAGACACTTCAAGGTAAAAACTGATCATGATAGTCTCAAATACTTTTTGGAGCAAAGGTTATCATCTAAGGAACAACAAAAGTGGGTAAAAAAAATGTTGGGTTATGATTTTGAAATCATATACAAAAAGGGTAAATAAAATGTAGTAGCTGATGCATTGTCCAGAAGGGATACATCCGCAGATGCCTTACTATGTGGAATGTCCATGTTGACAGCTGATTGGGTGGATGAAGCAAGATTGGAATGGAATCAAGATAAGGATACACAATATCTAATACATAATATCAAGCAAGGATCTATGACATCTAACAAATTTGAGTGGCAAGGTAATGCCCTATGGTACAAGGAGAGGTTATACTTGAGTAAAAATTCTGAGTTGAAGCATAAGATTCTTGCAGAGCTACATGCCTCACCTGTTGGAGGACACTTCTAGGTTTTTGAAGACATATCATAGAATAAAAAGAGAATTTTTTTGTGAAGAACTCAAGGGGGATGTACAAAATTTTGTATCATAATGTTTATTTTTCCAACAGAACAAAGGGGAAATAATTAAGACACCAGGTTTGTTACAAACCCTTACCAATTCCTAGCTAGAGATGGGAGGAGGTCTTCATGGATTTCATCACCGGATTGCCTTGTTAAAAGGGTAAGAATGTTATTTTCATGATTATGGATAGGCTCAAAAAATATGCCCCATTTTTTTTCCCTATCACATGCATTTGTAGCCAGTACAGTCACAGCTATTTTTTGGAGACAGTTCAAAGGCTACATGGAACCCCAAAGATAATTGTAAGTGATCGTGATCCTATTTTCACAAGTAATTTTTAGACGAAATTATTTTCATGTTTGGGTACTCAGCTAGCTCACAGTTCATCTTATCATCCTCAAACTGATGGGCAAATATAAGTGATCAAAAAATTCTTAGAGGGGTATCTATGTTATTTTGTATCAGATAAGCATGAAAGGTGGATTAAATGGATACCACTAGCAGAATGGTGGTATAACACATATTTTCATACCTCTTCTCAAATGACCCCATTTTTAGCATTATATGGTTACCATCCACCTTCTATCACTTCCTCCTTGAGGGTGCAAACTAAGGTCAGAGATGTGGAGGAACACATTCAACATCAATAACAGGTTTTGGCTAGTTTGAAAGAGAATTTAGCATTAGCACAAAACAGGATGAAACAACAAGCATATCAACACCATAGTGAAAGGAATTTTGAAATTGGTGACTGGGTTTTTTGTACGTCTCCAGTCTTACAAAAAAATGTCCCTAAAGTAATAGAAAAAGGAAAACAAACTGACTCCTAAATATTATGGCCCTTATCAGGTTCTACAGAAAAATTGGCAATGTTGCTTATAAACTAGAGTTGCCTCCATCTTCACACATTCACCCCAGTATTCCATGTTTCATGCATGAAGAAGGTTATTGGATAGAAAATTTGAAGCCCATATAGAGTTACCATAACTTAATGAGGAAGGAAGAATCATTTTGGAACCAGATAAGATTCTGTAAACATGTACTAAAGAGGTTGAGAACTAGAGACATTAAGGAATATCTGATCAAGTGGAAGAATCTGAGCATAGAAGATGCAAATTGGGAGGATGAAGGTTTTCTACAGCAACATCCAGGATTATTCAACATTGAGGACAACATTGGTTTGAAGGGGAAGGGCATTCTACGCCCTTAACCTATTTATTTTATTAGGATATGAGTAGCAGACTTGTGGCTTACCCATATCATTTATACTTTCTCGCGCTTAATAAGTTGGCCTTGGTGATGGCCATAGCATATGAATAGTATATATAGGGGATTATAGGTAGTATTTCATTATCATTTGAGCATTTGAGTCTTATTATATGGTTCGTGAGGTTTCCCCCTCGAAGTGGTAAAGCTATTCTAATTGCATATTGAGATCATTATTCTAAAATATTGTGTTATTCGGTGTTCCATTATTTCTCTTAATCTAAATTATACAAGTAATTTCATTACATTCAGACTCCTCCTCCTCATCCTCCACTTCAATTAGCTCTATGGGCTTAGGTGTTGGGATGTTCTCCATTGTATACTTTCCCTTTGGTGGTGCTGGAAGTGCTAACTCACCTTCCACATACTTGTTATTCTCAATCTTTGGCTTCAGCTGAAGATATACCAATGTTGCCCCTAAATCTGCTACAACTAAACTTATTGGCTTAGTATTCAACACCTCTGAAATGATCCTCTCAGTGTAGGCACTTCTTCCAAGATACACATACTTCTTTCTCAATGTGTGGTAGTCATAGTCTACCTTATCTGCATTGAATACCAGTCGATGCGTGTCTGTAAATCTATGAATAGATGCTTGGAAATACCTTGCAATGAATGTCTAAGGAAATTTGCACCAAGGGCTCTAGACTCCATCTTTCATTTTGAACCACATGTTTCGGAAATGTTGATACATAACAAACTGGACTTGTTTCCTTACTACTGATGGTATGTCCTTTGGGATGCGCCACTCTTCTCCAAATGCCATGTGGAGCCTGTCATACCATTTCTCCACCCTTTGTTTTATGTCATCTGTCATGGCCCCTTTACATAGATACTTGTTGAACCTTTCAGCGGGTGACTTATTCTCCATGGGGTATTCTCATACTTTTTCCTTCAGCCCGTTTAGTACTCCAATCTCCATGAATACTAGTGATAGTAGAACAGCCCCAAAGCTAATCTTCCCTCCTGTGCACGCTTCCTCGACTATTTTGTCTACAATATAGCTGTTGAGGGTGAATCACAACACCAATTAGTGTCAACAGCTCGATGGGGTTGAGACTCTCAGTGTGATTTCATAACATGGAGCTTTTCCTAAGTGTGGGACCTTGCGAAATCAGAAAAGCTCTCCAGATGAAAGTCGGTTCCTATTCCTCTATTCAGATGCACACATAAAAATTCAGAGGGTTTACTCAAAAACCTAATCTAACTTTCCAAGGAGATAGGGTAAGAATATGCATAAAAATAAAACCTAAACTAACAAAGGTGATGCACCGAGGAATGAAGAACACTTGTCCTCCTGCCACCAAACTCTTGCCAATATACTTACGTCAAACTTCAATAAAATGTAATGCAAGATCATGCACAGATAACCAAATTGTAGTGAAAGATCAAAAGGATGCAAAATGAACATAGAGAGGGTTGATAATCATCCACAGACATGCATTATTTGCTCCAAAGATTGATACAATACACTACAAAATGCCAAGAGGCAAAGTTGCATTGCAATTTTAGTTGGGAGGTTTGAACTGCACAAAATCCACCTACAGAAAAGAGGAGAAGGGAGGGGCAAAACAAGAATGTCCAACCTTTAGAAAGAATCCCCTCCTTACAATTTATAGGAAGAATGAGAGAGAAAAGAAAGAGGAATTCCAAATCTACCCCAACCACCTCTAGGTTGCATTTAATTCATCTCATTATGGCGGTAGGTGAGAACCCTAGCAAACCCAAAAAGTGAAGAACTGTATTAATGCATTTTTAAGATCATCTTTTCCCACCCAATTAAAGATATACCAGGGTATACATATGTGGACTGTTGTGTATGGATAAAGGACCTTGTAAGCTTTGTATGAAAAGTCCAACCTTGCACGTGAATCTGAGCTCCATGTGAAAAGTTGATGGCCATCTAAATATCTGAAGGAATATGGGTTTTTCTTCTTGTCAGCGCTCAAAACATTGCGCCTCCCGAAGATGCGCCATAGGCGCTGAAAATTACATTTCGACACTGGACCTACTTTTCCTGCACCGAAGGAAGCATCCTTGGGTTTGTGTCAACACTCATTTTGCCTACGTCTTGGTGCATATCCTTATTTCATGTCGACCTCCTGCTTGCTAAGTGTGCCACTTAACCTACGCCTTAGCGCATCACATGTATATTTTGTCGACACTCTTTTGCCTATGCCTTGGCGCATCCTTTTCTCGTGTCAGGGACACTCCAAATATTGTCCGTTGGCACCCTTAACCTATGCTGATTGGTGCAATAAACATCGGGCAATTGAGTTTCTTTGATTTCCATATTCTTCTGATTGTCTATATGGTACCTAGGGGGGATAATATTTACAACAATGAAGCCTGCGATATTATATATTACTCCCTTCTAACATCTTATGTGTAATGTGAAACCATCATAGTATTTACCTATGACCACCACTCCTGATCATTAAATTGTGGTAACGAGGTTGTTGGCTTCTTACACAACTAGATAATTCTTCAATTTGTCTATATCTATACCACGTGGACCCTTTAGGTACCCCCAACTCCTATTTGGTCTTCTACACCCTCATGGCTTTATCTAGTGAGGTCATTCTTTATGTCCTCTCCTGCAAGCTTCTCAAACCTTGTCAACTGGTGAGATCAAGGGCGTGGTAAATGAGATTCTAACTCTGTGTCCTGCAAAGTAGTAAAAATTCCTCGTGCACTCTTCTCATGAACCACTGATACAAGGGCTCGTACTTCTCGAAAGTATGGAAACTCATACAATTGGTATGACCCCAATTCTCTTCAGTAAGCTTCTCACCTACATCATCATAAACTAGCAAGTCATCCACCGTATCCTGCAAATTGTTTTTACCTACCAGTGAGTAAGGCATAGAGCATCCTTCTTGTTCTTCATGGTCCTGTGATTTTATTCACTCACTTTACTCTTTCTGATATGGGTTAATCCTACTCCTAGCCAACGATGACACCTCCTGGATATTACATTTCCAAAAATATGGCTTTCAGGTGCCATCTCTTCTTCCTCGACGACCACCTTATTCTTCCTCCTTTTGCTACTACTACAACTGGCTGCTCATTTGGGTGTCATTACGATCACCTTGCAATCGTCTCCTCTAGATTTAACTCTGTAACTTATGAATCATGTGCCCTAGCTCGATTCAACCATTCCCTAGGTGGAAACTTTGTGCTCCTCCACACTCTTCTCTGCCTCCATACTTCTCTAAAACCCTTCACCACTAGGGAGATAAGCTTATTTTCACACAAATCTTTTTAGTTCGATCCTATAGTTTCACACCCTTCGCACCTTAATCCGATCACTCGAATCTCTTGCAATTCACTCTTTAACCTCAAATTCTCACAGTCGTAACGGTACAAATGAATATTGCATCCCATCCTTATATAATTTTTTTCCAAATTTCCCCACATTTATTGCTCTTCACCTACCAAATACTCAAATTTATTAGAATTTTTTCTTTTCACATTCTTCACATGGTACATACGCATTGAGTTTTTTCCCTAGTTATAACCTTCTAGTGTGCCCCTACCCTACTTGTCAGGCCACATTCTCCTTCAGCATGCCTTCCTTACACCTTGAAGTACTCATCACTGTGCCTTCTACCAAGTAGTTTCCCATGTTGCTTCCACTACCTCACGTTACATTGTGCATGTCCATCCATCTATGTGTGGTCTTCAATTATGAGCAAAATCTTTTCTTGATCAGCACACTTCAAGCACATGCACCATTATTCTTCTATGCATACCCATCTTCCAGAGGATGTTCAATCTCAGCCCATTTATCATGTATACCTACTCCACCCCACACTAAAAGTATGTGTGGTCCTCTGTGCATAATGAATTCACTAGATAGTAATCGAATACTTGCGCGCAAGCGCGCTTATTAGAACAAAACATTGAACTAAATTAACAAAGCATAACAACAATGAAAGGAAACACATATAAAGGAAATGCATTAAAGGGAAACCTAATCTAAATGGAACCACTTCCTTATTATAAACACCAAGAAGACTTATTTATAGTAGGGCTTCAGCCTACTCTCGTTGAAATAACATGGAAATATTCCCATCCAGTGCCTACTAACTGAAAGCACCTGAATCAAGTATATACGTAACCACATATGGTCCCAACCAATGCACATTCAATTTCCAAAGGTGGTGCACAAACTTGGAGTCATAAATTAGAACCATCTATCCAACCTCAACTTGCTTATTATTGATATGCCTATCATGCCACACCTTCTTCCTAGCCTTCTCTGTCTTTTGGCTCCAACGTGCAATGACACACCACTCTTCCAACTCCATTAGTTTATCTATACGTTCTTCAAGTGCTTGTTCATCATCCAATCCTCCTGCGTGCGTAATACGCAGGGAAGGTAACATAAATTCCACCGATAAAACAATCTCTAAGCTAAACACCAACTGAAAGGATGTGGCTTTGTTCAATAGTTTGTAAGTTGTTCTATATGCCCAAAGTACAATAGAGACCTTTATCATCCCAATCCTTTCCTTCCAACATCACAAATTTATGTCAATTTATGTCCCAATATCTCGTTGAAAGCCTCAACAGTCCCATTAGCATGTGGGTGGTAGGGTGTTTTCTTGTGATGCACCACCATAAACTCAACTAATAATATTCTGATAGTCTCATTCAAAAAGTGTGTGCCCCTATCACTTATCAAGCTCAACGGACATCCATACCTACTGATAATGTTCTCCCATAATAACCTTGCTGCGGCAACTTCCGTGCAATCCTTTATAGGTGCTGCTTCTGCCCACCTTGTCAGATAATCTGTACATGTAATAATATAACATGATCCATTCCTACGCGTAGGTGGAGAAATAGGGCTAATAAATTCAATTGCCCATTTTTAAAAAGGTTTTACATTTGGAATAGGTCTCAAAGGCATCTCATCCCTATCCCCAGGCTTTCAAAGGTGTTGAAAATGATCACATGCCTTGGCATGCTCTTTACAATCCTTATATAATGTTTCCCACCAAAGGCTAGCCAGCAAAATCTTGTGCATAGAAGCATTTCCTGCATAATGTCCTCCTGCAATCCCACAATGACCTTCCTCCATTATAGCTTCATACTCATGCTCAAGTACACACATTGGTGCAAAATCTCATCATGACCTAACTTGTATAAATCTCCACTGATTAACATGTAAGGTGTGACACGTATGGCAAGTTTTTTCTTCTCTAAGCTCTTCATCCCTTCAGGCACCACACCAGTACATAAAAATACAACAATATCTTCTAAGTTAGAGGGTGTGTGGTTCAATCTAAATAGTTGTGCATCTAACATTATGTGCTTGATGCTCTACACGTCCTTGCCTGAGTGAATCCTTGATAAATGATCCAATCTAGAATTTCTCTTTCCCAGCTTTACCACCACGGTAAAGTCAATTCCTAAAACAAGAGAATCCACCAACATGTGCACCCCTATAAAACAAGCTTATTAACGAAGTGATTAAGTGTCATGTGATCTGTATAAAATATAAAAGGAGTTGCCAACAAGTATTGTCTAAACTTGTGCAATGCATAAATCATGGACAATGCTTCACGCTCTGTAGTTGTATAATTATGCTCAGCTGATGTCAACTTCCTGCTCGCGAAACAAATAGGATGATCAATAATCCCATCACCAGGTTGTGCTAACACTACGCCAATGGCCATGCTAGAGGCATCAACATGTACATGAAATGGTTTATTACATGAAGGAAAGCACAGAATGGTGCAGAAGTAAGTCCTTTCCTTCAATTTCTGAAACATGCTAGTTGTTGCGCCTCACCCCAATGAAACTTTCCTTTACTCTTCAACAATTCTTCCAAGGGCATGGAAATTATAGCATATCCCTTTAACAAACTTTTCTATAATAACCTGTATGTCCCAAGAATCCATGCACCTCACTTTGATTGGTAGGCTCCTCCAATCCCAAGATAATTACAACCTTAGCATGATCTACCAACAAGCCTTCTTTGCATATGATATGTCCCAACAACGTCCCAAAAGGTGTAGCAAATATACACTTCTTCATGTTAAGAGAGATGCTCAACCGTCGGCACCTTCAAACATGAGTCTCAAATTATCACAGTGATCTTTAACCAACCCATATATAGTCCAATCATATAAATAAACCTGTAAAAACTTGTGAATGAAGTATTGGAATGCTTGCACAAAAATGCACAAAAATATTGTAGGCACATTCTTCAATCCAAAAGGCATAACTATGTATGCAAAACTTCCCCATTCAGTGGTGAAAGTTGTCTTTTCTTGATCTTCTTTAGCAATATGCACCTGATGATAACCAGAGAATCCATTAGTGAAAGAGTATATCTTGCACTTCCTACAACACCCTCCAAGATATCCTCAGTAAAAGGTGTGGGAAAAGGATCTATCACACAAGCAACATTCAACTCTCTATAGTCCACACAGATCCTTATCCTACCATATTTCTTGATGATTATTACCATGGGGCTAACCCACTCTGATTCCTCAATGGGCTCAATGATTCTAGATTTCAACATCTTATCAATTTCTTCCTTTACCTTAACATGTAAATTATGATTCATCCTGTAAGGCCTCTTCCTAAATAGTTGAGCACCTTCCTTTAACTTGATCCTCATCTCACCCAAAGAGTGATGCACTCCCTTCAATTCATGATAGCCTCTAGGAAATAAGTCCTGGAAGTCACGTAGTAGCTCAATGATCTTTGCAACCTCTTGTTCAGACCAATAGTCACCAATAATGGCCTCCTTAGGCTATGCATCTGTCTGAATGTTGGCCTTCTTCATTTTCATGGGTTCGTGATATGTGTACGCCTTTCTCATATGACACTATCTAATACCTCATGTGTACTATAGTATGATCAACATCCAATTCTCCACGTCTTCATCTTCAATCATGTAAACCAGCTTACCCTTCTCTTTTTCCTAACTAGGCGCGACCAAGTTGTGCTTCATCTATCTCTTCTTCTTCAAAGCATGCCTCCAAAGTCTGACTCACCTAAAGTTATTCGATAAATTTCCTTCAGCCTTTGCACTATCCCCCATAGTAAGGTGCTTCATAATTTGTAATGCTTCATTCTAGGAGGTTTAGTAGAAAAATAGTCAAAGGTCTTGAATCATACCTACAGTGAGTTCCTGATTCCATTGTCTCTCTGTTCAATTCCACATGAACATACCAGGTGTGCACGTAGCCACATTAGAGTGGTGTAGTACTTATGTAGCCAGATTGATGGTAGAAAGGCCTCATGTGCCTTTGTCCAGAGTCTCTCACACTTCTGAATGTAGTGCGAAAAGGTCTTCCCATGAAATTCACATATATGGTAGGTACATTCTCCTAAGAAACCTAGTAGAGAAGGTGATTCTCACCTCTTGACCACTCTAAAATATTATCTCTATGTGAAATCCACCAATGCGCTCCTGTCTTGCATAAGGTATATACCAACATATTTCTTCTATCTCCTTCATTCTTTCCACTGAGCTTCCATAGACATGCAAAAATACACCAAGATTTCCTTCACTAGTGTATCAAGGTACCTAGTTGTTGACTCAAGCACCTAATAGAGCACAAACTGATTACGCATGAGTAACTGTATACTCTTCATCTCTCACCTAAACCATTTCATACATTCCATGTGCCTAGTTATCACAAGAAATGCTAATTCTATCACTCATAGACTGAGCATCATCCCATTGGATAACTCCCTTAGATGACTCAAGCACCTCAGGGTCCCTAACTGTGCTTGATACATATATCCTATTCAGATCCTCTTCACTCAAGGGCTCTACATATGGTGCATCCTTCCCATCGGTCAAAGGAATAATGATGTGCTCCTTTTTGTTCTCAAAACTGATGTATCCTTTATTAAAACGTAGATTACATTATTAGCATAACACCAAGGGTGCCCAAGTAACATTGAAAAACTATCCACTTCAGCAAGCTCCAATACATCAAAGTCCCCAGTGAACTTGGCCCCTTGTATAGTAATAGTAGCATCCTTCAACACTCTAATGGATTGGCTCTAGTTCTATTCACATGTACAACACATTCAAAGAGGGTTAATGGTGGTCTGTCCCATTTGATTCCATGCATCCAATGTGAGTACATTCACTTTTACACCTATATCAATCAGTATGTTTCTTAAGATCCATCCATCAACAACTACATTAAGTGTGATTTCCTTATCATATTCATGACTGTGAGAGGTAATTTCCATGTAATATCTGTCTCTTGCGCTCAGGTATATTGCATGGTATCTTTTTCCTCAACCACTCACCTATCAATGGAATGATATTCTCTTGGCGCATCATCTTACATACCTCCTTTAATTCATCTATATCCTTTTGTGGGATTTCAACCTTCTTTTCTTGATCCATCACATGTGCTTGCTCCTTCAAGCATTGTATTTCACCCTGCAAGTCACTAATAATCTCCATAGTTTCCTAATAAATTTCCTTCTAATGGGAAGGATCAGGGATACTTTGCATTTATCACCTCCTGCTTTATAATAACAAGATTCTTCTTCAGAGTCTCCATGCGTGCATGCAACCTCAACACATGTAGTCACCAACATAGGTATCATCTCAGGATCAGGCATTAATCTTTGGCATCCACTAATATTCCACAACATGTTGTACCTTTATCATCCCGTGCCCTTATCATTCTCTTATAGTTCTTACTCATGTGCTCATATAACTCAGGGCATTCCTCAAACTTATGTTACTTCCCGCACAATGAGCAAACTACATTATGAGGGCATTCACACCTATAATGATCAGGTGACCCACATGTAAAACATGTTCCACACAGGAATTCACCTCTTCCACCACCGCAACCTCGACCTCTTTATCCTCCATGGTAACCTCTACCTCTACCTCCTCCATCAGATTGTCCTTCACCATGACTATGATTGTTCACCTTGTTCCTTAGAATTATTCATAACACTGGTCTAATGTATGCCAGTCTCAATAGCCTCATGAATATGATCAATCAATATACAATTCTCTATATCATGAGTGTGGGACTTGCAGATCTTATAATAATAAGACACGATCTTTTGGATCGCACACTTCAACAGAGGGCATCTACTTAAATCATGATCCAAGTGACATATATCACAATCCAACAACATGGCATGCACCATTGATTTACGAGGGAAACTATCCTTAGTATGTCCTTATACCTGGCAATCTATACACCAAATACCAATGTGCATCTCATGAGTTGAATTGGCTGAAAATTTCTCCAACTGTTTCACCATAGATGTAATCTGCACCTCCAAGAATGGAATAAACCCAATGTCTACACTTCTAACTACCTCAAGTGAGTAGATCAACCTCTATTGCCTCAAGCGGTTCTGTAAAGGTCTTATGAGAGAGTGCCCTTCTGAAAGGTGTGATTAAACGACCAAAAATCCACTTTGCATGCTAGATAGGGTGAATATCATAAGACAACTTTGATAACAAAGTTTTAAAGCATGCATCATACTCTCTGAAACACTCATCCATGACCTTCTTAATTTCCTTCAGCACACTGATTCTCTTATGTTCAAACTCAGGTATATGGAGCTCAGCTAAGAAAGCATCACATAGTGCATTGTAATCCACAACAATGTGATTCAAGATCATACTTCCTATACCAACTATGCGCGCGCCCTTGTAAAGTAGTAGAAAACTGACTTGCCTTATGTTCAAGAGTTGTAATTCCCTTAGCATGCCATAGTATCTCACACATATGTACATGCTTTGTTGCATTTACACAACATCCATGGCTATAATAGGCAAGCCCACCCCTCTTAGATACCACCCAATTCATTGTGGTTGGTAGACCACACCCACTCTCAGATCAAAACAATATTACCTCCAGTTAGTGCTCACACATATCCAGTATTAGCTATCCTCCTGATCCACCTCCCATACCTAGGCTAGATAGACAGATGAGATACATTGGGTTACGCTGTTGTACTAGATAGTTTCTCCCTCAGTCCAAATATCTGCCACTATCCATATCTCTATAAACATTCGCGTGCCCATGGTTATTTAGTCTGGGTTGGATGAGTGGGGGAGGGGCCATATAGCCACCAATAGATATAGAGGGGCAAAGATAGAGGTTTCAAGGGAGAGGATGAACAATTATCCCAAGTGAACTATCACCCTTCAACAATAAATGAAATCTACCACTTACTATGTGGGAAGGTATCACCAACACTGACATAGGTGAAAATATCTAAAAGAACTAGAACTAACAAGCGCAATCTATATATGGGCTACCGAAGAGGGGAATAAATGTCCCCTCTCCTTGAATCATAGAAGTTGGGAGAACATCCTAGATTTTCCATGCACATGTTCTGGGGATCCTCTATACCTCTGTACTTTGGCTAAGTGAAGAGACATCTCATAATAAACTTTCTGGGACATGGTGCAGCTTTAAATACCTTCAGAGACAGAATCCTGTAACTACCATGTGACTCCCTCAATATCTAGAACGCTTCCACTAGATTCTGAGCCTCTCTGATCCTCATTGATCTTAACCCCCTATTGGGCATCAAACCAAAGGATGTGTTACCTAAGGTTCCAACTATTGTACCACAACTGAACTCCCGTGTGGATGTGAATTTAGCTACTTCTAGATACATTTCCAAATCTACAAGTCACCAACAAGATCTTAATCGCTAAAGATGTCGCAAATAAGATCCTTTGGGTGAGCCAAGAACTGAAAGAAAATGTCTGCATGAGAATAAGTCATCTGAAACAACTTCTAACGTATTAATATGGAAAATGCCACTCCACCAGTCGATCTACTCTCTGTCCAAGTCACAACGTGCATCATACAAGACTGGAAATAAACTAGAACACCAAACAATTGTTCTATACCTCCAATTGGCATTAGATGCATACCTACAACACTCGTACAACTCTATAGGAAAACAACAAAAGAACATCTCATAGAGTTCATGATATAAATTTTCTTCAACCCACATGTGAGCATCGAAATAAGGTCCAATATTATATCTATGAGAAAATTGGTCTTATAAGTCCACAACCCAACTCTCAATGTTGTCTAAAGTCAACAGATACGTCTGCATCATGCAACATCCTTACAACAACTTGAAAATTCTTATACAATGGAATCAAATGTAGTTTTCTCTTTCCTGTTCAAACCCTATACGAGCTAGCACATCTCTCAGACAACTTGCTCCTTCCCCGAAGTGCGCAAAGGTACCAGGTCCCTTAGTTAGCTATAGGGTTTTTCAAGATGTTACCATGATCATTCATATGTTCCATAATCTATAAGTAATTAAAGGTAAAACATAACAAGAACTCAAACTTGCAATCTCCATGGTGCAAGAATGAATCAAACAAGGATCAAGATCATATTCACCACTATGCCCAATAATGAGTAATAGAAATCAATGATCAATGATCAATATCCATCCATAAAACCATTATATTAATCCACCATAAAACATAGTAGCTGAATACACCAAAAGTAACATTACAAGGTCTTGCGCATAAATATATAAACAACATAACTCTATCATAATTCAGTGGTCTCTTAAACTATGCAAATCAATACATATATATAGGCTCAGTGGGTAACTTTCCCTTCAACCCATGCACTCTCAAAATAGGTTGCATGCTCAAAATAGTCCATGTGGCACTATCTAAAAACAACTAAGGAAGCATGTCCATCTTTCACCTAACTCTCAATAGATTTCCTAGGGTCAATGGTAACTCTAGATCTATTCAACTATCCTTAGCTCAAACTTGAAAAGAGGTCATCGGAAATGGAACTAAAATGTAGTATTTGTTTCATTACTCAAAACCCTAGGCATGTTGATCTATTCATCTAGATGAATCATGAATGCTCACTTGAAGACAAAAGGTACCAGGTCCCTCTTTTTTATACCCGCCCTTTTCAATTTGTTAGCATGCATGAACATATATCCCATAATCATATAAGTAAACAAGTGCAAAGCATAAATGATTTATACCACAACCATGATGCACAATGAATTAAACAAGGATAAAGATCATATTTACCATATAATAACCATGAATAGAAACTTCAAAAACTAATATCCATCCAAAAAGATCCATTATATTACTTCATCACAAACCATAGCTAGCAACATAACTCTATCATAATCCAATACATACACATGGTAGTGGGGACTTACCCTTCACCACCTATGCATAATTCATATGCGCCGCTACAAAAGCTAAGGAAGCATGCATAAACCTATAATTAAATCTAGCAACATAACTCTAATACATACGATCATTCATGACTCCAAAACCTTAAATTGTGTAAATCAATACATATATATAGTAGTGTGGACTTTCCCTTCACCACCTATACACTATCAGAATAGGATGAATGCTCAAAATATTTGTGCTCCATTACAAAATAACAAAGAAGCATGCAAGCTTCACCTAATAATAGATTGCCTATAATTAACTCTAGATCTAATCCTATTATTAGCTCAAACTCTACATGACTCATCGACTTCCTCTTGTTCCCAAAATATATTTTGCTTCATCCACAAGTCTTCTCGTCCTTATCTCATGTGTGTTCTGCACTCAATCCTATTCCTAGCATGTGCATACAAAATGGCTAAGTCCCAAAATCTGACTTTCCTGACGCGCCCTTCTTCTGTTGAACTTTAGTGCATACCTACGCGCCCACTTCCTGCACCTCTAACACTTAGGCAATATTTTATCTAGTCAACATCTCCTTTATTGGTATATGAGATCTATGATTTATGATATGTCTCCTGGCCTTAGGGTTTAGGGTAAATGGAAAGAAAAAATCCATTGTAATTTTTCGTATGTTGATACCCCACTCTAAGGCTCCCATTTTGGGAAAGAACGAGTATGCTAGTAAAGGTTGTAAGTCTAGGTTTACACCTTCTAATTACATTCACTTCAAAGTTTCCACAGATTTTTCAACAACCCTATTTTATGTTATTGTAGGATATTATTTTCCTTGTATTTATTTATTTACTTGGAATATTTCCTACACATGTTGACTCATCTTTCTTAAGTGTCGTTTGTGTCATAGGAGTTATTATGACATATCTTACATGTCATAATGTGTCATAGAGTGTCATAAGAGTTACATTCCCATTCTAGAATGTAATTCCCCCGTGATTATTCTCCTATTTTTACACACCACTTGAAGTATTGTGAGGTTCCAAATATTGCACCATTCTTGTGTTTGTGAGTTAATTTCATATTGCATTACTTGTTGGATCATTCTTAGAATTTGTGCAACTCATGTGTGCAAACATTCTTTATTAATGATTCTTGAGAAAACTCTGATATTATGTGCATACCCTTGCATCATAGCAATCCATGAAAACTACATTTATTTTAGGCATTTTGTCAAACAGTTCACATGTTTTGTATATACTTTAACATTTTCATTCATATCAACAAAAGGCACTAGCAACTACAAAATCTAACAAAAAACTAGATTCTATTATGCTTTGATCGATGTCCACAACCTGTTCCAAAGTTCTTATTTTGCCACAGGATAGAAGAATGTTGGAAAAGGTGAGCTGATTAGGTTTAGTAGTTTTGAAAAACTGTGTAGAAAATGCAAATCCCATCAGTGATGAAAGAGTGGATTTTATTTCCCCCGAAAACATTTCTCTTAGCCACACAAGATTGCAGCGGTTGAAGATAAGCAGAAAGAGTTTACAGGGGGTTTGTATGTAGTAGGAAAAATGTGTAGCACCTCATTGAACTGGCCCACTTTACATAATCAAATCATTATAAATAAGAAGCATAGCCTAAAATTTGCACCACATTTAGATTGAAAGATTCATAATTTAATTAATAAGAGGTGGTAGTTTGATTGAAAATACTAATCAAAATCCTAAAAATACCCAAAAATAAATAGAGACGAGACTGAGCCTGGATTATAATCACAAGTGAAATTGGTTTCTTTTTGTTAAAAATTGAGACACGTTTCATCATTGAACTCTTTACAGAGTTGCAAACCCCCAGTCAATTTTTTTGCTTGCACTAACATGATATTTAATCATTTTTAAAATAAAATGAAATTATATACCTCTAACATTTGGGAATCATACCTGTTCCAGTGCTCAAAGGCAGGGAAAAACTATTGCTGGAACTAAAAAACCTATTTTTAATCTTTTCACATCAATCCTCAATCAACAAAAATCCCTAATAAATGTTCTGTTGTGGCTTTGCATTTATGTGATTACCAACGTCAATCCATTCCTCTAAACCCCAAATTGGGCACACAGAATTCAGAAAGAATTTTTTTGAATCAATAAATCTAGAAAATGTAATGGGGTCTTTATCGCCCACTCTAGGATTTTCCAAAAATGAACTATCATTATAGGTGATAATTAGATTGTCCCTACAAATAAATAGCTAGAATAAGAAATAGATAAAATTAGACTGTCAATGTAAATAAATAGATAAAATAAGCAATCGGGAAAGTATAGGCATACATCAACACTGTGACGGAAATTGACTACTAGAAAAGGTCGCCGGAATTTGACAATTTCAAGCAGACATATCTTCAAAGGTGGACGCCTTCTGGCGAATAATGATGATTGTCTATTCACGTTTCCATTTCTAATGTTAGGATATTTAATGGTCAAACATGGGTGGAAGAAGAATGTTTTTGAGGACATATCCATTGGTATTGTCATTGTGGTAGGCTGAATAGTAATCCATATTCCAACATTTCAATTATAATTAAATAATGTCAATGCCATCATCCTTTATCACTAATCTAAATTTCATAATATTATGCAGTACCTTAGGTAATATTTGAACTAACGCCTTCTATAAATTAACAAAATATTTTACAGTAGATAAAATAATTAATAGTAACCAAATATTTTATTACTTGATGTGTTATGCCTCTATCATTTAAGAAAAAATTGCTAATAATTTTTGTTGTAGTCATTGTCTAAATTCTTCGGCTAATTCTCTAGCATATAGTCCTTCGTAATCCTTCTTTTCTCATATCTTTCCCAACTATTTTTTCCCCAAGTTATTTACATATTCACCTTTCTTGATCTCTCCTCCCAAAAAAACTTTCAAGGCTTAAATACAATACAAAGTATTAAAAATACATGAGTATGAATTAAATTTACGAATCCTCAACAAAGGCACTTGCATAGGTATTATAGCATGTTGAATATCATAGTCTTAATAGAATTGTTTGAAATTAATTTTATTTTAAATGAAGAGAATCAAATTGGAATATAAAGATAGCCACTAAATACTACAAGCATATATGGTTAATAAATTGATCTACTCTTCGTAAAAAAAATCATAATAAAAAAGAAAATAACAACCCCTAAATGTTGGCATCCTAGGTAGTTGCCTAGTTTTGTTAAGCCTTGGCCCTTAATCCCCCTATGTATGTAGAAAGAGTTTGTTAAAGGATGTGATACATGCATAAGGCTATCCTGGCGATAGAATAGCGCACGCGTTTATATGCCCCATACTGCATGTATGCATACATGCGCAGAATGGGACCCATGCTAGTTGAGGTATTGCAGGCTTGTTAATATATGTGTTTGAAAATGAAGTGTGGCATGTAGCATGTGCTAGGCGGAGTGGTAGGCATGTCTGCATGTATTTAGGAGGTCATGGGTTCAAATCTCAATTTTTTTAGGTTTGTGGTATACACACATAGTGTGGTATACATAATTGTGTATACCATAAACCTAAAAAAAGTTAAGGCATGAAAATTGTGTATACCACGCCAATGTATGGATGCATGGTTTATGTGGGCATCATTATGGGGTCATACGATTTTGTTGCCAGAATAGTTGGCTGCATGATACACACCTTCCCTAAGATATCAATTATAATTTAAAACACCCAATTTACCGATAGTGGGTTATAAACAAGTGTTACATGTGGCTTTTTTACTTTCAATGATATTGTAGTTGAAGTTTATAGTCTTAATTTTTCAAATACAAATTGTTATGATTATTTGGAAGCATATTTAGAAAATACTATATAAATACTATAATATTAGAGTGTTTGTGTGTTTATTAATTAATTATTATGGGACTAGGCCTAATTATTTTATATGGTATTAGTTTATTTGTTTGTTCATATTATAATGTTTTTAGTACTGTAACTAATTGTTGGTATGGGTTTAGTCAATTAATATTTTTTATAGTATTGTAGTGCCCCGTGCCAATGCTCGTTGTAATACTTCACCAGCATGGGCGTTTTGTGGTGTTAGACCTAAAACGTGATAGTCTTGGTCTGCACTGGTTATTTTGAGCGAAAAATATGAACCTTTTCACCAGAAATCCAGTTTAAACTATTTGTTTAAACTGGATTGATTGGGGGCTGCATAGCAGCACTGAAAACTATGAACTTTATCTATAGCAAGCTCATGTTAACTATTTCAGGTTATACTCAAATGTAGATGCCTAGACAAGGTAAGTAAATTGTTTGTCAAAATGCATGAAGGAAACATGGCTATATGGAATGCAATGATTACATACAACACATAGATTGGATATGTTGAAAAGGCTTTGGAAAATTTCAATCAAATGCAAGGGACAATTGATCATTATGTGTGCATGGTTGACCTTTTCGTGTTGGATAACTTGAAGTTGCCCTAAATTTTATCATTAAGATGCCAATTGTACCTATGGTGGTTATGTGAAAGTGTTGGCTTGATGCTTTGGCCTGTAGTGAAAAGGGACAGTATAATGTTCTTTTATGATGATTACTATTGAATTTGTTGTGATCGTCCACCATGCGGTGTGGAGTATGAATGGAAGCTTGACTTGTCATTGTGGTTTGGTCGGTTGGCTTAACAAGGTGGTTCGTTTGGTGAGTTAGCTCTACCCGTCGTAACATTGAGATAGCTCATAAATGAACTCATCCCTTCGATCAGTGAATCGCCGAGTTAATTGGAAAATTTTAAAAAAATGGTGAGCTACCCAATGTTTCAAAATAGATATTTTGGTTAAATGTGAAAATGTGGAGCGTATTGAAGGCTCAAGAACAGTTTGATGAATTGCTTCGACGACCTCGAACTAGAACCAGAATCATTGATCCTTGGTCACTTGCCAGTCGGTTAATCATGCATGGTTTTCTTACCTATTTCTAACATGCTTTCACATTTATTTATTTTCCCTCCTTTGTGGTTTTGACAAATTAAACAAAGTAAAAATATTGCTTATATTATATTTTCAAATGTTTGGTAGTGCAAAAACGTTTAAAATTGTCTTTTGCTGCACAAATGAAAAGACTATTGTGAGCCTTAATATTTCCCTAGACCACGCCCCACGACAATGGAATACATAGTTGATAAACTAAGATAATGGAAAGCCTCAAAAATGACAAGTTTGAACTTGAAATTTAGTGTTTACCTGCCAATTGTACACTATAAAAAGTTAATGAAACGCATGTTACAATGACATACAAAACACCCCTCCCAACCTCGTAGCAAAAGGTAATGATTTGACTGTGTTCCCTAGTTACGTGGGATGTCATATCAACCTTTAGAATGTCGGTAGATGTTCATTTGGCCATTTTTAGGCATGCATCTAAGAGCCTAGTCGGCCATTTTGCAACATTGGACATCTTCTAAAAGTGGAAAAATCAATTTGGTTTTGGACTGCGGTTTGGGCCCTGGTATCGAGAAATGAAGTTTCGTCACTTTATACCTCCAATATTTCCTTAAGACAATTATCACTAATCATTAGTTTCAATAAAATCATCTTGGAGGTTGGTTTTGCAAGGGGGTTTTGTAGGCCTCTGGTCGTTGGGTGACAAGGTCAAACTGATGTAATTACGATAAGTAGCTCCAGATAGAAAGAAGTTATTTGAACCCTGGTTGTCAGATTTGATTATTTTCAACTTCAAGGGGTTCCCTGTGGATAAGAGAGTTGGTAGAAATTTATGCATGGTGTGTTAGAGTATTGAAAAATTGATTCCAAACTCAGTTTGTGGGCCACTTTGGCCAAATTGATCTTATTTTATAATCTTGCAATACTAACATGAACATTTCAGTGGAACCTTCTCCTAGCCGAAAAACTATTGGAAAAATTATAAGCACTATCACATGACTCTATTCTTTATATATCTCCTTGATGACACTATTTTTGTACTTATTGCTTGAGGGAAATTTTGTGTTTTCTCTCTCTCCTCTCTCTATCTTGCTCTAGCTTGAAAGCGTAATGAAACTACATTTGTGTTCTTACCTCTATTGCTTTGTAAAAGTGTTTAAAATTATTGTAAGTGGAAAATTATATATATGTGAAAATGTTAGTCATAAGGGGAATGTCATGCGAACGTTTACTTTCACTAACCATGTTTACACTAACTTGACAGGTTACAGGTGACGTAACAAGATTGTTGATTGCAAAATAAATTTGATAGAATTAGAGATATACCTTACCTTAATAATTGTACTTGTATTAATAAAGGAAGAAAATTCATTATTTGCATGTATGGTGTATGAAATTAATGAGATGATGAATTACCATATTGTACTCTTGGCTTAAATTTTATTGAAAGTTGTGCTTATTATTACTAAGGTAAAGTCTTGTAATTTTGTGTGATTGTTGGATAGAGAATTTAAACTTGGACCCTTCTTGATTCGTAATTTTGAAAAGTAATATAGTTGTTGCGGATAATACAACTTGTGCCAACCTTTGAACCCTTTCACCTTTAATTGTCATGTTAATTAAATTGTATGTTCCCTAGTATAATGCATGGAGGATGGTTAGTTTCTTGCCTAACACTTGTAATGGTAAGTTATAAATGGGAAGGTATTTAAATAAATAAATAAGAGAGTTATAAAATTTTGGAAAGGAGATTGAATATGGATATCTTAAATTCAACTTATATTGTATTTTATAATATTAGGCTATGGTCACAACCCTATTCTTCCCGGGTCAAACTACTTGACTCGTGTTTAGACTAGTGGCGGATTATATCTCCACTTATAGGTGATCTTTAGTGTTCTCATCTTTTCGCGACTCTTTTGTGGTGTCAAACCTCTAGAAAAATCATGGGTAGTTACTCCATGTAGATATAATTGTCCAACCCAAGGACTTGGTAACTAGTGCTTGACAACTGTAAAAGGGGGCATTAATAGGATTGTAAGGGTATGTCATGGTGATTTTGAACAATGGAAAGAAAGACAACATTTAAATTTTGTGAAGAAATAATATTACTTGATTTAATAGTATGTGAAAGATGATATTACATTGTAGAAGGTATAAATATAAGCTTGAAACTAAGCTTTGCTTTATCCATTATTATTCAGAACATATGGGAATTGTTTGTAATGTATAATATGGAACTCCACCCTAATTATAGATTTGTCTGTATGGTCATGTTTTTAAACGTAGATATGGCCCCATGGTGGATTGAAGGTGTCACAAATAAGTAGTAGATGGTCGCTTTTTTTACCGCGAAAATTGATAGGCAGATACTTAACTTCTCAATGTAAATGCAGGAAGAACAAAATTAAATGAGTAAATCTTGGATATCATTGTCATGTGAATTTGTATGCACATTTGGTGATGTCAATGGAAAACATTCTTAAAACGATAGTGTATATGAATACAAGTAAAAGAGATTAATCTTGATGTCTTAATGCTAGCGAAAATAGAAAACCTGTAATTTATAAGGATAACTTGTGATTTTGGTGAATGTTATAAGTGGGGAGATTCAATGTTTATCCACAAGGAAATGTGGTAAAGTTGAAGATATGTCAACAAAGGGACCTATATACATGGTCGTATGAACTTAATCTTTCATTTCTTATATTCCTCTTAATTTTAGCATATTATGCTCGTTTGGGCGGATGTGGATTGAATTTATCATCTATTTTGTGATAATGTATGTGCTCAAGAATTGTGGTTACCTTTAACCCCTGTATAACACCAAAGGATTAATTGAATAAAATGCAAACGTGAAATATGTGAATAGTCATGATTAAAAACTTTTCTTTCCTCATCCTTGTAGTTATGGTTATAGCCTTTGCTTAGGAATTGGCAATACACTATATCACAATACTCTTCAACTTACAACTCATAAGATGCATCACTTTTTGGACTTTACTGGTTTAACCAAAGAATGGCTTTTCATATTCTTATTTGAATCAGGTGGGCAACTTGTGGGATTGTAACTGCTCAAGGCCTTTAAAATTCTTCATGAGCTTATTTATATTCAAATAAGATTGACTTGATACTCTTCACTTCACTTAGAAGGCCAACCATCTACTTAGTACATCTAAGGCAATAAAGTGCAACAAAATTTTTGTGTAAATGTCATTACTATCAAAATTTTCAAGGATTTCAAGACAAAACTATCACATCTTAATGATCCACAAACCATTTCTGATGTCTTAAGGACTCTGTAGGGGAATCTTGGTCTTCCACCACCACGAATTTTGCATTGGAGCAGTTTACAAATCTTGCACAATATTTGGAAGATGACTCTAAAGCCACTATTACGAAGGATTTGGATTTTCAAACCAAAACAAATGCACACCAAAGTCAACAGACTATTCCAAGTCATTTCAAACATTTACATGGAGATTTAAATCATTTCTTAATGCTAGCGAAAATAGAAAACCTGTAATTTATAAGGATAACATGTGATTTTGGTGAATGTTATAAGTGGGGAGATTCAATGTTTATCCACAAGGAAATGTGGTAAAGTTGAAGACATGTCAACAAAGGGACCTATATACATGGTCGTAAGAACTTAATCTTTCCTTTCTTATATTCCTCTTAATTTTAGCATATTATGCTCGTTTGGGCGGATGTGGATTGACTTTATCATCTATTTTGTGATAATGTATGTGCTCAAGAATTGTGGTTACCTTTAACCCCTGTATAACACCAAAGGATTAATTGAATAAAATGCAAACGTGAAATATGTGAATAGTCATTATTAAAAAAAATTCTTTCCTCATCCTTGTAGTTATGGTTATAGCCTTTACTTAGGAATTGACAATACACTATCACATGACTCTTCAACTTACAACTCATAAGATGCATCACTTTTTCGACTTCTTACTAGTTTAACCAAAGAATGGCTTTTCATATTCCTATTCGAATCAGGTGGGCAACTTGTGGGATTGTAACTGCTCAAGGCATTTAAAATTCTTCATGAGCTTATTTATATTCAAACAAGATTGACTTGATACTCTTCACTTCACTTAGAAGGCCAACCATCTACTTAGTACATCTAGAGGCAATAAAGTGCAACAAAAATTTTGTGTAAATCTCATTACTGTCAAAATTTTCAAGGATTTCAAGACAAAACTATCACATCTTAATGCTCCACAAACCATTTATGATGTCTTAAGGAATCTATAGGGGAATCTTGGTCTTCCACCACCACGAATTTTGCATTGGAGCAGTTTACAAATCTTGCACAATATTTGGAAGATGACTCTAAAGCCACTATTACGAAGGATTTGGATTTTCAAACCAAAACAAATGCACACCAAAGTCGACAGACTATTCCAAGTCATTTCAAACATTTACATGGAGATTTAAATCATTTACATTCTTAAAACGATAGTGTATATGAATACAAGTAAAAGAGATTACTCTTGATGTCTTAATGCTAGCGAAAATAGAAAACCTGTAATTTATAAGGATAACATGTGATTTTGGTGAATGTTATAAGTGGGGAGATTCAATGTTTATCCACAAGGAAATGTGGTAAAGATTGAAGACAGTCAAAAAGGGACCTATATACATGGTCGTAAGAACTTATCTTTTCCTTTCTTATATTCCTCTTAATTCTAGCCATATTATGCTCGTTTGGGCGGATGTGGATTGACTTTATCATCTATTTTGTGATAATGTATGTGCTCAAGAATTGTGGTTACCTTTAACCCTGTATAACACCAAAGGATTAATTGAATAAAATGCAAACGTGAAATATGTGAATAGTCATTATTAAAAAAATTCTTTCCTCATCCTTGTAGTTATGGTTATAGCCTTTACTTAGAATTGACAATACACTATCACATGACTCTTCAACTTACAACTCATAAGATTGCATCACTTTTTCGACTTCTTACTAGTTTAACCAAAGAATGGCTTTTCATATTCCTATTCGAATCAGGTGGGCAACTTGTGGGATTGTAACTGCTCAAGGCATTTAAAATTCTTCATGAGCTTATTTATATTCAAACAAGATTGACTTGATACTCTTCACTTCACTTAGAAGGCCAACCATCTACTTAGTACATCTAGAGGCAATAAAGTGCAACAAAATTTTTGTGTAAATCTCATTACTGTCAAAATTTTCAAGGATTTCAAGACAAAACTATCACATCTTAATGCTCCACAAACCATTTATGATGTCTTAAGGACTCTATAGGGGAATCTTGGTCTTCCACCACCACGAATTTTGCATTGGAGCAGTTTACAAATCTTGCACAATATTTGGAAGATGACTCTAAAGCCACTATTACGAAGGATTTGGATTTTCAAACCAAAAGAAATGCACACCAAATTCGACAGACTATTCCAAGTCATTTCAAACATTTACATGGAGATTTAAATCATTTACATTGAAAAAAATGCATCAAAACTTGGTTTTTAGCTCTGTATAAAATGAAGAATGATTTTGAAGAAAAATGTCAGTGAATTCTCATTCATTTCTTGATGAAATGATTTGGTTATTTTTACAAAGTATTCATTTCAAGCCTATAAAGATTTCTTCAAATTTTTGGAAGATTCTATAGGTGCAAATTTGAGTTTGAATATTTTTCCTTTTAAAACCCTAGTTTCAGGGTTTGTGCTCACTGTGGACACTCGAGGGATAAAAATTATTGTTTCTTGGCTTGCTATTGACCTTTCTTTGAAACTAAGCATTCAACCAAGGTATAGAAACCTAACAAAAGCTCCCTATAATATGGATTTCCCTTAAACAACCATTTTAGACTTTCACGGTCAAAGAATCCTTTGCAACTATCATACTTAATTCAGTCTTGTGTGTTCTAGGAGGTGAAGACTCTTAAAGAAACTAACACAAGCCAATTATCATGACTTAGTAAGTTCATTTGATCAAATTAAAGAGTTGCATTATAAATCATTACCATTTGGAGGGGATGAACTCGTTATTGAACACCTTAGGATTGTGCAAGAGCCACCATAACCAGTTTTTGGCTCAAGCTTCTTAAAGACAACTTTTCACTCAACTAGTTGTTTATTTGCACCCTTATTTTTACAAGAATAAGTTCAAAATGCTTATTCTTATCTTGGCATAGCTTCCAAATTCTTGAAGGAATGCATTCACATTGTTTGGTCCAGTCCTCTTTACATGGCATGCAAGACCTTTGAAGAAATCAACACACTTGGAGTGATCTTTACCCTTTACCATAGTAACTGGAGGTTCCAAAAAGTTGTCTTGCTCCTGTAGAGGGTTATCAACACCTCATTAACTCTGAAAAAACCTTTCCCAACATCTTCTACTAAATAAATTATAGCTTGGATTGTTTAATGTAAGACTGTCCAGACCTGGTCTTACAAAGCCAATACATGCCTATGTAGTACAATCCACCCTGGGATACAATGGAGTCACCATTTTGACTTAGAGGATGTTTTCTATACTTATAAGAAGTGTACCAAGTTTCAAAAATGATTTAGAGTTAGAAAACTCATGTTGAGCCTATTAACTCAAGAAAGAGCCCTGGAGAGAGAAAACACTGGTAGAAAAAGACTCATAACTTTCTTAATTATTAACCAATTTGTTTCAAACCTTTTGCAACATTTTAGGATTGGAATGCTCTCAAAAAAATTCTTTTATTATTTATCTGAAGAATACATCATATTTGTTCTTTGGTGCTAAGAAGACGGAGAACTCATTTTTTATTTCTCAATGAACCAGTTTTAGAAAAACTTGCACAACTTCCACGTACCTCTTCAAAACTTGATGAAATTTGGCATGAAGCACTATAAGACACCCATCTACACATTTCATGAGTTTTTTAGCAATAATTTTTCTTGTACAACTCATACCTACCTCATTTACCTTGATATGCATTGTCATTTCTCAAAGGCAGTTTTGTGCACTTCAATGTTTTGCCTCCAGGAGCTGAAATAAACCTTGATGGTGCTCACTCATGTCCTAGAAATCATACTTAGGGTCCTCACATGCTTACATGGTATTTTTATGAATTGTATTTAGCTCTTACACCTTCATTAGGCTCTAGAACTAGGCCTAAATGAGCCATTTTCAACCGAGACTTCCAACATTTGACCTGTCACTCACTCCAAAATATCTTTCTTATGCTATAATCACCATGTATGACATGTAGAACACCTGTACCAAGTTTACCAACCATGTCCATACCTCCAGTGGACTGTTACCTTGTTGACCATGCCTGTAACACACTGAAACCAACCTGAATGCTCAATACACCACTGATAAGGCATTATCATTCAACCTTCCTGCCTCTAACTGAGCTTCACTTCATCGTTCATACCTTTCAATGTCACTTGACATCAATGACAACACCAATGACCAGGGTTCAACATGTCACCCTCACTTCTAATATTACATATATTCATGCCATGGGTGACTCCCAACTTGTTTGTTGACAAGTTAGTGGTCCTTATTAATGTTGCATTGACAACCTAAAAACTTATAATGAAGCTATCCAAAATTTAACACAATAATTAACTTCTTACACCATTGAATCTATTCCTCGAGAACAAAATGCCCTGGCTAATTTTTTGGTTTCATCTACACAATTTCAACCTCACCTAGATCTACCATATGATCAATACATGGTCTAGATGTGCAAAACACCTTCCACACAACCATTGCTTAAATATCCTCTCATTTTTCACATGGATACCATGCCTACTTTCAACAACTCATGGTATACATACATTATCCAATTAATCCAATATCAAACTTATCCCCCAAACTCTAATTCTCGCAAGTGCACTAAAATCCATAAGAAAGATCTTAAATACATTCTCAAAGACAATATCCTTCATTATCATAGCTTTGATAATGCTTTACTCCACCACGTTTTGGAGGATGAAGTCCCTTATCTCTTCGAAGAAGTGCATGGGGACACCTACAATGGACATTATGGCAGCCATGCCACAACCTACAAATTACTGTGTATGGGTTATTATTGACTTATTGTAGAAATCGATGCCCATGCCTTAGCTAAAAAATGAAAACCTTTTCAATACCACCATGACCTAAATCAATCTCCATCGACTAAGCTTCAGATCCTTGAAGCTCCCTAGCACTTAAATATGTGGGGTTTGGATTGCATCGGTAAACTTCCTCACTCTTAAGATGGACATTTTTGCATCATTACAACCATTAAATACTCTATTAAGTGGGTTAAAGCCATGCATCTTACCAATATGATAGGCCTTACAACTTCCAAATTTATCCTTAACCAAATCATTTATAGATTTGGAATTCCTTACATGATTATTTTCGATAATGGTGGGAATTTCAAATGCAAAGAAATGAAACAACTTTGCGCCAACTTGAAAATCAAGCACAAATTCTTGACCCCTTATCATCCTCAATGTAATGGATAGGCTGAACCTTCTAAAAAAATCCTTTAAAAGACCATTTGAGAATCTCACTCTGATTGACATCTCAAAATATATCTAACATTTTAGGATTATCATACTAGTGTCTGTACGACCATTGGGGCAACCCCATTCTCACTTACATTTGATTCCGAAGTAGTCCTTCCACTCGAGGTGGAATTATCTTCCCTTCGTATCTCCCTGCATAGAATTATTAGTGATGAAGATATCCATGATTCTTTTTTCCATGCTCTCAACTTCCTTAATGGAAATTTTGTTAACTATGTCCATCATAATTGTAAATGCAAAGAGCACATTGCTAAGAAACATAACAAACTTGTCAAACCTCACAAATTTGAAGTTGGATATCTCATCTTGAATTTAGATTACACCTATAAAAAATAAGGAAAATATGCTCAAAAGTGGTGTGGTCCTTATCTCATCAAAGACATCTTGGGTCATTGTACTTATTGTTTATAAACAAATGAGGGCCACATTTTCAAAGAACCAACCAATGCTCACTTTTTCAAGAAGTTCTCCATTCAACCCACATATTTTTCCATTCCACATCTCTTCAAATTCATTACTTCATCAACCTACCACTTCACTCTCATTCATCCCACTTAGGTTTCTCCTTCATGTTTGGGTTTATATGACCATTGTCTCCTACCTTGGATACTTTGGTAATTTATCTCTCTATCTCTTTAGGCCTGGTAACTCCATGGCACAATGTCTTGGTTAGTGTCTTTTATCACATTTTATCATTCCTATATCATCTACCAACTAGTTTTTTGCACTCTTTAGCGGTATTATCCACCTCTCAATTATCCTCCCTCCCATTGTAGTCATAAAATCACACACTTACCACTATAATTATACCACCCAGTATGTTGTTTTATATATGGATCTTGCATAATAAAATTATTCACTAATGACCCATCCCCTAGTCCCATCGTCAGTATAGTTGGTCATTGTTGTTGTGTTTCTTGTACAGTTTTGATCGTCTCTCAAGGAGTCTTAGCTTTCGTTATTCACTTAGTTGTCGTCTCTAGGCTTTAACTAGGACGCCTAGGAAGGATTAGGGTGCCCCAAGAGCCATGACCCTCATTTTTAGGTGACCTATTCCTGGTCACACTTGTTCTCATTTAGATGTTCGAGGTCAATTTTTATAATTTTTCACTCCCATTTTGCTAAGTTCTAGTCAGCACATGTCAGGTCATTAGTGTTGAAATTTGAGCAATAATATCCCTATATAAACACAAAATACAAAATACCTTATGGGAATAAATATTTATACTAAGTTCTAACTATATACATATAGGCAAACAGACTATATTTGGGCACTATTCTGTATCGCATCATTGTATATGAAGGGGAGTCTATTTTATTCCATCCACCATTCTACATTTCTATCTAGCTATTACCTCACTATTTTAGACATAATGGGTACTAAGAAACCCTAGGAACACATCATTGCACACACAAAGCACATTTAGAACTACATAGAGTTTGATATCTAATGCAACGCTCAGTAATAATTCCATCCATTTGGTATGTTAAGGATAGTCTGACTCACTCAATTGCCATATTTCTTATTTTAGGGTTTGATGCTTTTGTGTGGGGTTTTGTTAGGATATTATTCATTAGAGATATTTACAATGACAACAATGAACCAATTGTGCAATACCTACTTGATCGAAGGATAAGTATTGTGAAGGTTTAGCAACCATATCATATAGAGTTTTTGAATCACTCTGCTAGAACCAGGGAGACCATATTTGAGACTAGGGAGCCAAATATGCACCATTGTTTCATTCCTAGGTGCCCCAGTCTAGCCAAATTACCACTTCTCTAATTTTCTGAGGATCATTGTGACATTCAGTCCCGCTCGCATTTCATTACTCTATCAAGTCCCATGTCATTAGTACAAGGTGAGGTCTAGTCCAAGTTAGTACCCCTTTTCCCTCCTATTTCATTTATTTCATTACATTTAAAATATCAAATAAATTATCTAGATCTTTTATTTCAGTATATTTCTGTATTACATTATTGTACTTTCTTAAATTATTACTAAAACTACAAATTTTAGATAATCATTCTTGTGAACCCCGTACATCGAAACATTTACCCCATAGGATCCACTGCAAATGATAATGCCTAAGGATATCTCTTCCTCCTTCTCCAGCCCATCATATCACACTTTAGTGTAAATCTAATATAATGACGAGGCTGCTATTGTTGAGGTAAAAAATCTCTATAATAATGTTACTATACTAGAATATATTCAACTAACAACTCTTAAATGGTCAACAATATCTACTTACTAGTTTTGAAAATTCCCCCCATTGGCATTAACATCATTTCTGATCCAATTGCCTTTAATTCATTATAGACCATGCTATATGACTACTAGTGATCCTCATGCTTGATGTTTCTAAGGAAATTCTAGATGATTCTCTTAGTGATTACATGTTAGGTCTTGACAAAAAAATCTCATTAATGATTCTCCTCCTCATCAAGACCACTGACTATTAGATACATATCATGACTCCCCTATTTTTGGATACCTCTTCCTCCTAATCCATCACATACTAGTTTGCACTTACTCTATCATCATTATGTTGATGATCCTAATGATAGTAACGCTTCATGCCATTTTCATATTTGTGTATCTATTTGATGTCAATGATACAATTGATAGCCATGATTCTCCTACCTTTCATACAGATGAGTGTAATTTTTCTACTCCAATTTTTCATAAGATTGTAGATAGCATTTTGCATGAGTCACCTTCATTTATTAGTTCTTCTTCTCCTACCATCTCCTCTCCTCCTAACACTTCACCTACCTCTATTAGTTCATCTTTTCCTATCGAGGTATATCAATCGGTTTCTTTACCTCCTAGGGATTTTTCCGATGCTATTCCTACCACTGATAGGAATGTTCCATCTCCTTCATCTACTTATATCTTTTCTAGCACCTACCACCTAATGTTCCTCTAACATCAGAATCTCCTTATATCTTCTCTTAAGGTACCTATGATTACTCAAAATGGAAAGTTACTACCACTTAATACATTATTGTCATCTCCTTACTCTTCCTTCACAAGACATTCTATTTCTCATGCATGCCGTAAGGTCAGTTAAAATCTGAGGTTTAGTCAATCACTTAAAAAACTAGGACCTATAATGCTTCAATTGAAAAGAAATTAATTACATGGCAAACCCTATTCCTAATAAGATTCATATAACTACGCATTTCCTGAAGAACTTTATCATGCCTACATTCAACATGATTTGATGGTATTGGTCACACTCACTTCACATATCCAACATTAGAAGATGGCTATGGATCCCTATTATAGTGATAAATTATTACTCAAGGCATTTCGAGATAGTCTTACTAATGACGCTTTAGATTAGTAGACTCATCTTCCATTTAGGTCTATTAATAGTTACTATGACATGGGGGATTATCTTTCCTCCATCATTTTTATCATCAAAAATGTCCTTAAAGCTATTTATGATCATAAAAATACTTTAGATTAGGGCACATATCCGAACCTATTAAAAATTATATATTATGGTTCAATGATTTTCTGCATCAACTAATATTCCAGACCGATTGATCTTTAGAAGCAAATCATGCTTTTGTCGTAGTCTAACTCTTTCTTTTAATCAATTCAATTGTAATAAGATACATGTGAGTCATTCATACTCATGTGCTATAGAGTTATTGATCTAGAACAGGACCTTCTCTCAGCACATGTTATTGATCCTCCACTTCCTACTACTAATGTTATATCATCTAGTTCTTCTTCATTACCCCTAGTTCGAGAAACCCACATAATATTCAATCTCTCCCAGGAGCAAGCAAGCTCAACCTACTACATCACAAAAAGCAGTCCTTCTCTTCCTCCTTCATGACAAACTACTTCACCATCTAATCCATGTGTTTCATTGTGAGCCATTGCACTTCTCTCATCACACTCGACCACATGATGTGTTGCATGTTTTAATTAATGAGCATCTAATTAGCTTTCCCTCTAATAAACATCATTCACAACATCGTCTATAACATCATCATGATCAACCCTACTATAATTATCATCACATCAATGGCCATAGGGACAATGATTACCTTTCCCTTCATGATAGATTACAATAATTAGAGGATAAGGGAATCATTTCCTTTGGCTCTCACTCACGTGAGTGGTCCATCTCTCCTCTGCCTCGTCAACATGTTTTCTACTCTGGGTTGAGTTGTCTCCTCCATCTAATGTTAAGGTTATTATACATCCATCGCCACAGGTTTTCACTCATGTGCACGCTCTCAACCATGTATCCATCCATCGTTGCACACCCATCGCATCCACTGGACATCCAATTTCATCCATCTCATCCACCACATCATGTTATTACTTCACATCAGCTTCCACAACCCTTTGCATTCACCCATCCCATACCAGTTGCTCCACATGATATCTGGTTTGATTCATATGCTCACACTTATTTCATTCCACATGCTTCCATTGCTTCGCACTGCCTTGGTCTTTGGTAGGTGATTTCTATCACCTTACCCTCTGATGACGCACTTGTGTTCTTATGGTTCTTACATGACTGTCGAGGGTTTTTGCTTTAAGAACCTTTCCTCACGTGCTTTGTCGATTCATCTAGCGCACTCAATAATTTCCTAATGACGCACTCTTGTTTTACATAGTTCATTCTTGAATGTTGAGGGGTCTTAACTAAATGAACCTCATCATCTATACGTTGGGGGACATCACTAATTCCCCCCCCCCCTATCTTTATCATACTAGCATGCATGACACTTTTTCATTAGTACTATGTTAATCAATCATTTATCAAAATTTTAGCTACATAATCACACTACATACATCTTTCCATCATCATCAAAATTATATCATCCTCACATTAACACAGTTTTGTCTATCCATTCGTCAATAGCTAAAATTTTAATCAAAGTAACCATAAACAATATCCACAACGGATTTCATAAATTACAAAAACAATCACATTATCACTAATAACTACATCATCATGAGCGACATTTAATACTAATCATATCTCACTAGTCGTATTAGTTCGCAACGAATATATTCATCATATGTCCCTAACATAATATATATACATATATCATATATATATCATATATATCATATATGTATGTATGTATATGTATATGTACAATATATATATATATCACCATATGCCACTAACATCTAGTCTATATATATTGAGTTCAATTACAGTTACAATCATATCTCATCAATGGGGGGCAATGCCCCTACATAATTTACAATATACAAATTTCACTTGAATATCATCATCACTATCACTCTTCTGGTACTACGAGAGCTCTATCAAACTAGAAGACACTACACCAATAACTTTATGTCATTGGTCCGTGGCATCAATATATCTTCTTCTACCTATCTAATAGGGTATCTTCGTAGGTTGCTCAACAAAGCAGCTTTGTAGTGCGATAAAGTGTACAAACACATCCTGCGTTAAAGGGCCACCACCCATCACCTCTCTGGCCCATCGAGTATCCTCATATGCCTCATCCCACTCACATAATAGCATAGTACATGTCACTGCTGCCATGGCCAACTGGATCAAAAAAAATGGGCATGCTTGACCCTTAATATTGTCCACAACACTCTATTATCCATCCACCTATGCAACTACGTCTACCGATCAACACATTACTGCCTCAATGTGTGGATATATGTGTCCACTATCAAGGACCATTATGCATCTCCTACAACAAATAGAATAACTCTTTAGTTAACCATCACCATCATAAAAACAAATAACACATCACGATATAATTATGCAAATACACTCACACTCTGCTTCAGTTATTGCTACATTATCATAGGCATGTGCTTCCCGCTTTACCACTTCCTCCATATGGTAATCTCGAGGCTTATGTGAAAAATAGAAATAATAATAACCATCAATGTTCTACCCACCATGCATGGCAGGCCTCCATACACCACACATCACATGATTCTATCGGCTTTATCGCCACATATGCCTCATATATCCCATGAGATACTAGCTTCTCTCCTGTGGGCCCTAGTCTAGTTCTATCCCTCCTCAATGTTCTAATAGCTCTCAACCATATATATGGATTTGGGGGCACGTCCTGAGCTATACCAAATAGTATTGATACCCTCTCCATGTGGAATAATTAGGCCAACCCTGGGAACTGTCCTCTAAGAACATAGTCCTCCGTATGCACCATAGCTCTATAACATCCTCTGTAAATCCTCTATAGTATCAGTATGGCCTCTATATCGCTACATTCATGCCTCATTTGATATATCAACTCCTTATAGGTATCTATATCCATCTTGTACCCACGCATGCTAAGCCACCTCCTGAAAATATATCTTTTCTAGCCCACTCTGCTCATAGATCACCAATTGGCATCAACACTACTATATTCTCATACGCCCATACATGTAATAGTGTATTAGCTCCTATCCCACATCCAAGATCCTCATGTGTAAATCTATATAGATCCCTACACAGGTGGGACAATACACATCGTGCCCACACATCTGGCACTCTCCTCCTTTATTTGATGACATATATCATGCATCTTGTACAATATTCCCACACCTCATCTGTTTACTACAATAGCTGAAGCAATGACCATAGCTATGAACCTCTGCATGTGCAAAACCCCTGATCCTCAAAATCACATCCAAGGTAATATGGTCCTTCATAGGTACTCAAGTCCACAAATAATAGTGTCTAGTGGCCACCATCTCTCTGGCTACATCCTCCAAAGGCATGACCTATACTCTCTCCCCAACAAAAGGTAATCATAGTATGTAATACACATCCTTTAATGTGTTTTTCATCTCTGCTAGTAGGTAACTAGAATGTACAAGTATATGTACACCACCTCTCACATAAGGCTATCAATATAGGCATATTATGGGGCTAATCCCCCATCCATGCTATGTTCCACAGACCAAAACGGTCCATAACCTCCCAATCATCATCAGATAAACCCAATCCAAGAAAAGTACTCAAATGACGACCGTCGTGGAACTCCCTCAAGTGTATATCCCTCTGCATAACAAAAAACAACAAAAAACATAACATTATAATACTATAAAAACCCATACACACACTCTTATCACATACTATACTATTAAAAGTTCACATTTACACAACTCAGGACTGAATACGCACTCTCTGGACTATGGTGCTTAGAATCAGGACTGGGACATCCAGAAGTAGGAAACCAATGCCCAGGTCTGGGAACCCTTGTCTCAAAGGTCATTAATGCTTTCACCTCTCCTATCTAGGTCTAAAATGCCCAAGAAAATAGTCAAACATCACAATTTTACAAAACAATCAACTAGAAGTGACGATTGCACACCCATGTTTCAAACAAACATTACAACTTACCAACACCGTCGTCATAACGCAATGCTACGACAGTCACTACCATTTCGAGATCAGCTAGGTCCATGTTGTTCTTACCTGTAAACATCCTCACACACTCAAAGCTTACTCTCACACTCGCATAAAAGACAAATAAATTTCCTAATAACTTTTTTCACTCTACTATTTATAGTTACTTTTTGTTACTCACTTTATTATGGTTATCATTTAGCAATCATTTCTCAACTAATAGACACCACGCGATTTTCTTCATATCTTGAGCATTTTAACTCTGATTTATACCTTGTTTAAGGCGTTCTTTTCATAATTCTACCTAACATCATATCATACACACGATACACATGTTATCTCTCCTCCACATTGTCCTTTACTCAATCTAAACACCTTTTAATGATCTTTATTACACTTTACTTATCTCATGCTTACTTTCAGCTTAGCATTCATTCTTATCATTACTTCCCCTTTCACCAAAAGGGGGGCATGCAATCGGGGTCGTCCTATAATTCCCCTTACGACATCATACGATCAATCAACATTACTAACTTGTCATTTTCAAACATTTACTAATGCACTAGGTGATAGTTCCCACTAATGACCTAACCTGGGGAAAAAACATACAATTTCTCTATGCGACACTTCATCACTTCCCCCTAATGACCTAACCTGGGGACAACAAGAGTTAAAATATTTCCATGCGATCATTCATTAATTTCTATCCATTCCCCCTAATGACCTAACCTAGGGGAACCTAGCTTAAAACCTCTCTACGAGTAACCAATCAAAACAATCAATTAACCAATCAATGTGTTCAAGTATCTAACAATTTAAATTACACAAATCAATCAATACAATACAGCACATGTGGCCTCCCAGATGACCTAACTTGGGAAGTTTGGTGTTTGCTTCTAGATGAACTAACTTAGAAGCCATCATACATTTTGTGTTTTCTTCCAGATGACCTAACTTGGAAGCCATCACATTACGAACACACCCTTGGAGTGGGGGAAAGAGTGCCTTTCCTATACCACTCCTATACAAGTTAATTATTTGATCAAAATTATTTGGATCCAAAAACCACAAAAATTTTTGATTTGAGTCTGTCTGTAGTGGCTAGGTCTTGATGATTTAGTTAAAGGTTGGAGAATGACACACTTTTCTCCCTACACTCTTCCTTTGGAGACAAGACGCCCAAATCCTCCAATTGATTTTTCGTATATGTGCAATTGGGTTGGGAATTGATCACTACCTACCCCATCTTATCGTCATCATACAACATGTGAAATCATCAATCATCCAATATCACAATCATCTCTCTCATTTAGTACACTTCATCATGACATTATGTTTTTCACTACGTTGCATGGATCAACACGTCAATCCATGGTTCGACACACTATATGGTTCATTCTGTAGACACTGAAAATCTACACCCCTCATCCTTGTCCAAACCATTACAATGCACCCACCTCGTCCTTCCCTTATTCAAATTTTGGCCACAGTTTTTATGAAATCCAACTCAGCGTCAACTATCCCACCAAAAGAGGAGGTGTATATGGCTTTTTATCCAAGCTTGTTGTCAAAGTAGTGGAGGAATCTACTCATAAAGCCATCTCTAGGTTTCAAAACCCTAAAATAGTTCTACCTAAATCACACAAAGGCTATACCGATTTGTTGCAAGTCCTAGTTCATACCCCTGAGTGGAAAGACCTAATACTCATGTTGATATCCTATGACTAAGCTCAAATTGGTATAGACTATCTAACCTATGTATATCATTTCCCTAAATAAATGGTCGTTGCAGGACTAGGACATTTCGGTCTAGTATTCACTTTCAAAATGTCTTGAGAAATGCTTATGTGCTCGAAAATGCGAACGGGATAGTATCAAGATTCTACGCATTATTACTGATTGGTTTTCTTTTGGTGGGGCCAAACAAACACAAGAATCTGCCCCTTTTAAATCGTAGGCACTCTTGGTAAATCATTAGCCACATCTTCAAAATCTCCATTTAGTAGTCCTTGTCCTGGGGATCATCGTACTATCATTGAACAAGCCTATGAAACCCTAACCTTGGAAATCAATGACAAAGAATACTCTACGATCTGTTACAAGAATGTATTAAAATCCAAAAGGCTTTCTCACGATCGTACAAACGTTTAATGGTACCTATCCATCATCTAATGTAGGCTAATATGCATTGGATCCACACCTCACGAACATACATCAACTCCTTAGATATCATCCTCTATGCTCGAGGCATCTTCATATTATTGTTTCAATGAATAGAAATATTACTAGCAGGGTTATGGAAGAGGGTCCTTGGTTTTGTGGATCGGCGAGAATTTGTTACTACCCCATGGTTTCCAGAGCCTCTTAACCCGAACCACTTCTCCATCACACGTGTTCCAGTCTGGGTGAGATTGCATAATCTTACCGTTCACTTTATTTTTACAGTGGAGGAAATTGGAAACCTCCTAGGGTGGTTCATAAGAAGATAACCAAAGGTTCTGGAGTGGTTTGCATACTTATGTTAGCATTTGTGCGGATGTTGATATCAGTAAGGGATTTATGGATAGGATGAAAATCAATATGGGAGATATAAGTCATACTTAGATTCTCAACTATGAAAATATAACTTTCAGATGTTGAAATTTCAGGACACCGATTCACCTCCATGATGCCTTCCCTCAAAGGAAAAGTTAGGCTCCTAATACAACATTTTACAGGACCTCTAGCTGTCCTAAGTCATCGGAGTCCACCCCTTATGGATAGAGTTTACAAAGACGATTATGAATTAGAAGATCAACAAGCTATAGCTACAGATCTTCTAGTTGCACCTACAACTCCATCTTCTGCAACTCCCGCCCTTGAGCTACAACCCAACCAGATGTAGCACCTTATAAAGAGGTTAGGTAGTCACTAGTTATAACTCCCTGAATTGGAAGGACCTTGAGCTTTGAGCACTGAAAGTGAAGATAAAATTGAATTTGATCATTCTTACTCTAATAAGGATGGTTCTGAATCCTCATGATGGTTCCTCACCTTTGGAGATTAATGGAAGTACAATCCCAACTTATTTCATAGGATGAGTATATCGCATGACGACAATGGTAGATAGTGCCATCGAAGAAGGGAAAGAAGGGAAGGCATTGATTTCCAGTGGAGATGAAAGTTCTCCTTCTTCTGAGAATTCTTATACTGGTCTTGTATCCTGATTTCTAAGGTTACATCATACCCTATCATTTTTTTCTTCCCTCTATTATTTCTAGATGCAGCTTATCTCTGGATTTACCATTCCTTATTGTATCTTATATCACAAATTAGTTTTGTCAATTGCTTGATTGTACAGTAGTTGCTCCTCTTGTTCCCTTCTTGTGGTTCCCTCTTTTCTTCTTTGCTTCAGGCCTTCTTGGTCCTTTTCTCATTTTTCCTTTGGGCTTCTTATCAACATTACTTCACTGTATTATATGGCCTTTGGGGCCTTTGTAAAAGTATGTGGGTCTTTTCAAAACCCCCACTTTTACCCTTTTCCATGCATAGCGCAACAATCAATATCACCAGTCATCTCTCATCATTTAGTATCACTTCATCACAACATTATTGAGGTCTCGCTACGTTGTATGGTCAACACAATGATTCCATTAAGTTCAACACGCTAATATTGGTTCATAACACATTTGGCACGCTTTTCTATTGCATCTACACGTTCTACTATAACATGGGATTCTTTGGATTTCTCTCAAGTGTGCATCTCTATCTACTTTATGTTACCAAGATTTCTGCTCACCAATATAAACTGAGGGAAAATATAGTCACAAAATCATGCACTTACTACTATAATTATACCTCCAAGTATGTTGTTTTATGTATGGATCTTGCGTCATAAAAGCATTCACTAATGACCCATCCCCTTGTCAAGTTGTCAGTTTGGTTGGTCTTTTGTCATTATTTTTCTTACACAGTCGTCAGTTACCACCATAGTTCTGGTCATCTCTCAAGGAGTTTTAACTATCATTATTCACTCAGTTTTCATCTCTAGTCTTTGACTAGGGAACCTAGGAAGGGATTAGGGTGGCTGGGGCACCATGGTTCTCATTTCTAGGTGCCCTGGTCCCCGTCACACTTGGTTCTAATTTATATGTTTGAGGTCGGTCTTTATGAGTTTCCCTCTCATTCCCTTAGGTACTAGTCTACATGTCAGGTCATTAATGTCAAAATTTGAGCAAGAGATCCATATATAAACACAATATACAAACTATCTTATGGGTGGACTACTTCTACTAAGGGCTAGTTATCTACATAAGGTAAGGGACAATATTTGGGCACTATTTTGCATCACACGTTGCATAGAAAGGGGAGTTTATTCTATTCCATCCATTATTCTACATTTTTATCTAGCTATTACCTGTTACTTTGGCGTCATTGGTGCTAAGGTACCCTAGGCACACCATTGCACATACAAAGCACATACAACTACATCGGTTCTGAGATGTAGTGCTGTCGACATTAAAATTTTCCTCGGTAATTTCTATTTTACTAATGTATGTATTAGGAATAGGATGTTGTTAAGTATAATTAGTAGTGGCGTCCAATAGAAAATAACGGCACCATCAGTACAGTGCCGACAATAATGTAGAGTACGGTAACAGTCAAAGTACAATAGGAATGTTGTAAAAAGTAAATATTTGTCGTAAGTGGTCTGGTAATGTTAAAATGTCAAAGTTGGGATAAGTAGAGAAGTAGGGTCTACATGATTAGGAATTAGAAATATTGTATTTGTAATAAGGACAAGGAGTGATGTCATAAATATTTTGTGTATTTTATTTGTAGAAAAGTCTAAAAAGGTGGAACCCATGTGAGATGATAAGGTTTATCTTATCTTAGAAGATAAGCCTACATGTAAAGACAAGAGTTTAGACATGGAATATGATTGGCCGGAAGAGATTTCCTATCCTATCTTAGAGATAGGGTGGATAAGCCTGAATTCCTATAAATAAATAGGCCACCCCCTCATTTGGCATAGAAGGAAGTAGTGAGAAATATTTTATGAGTAAGTGTATAAAGGAAGCCATCATTTTGAAGGTGTGTTAAAGAAGCCATTAAGAGACTGTAACAGTGACAGTTTCTCCCATAGTTATTGTTGGAAGGAAAGTGAAGTCAGTAACACTTCAAGTGCGACACTAACATGGGTGAGATTGTAACAATTTCATGTTGATATTATAATTTACACTTATATTTCAGATTTATCGTCATTCCTTCTTATCATAGTCTATGGTATTCTTGTGTTATGTTTGTTGTTGTGTTTCCAGATTCCATCCACCAAACTAAAAGTTGTGCATTAGTAAATAATCATAGCATGAGGAGTTCCTGGTAAAGAATTATCATAGTGCCGGATTGGTGATGACAGTGCATCGCTCAGTCATAAGTCCATCCATTTGGCAGTTGAGGAAATTCCGACCCATTCATTTACATCTTTCTTTTTTAGTGTTTGATTCTTTTGTGTGGGGTTTTGTAGGAGATTATTCATTAGAGATTTACAACGAAACCAACCTGATCAAAGGTGAAGTACTACAAAGGTTTAATGACTGTATTAGATCCAGTTTCTAAGTCACTTCATAGACCAGGGGTTTCAGACTAAGGCGTCCACAAGCACCCCTGTTCTTCCCCAAGTGCCCCAGTCTAGCTAGATCTACTGCTTCTGTAATTTTTTGAAGTTCATTACAACACTCAGCTCTGCTAGTACATCATCCTATTCAGTCCCAGATTACTGTGAGGTAAGTCTAATTCAGGTTAGTACCTTGCACCTCTTATTTCATTTCATTTAGAATATCAAATAAATTATTTAGCATATATATTTCAGTTATTACATTTTTGTACTTTCTTAGATTATTACTAAAATCCATATTTTAGTTAATCACTCATGCCCTCCTAGCTAGGTGATCCACGTCTTATTTTACTAATTATATTATAGTGTTCTATTTAGTTAGGGTTCATTTTAAGACCCCCTCTAAAAAACCTTAAATAAGGTTTTTGGACGTGACTTAGGCAAATGTCCAACAAGACAATATTAGATGATAATGGGTTACACAATAACGAGTTGGACGACATGGAAGAGCCTAACGATCACATACGTAAGCACAACCCGCACCAAAATTCGAACCCAGGGCATCTGCGACCCCAGTACACCCACCAACCACTGCGCTACGCATTTTTTTAGCATTTTTTTGGAAAAATAAATATTTAACGTCAGTGGCTAACATGCGTGACAATTAAGTTGATCGGGATGACATTGGGTTAGACAGTAATGGGTTGGACAGCATGACAAGTCTGTAACATACATATTAGGATTAGTGGTAGAGGGAGCAACGCTTATATTCACCACCAATGTCCTCTGCATTAAAACATGATAGGTTACAAATCGAATTGAAATATCCCCAGAAATGTCAGTCTTAACTGGAATCCTTCATTTTATTTAAAGGTCGTTCTAAATTAATTTTATACAGGGCGGCAAGGGGGGATTAAGCCCTAGGCATATTAGGCAACTGCCTAGGGCGCCAACATTAAGGGGGCACCCAATTTTTTTTAAAATCATTATTTTTGGTTATCATTATAACTTAATATTAATATTTTTTCACCTAAAGTTAATATTAATTGACCATTTTATTGATATTATTATAGAGTACTATAAATTTCATGCGTAAACATAAAAATGTACTATAATATTTTTACAACTAAAATAAATATGCATATTTTTAAGCTCATCCAATTTTGTTGGTATTATTACCCTTTCTTTAATGTAGCTCTAGACAATTCAGGTGTGTAATTTTTTCTCAGAAATGTTTCATGTATATTTTATAATGTCACCGTTGAAGTTAGTAGAGACAAGTACAATTGAAGGAAATAATTATTTAATTCTCTATTCCTAATGTTTTAGGGGAAATGTATCTATTTAATGGAGGAATTAGTAGGCTTGGTCCAGATACCCCTATGCATAAAATTATGGGAGCCACCTAAGAAATTTTTTTCATTAAAAAAAGCGGTGCTTTTTTTAGCTTTAAGTCTCATCACCTACTTGATATTGGTAAATAAAACAAGTCACCAAGCTTTTATAAAAAATTGTATTTGCCGTATTCTAAGCACCTCCTATGATTAATTCTCTCCATCCATGGATTAACACTTGTCCTTATTTGATAAATTTATAGGACATTTTTAATCCTTTTGTATACCAATTTCTCTACATTAATGATGTATTATGATCCTTACGCAGATTCTAAAAAACAATAATGTATGTGGCTTTTATTTAGTTATTTTATGGGAATAAATTATTAACTAAAATTTTAAGAAGGGCATCCACTTCAATTACTGCCTAGAGCGCTCCTAACCTTTAATTCGGCCCTGGTGAACATCAATTTCCAATTGGAGCCATTTATTTTTCCACACCTTGCTAGGTCAATATCATGTTCTCTTTGATAGTAATTATTGATGTTAATGTGATAATAAGATTATAGTGTATCTTTACCACCCAAACGGAATCGTTACCCCTGCAATCTAGTTTCTTTATTCATGGCATATCTATATGTTAGGAGGTGAGAAATTTCCCTAGATCAAATCATAAAACTAATGAATTATAGCAACGGATGTCAATTTTGCTTTTGTTTATGCAAATGAGTGTTGTCTCTAATAATGGTGTCTTCTTTCCTTTGATGTCTCCTATAGTTCCTTAGACTTTTTAAGGAAATAAAAAATAAAGTTAAAAAACAACTATGACGACTACAAAGAAAATTGACTTATAGAGATATGTCAGCCAATAACTCAATTTTAAGTGCCTTAATGAACCCCATAATTATTTGATTTGATATAAATTTACAGTTATAAATGAGTTGATCCATATTCATTACAATGTAAGAAATGATGTAGTGTGACTAAGTGACTGTATACAAGTAAGAGGGGCGATTGTAAATAGGTTTAGATATAAGTGTCACAAGCATGGGTGATCATCGAAACGAATAATTTCAACCACACTATTCAAATTGTAGATGCCATTTAAGCATTGATTATTACCCACATTTCTTCTACTACAATCAACAACTCATTAATATTGAAATATAAATTAATGAAAAACAAGTAACTTCAAGCCATAAGTGAAAGTGAAATCTCTCTTCACTATTCTATCACTTTATAATACAGTTGACTTGTACTTCTTTTCCAAATATGCCATCTTTGTTTTTTAGTGTGAATATAAACCAGTTTAGAGATGGCGTTAAAGACACGGATGTATCGTGCAAAGAGAATATCCTAACAAGCTCATAATAATTAGAAATGAACTGAGGTGGTGACTATGGAAACGCTTGTAAGAGGTACAGTCTTAGAGATGCTGAAGAAAGAAAGGCAAAAAGACTGAGCCCAGGTTGAATGTAGGTTGATAGTCCCAAATACGGAAAGACAGAAACAATCATGAAAATAATTATATGGAGAATTCGGTTGAATGAAAATCAACAGATCTCTTTCAAGTGAAAGGCCACGCCAAAATTTGGATTGGCCACAAACATGGACACAGATTGTATGGATTATCTCAAATTATGTGACCATGCATTGAGTGGCGACGAAGTAAACTATTATTTGTAATCCTACCCAGGTTCGGATCAAGTTCACTCGGCTTGGTATATGACTCAGATTGTCTGTGGAGACGAGGGATTAAACGTGGTTTTGAATGGTTTGTATTTTGAAAACAAGATTAAGAATAGTTAGGATGATTATGACAACAAAGATGGGAGTTTCAAAGAAAATTGAATGTAGGAAGGCTATCAGCCAAATATAAAAAATATTATTATCTGAAATTTGTATTTGAAATTTTATTGCGATGACATAATGGATGTCGAATCTAAGGTTGGAATTAATTCTTCATCCATGAACATTACGACACTTTGCCATCACTCTTGGCTATGATTGTAGAACACGTATTAGCAAGATAATTATCAATGAGTTTTTTTTAAACTTTATTTTATATTGTATTCCAAGATATGAACTACCTTGTGAAGTGTCAGAAATATTAAATAAATCAAGCTCAAATCATGTGCTACTAAAAATATGTGTTTATTGTCACTGTTGCATGTGTGAGGAACAATCATGAAGTTCTTTCCATGAAAAAAGTAGGGTAATCCTTAAATTTGAATAGGCAAGCACAAAACTAGGGGAAAAGTTAGTATGTTTTGGCGGCTAGGGGAGCTACCTCGATCAAATCCAAAGCCCTTTTCAAAGTTGATAAAAGAACATGAAAAAAGACATGCAAAATGATAAATAAAATATATAGTTTTCTTACAGAAGGTTGTTCTCCTCTCATAGCTATTTGATTCAAACTAGTTTTGATGCTAGAAAAAATAATTTGACAACTTAATGAAAAGTGGTCACAATAAGGATTTCGAGAAATATCAAGGAAGATATGGTGATTGGAAGTTGACCCTACGAGCTTGGAATTGTCCTTCAAAATTCACCTTTTTCATTGAAAAATATGCAGATAAAGTATACACTAGAAATATCAAAAAGTGTGTAAAAAGCCAAGAAGTGTCAAAGAAAATGAAGGGAGGGGGTGAGTTTTATTTTATAGATTTTAGGTTCATAGAAGGTTGGAATGGATATAGGTGCAAAGGACATAGAAATTTGAGATGATAAGGGTCCAATGTGCATTGGAGATGCAAATTGTAGGTGGAATGACTAAATGTTTGTGGTGTATGTATGGATTTTGTGACATGATTTAATATGACTGAGTGAGGGAAATTAAATGAGTGCAATGTATCCAGTCAACTTTATTTTATTTTTTTAGTCAATTTTGTGGGATTATTTGATATTTAGTGATTATTACATTTTAATGATGTTTTTGTATTGTTATATAAGATACGTCCACAAAGTATCATTTATTATTTCAAAATTATGATCCTTTCGGGTTACGTGTTACACAAAGTAAGATGCAAAGCCAAAAAACTAAAGAAAATAATAGGTTCATTCGATCTTATGAGAATGGGTGTTGCACACACAAGATTAGATAATTGACTAGATAAACAAGAACTTGGGAATGCAATCAATGGGCCATTTTAGTCAGATTCTATTAAGGGATTAATAAGTTTATCTTGCAAGACCTACATACTATTTGGTCGATTGACTAAGATAGATGATGATTGATTTTCATAAGATTTGTGAGAAAGGTTTGATATAACTTCCCCCTTCAAGTGGAAATTTTTGAGTTGCAAGTTGCCCCGACATAAAATGGGATGAAAAGTAAATATTGATAAGTTATAGAAAATGACTTTGGTAAAGGAAAGGGTATGGAAGTGAGGAAAATGTTGTCCCAAACATGTGCAAGAAAAAAAGTGATGAGTGACAAGTTTAAGAGTAGATGAAATTTAAAATGCATGAGAATATTGTTTCCCCAACCCAACAGTGGTGATTGAAAATGAAAGAAAGGTAAACTAGATGAGAAGTGGTTGTTATGGAAAATTATGTAGAAGGTAGTGAATTCCCATGTATTTTCAGTCAGGGTAGGGTGGAATGAGAGTGACATGGATGTGAGAATGGAAGTGAAGGAGATGTGTATAGGATATAGTTTGAAGCAAGAATGTTGATGAGAAATATGATGAGTGAGAAGACACACATCACAAGTCATGAGATGAAATTGAATAGAATTTTGAACAAGTTCTAAAATATCACCTTGAAACATACTAGCCATGTAGTTCTCATTGTGATCCAGTCTTTGTGCATGAAGGTTATTTTCTTCTTGAAGTATAGATATCCAAGGTAAGAAGTGAAGAGATATTATCTAATGTGTATGAATAATGGTAATAATATATTGATGGAATATGGAATGGAAAGGAAATTGGAAGCCATAATTCCAACCAAACATATATAAATAACATTAATAGATAATGTCTAGGGGCCTTCATAATAAGTTTATAAGTGTGTTATAGTGTTAGGATCTTTATTATGAGAGTCATGTATGATGTAATGATGGTTACCAAGAAACCTTTTTTAGATCCTTTTCTTGACTCTTTTAGCTCACCTAGACCCTTGAACTAAATTAAGAGTAGAAACCCATATCAAAGTGGGGTTCATGACCAAACATTATGAATCAAACCATAGCATAAGCTTTGAATGAATGTATGTGAATTTGTTTAAGAGTGGATAGATACATCATGTATTCGAAAAGTGAATCAGTAGAGCCGATAGAGGTTAAGGAATAACATCCATTTGCAAAGGATTTTTTATTCATGTATTAAAAATAGAGGAGATGTTAAGAGGATTCCTGAATGATATGTTGTTTGTGTTAATGATGACCCACAAATGGGTTGTCCACACAAAATTAGGATTTTCTCTCCAATCTAGGATGGATGACTGAGGATAGGGATGTACTATGTAGTGGAAGAGCCCTATCGAAGATCAACTGAAAATATCTTATTCCTTGTAAAATGTGATTACATGAGACTAAAACATGAGGTATGTCAATCATTCCTCTCCAGAATGATGTATATTAATGGATTTTATGTGAGGATGTTGGTGATTAAGTTATGTAATTTTTCCTTCCTATCATAGACCTAGGATGTTAGTGGTTCAGAGTACATGATTATGAAGATGGAGTAGTTTTGATGTTATGTTACCTTTACTTGGAGATTTGATAGAAGATCAGGGAGTTGAACGACATGAGAAGATTTTTTAATGTCACTCACTTAGGTAATAGAAATTTCATACCAATGAAGCTGGACTTACTCCTAAAAATATCTTCAGAGAGAAAGTAGACTTTCCTTATTCACATGTGACAGATAATCCTTTCCCCTCTTGAGGAATTGGTGGGAGAAGACAATGAATGTCCATAATAACAGGAGGTATGTACGCAGTTGTCTCAGGTGGATGGAAGTTAGTAACCCTAACTCCATATAAAGGACTGTTATAAATGGCATGAGGTTTAGAAAAGCCTATGCAAGGAAAATACGTGAGATATAAATAAGGTGGCTTCCAGGGAATTAATAACTCTTGATTCCTGAATTCATCCTGTCAGGATGACATAGGGGGATTTAAGGGATACCTCATATCAAACAATATAATGTTCCTTGCTTGCACCATGATCCTGTCATACAATGGGTCATGTGGTGAGGCTCAAGAGTGGTTTAGACTTCCTTCAACATTGTCAAGCCTGAGGAGATATAGGAAACTTATGAGATGAGTAAGATCAATCAGTATTAAACCAATATTGATGAAGTTAGTGGAAGGTTGAGAACCATCACAGTTGTCTATGACATAGTTGTGATTTTGTATTTCAATCTCAGTGTGAGTGAAGAGTGAAGCAATAAGGGTGCATGTACAAGTACAATGATAGAGGTAAATGAGGAAAGTGTCAAAGATCAAGAATGATAAGACAATTGGTGTGAAATAATTTCAAGTGATGAAGGGGATGATGGAGAGGTCATAAATAGATTGATAGAGGGTGTAAAAAGTGAAAATTATTATGTAGGTTGTAGTGCCCACATTTTAAGCACCCAAATACAACAGAAAAATACCAGGATAATTTTTTTTTGACTTACATTGCTCACTACACACAACACCGTAAGGGCTCTAAGTACAAAACTCGACTCACATGTGACAATCACATAATTCATCGACTCACATAGACACATGTAGAAGACATCGGCATGTCGATGCCACACTTTTTCCAATGAACGAATACTAGCAATAGACATCAACCACAATAAAAAGGGACTTAAGGATTGACGAACCCACAACACAACATTACCATGGTTAACTGTATTCTAGAGTTAACGTTAAACATTCCAATAACATTATCGATGTAAGGATAATTTTTTTTCCTCGTTTTTCCGCCTACATGTTCTGAAAATTCTTGTTCACGCGGTTAAAAACTTATTGTTCAACCATTCTCAATTTGGCTCCTTATACCTTATGCCAATCTTCCATAAATTACATACAGTATTTTACATATTTCAAATTTTGCATACAAAATTCTTAACTCTCTCTATTCTTATGTTAAGATTATGCTTCTCCAAAATGCTTATTCAGAAGTTTAGAATTTTAACCTTGCTACACAAACGAACCTAACGTGATGCCCAAGATGAAATCTTGGGATTTGAAGGAAGACATTAGATACAGAGCATAGCTTTTTCCCCAGAATGATCCTTCGATTCACACGGAATAGTTATTTCGCTACCAAACTTAATAAGGTTCAATAAATTATTGAAAATTATATATATATATCCATATATATATATATATATATATATATATATATATATATATATATTTCCTCGATAGTTTGGTTGCACCAAGTTGAATACATATTCTTTGAAACACATGAATTATGTTTAATTAAGTTATAAGGACTCCAAGAGTGGCCTTAATCCTAATCTCCAATCTCGTGCTCATCTTATATGATATGCTTTTACATCGCACTATGGTCACGTTATTAACATTGTCTCAAAACAAAAGAGTTACGGAAGCACTTTCCTGACATCTTAAGGAAGTACATGGCTAGGAGAATTATAAACTACACATGAACGCGAGTGATCTGTGTTCATGGCATATCCTTGCATTGCACGATTACGCATAAGAAATATTATTTATTCCTTAATGAAATAAAATGACATAACAAGGGATTAAGGGACAAGATTACACTTTCTAAGGTTCTCTAGAATCAACATCTTTCAACTCAATTTCACATACAAGGAGTTAAATTATAGTTTTCTACCCACAAGTTAACATAAAAAATCCACTAGGGTTTAGTTTAATTCCAATATGCACCTAATGATCTATGCCTTAGCTATATATGATTTTAAGGCAAGCGGACATATTTATACTAATCCACCTTCAAGAAGATACCAAGATGTTATTTTGATAGAAACCAAGGTAGCACCGTTTAGGTCGTTCCTTCAAACAAGGACTCATAAGGTGACTTCTACGGTGGTCTTCAACACTCAACCTGGTGTCAGACCTGAAGAGAGTGCATTCTTCTCGTGATTACCAAAACTAGAAGGACATCACATACTCTGGATAAAGTTGGACCATGACATTCCTAAAATATGGGTTCACGACAATGTCGCTAGACATAAAGACTATGACGGTAAACTCCAACGAGGGGTTTTATTTACCTAACCTATGAGGTCTCATCAGGTGCAAAGTTTAAGGTCGTTCTTTGGTTTTAATTTTCTTATATGGTAGGAAAGGATCACACATACATGCGAGTCATGCACGAATATTTTATTTGAGTTGAGTGTCCCCATTAAAACTCATTATTGTGTTTGCAAGGTAAGAAGGTAACCCTATAACTAATTTAATCATTTATTAAATACTGAGAAGGTACTACAATGTATTAACTTCGATTTCAATTTACTAAGTATAAACCAAACACCTTTTTGCCATACACTACTAAAAATCAAGTTGAACTGGTGATTAGAAGTACATTCCATAAGTATCCTTAAAAAAACTAGCATATCATGCATGTTAACAAATCTCATTTATAATTTTTCAGTAACAAGAAACTACATTACACAGTTATTCATTTACAATGACCTATAAGAGTTACAAAATAATAATTAAATTTCACATCGCCTTCTTCGTCGTCATTCATCCATCCTGTAAAACCCACGTGAGCATGATATCAGCGATAATTCGCTGGCATGGCATCCACCCTAATCGATCATAATTGTCATTTTTCAGTTCCCATTTATATCTGACAATAACTACAATATGTAATCGAAATAAAAATAAAATCTAGAAACAAGTAATCATTGCATTTCATTTTTTTATTTTTTTTCCTTCATTTTATAACTCAGAAGAGAGAGAGAGAGAAAGGAAGAGAGAGAAAATATCATTTTGTCTAAAGTTCCAATACACAACAAGTTTCATTCTAGTGTTTTAAACAGTTATTTACGTGTGTTGAAGGTTTCCAAAGGGGATTTGGCAACCCTACGAGGGTCCGCAACTTTCTACTTTTACATTTTCTCACTAATTACAAAAACGTTCACAACGGGCTCGGAGGCTAAGAAACTGCTTCCAAAAGTTACCTTCCAATGAGAACACCCTCCACGATCAACTTGCTACGTGTTCCCGGATATACCAAGAGTTCATAGCAACTGAAGGAATTGAAAAAGAGTGCACGGTTTGCGTTTGGCAGCTAGTTTTCCGGGACCTCTGGTCATAGTTCACCCAGTTGTAAAGAGATAAAAGTTAGCTCGAATGGCCCAGAAACCGTGTCCCAAATGACGTTCGACGGATGCGCACACAACGAGACTCTTCCTAGTAGTTCCCCTATATAAGGAGAATTCTTCAGAGTCGACGGAAAGGAGAACTAGAAAACCATGTTCAAACGGCGACAGGCTTTCTGGAGCGACAAGACAAAAATGGACCAGTTTGACCTTGTCAAACTGCGATCGGAGGCCTGCAAAATGGCTTCGCCAAACTATCCCGAAAAGTTCTCTTTCCTATACTGAATGTCCCATGCATTTATCTAGTATAATCGCTAGAGGTTTGTGAAGACGAGAAGTGATTTCTCTTTCCAGTTTTCAAATGGCGATCCAAAACGAAAGCCAACTTTCTAGTTTTAACGACTTTCTACTGTTGTAAACCAGTGTTACAGGGCTCCTATAAGGGCGTCAAAAGGATGTCACATGATCGTTTCGGGTCAAACCAAAAATCAAGGCAACTCCTTGTATACCAAGGTACCCGAATGAAACTTCACATCTCGTTTCCAGAGTTGCGAAGGGTACTTAGTGAGTCTTTGAAAATTGCAAAATTTAACTATTTTGAGTAGGAAGAAGGTCATCTTAATCAATGGGGAGTCAAATTTGTCTGGTCGATAAAACAATATTGAATAGGTCGAAAGAGTAAGATTTTTCTAGATCATCTCGAAGCGAGGGTGATAGTTCGTGGTTTAAAGTAGGTGAGTTATAATGGCTTCGAGAGTTGTGACACGACACTAGATTGTTTTGCAATGAGTTGAAGGGACATTTAACTATATTAAAAGTCCTAATGATTTAAAATTCTATTTAATTACAAAAGAGAGCTAAAACACGAGAATTATGAGAGGTAAGAGAAGAAGGACCATGCCTGGAAAATGAAGCCGGTCGAAACCGCAGGCTTGGGTACAGTCTCGTGCTTGGGCACTTCGTCAACCAGATCACGAGCATCAACAGCTCCACCATTTGACATACACGTCATCAAGGAAGTTGCATTGTAAACAAAACATCTTGTTTTCTATGCCTTGATGGTTTTCCATGGTCAATTCTAAAGCTCTTATTTTTGCACATGCGGGGAGGAAGCTGACAAAGGTTGCTGAGTTTGGCTTTACCTCTGCCAATTGCATTTGCTTGAAAATCTCCATGGCCCTTTCAAGAAGCCCATTCTGTGAGCATCCTACAATGAATGCATTCCATGAGACCACGTCCCTCTCAGGCATTGTATTGGAAAGGCGGATAGCCTCATCAAGAAGGCCATCTTGTGCATACCCTACAAATCATTGCAGTCCACGAGAATGCCTCTCGTTGAATCATTTTGTCAAACAGTTCGTGTGCCTTTTTAACAGACCCGTTTTTTTGCATGCCTACTATCATAGCAGTCTAGAAAACTGCACATCTTTCAGGTATTTTGTCAAACAGTTCACACGCGTGGTGAAAGCCTTCACATTTTGTAACTAATTTGTGCATAACCCGAAATCATTGCAGTCCATGGAACTGCATTTCTTTCCCACACCTTTAGACAAACTGTTCGCATGTTTTTCCATGTTTTTGCATGAAAAACTATTAGGGCGTTTGCAATAGCCACAACAGACAAATCTCCTTTGTTTTTTCTTTATTTTCTAGAACCCACGCAGGCCTAGGCGCGTGTTGGAAGAGTGCTGGGCGCATGCAAAAAGAACAGACCCAAAAACACCTTCGTTTTTACACCATTTTCCACGCGGTGAGAGTGGCGCGGCCTGGGTGCATGCTGGGCGTTTTGTGGAGTCTGGTTTGCCTGAATCGTTGCATTTGCATGGAAGTTTCCAAGGCCTCTTCAACAAACTCAATACTGGCGTGCAGAACTCTGTGCCCCCAAACCAGCCGCTTTGCTTCCTATCCCAACACATTGCAGGCTTGCGTTTCCAAAAATGTGGAAAGGGTTTGCCCTAGTCCGCCCCCTTTACGGGCTTTTTGATTTTATTATTATTATTTTTTTATTTCTTTTAAATTTATTTATTTATAATTTATCTATTATTTATTTATTTATTTATCTCATTTCTTTACAAATTAAGGGAGGCATTACATTCTCCTCCCCTTAAGAAAGCATCGTCCTCGATGCGACATACGCTGAAGAAAGAGAAAAGGTACGCAACAAGGGACGAATGTGGCGAAGGTACGCTCTAAGGTTAAGATTTCAAATCCAAAATCATGGTTACGGGGTGGCCCTAGGAACATTTGGTAGAAATTTTAACTTCCAAGGTTCTGTGAAGATTGGCAGTTCTCTCTTATTCGTTATTTCATTAACCTCTTTCCATTAACATTATTCTTAATTCAAGGCCTTTAAAATTTCATTTTTATCGAATTTTAGTTTATCCATTCCTGTGGGTTCCCATCATGGACTACAGTCACAACACCCTACCCGGGTCATACACAACACTAAAATTTCACAAGCATATTTTTACATACTTTCACGACCGTACCACATCACAAGGGTTCCACCAAACCATGGGATGACAACAAGTAGAACACATAACCATTAATTTCCAACAATTACGCCCTAGACATAGACCTAGTACATACATATGACTAACAATCAAAACCAACACGTTGATACATATACAATGGGTATCACGAGCCCCCAAAATCCATGACTATAACAACATAGTTCCATTCCAATATCCAATCCGTCCATACCAACCAAGGGAAGAGTCACGCCGCCAATCACAACAAGTCTAACCAGAACTCACAAGACGACACATACTCACTATACCAACTCCACACATAATAAGACATCACGAAACAATCCCTCAGATATCTCCAAAAGTACCAGGTAAAACTCCACATATCTCCTGAAGTATCATAAGGCAACTCCATATACTCCTCGAAACCTCACCAAATAATCTCCATATGCCTCCCAAAGAGAAAGAAACATAGTGTCAAAACCAAGTCGAGTCACTCAATCATAGAGCCCCATCCAGAATAACTGGTCACTCAACCATAGAGTGCCATAAGAAATAATATCAGGTCTCTCAATCATAGAGGCCAATCTCCTTTCTCCTTTTAATGAGGCCGGGTCACCCTATTGCCCTGGACACATAGAGCTCCGTCATGCCCAAACCCAAGTGACATAATAACTCGTGGTTCAACAACCCGCTAGTTATCTGTAACTCCTTGGGGCGTACCCCCATACAACGAAGCGGGTCCATAGGTTCAACCACTCCATGGTGAATCCCGTGACCCTATTCCAACACAGTACAATGTTAGAACCAGCATAACAATCCATTAAAATGCCAAGTGGCAAAATCAAAAGCCTTGGACTAGGCTACAAGTCTCTCAAATATGAAAGAAAGTTTTAAAACCAAGAAAACAAGTGGCTAATTAGCCATGGTTAGTGTAAAATCCAACTGTTAGTGCAACAATCAATAAATGCCCAAAATATAAGAACATGTCAATCAAGAAAACAGCTGGTTCTAGCTAAAAGAAAAAGATTAATTTACGAATAAAATACGTAATGGAAAAAATAAAAATAAAAATAAAAAAATAAAAATAAAATAGCACATCACAATCACCATGTGGCCTCATACCGCCACCAAAGGGGTACTCATCGAGTTGCTGGCACTCGGACATAGAGCCTCAGCTTGTGAAAATATACATGTAACTAGAAATGAGTATGTCAAATAATGTAACTGTCATCATCTTTGCCTGAATCATAACTCCAAACTCCCACAAGGATCAACATAGTCAAAGTCACATAGGATTATTCAATGAACAATCCAATAGGAAAGAGCAGGGGACACAAGGTTGCATAAATTGAGCCTAAGGTGGTGTGCACCCACAATATACTAAGCAAGCTCGAAGTATACTAAACAGATAGAAGTGGATTTTCAGTCTATGTAAGACTCCACTTCCTCACTCGTACTCGGCTCAAGATTATGAAAACCTGGGCGCATGTTGGGCGTTTTGTGGAGTCTAGTTTGCCTGAATCGTTGCATCTGCATGGAAGTTTCCAAGGCCTCTTCAACAAACTCAATACTGGCGTGCAGAACTCTACGCCCCCAAACCAGCCGCTTTGCTTCCTATCCCAATGCATTGCAGGCTTGCGTTTCCAAAAACGTGGAAAGGGTTTGCCCTAGTCCACCCCCTTTACGGGCTTTTTGATTTTATTATTATTATTATTTTATTTCTTTTAAATTTATTTATCTATAATTTATCTATTATTTATTTATTTATTTATCTCATTTCTTTACAAATTAAGGGAGGCATTACATAGGTGATGATAATGACACTGATGAGGATGATAGGGTGAAGTATTATGCATGGACATAAGCAGTGGCATCCAGTATAATTGGTGGATTGGTGTTAGTAGGTAGATTGGGAAGATGCCATCCAAACATTTTTTTCAAATTACCTAAATAAAAACACATCAGCCATATTACTCAAAAAATTCTTTGAACATGAACAACTGATTCCTTATAATATGTTCAGTTTTGGAGCTCAATTATTTCGGTTTAGCATGAAATGTGAAACTTGTTGGAAAATACATAGTAACCATCATTGGTTAGGGGGAGACCGACATCAGTCACCCAGGACCAACATCAGTGAAGTAAGGAAGGAGCCGACAATGGTTAGGGAAGAACCGACATTAGTTACCTATGCGAGGATATTTTAATTAACTCTCGGGAATTATATCTATTTTTAGCATTAAATTATATCTATTGATTGTAATTGCATGGCTAAGTGCCCTAAGTCTATAAACAACTATATAAGCATGAAAGCCAGGGTTTAGAAGTTGAGAATTAACAAGAATTAAGAAGAACTTGCAAAATTTAGTGAGAGAGAGATTTCTTGGTGAAGAATAAAAAATATTGTTCAGGAAGAAAGTACTGAACATCTGAGAGATGTGGAAAATTGTAAATCTTCATTGTATATCTTGTCAAAGCTTTGGATAATAGATTAGCTTGTTTCTTGGTGGATGTAGCCCACAGTGGGTGAACCACGTTAAATTTGGTGTTGATTTATGTCTCTTATTTTGTATAATTCTTCTGGTAGAATGTTTACTTTTATTTGCATGTATGCTTAGCTTTGATATATTGTCTATATAACCGGTGTGCTAACCCCAACAACTGGTATCAGAGCTTTGTTTGAGGCTTTTGTGTGTTGACAGATTTACTCACAGAGGGTTTTCTAATTGAGTGGGAGATACAACAATGATAGAAGAAAACAAATACAAGGTAGAGAAGTTTGACGACCAAAATTATCAATTATGGAAGATGCAAATTGATGATTATCTATATCAAAGAGATTTGTATTTACCCGCTAGATGAGAAATCTAGACCTACGAAGATGACCGATGAAGAATGGAAGATTCTTGATAGAAAGGCTTTGGGATCTATAAGATTGAGCTTGATAGCACTCGTGGCTTCCAATATTATAGAAGTGGCTTCTACGGTAGAGTTAATGAAATCTCTTGCTAATTTATATGAAAAACCTAGTGCTTCAAGTAAAGTTTATTTGATGAAGAAACTATTTAGTTCTAAGATGCATGAAGGTGGATCTACATCTAGTCATTTAAATGATTTCTGATCTATTATAAATCAATTAAAATCGGTTGCTATACCATTTGATGATGAAGTAAAATCACTTTTATTCTTATATTTTTTGCCTGATAGTTGGGATAACTTGGTAATGATTCTTAGAAATACAACATCTGCTAATAATATTTTGAAGTTTGATGATGTGGTTAGTATAATCTTGAATAAAGAAATTCCCAGGAATAGTACAGAGGAATCATCATTTGTAAATGCTTTGAATGTAGAAAGCAGGGGCATGCAGAAGAAGAGACCCAAGAGTAAGAATAATGGGAAATCAATGTCAAGGGATAGCAAATCTAAATCCAGAAGTAAGGGAATTAATTTTTGGAAATGTGGAAAGAAAGGACTTACAAAGAAAGATTGTTGGTCAAAGGATAAAGAGAACCAACAACCAGGCAAAGGTAAATAGAGCAAATCTTGCTACATTAGAGGTAATGCAAGATGCTCTTATTCTTTCTTTAGATAATAGAATCGAGTCATGGGTTTTAGATTCAAGAGCTTCTTTCCATGCAACCCCTAATAAAGGTTATTTCAGAAATTATGTCAAAGGTAATTTTGGGCATGTTTATTTGGGTGATGATGAACCTATGTAGTATTACTAGTAAAGGGAAAGTTCATCTAAAATTACAGAATGAAAATACATGGGTATTGAAAGATGTGAGGCATGTGCAAGCCTCAGGTAGAATCTTATTTCTGCAGGGCAACTAGGTGAATCTGGTTACATGGTTACTTTTATAGGAGACTCTTGGAAAGTCACCAAGGGTGCTTTTGTTGTGGCAAGAGGTAAGAAGGTAGGAACATTATATTTATCTACTTGTATTACTGATTCCTTTTCTGCATTATCTACTTCAAATTCAGATGCATGCATGTGGCATAATCGGTTGGGTCATATGAGTCAAAAAGGAATGCAGATCTTAAAGGCTAAGGGTAAGTTGTTAGATTTGAAAGATTTAGATCTTGATTTTTGTGAGTATTGTATCTTTGGAAAGAAAAAGAGAGTGATATTTCTCAAAGTTGGGGCAACTAAGAAGGAGCAGAAATTGGAGCTTGTACACTCAGATGTGTGGGGACCAGCTCAGGTAGCTTCTCATGGAGGATCCCAGTATTATGTTACTTTCATTGATGATGCTACAAGAAAGGTATGGGTTTATTGTATTAAACGTAAATATGATGTTTTTGAGACTTTTAAAAGATGGAAAGCCCTTGTTGAGAATGAATCAAATTCTAAGTTAAAGTGCCTTAGATCTGACAATGGTGGTGAATACTGTAGCAAGGATTTCAATGATTATTGTTCAGTGAATGGGATGCGTAGAGAAAGAACGGTTCCAAGAACACCACAGGAGAATGGTGTTGCAAAAAGAATGAACAAGACAATCATGGAACGTGTTAGAAGTATGAAGATACATTCTGGATTGCCCTTGCAGTTTTGGGCAGAAGCAGTTGATACAGCGGTTTATTTGATTAACCATGGGCCTTCAAGTTCACTAGATGGAGGAATACCAGAGGAAGCTTGGACCGGAAAAGAGGTAGATATTTCTTTTCTTAAAGTTTTTGGTTTAGAAGCTTTTGTGCATGTTGATAGGGAAAATAGAAAAAAATTGGATGCAAAATCCAAGAGATGCACTTTCATTGGTTATGGATCTGGTGATTTCGGTTTCCGTTTTTGGGTTATAGAGAATTCTAAAATTATTAGGAGTCGTGATGTTGAATGGAATGAAAAGAGAATGTACAGGGATCAAATTTTGGTACCCAAGGATGAGAAAATTGAGATGTTTATTGATGAAAATGAACTCTCAGGTTTTAAAGAAACACCTAAAGAAATACACAATAACCGTGGTCGGTTAGGCCCTGACCGACATTAGTCAGATGAACCGCCGACGGTTATAGAAGATCAGAACCTGTATCGGTTAGAAGAACCGACATCAGTTAGCAGAACCGACATCGGTTAGAGGTGACCAGTGTCGATCACTGTCAGAAGTTGATACTAATGTCCAGGAGGTCCAGATTGAGCCTCCGATACCCCAAACTCCTGTGAGAAGGTCACAAAGGTTAAGTAAACTTCTAGAAAGCTTTGAAGAAGTAATGCAGGATAAGAATCACGTTCAGTGGGAGCATGGCATGGATGAGGAGATGGACTCCTTGGAACAGAACCAGACTTGGGATTTGGTTAAGTTGCTAGCAGGAAAGAGAACATTGCAGAACAAGTGGGTTTACAGAATTAAGGAAGAATAGAGTGGACAGAAAAGGTACAAGGCAAGGCTTATAGTAAAAGGATTTACACAAAAGGCAGGTATTGACTTTGGTAAAATATTTTCTCTTGTTGTTAAGATGACTTCCATTCATACTGTATTGAGTGAATTAGTTATTTCAAGAAGTAGAATATTTGCATTTAGAGCAACTAGATGTGAAGACGGCTTTCCTTCATGGTGATTTGGATGAAGAGATTTATATGTAGCAGTCGCTTGGGTATGAAGTCAAGGGTAAGGAGAAATTAGTGTGCAGGTTGAAAAAGAGCCTATATGGGCTCAAGCAAGCTCCAAGGCAATGGTATATGATGTTTGATAGATTTGTGCATGAGCATGGTTACTTGAGATGTGAATCTAACCATTGTGTTTATTTCAAGAAGCTTGAAAATAGGAGCTATATTATTTTGTTATTGTATGTGGATGATATGCTTATTGTAGGATCTAGTATGCAGGACATTGGTGAGATTAAGAGAAAACTAGCTCACACATTTGCAATGAAGGATTTAGGAGCTACAAAAAGAATCCTTAGCATGCAAATACATAGAGACATGAAAAACAAGAAATTGTATTTGTCTTAGGAGGATTATATCTACAAGGTGTTAGAAAGGTTCAACATGCAGAATGGAAAACCTGTTAGCACACCTATGGCTAGACACTTCAAATTGAGTAAAGATCAGTGTCCTTCATCACATGAGGAGGTCAAATACATGGCACGAGTACCATATGCTTCAGCAATTGGAAGCCTCATGTATGTTATGGTTTGTACTAGACCAGACATTACTCAGGTAGTGGGAGTTGTGAGTAGATATATGGCTAATCCAGGTAAAGAGCATTGGAAAGCAATCTAATGGATACTCAGGTATTTGAAAGGGACATCTAGCATGCAGTTATGCTATGGAGGTTCGGATGTTTCACTACATGGCTATGTTGATTTAGATATGGTTGGAGATCTAGATGGTAGGAGAAACACTACTGGATATATTTTCACAGCAGGTGGAACGAAAATTAGCTAGATTTCGAGATTGCAGAAGGTTGTGGCTTTGTCTACTACAGAGGTAGAGTATGTTGCAGCTACAAAGGCTAGCAAGGAGATTATATGGATGAGTAGGTTTATGGAAGAGTTGGGAAAGGAGCAAAGTAATTGTAAATTATTCAGTGACAGTCGTAGTACAATTCATTTGGCAAAGAACTCAGTGTTTCATTCTAGAATGAAACACATTCAGTTGAGGTATCACTTCATATGGCAGGTATTGGAGGATGGACAGTTGAATCTGGAAAAGATTCATATGAGCAAGAACCCTGCGGATATGCTAACGAAGCCATTAACAAAGAAGAAGTTAGAGCTACACTCCACTTCTGTTGGTCTTCAAGTTTGATACTTGAAGAGGAAGAAACAAAGTCAAGGAAGGATCCAAGAATGACGTTGTACAAGTATAGTGCAGTAATTAAACTCCAAGTGGGAGATTGTTGAGTTGTGAAGCTTAATTACTTCATTTTGGCATGTAATTGAAAATTGTTGGAAAATACAGTAACCGACATCGGTCAGGGCAGACCGGCATTGGTCAAGCAAGTAAGGAACCGGCAGCGGTTAGGTAGAACCGACGTCGATTACCTGTGCGATGAAGTTTTAATTAACTCTATGGAATTATATCTATTTTTAGCATTAAAATAGATTTATTAATTGTAATTGCATGGCTAAGTGCCCTAAGTCTTTAAACAACTATATAAGCATAAAAGCTAGGCTTTAAAAGTATGTATGGATTATAATTAAAAAATAATTATGTGAGAGAGAATTCTTGGAGAAGAATCAAAAAGCTTGAAGGAAGAAAGTATTGAACATCTGAGAGGTGTGGAAGATTGTAAATCTTCATTGTATATCTTGTCAAAGCTTTGGATAATAGATTGGCTTGTTTCTTGGTAGACGTAGCCCACACTGGGTGAACCACGTTAAATCTGGTGTTGATTTATGTATCTTGTTTTGTATAATTCTTTTGGTAGAATATCCACTTTTATTTGCATGTATGCTTAGATCTTATATATTGTCTGTACAACCGGTGTGCTAACCCCAACAAATTGGTCATGAGAGGTGTGTCAAAAAGGTTGATGTTGAAATATGAGGAAGGGTGATCAAATAAGCATCGATAAAATTTTAGAGAGTGGCTTAGATAAGGGAATGAATGTGTGTGTAGCATAAAGGAAGTTGTAATCCTTGATAATATATTGAAGATGTGAGTGTGGGGAGGGGAATGAAAGGAGGAAGAATGATGCTGCCGATGTGTAATATAGCGATCATGCGACTATGATGGTGAAGCATTGGATGATGCAATAGAAGGACACATAAATTTGATATGATACATAAGGAGGGCATCCTTAAGGTGTTGAACCATGTGAAAAATTCATCAAAAGAGTGTAGTGGGAAGGATATGTTATAGAAAATAGGGGGAAATATGGGGGACATATGGGAAGGATGTGTAAGTGGCGGGAAATATGGGGGACATATTGTAGAAAATAGGCTAGTGAGATCTAAGGGTGGTAGTGGGAAGGATATGTTATGAAAAAGTGCATCCAAATATACAAAAAAATCAATGGTAGATTAAGTGGGAGATTGATGTAACACATAAAGGTCGGCTAAGGTTTCTTTGGGATAAATGTGGATGGAGAAGTTAGGAAGGTGTCAACAAGTAACGAGAAATAATGAAGGCTATTTTGTGGGGGGGCGGGGCGAGTAATAATAAAGTTATTGGTTAAAAATGATAATGAGAAAGTGTTCAAGATGAGTGTGTCATCAAGTTGGATAAAATGACATATGCAGGACAAGAGGTTTAAATGGTGTTGGGGGTCCTTGGTGCCAATGAATTTGTCAAAAATGTGAATTTTTAAGTGTGAGGGATATGGCTGGCATGGAACCATTGGATGAATAGGCTCATTGAATTTTTTTGGTAGGTCAAGGGGGGGTGCATACCTCCCCAAGTTTTGGTACTTGAGTTCAGCAAGGAAATCTAGAAAACTTTAAATAATTAGGTTAATGGGTGAGATGCATTAAGTGAGTGACATTGTGATGGAAAATTTTTGCTTAGATATAGGGAGTTAGGTCAACAAGTTTGAAGTTAGAGGTCAACATAGGTAAATCAAACATGCAAATAGGCTACAATTATTTTTCGGTTTATGGATTTATGATTTTAAGGTTTTTCAGAACTTGTATAGAAACAAAAAGTAGAAAATTAAAACACTAATATTAGTCAAGAGGGTGTGTGAATATCTTAGTATCCTACCAATATACTATGAAGGCTTGATGTGGGTATCTTAATGAATATTGTGTTTCCAACACTATGAAGGAAATCACTGAAAACGTAGGCTCCTAATGTTAGGTAAGAAAGTTGGCTCGTAGGAGAATCTTCAATATACCTTGCAATACATTGATTTAAAGAAATTTAAAACTTTATAAGGGGAGTGATATCAAATGAATATAACAATAACAAGTAAGATATATCACGGGAGAAACAAGAAAGTATAAGCAATAGTGAAATAAGAGTGACTTAGATTGTATTTGGAGATCTGGGTTGATTCCAAGATGGAAAATGAGTGGAACATGATGGATCTTAAATGAGTAATATTTTGGAAAACTAGACCCTGAAGCTTCTTTGGACAATATGGACATGACTGCTCGGGCACTAATGTCTAAGTTAGGCACTAGTGTCTTGGAAACAACTCTGGATCTAATATATTCGGGTCTGATGATGTATGTTTCCTTTCACTCTTTTTCGCATCCACTTCATTGTATGGTTTCACTATCACACCTGAACCTGAAAAAAAATCCAAGCTACTTGTATAAGGCTCGAGAAAACATTAGATGAAATAAATAATACATGTTCTTGAGTTAGAATGACCTTGGCGGTCACCTTAATGTGATTTTCACCAAGAACTGCACTACATTTTATACTCTATGTAGTTCTAGTGTGTGTGATTAAATCGTGTCTCTTAAATATAGGTTTCCCTTGTTCCAATCACACTAAGATAGCAGACTAAAACTACTTTTCCCATAAAATGAATGTGTGAGATGGAATTTATAAATAACCCCTCTTATGTAGTGAATAATGTTGCCAAAATGTAGTCTTTGAATGTTGCTCTTTTCCCAAGTAGTATATGGTAAGTAATAGTCCAAAGTTGTCCAACCCCTAATAATAGAGAGTAATTCATGTATATATATGATTCCCCTTTTTGAATTTCAGCATTAAGAACTAAAACAGTTGACTGAAAGTGATAAGAAAGGTTTTAGAAAAGATAACAAAGTAATGTGGAATTTCAAATTTGAGAAAAAGAGGGAAAAGGACATAAGCACCCAAAGGGTACAGTTGTGCCTGGGCACTCCCATACCTAGTGGGCGGTACTATTTGGGATGGGTGGAGCATAAAACAAAAAATACATAATTGGGTCACATGTTGTCTAATATTCACAAGTAAAGTGGTCATTCCAAAAAGTTAGACAACAAGAGTATGGAAAGGATGAACCAATGTAAAAGCAAAACCAAGTGTTGTTAATGTCCAATTTTATTTCTTAGGAATCATGCATATAATGACATACTTAGAGGATTTATGTAAATATAAATTGCATTATTTTTTGTCTACATTTCCCCTCGCCTTATGTTGGTGAATGAATATTCGGTAGCATAAAGTAGATAAGAAGATCATATCTTGTGGAGAGACGAAGGGAGTTGTAATCGATAGCATATCGAATGAGATTGTGAAATGTGTGTCATGGAATCTTAGAGAGGATAAGGATCTTAGGGGTGACCTTGTGTGTTGTTGGCAAAATAATTTGTCACAAGGGAAAATTAGGAGTTTTCACCAATGCTCAAGGACTAGGTCCCTTTGCTTAGGAATGGGGAAGCTTCAGTTATTGAAAACATGAAATATATACACTACTCTAACCATAGTGGATGACCTTTTGACCGAGGATCACACAGGAATACTTAACTAAACCTCTATGCAAAAAGGAGGTGGAGAAAAGGTGTTTGTATGGAGAGAGGGGAGAAAGTGAGAAGGGGGTTTTACTCAATAAATAACAAGTTGAGTTTATTGACATAAAACCAGAAATAAAAAACTGTTCTCCAAGAATACCGCTTCTCCGCCTTGCTAGGTTCTCGGTGCTGCTCAGCTGATCATCAAGGTTTCACTTTCTTTGTCGAGCAGCAGCTATTTGATCGCTGTAAACCAGTTGTTTTTATGCTGATTTGTAGCTATTCGTCTTGTGTTTTATTATGTGCAGGTTTTTTCTTACTTTTTTCTTGTTCGTTGGGCTTTATTTGTTCACATCTGGCTTTTTGAGCCTTCTTGTATAAGGGTATAGTCCCTTTCAAAAAACTATTTGCCAATAATAAAAAAAACAATGAGAAGACACCATTAAAGGAAAGAGGAACACAACAAAATTAAATACAATTTTATTTGCATAATACTACACAAGTAACCATGCTCATGAAGTAAAGTTGAGATCGAGATGAAAACATAAGACAAGGAGATGAAAGAGTTATAGTTTCTTTCTTGTAGTAAGAAAATGGGGGCTATCAACCAAGAATATCTAACCATTTGGAATGGAAAATCCATTACAATTTATAGATTTACAATTTGCCTCTTCATCTACTCCCCCACACGACCTTTCACAGTCCCACCACTTGTGACCTTTAACATTCCTTTAGGAAATAAAAATAAGCCCATTTCTTACTAATGAAAAGGGGACTTTTACAATGAAAAATTACAATGGTCACTTAAGTGAATAGGATGAAATATCCATAAGCAATAATTTATAATGGAGAATTATAAATTAGAGAGAGAAAACTTAGAGAGAAGAGAAAATCCAGAGAAGGGAAAGCATCTTGTTGACAATGAACCTGCTCCTGATGGATCTTGAGTGAATGCTCCGTAAATGAATTTCCATGCCTTTGACCTCTTGTTGAGTTGGAAAACTATAATTGAAAATTCCTCCTCTTTTCACATGTGGATACACTCTAAGGAATTGAATGAGTGTTTAAAAATATTGTTGCTAGACTTTTACTGATATGGAGACATGATGATTCTTTTTGAACACAAAGTTAAAGTTAGAACATGAATATCATCACTTTGCTCTTCTTGGCTTCAAAATTCACCTCCGTGATACAAATGTTTCCTTTTTGAATGGAATCAACCCTAGGATTCTCAAGAACTTTCTTTCTCATCTACTATTCCATTGGAAAATGTCATCTCCTCCAAACAAAATAATTTCTCCTTCATTCAACTGGAAAATGTATAGTATGAGATCATGAATCTGTCAGGTCACTCAAGTGCTATGAACTATTTCAAAATTATCCAAGTGCTCTTTCTTCATCATGAGAGGCTCAACATCCTTGTTTGTTAACCAATATCCCATCACTTACTATTTTTAGTAAACATTATTTGATAAGTCCGTTTTAATTGTTAGTTGCTTAATTTAGAACTTTTGAGTTTCCCTGATCTGCAAGGGGAAAAATAAAATTTGATAATGAACTATATGTAGCATACTATTTATAGAAAATTATGCTTAGGAAGACTTACTATATTTAGAAGTGGGTCTTCCTGGTGTCAGAATGGAACGAAAGGACACTTTTCTCCTATATTTGAAGGATTTCAATGGCTAGAACTCCATAGATCTAAAAAATGAATTTTTATTTTAGGAATTTTTTTTTGTCATTAGAAATAATATAGAACACCATAGTATGCATGGTTGGGATAATTAGAAAGGAATTTTAGAGAGGAACCTACAGTCAAAATCTCATGGCAAACAAACATGGGGTTTGTGACATATGGGAAAAAAGAGTTTTTGAGCATGGAGGATATCTGAAGAAATTTTGGCACCATAAAAACATACCAACAACAATGGGGAATATTAAATAACAAAAATGAGACTAAAAAATGGTTAAGTGTTGAATTTAAATTATTTTCCCTCTTTCAAATTTGTTTTCCCTCTCATTTGCACACCTTAACTCACATTCAACCTAAGCAAGCTCAACCCGAGTCAGGTGGGGGTTGGATGTGTGGTTACACCCAAAATAATATAGGTAAAAGAGACATCACCCCCTTTAAAGTGTTTTGGATTCATGAGGATGGGGCCAAATTTTGTAAAAATGGTGAGTTTATAATATGTTTCTAACACCCAAGTTGTCACTTTTAAGTGAAGGGTAAGTGCACGAAATTGGGGAGCCAAAAAGGGAACAAGAATCTGAAAAAAAGTAAAATGCGTACGCGTTTTGCTAAAACGCGCTCATGTTTTAATTTTTTTGGCTCGGGAATCATGGAAGCATAACGCGTTCGCGTTATAACGTGTACGTATTTCAAACAAGTCAAAACACATACGCGTTTTGTGTAGTATGGACCATGCATATGTGTTTTGGTGGTTTATACTTACAAAAATAAATGTTAAAGTATAAGATTTCTTATATTATTTCTTATACTTTAAATTTATTTTAGTAAATATAATAAATTAGGGTCACTCTGCACCTTATGGAAGTGGTCTCGTAGCTCCACCAGTTATAATCTAGAAGATAGTTTTTCAAAATCTAATCTGGTCAGCACTTACTCATTTTCAGGATTTCAGCAAATGACCTAAAACTTTCAGGGCATATATATTGTAGTCGGTCTTTGTTTTGGGAAAGCAAATAGTCATTTTTAGGTTTTTTGACCTTCTAAAATGGATTTTTGCCCTACCACTACTTGAATTGGTATTAATTTTTAAATTTGGTCCATAATTCACTTTAGTGACCATGAATTAACTCTATGATGTTTGTCTACTTCTTACTAAAAAGAGATCCTCACTTTGTAGATAGAGGATTGTTCCCTAAATGGGATTCCTGTCCTATGGCCAAAATGAGGTGATTGTAATGTGCCTCCTCCTTAAGGTGTGATAACACTACTAGCTATTGAATGAGTTGTTACGAATAGTACTAAGTGAATTGCATCAAGTGAACTCAGGTGATTGCTCATTCTTATAAACATGGTGCTCCATATAAAGATCATCTCCTCACCTTTCCTAGCTCTAAAAACATCCTTTCATGGAATCAAATTCATGATTCTCACACATAATTTTGCTCATATTTCTCTTATGGAGACAAATGATGCCTTGATACTTCACAAATAATGGTCCTTAATAACTCGGTGACATGACTAGCTCATTTTAGCTTGTTCTGAAGGGTGTTCAATTAACTACAAAATGCCCAAAAATGCCTTTTTAGGCCTTCAAAGGAAGTAGTCTCTCATAAAAACTAAATGATTCGATCGATCACCTTAAACACTATTCCCTACACACTGAAACACACTGAATGATCTTTTTAGGACTTTCCTTTGGGTGAGGGTTTATGATTTAAGGTTTAGGGTTTAGGGCTCGGGGTTTAGGATTTAGGGCTAAGGGTTTAGGACTCAAGGTTTAGAGTTTAGGGTTTAAGGTTTAGTGTTTAAGGATCATAGTTCAGATTTTAGGGTTTAGGGTTTAGGGCTCAGGGTTTAGGATTCATGGTTTAGGGTTTAGGGTTTAGGGTTTTGGGTTAAGGGTTGAGGGTTAAGGGTTTAGGGTTCAAGGTTCAAGGTTTAGGGTTTATGGGTCAAGGTTGAGGGTTTAGGGTTTATGGCTCAAGGTTTAGGGTTTAGGGTTTAGGGATCAGGGTTGAGGGTTTAGGATTTAGGGTTGAGAGTTGAGGGTTCAGGGTTTAGGGTTCAGGGTTTAGTTTTAGGGTTAAGGGTTGAGGATTTACGGTTTAGGGTTTAGGAGTTAGGGTTTAAGGTTCAGGGTTGAGGATTTAGGGTTTATGGTTCATGGTTTAGGAGTTAGGGTTGAATATTTAAAGGTTAGGGTTCAGGGTTTAGGGTTTAGGGATCAGGGTTGATGGTTTAGGGTTGAGGGTTAAGAGTTGAGGGTTCAGGGTTTAGGGCTCAGGGTTTAGTTTAAGGGTTCAAGGTTTAGGGTTTTGGCTTAGGGCTTATGGCTTAGGGCCTAGGGCTTAGGGCTTAGGGTTTAGGGTTTAGGGCTCGAGGGTTAGGGTTTAGGGTTTAGGGTTTAGGGTTTAGGATTTAGGACTTAGAGTTTAGGGTTGAAGCTAGTAGAGACAAGAACAATTATGGGAGCCACCTAAGAATATTTTTTCATTAAAAAAAGTGGTGTTTTTTTTAACTTTAAGTCTCATCACCTACTTGATATTGGTAAATAAAACAAGTCACCAAGCTTTTATAAAAAATTGTATTTGTCGTATTCTAAGCACCTCCTATGATTAATTCTCTCTATCCATGGATTAGCACTTGTCCTTATTTGATAATTTTATAGGATATTTTTAATCCTTTTGTATACCAATTTCTCTACATTAATGATGTATTATGATCCTTACGCAGATTCTAAAAAATAATAATGTACGTGGCTTTTATTTAGTTATTTTATGGGAATAAATTATTAACTAAATTTTAAGAAGGGCATCCACTTCAATTACTGCCTAGGGCACTCCTAACCTTTAATTCGGCCCTGGGCGGTTCAGGATTTGCCACAAGAATTCACTTCCAAAATATTCAGATGAATAACATCACCAACCCCATTCTCACTGACCAATTTTACTGCAACTCTCCACAACCATGCAAATACTAGGTAAAGAAACTTGTATCAATGTGATTTTTTGTGTAATGGCCTGCTGTGGTGAAATAAATATAAGTAAATTTTGCATTGAGTACAAACTTCGGTCATGCATGTGAGTGAGGTGTTTTACATAAACATGAAGGGAACCCCCAACGGTCATGAAGCAATGAGATTTGCATGTAGTGAATATGTCGCTTGTCAAAATATCGTTCTTAATAATGTAGACATTCAAAGGGAGAGTGGAGAAAGTGCAAATTTCATCTACAACAATGCCATCAGATATAGAAGCAGCTCTGTAAATCCCTCCGTTGATTGCTTGTATTCTCACCAAATACAACATGCTCATTTGATTCTTCTTGACAACTCTTATTCATCGACGCTTTCTTCTATCCTCTAATCCGAACAAAGGTGTAATGTTGCCTTATTTTCAAGCCTGCGCTATGGATTATACCCACCCCACGAAATTATAAAGTTTTCGTAAAACTCTTTGCTAACAAAGATAAACTTGTTTGAAAAAGAGGCTAATTCAGCCCACCTACTTCTAATAGCAGGCACTGGATTGGACGACCGTCTTTTTCCTAGCCGACTCTCCCTAGAGAAAACATTGTGTTGGATGACAGAAGCAGGGAAACACAACCATAGAGGTGTTGGGCTGCCGTGGGGTAGGATGAAAACTATGTTGAATGGTAGATTGCAGAACAAATGAAAGTAAGGCGTCATAGGTGTAGGACGGAAGACTTGGATAGTTTTCTATGTGCTGAAAAAGGAGATGCACGTCTTTTTGTTGATAGCTTGGATTATCGATATATATGTATTATACCTCCGTGAATATGAGCGCAGTTTGATTCAAAATGTTGGTGAAATACATGCATAAGTTCATTTTTTAGTGTAAATAGTAGGTGAACTAACCCATACAAATGACCTGTCAGCTGAAATTTTAGCCAAACCAGGTGGTAGCCGAATATTGAAAATTCTCCATTTCCAATTTCCAAAACCCCTAATATTCACGAGTTTATGAAAATTCGCCACTAAAATTTTCCCCATTTTTAGTCTTGTTTATACAAGGTTCCAAGTAGCTATTGCACTCGCCACAGGCAAGCTGAGTGACATCGACAAGTAAGTATGAGGTAGGTATATTTCATTTAACATGTCATTACTTCATTTCAACACTTTAGTTTTAACATTTCCTTTCGATTTTGTATTGCATAGATCTTTTTTCGTAGACCATCTCGTGTTTCACTATTGTGAAACACGATGATCTTCAATTAGAGCATATATATACACCATATTTGTTACGCTTACTAACCATTTCTTTTGTGTATGGGTTGTTGATGTGTTCTCATATTAAGAGGATGCCTTAAGGGGTTTGTTGGGACTTGGTCATGTGGGCCGGACCACAACATTTGAGAGATGTCGCTAGCAGCCTTAGTCACCTCATACTTACCTTATTTCTTCCCTTTGTTCATACATTACATCCATTATGTCTACTTATCCCTTTATGTCTGCTTGTTTACTCTTGTTACACATTATTATCCATGATTTCAGTCACTTTGGACCTTCATCATTTATCCACACTGATATTATGGCCTCCACTCATGATTTTCAGCCTTTGACATTAGGGTTTCCCCCAAGGCTGACACCATTGTCCATGGGTGATGGCACATGTTTTGGTTTTTCCATAGTCGATGTCATCACCCACCGGCTATGGTGTCAAGTATATGTACTCCTATTGTTCCTTATTATTGATGCCAATAAACAATCATTTTCTCACAGTTATACTTGCTTTTGCTCACACTATTTCACACTACTTTGCACTTATTGACTGGATCTTTTGCATTTGGGTCACCATAGTGAGTTAGGACTGGATATCTTCTTGTTGAGATTTCCCCTTCTCCACCCATAGTGATTCTCTTTTGGTGTTGCCATCTCTAGGAAGGATTAAGCATCAACGGTCACACACATGCTACAAGTATTTATAACCCTCTTTAGTCTTTCATTTTGTATGTATGTGCTTGTTGTTATAGGTCATTCATTGTTAACTATTAAAGTAGATGGAGGTTTGCTTTGATATATTGTTTTGTTTCATTGTTATTATGTCCCTTGACTTTATCCAACCCTTGGTTATCTCCCTTTTATTTCATAATCCTACCAAGATACCTATCTTTATCTTAGTTGTAGACCTTGGAAACCTATAACTATCTTAGGGTTAGGGCTACTACCCTCTAGATTTATGACTTTAGCGCTCCTTGAGCACCTTTATATCTACATGATGTGGCTAGTCTTAGATTAAATCCCTATATTTGAGAATCCAACTGAGAACCTACCTTTTACACGTCATACAAAATTCTCTAACCTAACAATTAAGAGATGTTGCGAAGAGAAATGATAAGAAATAGACTAGGACATAACAAACATGGGCAAGTGTGAATGTCAAGAAGGGTTTAAGCATTTTTGTAATGTTTTTGGAGGTCATGACATCATCATTGGGTATTAAAATGGTGTATCGTATAAATTTGGGTGCGCACAATCTTTATTTTTTGAAGATTGCAATAAATAATATACGAGCGATTTTAAAACCTGGTTAGAATGCTCTAAATAAAACGTATGTAACAAATTATCAATGGGAAGACTGAAGACTTAAAAAACAAAGACTCCATCATACAAGGGGGGCCACAACAAAACAAACCTAATGAAATCTACCATAAAGAAAATCAAAATACTACTCGTGTGTAATGGGAAACAACAAACCAAAACCAATGTATCTCCACCAAACGCCTTCATTGCTAGCCGCCTCCTGAAGGAAGGATCTTCTACTGACATGAAAAACACAATGAAACCCACCCCAAAAATATTGCTTATGAGACCCAATGCTGCTAATACGAAACCCCAATTTTAATTCTTTTATTTGTTTTCCCATTAGTTATTAAATAATCAACAAAATGAGATGCATTGCCCTCAAATCTTGTCATCTCCCTACCACTCACATGCAACTATAAGCTTCATCCTCTTTTGGCAACACTACAATGACAATGTGCGCCACCTAGAGAGCACACTATTTTTGTTTTGTAGTCTATTTTCGATACAAACAAACTACTAATGCAACCCCTTCCTATATACCTAGGTAATATATTTTTTCAAAAGTTTAGTCCATTCTTCAATTTTTTATACTTACCCTAAATGGTGAAGAATAAATCTCGAGCTAATACAAAAAGACAAAACTTATTATACCAAAAAATAAATTTAAAAAATCACTCTCGAACTCTAATAAAAAATGTACCAAATGACACATGCTATAATTTTATTGACTCATACAACAACAAATATATATTTTGTTGAAAAACATATAACGACATACCTCAAGATAATAAATACACACTAATTCGCCAGTAGGCGTTCTCCTTTGAAGATGTCCCTGCTTTAAAGTGTCAAATTCCGGCGGATTCAATGTTTACAGGTTGTCGGATTTTAGATATTTATTTTTTGCTGGATTTTGGATATTTATAGTTGCAAGAGTATTCACAATTAATAGATTTGGTGAAATAGTGTGAGTTGTCTGGCATATCTATTTGCTAAAGCAATGTTTTTTGCTGAATAGTGTTCGAAATTAATTAATTTGGTGAAACAACATGAATGCAGAAGTAAATATCAAATACATCGTCACACTCAATTTCCTCAATAATAAATTTATAATCTAACCTCACCGACATTGATTACAACTCATGTGCAATTGCTAGTTCTATAACAATTATCTAATTTCATATCGATATCAAATATCTATAGACTAAAAGAAATATTTACGTACATATTAGTTTTTTTAAAACAATTTAGATTATTAACCTCCACTCAAACCAATTCGGCATATTCAACTTCAACCTCAATGTTTCTTCACTTATACGCCACTCATATAAATGCGGCATCTTGAATTTATATTTTAAAAAGGAAAAACTAATCTTTACGTGTACCAGGGTTCATCCCTTCAGGAAGGTTCTTGTGTTGATCGTGGCATTGGATTTATGGTATGAATACTTACCTACTTGGATCCATGTTCTTGTTTTTTAATGGAAAACCAAGGGTTTACTTAACATAGTTAGATCTAGGTTTGAGGATCAACTTGGCCTAGAAAATGGCTTTATATACCACTACCCACTGAATATACACACCCTACGGATGCAGAGTGCCCAAATGCTGAAGGGTATGAAGAATGGCATGGTGGGTTTACAGAGGGATCAGGTGTAGCAGAGGACATCAGGCATGGGAGGAATGGAAAGACTTTGCTAAAGCGTAGTCTTCCCTGACCCTCCCATGCCTATAGCCCTCGCTACATATCCCTCTGATTCCCCACTCCTCCAGCAAAGCTACGCTACATGTATATTTTCACTATTGTTTTTTATGGTCTCAATTCCTGACCTAAAATAGTTATCTTTTCAAATGGTTCTGTTATGAGGCTGAGTTATTTAGTGGGTATGATTTAGTTCTTGATTTCTGTAAACATTATCTTTGATGGGTGTGGATCTGAGTGTTTTAAGAGAATAATATAGGTGACTGAATATTTTGGCTTTTTAGATTAGGGCATGTTGGAGCGCAAGTATTAGATCTGAATAAGAAATAGGACACTGCATTGTTTTTTAGTTTGTTCAAGAGTTTCATGTTTGGGAAGGAGCACACTAGGCTACTAGAATTGGCTTGAAACCATTTATTCAGAAACCAGTGCTGCATCAGCAAGAACACCATCAAAACACCCAAACTAAAATTCTGATGTGTCCCCAGCTCTCCATTGGGGATTAGGATGGGGTTTCTGTGTCTTGGGTTGTTTCACAAGCTTTCTACTGTATATGTTGGCGGTGTTTCAAATATTCTCTATTGTATGTTCTAGATTCTATCTTAAAGATTTCATTTGGTGATTCTTTACCTATATGGGAATCAAGGTTATTGTTCTCTTGTTCTGAATATGATATATCCTTGTACTTTTAAAAGTTATGGTTTTTTACTGCTATAATTAATATAATACTTCTATAGTCCATGCTACCCAGTTCGGATCTGTTGTTTCTGACAACATAACCAGCAAAACATATCATTTACTTTCTAAGAGAGGCATTAGTTTTTTTTTCCTCAAAATTACGTATGATTCATTGAAAAATACAACTTCAGTTTTTAAAACTTATGAAGTGGTCGCTGAAGAGAATGTATTGTTGTTCTACTCAAAACAGTACTGTAATGTCTTGGACGTGGTCTCTGAAGAAAATATATTGTTTTGGTACAACATCACTGTAAAACATGACCATACAGTCATGGCACACTTTTCTTTTTTTGGCACATCAGAGTGGAGTTGTAGATAGGAAAGAGTATATCTTTATTTGAAAGTGCTGAGTGCTGAGTGCTGTATGCATTTTGGAAGTCGTGGATTTTATAAGAATCCTATTGATCAAAGTGGGCAACAACTTTTTAGCATCAAAAATATTTCCCACAAACTACTTTTCACTGTTAAAAACTAAAATGGTCAAGTGGTAGGCTAAAATGATTAAGTAGCAGAGGAGAATGGTACTTTTCAGTAGGTAAAATAGCTCTTTAGTAGACCAAAATAGTTAATTGGTAGACTAGAAAGGCATTTTTTTTAGTATCTAAAATAGGTCAGTGGTAGACTAAAATAGTTTTGTAGAAGAGTAGAATGCCATTTTTTAAGTAGCTAAAATACCTAAGTAGAATGACAATTTTTGGGGGGTTAAGGCAAATAGGTACACCATCTTATGCCAAAAATAGATATTTCTTTATTATCAATAGTATTCCTCAATAGAGACCTTAAGACATAACAGTGAAATGCGTCATGGTAGGTTACAGTTTCGTCACGCATACTATAATCCTGCCAGTTCAGGTTCATCCTACTGTGTTAATATGTAATGACATGACTTGTGCATATATGACAGACAACCTGAACTCTTATGCCATGACAATGCTATACTGACATTGCTTAGTTTAGTTTGCAAGAAGGTTGCTGAAGCCAAGACAAAGTTGTATTTCTGTGATAAAAGCCGAATTGCAGTGGACACGCTTAGATTGGTTTAGATTGAGGTGCCCTCAAATGTCATGGTTGGGTTCTTTAGAAGAATGTTTAATGAATCACTTAGTTTTAATTCTATAAATTAGCATTAAATTTTTAATCAGAGTGCTTACTATCTTTCTATAAATCATCTCTTTGCATGCAGCAGTTTTTGTGCCGTGTGGCTGGGAATCTATCTAGTTGGGAAGATTGACAGTTTTGTTGGGACATGAAAATTCAGTTTTGTCTCTCTGAATATAAGAACTGTTTTTCTTTTGTTTCGTGCATGTCTTTTGTGGGCAAAATAGACAAACAACGTAAGAGTGATATGTTCAAGCAATACAATTTTTAGAGTGTTGAGAGTGAATGAGGTCATTACAGTGACTTATTGTAGCAAGGCATGAAATATATGTGCTGTCTGGCCTGGTTGACAATAATTGATAATTTGCAAACATTGGTTTCATATTGATTTAAAGTTTCCGTATATTATTGGAGACTATAGTAGATGGTTTTTTTATTTGGTGCAATTCATTTTTTCCCACGCTTATCATTTACAATGATGTGTTATTTGATCTCAATTTTGAAGTTTGTTTGTTCTTGGTCGGCTATTTGAGCAATCACTATTCACTTTAAACTCTTTAAAAGCATGGGAAATATGGTTCATTGGTAAAACGCTGATTGTCAAGTAGAATGTTGTGGGAAACCCATTTGGACTATTAAAACCAATAGGAATAGGTTGCCATTCGAGTAATCAAATGTATGAAAATGAAGAGCTTTAGAGTCATCCCCGCCATGGATCATAAAATAGGATAGAAACATAGATTCTGAACTCTTAATTACCACTCCGAAAAAATGTTTTTTCAATATTATTATGGTATGTGGAGATTAAAGTTTCTAACTATTGACAATTAAAATAGCAAGAACACACGTGCCCTAACATTATGGATTACAGAAGTTTAAAGTTTCAAACTATTGACAATATTAAACTAAGAACACACATTTATTCTCTATTAGTATGGATTGTAGAAACTTGACATGACATTCCTAATTATTAGCAAATCTTAAATTAACAAGAAATAATTCTTCTCTACGTTACAAACTGTGGAAGCATAAAATTTCTAACAATATTAAAGTAAGAACAAGAGGGGTATAATATCATATAGCATTGGAAACAAACCCCAAACCCATTTTGCCATGCAAATTATCATGATTTTTGAATGTTAAAGAAAGCCTAAGGAGTTTATCATGCTTCGAGTTCGAGTAAAAATTATAAGATCCAAAATGGGAGCTTGTGAGGGCAAAGCAAAGGCAAATTGGAGTCATTTTAGGGCTATAAATGGCTTGGGTAGCTATGGGGACAAAAATGGTCTTGGGGTAACTTTGGGAAAAAACAATTACTCCCTTTATTGTGGGCAAATTAGGATGATAGTTGGAGAGATGTAATATGGTGACTCATGGGTTATTTTTAAAATCTTGGATTGTTGTTTGTAAAACATTTAGATGTAAGATCAGATTCTTAGTCATCTCTTAAATGTAGGATTGGTGTTTGTGAAGTGTGTTGGTGCTCAATTTGATCTCACTGCGTTTGCTCTAGAAATTTTCTAATGTCCTTGGTTTGTCGTATTTTCTATCTCCCCGAATGGATGCGCACAAGTTTTATCTTTACCAGGGTGTTATTGTAAATCTTTCTCTATAGTTGTGGATTGCTGTTGAGCCATGAATTATTTGCAAATTCTTTGTCCTTGAAGAAAGATTCAATTCTGGGCGCAAATAGTGAAGTTTTCATGCATCTTACTGTTCAACAGTCGTGTTTTCCCTGTCAAAATTTATCTTAGCATCTTCAGCTACGTGCTCTCTTTTGATTGTATGAGTCACGTCGGGTCTATTTTATAACTTGTAACTTTTTGTTATGTTTACAAAAAGATCAATTTGGCCCCGCGGTCTCGTTGAGTTCTGATTGGCCGGTCAAATTTATGAAGGGGGAGTGAGTTTCTCTTTTTTGCCCCGAATGTGTATACGTGTTCATTTTTAATTGGTTGTAGTCTGACAGGTCTTTTTGGTGAAATTTGCCACTTTGGTGACATTTATAAAAAATACTAAATTGGCTCGTGGCCCTGATAATCTCTGATCGGCTATTCAACAAATATGAAGCGGCAAGGAAAAAGTCTTACATTGACCCCGAAGATGGACACATGGTGGTTTTTCAAGTTACAATCGGGAAAGCGGGTTGGTGAAACATTTTGAAGTTTTTTGCCTCTTTGTGAAAAGGAGCAAAGTATAAAAATGAAGCGCGACTCCGTTGGGGCTCACATCAAAAGATAACAGCGGGAAGTGGGTTGTCGGAGGAAAATTGGAAATTTTGTTTTTTTGTTAAAAAGGGTAAAATTGTATAAATGAGTCGCGATTCCATCAAAGGCCCAGATTAAGCCACGTGTCGAGCTTGTATTTCAAAGGCGGAGGGGCGGGGCAGGGCAAAATGTGAAAATTGCGCATTTTCTCCAAAAGTCATAAAATGCAAAAGGCAACATCAGCCCCGCTTCCAATCAGATTTTTCCACATGGACGACTCTAATCTAAAGTCGACAAAGGGCAAAATCAACGATTGTTGTGCATTGCATTTGATTTTGTCGCCATTTTTGCTCCGAGACTCTTGGAGATGCGAATACGCATTGTTTTTCATCGTTTTTTAATGAAATTCTTTGTCGTTTGTCTGTAAAGTGCAGTTGAATGGATTTAGAGCTTAATTTGTGAGTCTAAGAAATGTAAAGGTTGATATTTTGAAGTTGGAATTGTTCGGGCACTTGCAAAAACGCGAATTACCAGAGAAGCTGGATGCAGAGCAAAGTTGCAGAGGAAAGAATGGGAAAATGATGAAATGATGGAGGTTGCATGCACAAAGGATGAAAACATGCTCCCAGTTAAAACAATGATGGAGATATTTTCAATGATTCATCTTTTTGAACAATTGACAACTTTTTGTTGCAAACATGTTAAACGTCATTTTCTGGAAATCATGATCAAACATGTAACAAACAAAGGTTCCTCGAATATTCTTTTCTTGGGGGGGAAGCTTGGATGTAAATTGAGTGTTATAAAAAACATGCTTTAGTCATGCAAATGGTCGGGGGTTGAATTCTTACGATTTTTTTTGAGAAAACCCATCTTCCTGAGAGACCATCTGAGAAACATGTTAATCTCTTATGTTTTAGATTTGATCATGTCAAGTTGGTTGCAAGTGTACATCCATTGACAAGCTTTGAGATTGTTCAAGAAACCTTCCCTTGTTGATGAATCTAATCAACTTCGAATTAATCTGTGTTAATCTTGGGCAAATTTGTGTCTGCTTTATTTCAGAATGTGTGCAAATAGTATTTCTTGTTCCTATTGCAATCTTGTGTTAAAATCCTTCCGAATCACAAAGGATCTTGTCCATGTGATAGTTTAGTGGCATTTGCAATTTCATTACGAGAAGAGCCTTCATCCTGTAATGCGATAAACAATTTAAACTCACTTTAGTGTCATTTTGTTGATAAAGATTGTCTGCAAGCCTTTGAGTGTATCTTAGGCATGAGGAGCCAGGGGTTTAATGTTTAATTGAGTCTTTAGCTCGAGCCTTCGTATTAAATTCTTGGAGATTGTGTGAAACCATACAAATCCGAGCCTCCATTGATGCACACCTTCTGGTTGAAGGAATATTTTAACTATTCTGAAGCATTCTGTCATTTAGTTTTCCAATTGTTGTGAAGGATCTCAAAGATCTGGCAAAATCAAGTTTATCCTGCTTAAATCTCCCACCAAAAATTATTCAAAAACAATCAATCCTACCTAAACTACCCCTGTTTGCCCTGTATGTCCACAAATGAATAAATTCTACTGCCAAAATATGCAGAAGCAATCATGATTCCATAATGTCTTTAGTAACCTTAACCTTGTTTATAAAATATCATCATTCTTTAAAAGTGACAACTCGTGAGAGTTAAATTGTGGTGCATTGATCATATTTTCTCAAGGTTTGCTTTCAAATTTGTGCAAAGAAGGATATCTTCATTCTCCTTCACCAACAGAGGTTACAAAATGGGTTCTCTCACCCTGGTTGAAAGACAACCGAAAGTATTGAGAATAGATCAAATCCTTTTGAAGGTTCTATTCATTTCTCCAACCTCTGAGTGACAAAGAGCCAACTGAATCGCCTCCCCGGCTACAAAACGACATATATAATGATTTATATGTCTCTAGGCTTCTTGTTAAATCTGTGATGTTGCTCAGTTTGCAAAGGAGAATCAATTTGGATACCAACACCAAATTGGCGTCGTTACCAGGGATTATTAGCGTTGCCGGGGATTATTTGACCTCCGGGACTTGTTTGTGCGGCAACAACACCATTTCGGCGCTGCTACCGGGAATTATTTGAACTCTGAGACTTATTTGTGTGGCAACAACCCCTGAATGGCACCATTGTCGAGGATCTTCAAAGGCATTCTTATATTTGGCCCCGGTAATGTTTCTTATATGCTCTAAGTGCAAATACGTTATTTAAACGCCATCCTTTGTTGAGATCTGTAAGAAATGCAAAGTTATAAGTTCTATGTGCAATATTTCCAGTTTCTGTTGGTTTTTGCACTAAGTTTACATCATCAATGTTAAATACGGGTAAAGGAAGGTCAGATCTGTGAAGCTTTGCATGGATTTAGTGTTGACAGACATTTGACAGATCAATTTTAGTGCATTTGCACAACTAAGGTGAAAATCCTTAGTGGCGACTTCGTGTTGAATTAATTTTTGATAAATGTCAATGTCTTAACCTCTGTCAATTGAAATTTATCACTAATCTTTGCAAAGCTGGAAGGAAGAAGATCTTTCTTCACTAAAGACCCTACCAGAAAGTTGTTTTCAGAACTAGGAAAGATGAATTCAGAAGGAAAAAGAATCTGGAAAGTTGTTGGAGATCAGAAATCAAGAAAAGAGTTATCAATTGTGGAAACTGATCAACCTGTCATTGAAGATTGTCATACTTCCTCAAGTGCTTCTGAATTAGGGAGTCTTTTTGTAAATCAGAATTCTCCATCTAGGGAGGGGCCTGTTATCCAAAATGTGCCCCTGCTCATTTTTTGTGGCTAACTCCTCTCATTTTTTCCTCTCTTGTGTCTCAGTCATTGGATAGAGCTCTTTCTCAGCGTTCCAGAAAGGTAAAGTTTTCCTCCTAATTCCATGTATTTTTGAAGTTATGGCTCGGCGGAGTTTTTTTGGAAAAAATTCCCCCTGAAAGGCCCACGGCCAATGAGATGCCGCCACGTGGCACCTAGAGTGGTGGAACGCAGGGAATTTTTGGAAAATTTTCCAAATGACTAAAAAGGTGCAAAAATTTAAATTTTTGCCCGCCAACCCGATTTGGCCCTGTTTTGCCCAAAACCTTCAAATGGCCATATCTTTCGATCTAGAGCTCGGTTTTTCACGTTCTTTATATCAATGGAAAGCTGGTGAATTCTCTACAAGATTCCGGGGTCATTTTTGCATTTTGATGGAGTTTGGAGAGAGAAAATCGAAAAACACCTCTGGCACGTGGTCATGGACAGAAATGACGTTTCAACCACCGTTTTTAATGAAGAATGGCTCGCATTCTCTCCCAGCATGGCTAAAAATGTCAGGGGATGGGTCTGTAAGGATGTCCATGCTATTTTGAATGCATTTTGGTCAATGGTTGAATCCCTTCCATGTTTTTCCACGTTTCTCTCTCCTGGGCTCGTCCCTTGCACTGTAAAAGCTAGATTTGGCTCATTTTCAAAGGGTTGAACATTTTTTGTGTATTGCAGGTCCCCTTTCTCACCTTGGAAGTGATTTTGGTGGAATATCAGACCTTTTCTAAGAGCTGCAACTTTATTTTGCCTCTCAGGTGTTGTAATGCAAGTGATTTTGATGATTAAAATAACAATACAGCCTCTATGATTAGTTTTCATCCTCTGCCTGTGTTGTTTGGTTAATTTATGATCCTTCATTACAATTATCAGTTTGTGCATGAGGTTCTTTGTTGCATTTTTATGGACTGTGTCAATCTGCAGAAGTAAAAAATACTCACCACTCCTTTGGTGCATCACCTATTAGCATTAGTTTTAGCTTTTTTGCATTCTCTATCTCTGTCTCCTTTGGAATTTAGGGTAGGGTTAGGAATATAGACCTCTGCAACTTGTAAGTGATAAATCTGACCAGAGGAACTGAGGAACCAGCCTCTAAACTGGAGATTTCTTTCTCATTTTGCAAGTCTCACACTTGGGGAAAGGATTCAATGTTGTGCAATCACACTGGATGCTAGTATGATCAAACTAGAAATCTGATCAACATCCAAGGGGTGCTGCTGATTTGCAACAACAGTTTTAGCACGCCCGGTGGGACCTTAGAGGTCTTCATCTTCATTGCAACAAAATTGATGTGCATTTGTTGCAAGTTTCTTGCTTTAAAAGAGCTATAAATTGCACATCTGGCGACTCCAAGGAAGAAGAATCAGCTGGTTTTAGCAGTGCATACCTGAAAACTCATGAGAAGAATCAACACAAGGTCAAGAGCTGGAGAGGAAGAGGTGATGTTTGAATATCTGTAGTTATCTCCAAGAATAAAGCAAAGTGGGAGGAGAATCCAAAGGTCTCCATCTCCACCAAACAGAACTCTCTCAACTCCTCCACCTGGTAGGCCTTTCATTCAATCAACAAGGGTTCTAAGGCCAATCAGAATGGCACAAAACAACCCCTATGTCAATTTCACTGGCAGCAGCCCACTTGCTCTCAATGCACAAAATCCAATCCCAGTTACAGCATTGAAGAACATTTCATACTTCACTGGAGAAAATCAGACCTCTCCTGGCGATCATGTTAAGGATATTGCTAACATTTGTGCAATCCATGAGATCAATGAGATGCAAGTTGCTGTCAAACTGCTGGCATTTTCATTCAAAGGGAAAGCTTTGCAATGGTTCAGGAGTCTTGCCTCAGGTTCTATTCAAAATTGGAATCAGCTATGTATAGCCCTCTACGAGCAGTTTGGGGAAAATGTAGACAACTTGTCCCTTTTGGAGCCGCTGACAACTATCAAAAGAGCTCCCAATGAGTAGCTGACTGATTTTAATTTCAGATTTCAAAGGACTTGGGAGATAATTCCAGTGGCAGTCAGGCCAACAGCAGAAGGTGCTTTTCTTTATTACCTTAAAGCTTTAAATTCTGATATTTCTATGTTAATTCAGTCCATGGGAGGCACAACTATCCCCATTGCTTATAGCATTGCCATTAGAGCTGAAAATTGTTTGATTCAAGCTGGCAAGCTGGCTCATAGGCCTCCAATGCCATTATTTCCAAGTTTAGAGAGCCTAAGTACTAGCCAAGTGCCTAATTTAGCTTCTATTCCCACTCCTAGAAATCAGAATTCAAGTGAAGCTTCCATTTCATCTTCTAGTGCCTCAAATGAACTTCAAGAAGTCATGAAACAATTGCAAAATCTAGGTAATGAGTTGGTTACACTCAAAAGGCAACAAACTCAAGGTTTTAGACCTTCCTTTCAGCCTCAAGCTCAGCCTAACAGGGAGCCATATCAACCTCATAGACCACCCAATCCAGCTGCAAATCTAAATCAAGTAAAGCCTCCTGCCAACAAACCATTTCAACGCTATAATCCCAATGCTACATCTGCATCTAAAGCATAAGTGCCAGTACAAAATAATATAGCTCAAGAGTATGATTGGTGTTTCCCATGCAATGAACCTCATAACCAGTCCATGTGCTTCAACGGTGCCTTGAATCAAGCATTAATGGTGACAACAACTGATGTGGAGGGTGAAGGTAGTCAAGGAAATAACCAGCAACAAGAAACATTGCAGCAGCGATCAGCTCCAAATGATACCACACTTGTAAACTGACAGGCAAAAGATTTTTGTGGCATGAATCAAACGATTTCCCAAAGTGTTGCAGCCAACACAAGGTCAAAGAGAAGAAATTTGGGTGAAGAACAGCCATTGGCCCCAAGTAATTCACGACTTTATGTCACTCCACAAACTATTGGAAAACAAAATGCAATCCCAAGCACGCAAGGATTTCCTAAAACAGCCCCTAGGCCAACCCAAATGCCAGTTGTTGCTGCCCATGTGCAAGGAATGAATGTGTAGGCCAAGGGACAGCAGAGGGATACTTCATCTCCATTCAGTATCATTGATCAAATGAAGAAGACAAATGTAAACATATCAATGTGGGAATCACTATCTATCCCAGGCCAAAGAGATTTGCTACAAGCTACCATAAAGGACTGGTCAACTTCAAATCAGCAAGTCCAAATGCAAGAGAAGGTGCTCACAAATGCTGCCCAACCTGAGGGGAATCATGGAGGACAGTAAGGTAAAATATTGAAGCCCCCTCCATTCTACGTTTCATTGATTATTGGAAATCAATTAGTACACAATTGCATAATTGATTCTGGGGTAAGTAGTTCAGTAATGCCCAAGCAAATAGCTGATCAGTTGAGAATTTAGTATGAAACCATATCTAAAGGGGTGGTGCAGTTGGATGGGACAACAGTAACAATAGTCGGGGTGATTAAAAACTTGAGTCTTACTTTGCATGCCTGTCCCAACGTGGTTGTTTTGCAAGATGTCTCAGTAATGGACCTTCCACCACTCTTTGCCCTATGTTTGTAAAGAGATTTCACAGCTAAGATTGGAGGTTACTTGTTTGTTGATTGGTCACACATGCTGTTCAGAACAAGATATGGAACCAAAGCCACAATCAGGTCTGAACCTATTGCAAACTTTCACATTGAGCCTTACACTCCAAGTCAGATTAATGCCAATTGTTCAGCGTTTGATCAAGAAGATCATCCAAGCACTGATGACGCTGACACCAAGGTTGGAAGCATCCCAGATTTAACTCTTGATGAATGGGCAAACAAGGTGCATGTTTTTTATCTTTATCAAGAAATAGAAGAATCTGAGCTGGGAGTCTATTGCATACATGAAGAAAATCAGCATATTCCTAGCATCACCAAGCCAAACCACAAAGATGACAATGAGGTATGGCAGTTGTTTTTTGATGGATCAAGAGTAGACAAGGTGCAGGAGGGGGATCCATGCTGGTTTCACCTCAAGGAGTTAAGTATTATTCAGCTTTTAGATTTCAGTTTGCATGCTCTAATAACACTGTTGAATATGAAGCCTTGGTGCAAGGACTGCAATGGGCAATCAAGAGAGGAATAAAGAACTTGCAAGTCGTTGGTGACAGTGAGTTGATTGTCAACCAAGTCAAGGGGCAACATGCTGTCAAGAATGATCTACTCAAGTGCTACAAGAACAGGGTGTGGGACCTCATTGAAGATTTTGAGGGCTTTAACATAAAATCCATTCCTAGAAAAGAGAACCAAGCTGCTGACAAACTTGCAGCAGTTGGGGCAGCCTTGACGTTGTGGAGAGCATTCAAAAGGACAAGGTACAACCAAACATCCATGTGATTGTAAGGTCTTAGTGCTGGACAACAATGTAAGTTGGCAAGTGTTTGAAAATGATCAGCAAATCATCCATTTCTTGCAAGAAGAGGCTGAATTCTCAGCCAAAAATTAGGAAAAGTTGGAGCAGCAGTATGGTGACCATGTGGTGCAGCTAAGAACCAACAAACTACCAAGGGGCTTATTACTTTGGAGTCCATTTTCAATCCTATGATCATTTTATGAAGGAGAAATCAAACATTCAAGTGAAGGGAGAAGATTAGTGTCCATCTCAGTAGAAAGAGGCAAATCACTCCAAATTGGTAAGATGACAACTGAGCAAGAAAGGTATAAGTTCATACAAATTAATCAAGAATTCCCTGATGTGTTTGCTTGGAGCTATGAAGATTTGAAAGGTTTCAATCCCGAGTTAGCTCAACACACCATTGAATTGGATCCAAATACTAAGCCCATCAGGCAGAAACAAAGGCTAGTCAACCCCCACATGGAGCCTCTCATGAGAAAAGAATTGAATAAGTTGATAGAATCAAGAATCATATTCCCTATCAAGCATTCTAGTTGGGTTGCCAACTTGGTTCCAGTCAGAAAGAAGAGTGGGGAAATCAGATTGTGTGTTGACTTCAGAGATTTGAATAGAGCATCTCTCAAGGATCATTATCCATTTCCTTCCATGGAGCATATTTTACAAGTTGTTGCTGGCTCCGAGAGGTTTTCACTACTTGATGGCTATTCAGGGTATAATCAGATTATGGTGAATGAAGAAGATCAGTTCAAGAAAGCCTTTACAACTAAATGGGGAACTTATGCACACAGGAAAATGCCATTTGAGTTGTCCAACGCTGGAGCTACCTTCCAAAGAGCAATGGACATGGCGTTCAAAGGTTTGATTAACAACATTGTACTGATATATCTTGATGATATCACTGTTTTTTCAAAAAATACAGCAGACCACCTCTTTCATTTGAGACAAGTGTTCCAAAGGTGTAGAAGATTTGGAGTCTCCTTGAATCCTAAAAAGTGTGTTTTTCTAGCCCGTGAAGGAAAACTCCTTGGCCACATTGTCTCCAAAGAAGGATTAGCAATTGATTCGGAAAGAGTCAAAGCCATAAGAGCACTGCCATTGCCAAGCCACAAGAAGGCCCTTCAAAGTTTCTTGGGAAGAATAAATTTTGTTCGGAGGTTTGTCCCAAATTTTGCAGCCCTTGTCCGACCTATCACCAAGATGCTAAAGAAAAGCATGGCTTTCAAATGGACAGCAGAAGGAAAGGAAAGTTTTGAAGCAATCAAAGAAGCCATCTCTCAATCCCCAACTCTCATCAACCCGGATTTCTCCAAGGATTTCATCCTCTATGCGTTTGGAGGTGATGATACTATTTCTGCAATTTTGGTACAGCAGAATAAAGACAATGATGAGCAGCTAATTGCTTTCTTCAGCAAAAGCCTGGAGGACTATGAGGTGAGATATTCTTTCATTGAGAAGCATGTTCTTGTAGTAATCAGGAGCTTGAAGAAATTCAAGCATCTAGTTTCAAACAATAAGGTCCAATTGTTGGTTTCTTATGCGGGGGTTAAAGACTTCCTCCTCAACAAAGACCTGAATAAAAAAAGGGCATGTTAGATTACTCGTGTCATGGAGTATGACATTGAGATCAAAGTCACCAAGTTGGTAAGAGGAAAATGATTGTGTGAGCAGCTGATCTTGTGCAAACAAGAGGAATCATGCATTGATAAAGAGACTGTTTTGGCGTTGCAAGACAATTGTGAGCAAGGAAGCACTCAAGAGGAAAATAATGGTGTCCCCACTCCTTGCTGGACCCAAAGTATAATGCACTTCCTAAGCACAGGCCTATGCCCTCCAGAGATGAACGTGACCCAAGAAGACACTTCAGATTGCAGGCTGTCCCATATGCCCTTGTTGATGGTGTTTTATTCAAAAGAGATGTGAATGGAGTACTGCTGAGATGCATTGGTACAAATCAGATTCATATGGTGTTGGAAGAGTTCCATGGTGGACCAGCTGGTGGCCATTTTGCACCAAGAGTGACAGCTCTAAAGATCATGAGGGCTGGTTATTATTTGCGCAAGATTTTCAATGATTATTATGCATGGATCAAGAGGTGTAAGAATTGTGCATTTTTCACAGGTAAAGAGAGGCTAGCTGCCCTCCCATTGTATCCAATTTCAGTTAACCAACCATTCATACAATGGGGTTTAGAATTCATTGGAGTTATTAATCCCAATTCGAGCCAAGGGCACAAGTGGATTTTAACAGCCACAGATTACTTCACCAAATGGACTGAAGCAGTAGCACTCAAGGAAGCAAATGAATCTAGCATCCTAGACTTCTATGAGGGAATAGTAACCAAATTTGGCATACCAGCTACAATAATATCAGATAATGCATTGACATTCATTGGATCCAAGGTGACTGAATGCGCTGTTAAGAATAGAATCTACTTAAGTACTTCATCAAACTATTACCCCCAGGGTAATGGCCAGGCTGAATCTACAAACAAGAACTTGTTGAGGATCATTAGGAGGACTCTTGATGAAAATCAGAAGTCTTGACATACCAAATTGAAATCAGCCTTATGCTCTGATAGGATAACTCCTAAAAGATCTACAGGTAACTCTCCATTCAAGCTTGTTTATGGAAAAGAGGCAATTTTGCCCATATCACTTGAGTTGCCAACATTGGAACTCATGAAACAGTTGGAGTTGTTGGAGTTTGAGCCCATGGAAGTCAGATATGCAGAATTGATGGAGCTCCAAGAAATCAGAAATCAGGCATCTCAAGCAATGGAGAAGGATCATGCTTTGATAAAGAAGACCTTTGATAGAAAGGCCAAGAACAGATCCTTCCAAGTTGGAGATCTAGTGTTAAAATGGGATGCGGATAGAGCAAAACCGGGAAGGCATTCAAAATTTGATGCCATTTGGAGTGGCCCATACATGGTCACAAAGTGTAAGGACAACAATGCTTACCAGTTGTCTTCATTGGATGGCGAAGAACTGCAGATTCCAGTCAATGGAATCCATCTGAAGCATTGTTACTGAAGGAAATGTTTCACCCTGTACATATTAGTTTAGGTTTTTCATTCCTCCAAGTGCTTGTGCACATTGTTTTGTTGTAGATTAGTTTTTCTTTCCCTAAGTGCTTTGGCATAAGCTTGCTGTTCCTAGAGATGTGTTTGCAGGCCTTGCTCCATCAGGTGATATTTCATCTTCCTCATTGCAGTGTTCTAGTCAGTTGGGGTATCAAACAGAGAATTCAATGACTCCATACCCAATGGATTGCTTCAGGCAACTGGTAACTTCATCCAGCAGGTAGATGACCCCTCTGAGTCCCCAAAATTGTTATCCAAAATGTGCCCCTGCTCATTTTTGTGGCTAACTCTTCTCATTTTTTCCTCTCTTGTGCCTCAGTCATAATATTTTGTTTTTTAGGCACTCAAAACCTTCTAGAAATGACACCATTGGATAGAGCTCTTTTTCAACTTTTCAGAAAGGTAAAGTTTTCCTCTTAACTCCATGTATTTTTGAAGTTATGGCTCGGCGGAGTTTTTTTAGAAAAAATTTCCCCTGAAAGGCCCACGGCCAATGAGATGCCGCCACGTGGCACCTTGAGTGGTGGAGTGCGGGGAAATTTTGGAAAATTTTCTAAATGACCAAAGAGGTGCAAAAATTCAAATTTTTGCCCGCCAACCCGATTTGGCCCTGTTTTGCCCTAAAACTTCAAATGGCCATATCTTTCGATCTAGAGCTTAGTTTTTTACGTTCTTTATATCAATGAAAAGCTGGTGAAATTCTCTACAAGATTCCGGGGTCATTTTTGCATTTTGATGGAGTTTGGAGAGATAAAATGAAAAACACCTCTGGCACGTGGTCATGGACAGAAATGACGTTTCAACCACCGTTTTTAATGAAGAATGGCTCGCATTCTCTCCCAGCATGGCTAAAAATGTCAGGGGATGGGTCTATAAGGATGCCCATGCTGTTTTGAATGCGTTTTAGTCAATGGTTGAATCCCTTCCACGTTTTCCCACGTTTCTCTCTCCTGGGGTCGTCCCTTGCACTGTAAAAGCCAGATTTGGCTCATTTTCAAAGGGTTGAACATTTTTTGTGTATTGCAGGTCCCCTTTCTCACCTTGGAAGTGATTTTGGTGGAATATCAGACCTTTTCTAAGAGCTACAACTTTATTTTGCCTCTTAGGTGTTGTAATGCAAGTGATTTTGATGATTAAAATAACAATACAGCCTCTGTGATTAGTTTTCATCCTCTGCCTGTGTTGTTTGGTTAATTTATGATCCTTCATTACAATTATCAGTTTGTGCATGAGGTTCTTTGTTGCATTTTTATGGACTGTGTCAATCTGCAGAAGTAAAAAATGCTCACCACTCCTTTGGTGCATCACCTATTAGTATTAGTTTTAGCTTTTTTACATTCTCTATCTCTATCTCCTTTGGAATTTAGGGTAGGGTTAGGAATATAGACCTCTGCAACTTGTAAGTGATAAATCTGACCAGAGGAACTGAGGAACCAGCCTCTAAACTGGAGATTCCTTTCTCATTTTGCAAGTCCCACACTTGGGGAAAGGATTCAATGTTGTGCAATCACACTGGATGCTAGTATGATCAAACTAGAAATCTGATCAACATCTAGGGGGTGCTGCTGATTTGCAACAACAGGGCCTTCATTTTGTATTTAAAAAGTTTGTGTCTCATTATGTCCCTGTGTTTTCCAAAGCTGATAGAATCTTCCAAGAAACAAAGTTTTTAGAGAACATTCATTCTGAGAATTGCATTCTTGTGCCCCACAGACCCCTTGTCCCTCATCATTATGTTTCTCCTGTAAGATCACCTCCCCAAAACAATATGGCCCAACCCCCACCCAGACCTCTATTTGTTGTGAACACTTTTGGTCCAATATATTTTAGAGGTATGGTTGGATATCCAAATGTAGTGCCACAAGATGTTAGAAACAGACTACCTAAATTTCAAGGGAGTAATGCTATCACTGTGATCAACATTTAAAACTTTTTGTCAATATGATGGAAGACTTTGATATTGAATTTGAGGATGTGTATATAAATTTGTTTATTCATACTCTTGAGGATGATGCACATGACTGGTATAAGTCTTTGCCAGATAACTCAATGATTCATGGACATAAATGAAAAATGCTTTTAGATTGCAATATGGGGATAAGACAAATCCCAGGTTTCTTTTGTCTGAATTTGAAAATATTAAGAAGAATCCTAATAAATCTGTTTATGACTTTAATACTCGGTTCAATAAGACCTTGAATAGGCTACTTGCGATCCTAAGGCCAAGTGATGTTTCTTGTTTAATAAAATACTCTGATGCTTTTGACAAAAAAGTTGCCTATTATTTAAGGGACAAGAACCCAATAACATTGAGGCAGGCCTGCACCATGGCTTTGCAGATTGAAAATAACATCAAGGTAGTTGGTAAGCCTCCTAAGAGGGAAGGTATCAAGCTGATCAATCCAGAGAAGCATCAATCAAGTAAGTTTGTTGATCAAGAAGAGGTTGTAAAAACGTTGGCCGGAGTTGTTAAGGAAATATCTTATAAACTAGTCAGAGCAGAGAAGGGGATTGGACAAGGTTCCCAAGGTCAGCACAAGCCACAAGGTTAAGAAAGATTTGCAAATCATCCCAGAGGTGATCATAGATCAGATGACAGGGGTAAAGGGCCCATGGGATTAGGAAATAGACAACCCCAAGCCTGAGAAAACAGATTGGTGCCTGATCCTTTCGCTGCCAGAGTTGTTGATGTTGAATAAGCTCATGAAATTGAGTGGTGTGATAGTTGTTTCTTGCCCCATTCCCCATGTGACGTTAACAAGGGAGTTGAGGAAGAAGCTGATGATGATGAGACAGATGATGATGCATGCATGATGCATTGCTCTACAAGATCACAACAGGGAGCAACCTCAACTGAGCTTATGAGTGCCAGAACTATTAAAGATTTCTAGGATTACATTCACTGGGTATTACCTCTTCCTCCCACTCATACTTTTGAAATTGATATGGTACAAACTTTTGAGTTGCCTAATAATGATTTTGAGTACTTAAGGGCATTAATGATTAAGAAGTATAATGGAGGAATCCCTTCTGAGGAGGATAGACAATTTTTAATAAATGCAGTAGTTGGCCACGAAAAAGAATATAATACTAGGAGCAAAATTGTCAAAGGGGTAGGGCCTCAAGCCAAACCAAAAATTCCAATTCTTACCAGCATCCCTAAGGAAACCCCTAAGAAAGATGCATCTGGCAAAGGCTTTGTCACCCCAAATAAAACTTGTGTTCCTCCCCATGCTCAGACTGTGAAAAATCCCGTGCCATCAGATAAACTTGTAAACCTTCCTCCCAATACTGCCTTACCTGAATATGTTCCCAATGACATAGCTCAAATCTTGAGTCAGATCAAGATTATTGTTCCTATTGTTGAATTGCTTAGAATCCCTGAGCATAAAAAGAGAGTGTTTGAGTATTTGGGGCTTATGGAAGAAAAAGTCACCAGGTAAAAAGGTAAACAATGTAGAGGTTCCTCCTGCCATTGCAAAATTAGAAAAACGACAAACATTGGAGGAATTGGGTGAACCACCTGAGGTTTATTTGGGATCTTCACTAGTTGAGTCTCAACTGAATGTGGATCCATTTTTTACTACTCTGATTATTAAGGATAGACTGTTACATAACTGCATGTTTGATTCAGGATCCTCATGTAATCTAATGCCTTTTGCGGTCATGAATGAGTTGAATCTCAAAGTAACAACAGCTTATGGGAAATGTATTGCCATGGATTCAAGAGAGGTGCAAGTAGTTGGATGTGTCAAGGGTTTAGTTGTGTAATTGGCGGCGTATCCAGGCAAGTACTTAACTTTGAATGTGGTAATTGTGGATTGTTTTGCTAAATGGGGAATTTTATTATCCAGGAAGTGGGCAACTAGTGTGGGTGGAAGTGTGCAAAGGGACATGTCTTATGCCACCATACCAATTGAGGGCAGCGTTTTGAAGTTCCCTGGTGAAAAGAAGATGTTATATCTCATTGAGGACCCCAACAATGCTTCTTATGAAGTATTGCAAACAAACATTGATGTTGATAACTCAGTGAGCTATATTGTTTTCATGGAGTATGAAATTGATCAATGCAGATATCCTGAGCAGATTGATTTTCCAGGGACTTTGATGTTTGATGCAGCCTCGAGAGGTGTTGAAAAAATTGACATAGGCACAAAGGATAAGCCTGAAAAAATGTGGTCAGATAACAACTTGGATGGAGAAGAGAAACAATCACATGACCAGTTGTTAAAGACGTATCAGAACTGCTTAGGATGGTCATATCCAAAATCGAAGGCACTTGAAAATTTTCCTTGATTGTTTTCTTTGAATCAGAGCGCACATCATTATACAATGTACAGTCTTTTGGTTTCGTGTTGCTTGCATTTTTTTCTGTTTCGGTGTTTCCTGGTCCCTGGTGACCAGTTTTTGTTGGTTTCTCTGTTCATCTTGGGGGAGTTGGTTATTATCTTTTGGCTCTGCAAGCTTGTTCTTTGACTTTGTTGCCAAATGGATTTTTTGGCACATGGTCTACTCTATTATTCTTACGGCACTCGCAGGTAGTGCCCATCCCCGAGTCGGAGCCAATGTTGGTGCTCAATTTGATCTTGCCACGCTTGCTCTAGAAATTTCCCAATCTGCCTGGTTCGTCGTATTTTTTATCTCCCCGAATGGATGCGTACAAGTTTTATCTTTACCAAGGTGTTATTGTAAATCCTTCTCTATGGTCATGGATTGTTGTCAAGCCATGAATTATTTGCAAATTCTTTGTCCTTGAAGAAAGATTCAATTATGGGCGCAAATGGTGAAGTTCCCTTGCATCTTACTGTTCAACGGGCGTGTTTTCCCTGTCAAAATTTATCTCAGCATCTTCAACTACGTGGTCTCTTTTGATTGGATGAGGCACGTCCCAGTCTATTTTATAACTTGTAACTTTTTGTTATGTTTGCAAAAAGATCAATTTGGCCCCGCAGCCTCATTGAGTTCTGATTGGCCGGTCAAATTTATAAAGAGCAAATTTCTCTTTTTTGCCCCGAAAGTGTATACATGTTCATTTTTAATTGGTTGCAGCCCGACAGGTCTTTTGGTGAAATTTGTCACTTTGGTCACATTTGTAAAAAATACCAAATTGGCCCCGCAGGCATGATAGTCTCTGATTGGCTATTCAACAAATATGAAGCGGCAGGGAAAAAGTCTTACTTTGACTCCAAAGATGGACACGTGGTTGTTTTTCAAGTTGCAAGCGGGTCGGCGGAACATTTTGAATTTTTTTGCCTCTTTGTGAAAAGGAGTAAAGTATAAAAATGAAGTGCGACTCCGTTGGGGCCCACATCAAAAGATAAAAGCGGGAAACGGATCGCCGAAGGAAAATTAGAAATTTTGCCTTTTTGTTAAAAATGGTAAAATTGCATAAATGAGCTGCGACTCCATCAAAGGCCCAGATTAAGCCACGTGTCGAGCCTGTATTTCAAAGGCGGAGGGGTGGGGCAAAATGTGAAAATTGCGCATTTTCTCCAAAAGTCATAAACTGCAAAAGGCAACTTCAGCCCCACTTCGAATCAGATTTTTCCACATGGACAACTATAATATAAAGTCGAGAAAGGGCATAATCAATGGTTACTGTGCATTGCATCTAATTTTGCCGCCATTTTTGCTCCAAGAATCCTGGAGATGCAAATATGCATTGTTTTTCATTGTTTTTTGATGAAATTCCTTATCATTTTTGTCTGCAAAGTGCAATTGAATGGATTTAGAGCTTAATTTGTGAGTCTAAGGAATGTAAAGGTTGATATTTTGAAGTTGGAATTGCTCGGGCACTTGCAAAAATGTGAATTACCAAAGAAGCTGGATGCAGAGTAAAGTTGTAGAGGAAAAAATGGGAAAAGGATGAAATGATGGAGGTTGCATGCACGAAGGGTGAAAACGTGCTCCCAGTTAAAACAATGATGGATATATTTGCAATGATTCACATTTTTTAACAACTGACAACTTTTTGTTGCAAACCTGTTAAACGTCATATTCTGGAAATCATGATCAAACATGTAACAAACAAAGGTTCCTTGAATATTCTTTTCTTGGGGGGAAAGCTTGGATGTAAATTGAGTGTTACAAAAAGCATGCTTTAGTCATGCAAATGGTCAGGGGTTGAATTCTTACGAGAAAATTTGAAAAATCCCATCTTCCTGAGAGACCATTTGAGAAACCTGTTAATCTCTTATGTTTTAGATTTGATCATGTCAAGTTGGTTGCAAATGTACAACCATTGACAAGCTCTAAGATTGTTCAGAAAACCTTCCCCTGCTAATGAATATAATCAACTTCGAATTAATCTATGTTAATCTTGGGCAAATTTGTGTCTGCTTTATTTCAGAATGTCTGCAAATATTATTTCTTGTTCCTATTGCAATCTTGTGTTAAAATCCCTTCGAATCACACAAGATCTCGTCCATGTGATAGTTTAGTGGCATTTGCAATTTCATTACGAGAAGAGCCTTCATCCAGTAATGAGATAAACAATTTAAACTCACTTTACTGTCATTTTGTTGATAAAAATTGTCTGTAAGCCTTTGAGTGTATCTTAGGCGTGAGGAACCAGGGGTCTTCAATGTTTAATTGAGTCTTTAGCTCAAGCCTTCGTGTTAAATTCTTGGAGATTGTGTGAAACGGTACACATCTGGGCCTCCATTGATGCACACCTTCTGATTGAAGGAATATTTTAGCTATTCTGAAGCATTCTGTCATTTAGTTTTCCAATTGTTGTGAAGGTCCTCAAAGATTTGGCAAAATCAAGTTTATCCTGCGTAATCTCCCACCAAAAATTATTAAAAAACAATCAATCCTACCTAAACTACCTCTGTTTGCCCTATATGTCCACAAATGAATAAATTCTACTGCCAAAATATGCATAAGTAATCAGGATTCCATAATGTCTTTAGTAACCTTATCCTTGTTTAGAAAATATCATCATTCTTTAGAAGTGACAACTCGTGAGAGTTAAATTGTCGTGCATTGATCATATTTTCTCAAGGTTTCCTTTTAAATTTTTGCAAAGAAGGATATCTTCATTCTCCTTCACCAACAGAGGTTACAAAATGGGTCCTCTCACCCTGGTTGAAAGACACAACCTAAAGTAGTGAGGATAGATCAAATCCTTTTGAAGGTGCTATCTATTTTTCCAACATTTGAGTGACAAAGAGCTAACTGAATCACCTCCCCGGCTACAAAACAACATACATGATGATTTATTTGTCTCTAGGCTTCTTGTTAAATCTATGATGCTGCTCAGTTTGCAATGGAGAATCAATTTGGATACTAACAAAGTGTTTATGCTATATACTAGAATAAGTTCTTTATAAGTCTTAAGAGATTTTGTATTCTTGGATATACATGCAATGCTTTATATAAGTAGACACTTGATTTTCATACATGACTAATTAATTATTAGTAATTCTATAAGTTAGACTCTCATTAGTGCATTTTTCCTATGTTATAACTAATAATTTTTTTGTGTGGACATCCTAGGCTTGTTGTATATTGACTTCTTATTCTTTTCATAAAGGCCATATTCTATCTCGTTCCAACCATTTTCTTCATGTATATTCATTGAACTTTGAGTTCCTCTCTTCCCCTCAGTTTTCACTGATTTTGATTACTTGCCATTTTTGTAGGGAAATGCCTATTTTTGTCATATATAAATGGTCATAATCCTATAAAAATGGACACATGTTTCACCGGCCATTTTCACATATGTATGATTTTGTTGAGTTTTGTGCTTCTTTTAATCAACTTTCCTTATATGTTGTGTTGGCTTGTGCACCAATAGGTTCTTGATTTGAACCCGAAAGTTATAAAAATATAAAGATGCACTATTACATTTAAAATAAGCTGAACAAAGCACATTCATATTGAAGTTGTAAAGAAAATTAGGCTTATTTTTTTTCCCAAAAGCATCCATGTTCTACAAGATTGATTTCAAGCATATAAAAGCATGTAGACTATCCTAATTGTGACACATCAAAAATATAAGACTTGGGTCAATTATGCTACATATGATTGATGTATTATATTTGTTTATTGTTTGTCACCATCTCTGATTGAGGGGCCTACAAACCAGCGAACACGTTGGTTTTTTTATGCATTCTATAAATGTAGAGGACAAATTAGGGTTGTTTACACCTTTTTTGAGATTCGGTCCTATATTGTTTGATAATCTAAATTTGATTTAGTGAGAGGTCTGATTTACAATAAATGGATGTAGGTTAGATACATGTGGCTATTTTGATTAATTAACTTCCAACATTAACTATAAAGTATTAAAATAATGTTCTAAAGTATGCGACACAAGATATGAACTTGAAAACATAAAGGAATGAGTGTACTTAACTTGTTACAGGGGATTCTGCGAAGTCCGAGGACTGAACAATGCTAGAATATGGACATTTGAGCCTCAAAGTGCTTTGGAACCGAGACTATAATTGCAAACCGCTTTAGGTTAGGACCTTACTATTATGCTAGAATCGTATCATACGGTCTTGAACTTGCTCTACTTCTGCTCCTGTAACTTTTTGTGGTAGTTTCCTTAGATTTTTCTGTCGTTAAACCCTAGTTGTCAATCATGCAATGAAGCTCTTTGAACATGTTGAACATCCTCTCAAACCCTAACCATTGATGAAGAGTCGTGTAGAATAAATATTAGTTGGGTTGTGTGTACACCCGTGCACCATCAACATTGACACTACTCCAAAGAGACGTCAAACCGCATGGCATACTCTACGTTAGCATGCGATAACTAGATAGATAAAATAGATTTGACAAAAAAAAATTACAATGTTTGCTTTGACTTTGGGTCTTTCTAAAACACTTGAGGATGTTTTAGTTCTTGAAAATGAGAGAGAATGTTGTCTTGACTTGGTAAGAAGCTTCAAAATTTATGTGGGTGTTGGCCTACTGACCGTAGATGTGTTGTTGCGAGATTTTGGGAGCTGTAAGTGCCTTTTGCAAGTGTAGGAAGTGAGTGTATCAATTTTTCCCATAGAATTAGGTAATGTTTATTTGCTTATATAAGGTTCCATAGGTGATTTATCCAAGAAAGGCCAACACAGACGAAGTATAAGACCCAACAAAAGATATCAATTTGGAAGTATAGTTGGAGGACATGTTGGTCCAAGACCATACAGGTCGGCCAAGATTGAATACAAAGTCTCGACTAAATTTTATGGTTGTGACGGGGGACAAAAACATGTAAACTGAAGTTTGGAGCTTGTCAACTGATGTTTGTTTATAGATTTTGTACATTATACTATCAAAGTTTGTCGACATGTTAATGTGCGTGGATAAACAAGCTAAACAAGAGACCTTGGAAAGTGCTAAGTAGGAATGGAGATATGTCATTTATCATAGAAAAGTGCATTGTCAAATCAAGTGTCGTCAAAGTGAAAATTGCCAAATTTGAATATCTACATTTCCCCCCCTTTAAGCAAGAAATGAAAATTGCATGCTTAAAGGAAAATATACTTGTGTGTGTAAATATAATTTGTATTTGCTTGACTGTTTGTTTTGTTGTTGGCCATGTTGTGCTTCATGATGGCATGTTCCACGATGAAACCTCCAAAACATAATGTAGTCAATGTTCATGATAAAGAATTGAACATTAACTCAAATATAACTTGTAATGTGAAAGATTTGCATTTGTATATGAGTGAAATAAAAAGATGTAAATAAGGGATACAATCGTTCACCTTGCGAAAGAAGAGAGCATTGTGCTTTATTTGTGCTTGGAGATTTCTATTGTTGAACTTGTCGAAGGATAGTGGGTGATCAGTTCCCAATTCATGCCGCGAAAAAACTGGAGTGTTAGGTGCATGCAACCCAACAAGGATATGTAAGAAGAATAAAGAGGCACAAATGCACCCTTGCGAGGAAGGAGATTGTGTATTAAAGTTATTTAACTTTGATATATTCCCCTTCAAATGTGAGAGGAGAGGAAGGACTACATATGAAAACCTTAGTTGTTTCGATACATTCCCTAACCCTATAGATCACACTGCTACAAACAGATCTAGACCCAATTTTGTAAATAAGGACATATAGTACAAAAGAGGATAGGTGGGCCGCAAACTCTCCCCATATGTCATACAATTGGTAGTACCTGAATAAAAGTTGAGTAAAATTTGAAAATGTGTTAAAACGTTGATAAATGAATGTGACTCATGTTTCCAAGATGCCTGAAACCTAAATGCCATAGCAAATGAGTGAAGTATTTCATGCCCCATGTAATAATTTGAATTCAGTAAATTAGGAGACACAATAGAAAAGAGAAATAAGTGCCCCCATACTCTTTCCACATGTCACACAACTAAGTAGATACTGAATAAAACTATTACAAGCTAAAAACATGAGTGGAGAAAGGAGATCCATGCCCTCAATGTGCCCAAAACTAAAGATGAAACTGGGTATTGTGGATAAAGAGAATGAAATACTTCATGCCCCCTGAATCTATGCCAAATTGAGTCAAACTGAGTATGAAACCATATGAAAACGATATCACAGTGATGAAAATACTTTTGAAACATATGGAGAAAATGCCCCATGGGAAAAACCGTATGATAGGGCCAGAACCATCCGTACAATCTCGACCAAGATGTACGTTTTTTACCCCTGTAGATTTTGTTGATTTTTTTTGCCCGAGTGTAATTATGAGGCATTTTTTTCTTCCCTTGCATATGTCTATGCCTAGAAATATGGTTGTATCTATTGTAAATGTAGAATAAAACCCCATATATTTACCCCCTCTTTTGGGACATGTGGGATGAAGGATTTGAGCGTGCAACTCAAAAGAAAAGATGTATACCCAACATGAGATGTTGAGAATCTGTATATAACCTTTGAAATGTCTAATGTGGTGGCAACCAAGAAAAAATTGTATCTACAAGGTGGATTGTGTTGAAAGTGCAATACTGACTGTTGTAAAGTACCATACATTGGAATTTTCTAAAATAAAAATAAAAATTACATTTTTAGAAGGTTAATAAAAAAATTATTTTGGTATAAGTTTTTATAATTTAAATAATTAATTTTGCCTAAGTATGTGGCATCTATGTGGAACATTTTGACCTATAATTATTGTCCAAATGGACGAAGGAAAAAAATATGCCACATAGACTCCACGTAAGGGTGTTCGCGTGAATATGACGCAAAACAAGAGCAACCAAGGCAATAAGCGTGATAGCAAGAGCATTTTCAATGCGACAAAAAAACAATAACAATAGAAAACGATGTGTTAGTAGAAAATAAGTGCATAAAATGTAGAAACTAGTGCAAACATGGAAAAAAATGTCACCAAAAGGAAAAAATTCCTGGAAACATGGGACACCCATTGCGTCGTAAGACAATCAAGGCCCTTGAGCATGCAAACAAGAGATGCACAATCACACACAATGCATGATGCCACAAACATGGGACACCCACAATGTTGCAAGATAATCAAATTCCTTAGGCCACAATCAAAGTAGAAAATAAGAATACACACACACACACACACAACTAGAAAGCATGTGGGAAAAACAAGTGTATCCAAATGTGATGAAAACACATTACATATGATATTAACAGCTAACAATAATTGTAAGTGTTGCACAAGACATGTGTTAGTATTGTTATCCAAAAGATAGTAAATATACAATTTAGATTTTTATCCAACTGTAATGAGGAAAGAAAGGAATAATAACAAAAATATAACACCTGGAGATAGTATATAAAAGTATATGCCCTAAAGGATAACAGTCTGGGAAAAGGGGAGACCAACACCTATCATCGTGTACCATTATGTGAATGTCCTACATCATGCTCAATATACCACGTGAACACATGTGTGTAAAGAATAAATGTTATCTATCAAACCAAAGGAATAAACATGTATAATGTAAAGTGCAACCAATGTATGCTATAAAAATAGGTCCTGATTTTGCGTTTTTTACAAATATTTGAATGTTTTTTATTTTTAAGGCCCTCTCTGAGGGCATAGATGAAAACTTATTCTCTGAAGAGAAGGGAGGGTGATCTAGGAAAGCCTCTATGTGGGGGAATAGATAGAGGTTATGCAATTAAAGGATGGGAAGAAAGATTTCCCCCCTGTGTTTTTGTGTGTGCAATGTGAGGTACGGGTGTAGAACCGCTCCTTTAACAGTCGATTTGAACCTATAAACAAAGTGTGTTATCAGGAAATGAGGGGAGAAGTAGGATGTGCCCCAAGTATTAGAGGAGAAGTCATATAGTTGTGCATGTGGATGATATAAGGTGAATATACTAGGGTAGAAGCATGGGTTGTAACATTAGACTTGTAGATATAGCAAGGAAAATCCCAATTTAGACTATGACTTTAGTGATATGGGGAAAATGTTTATTGACATGAGAAAGGATTTTAGATTGATCACCAATGCAAAAACCGTAGGGCCATCATTGGTGAGGAAATAATCATCAATATCAAAGAGAGGACTAATGAATTCAAACAAATTCTCTTATGGTAACGTGGTACTATCCTAGAGATTTTCCTTCATATTATCCTCATTGGGGATGAGAGTTGTAGTAAGAGATAATTTTGTGGAAGTGAAATCGGTATTAATTTGATATGTGTCTATGCCTGAGGAGATATACATATCATTAACACCATCTTGAAGTGCATTTAAAGCATCCCAGACATAGGTAGTAGATGTCACCTAACGAGTAATTGGGACATGAACAAGATCATTTGTATGTGTGCTAGAATTAGTATCATGGTTGATATCATCATTGGGATCAAAGTTTGTCTCAATTTGTGCTGGAGAATCCAAGATATTGGTAGAATCCATTAGTGTGGTGTCCCCTGATTGGGATTGTGGTATCTCAACTAATATTGTTTTCTTTGTGATGGGTAATGTATCATGTGCAATTGATAGTGCTACAGTTTGCACAATAGTAGGATGTGATGATGCTACCGATGTTGGCCCTTCCAAATGAGGTATGGCCTTCTTAGTCTCTTGTTGAATAGAAAGCTCTTGCATTATTGGAGAAGTTGCATCATTCACAATTGCATTATGTTCACCAAACATAGATGGATCAACTTTAGGAACCCATTGAGATATGCAAACTTGAGGTGAATGTGTAGCATAATGTTGTCTAGCAAATGAAATAAATCCCTTATGTTCAACTTGTTGGATTTTTTGATGTAAAACATAGAAATCATCATCAAAATGTCCATTAATTCTATGATAATTACAAAATAGTTTATCTTTGAGTTTTGTAAGCCGATAGTGAGAGTAGTAATGAGTAGGTAACAAATTAGTTAACTTATTATTTAGTAACTCATATAGGATATCGTGTTGCGTAACATTGTTGTCAAATTGGAGAGGTTAATATCATGGAACACACACATTGTTGCATCTATGTAGGATTTTAACCTCACTTGTATGAGCACATGTAGTACACATAAAAATTTTATCACAATGCATAACTTTGGTTTTATAAATATCATGATGCATAAAAAGAGAACTAATACGTGTATTAGAAACATCCTTGAGATGTTGTATCTCATCTTTAGGAGATGTAATCGTAGTATTCATAGCTTGAATATTATCTTGAAAAGAATGGTATAAAGCTTGAATATACTCCAAGATAACCTTGTGGAATGTGTCCTCATTACTAATGGAAGGAGTTGAAATATTATCAAGAAGTTGTATTTTGTGCACTAGTTTTGTGAGAGTATCTCTACATTATGGGTGTCGTCGAAGTAAATGATACAGGAATACTTAAGAAATTATGGCATGGGCCATGATGGCAGAAAAAATGATAGACAAAACCCCAATTAGATTCAAAATAATACGAACTACATATGAAGGGACGACAATCAAAGAACCATGGGGAAAAGACCCAATAAGTGATGTTGAGCAAATTGTGACTGTCGTCAAATGAATAAAATGACGATATATTGAAATAGAATTTGAATTTTAAAAAATAAAATTGGTGATTTTGAATCTGATAAAGTAAAAGAAAAACCTCCAAGGGATTTTTCCAAAAGTGTATATTTTTCGATTATACCTTAATTACTAAAAATGGTAATTTTATGAAAAGTGCGCTAAAAATTATGGCAAACAAAAAGAGGATTTCGTTGAATATGTAAAAATTAAAAATAATATCAAAGGAATTTGAAAATAAATCCATTATTATAGAGATATGAAAAAAAGAGTGATTTGACAATTAGGAGCCCTAGAAAGTGACCCAAAAAGGAAGACCAACTATGAGATCTTTGGGATAAATTTGAAAATCAATTGGAGGTCAAGCAAGAGGATGAAATCTGAATGGAATTTGAATACTTATGAAACCAAATAAGAAGAAGAAGCCCTAGGACTAGGGTTCGATCAAGATTCGTGTTCACCAAATGATTTCATCTTTTTAGGTAATCTCACCCTTTTTAATTTACGAATGTTTTAATTAACATACATAAAAAATGATGAATAGTGTTACATGTAGATATTTTGATTTAATTAACTTCCAACATTAATTGCATAATTCATGATAATGCATTCAAAGTGACTATTGACGTAACATCTATAAAAACACAAGAGAGAATTGTACTTAGATGATTTTGTGTGGATCCAGAAGAATCTGGGTGATCTGAATGTAGGAACAAACTGGTATGAGACTGAAAATGCTTCATTACAAAAAATGGAAACTGGAACTAAACTTGGTTAAAACCATACAACTAGGTCAAAAGAGTTCGTACGGTCCTAACCATTCTGTACATTTTTGGACCTGCTTGAAATCTAGGCTTGTAACTTCCTAAGTGCTTCACCTACCTATAAATGAGTGTCGCTGTGTTTCAATCTTGTTCACTCACCTTCAGAATGCCTATGTAAACTCTATTCAAACCCTAAAACCTTTGTAGTGCAATGAGTTTCTGCAAAAAAAATTAGGTGGGTTGTGATCACCCTTGTGCACCGCTAAGCCACTACTCTGAAGATGGCTCAAATCACATGTCATTCTCCTATCATGTGATATCTACCGTAGTGTAATCAGAACTTGACAACCGTGTTTTGACAATGCTTTGCTGGAGTTTTACACTTGCTCAAATACTTAGGAAGGGTCACTTGTAGAAAGAAGATGGAGAATCCTATACCTGGAAAAAGACATGAAACCTATAGAGGGTGCTTCCCTAATGGACATGCATGAGTTATTTCACAATTTAGGGAACTTGGAGTGCATTTTATGCCTACTTTTACATGAGGAGTTCTTAAAGTGTCAGGTTGCCTAAATGAGGTATGATTTACTTGCTTATGTATGCATTTGCATGTTATTATGTAATGAAAGGCTGACAAAAGGGATATATTTCCTCCTAAGAATGTGATAGAATCGAAAGAATTAGCCTAAGACATGTTGGTCCAAAACCATACGATAGGGTCAGATTGTAGATTTATACAAACTGATTGAAATTGGCAGTTTTGATCGAAAGGAAAAAAACATATTTTGACTTTATGGGTTAGAGGATGAATGGTTTTAGGTGTGTTTTATATAGTTAAACTTTAGAAACTAATGACAGAGAGGTGTGCAAAGATAAATAAGTAATTGAAGAGCTATTAAGGTGTGTCAAGTAAGAGTGAGGAGAGTACATTTGTACATGCAAGTGTGTAATGTCAAGATCAATAGTGTCAAAGGATAGATTATCAAATTTGAGTGTCTACAGTAAAGAGGAGGAGGAGAATCAAGGGGAAAACCTCTAATTGTGATAACCTAGAGATTATGAATGAATTTGACACATTGGTGAATTATTGAGGGAATAGCCCTAAAAGCATGTAACCAAGGGAGACCTAATTGTAAGGCACCAAAACTAAGATTAGAAGAAACTAAAAATGAAACAGATGTAGTGATAGCACCAATAGTGACAGGTAAAGTGATGTGCCAGTAGTAGGGACTAGGATCAAGTGTAAGATTCTATGTGGAAATGCCAAGAGATTGGAGTAGCGTGAGGGAGCAAAAATTATCCTTGTCATGCGCATAAACCAAAACACCATATATATGTACTTGATTAATATAGACAAATGAACAACGTGTCTAAAATAAGTGCGTCATTTATATCAGAGTCATCAAAGGTAGTAAGTGGTGTAGAAGATGTTGTGTGAGTAACAATACCAATCATTACATCCAAGGGGTGATCGTAAGAGGGCAACAAAGGTATAGCATGATAAGTGTTGTGCACTTTAGAAGTATATTTTTTAGTGATGTGCTTAGGAAGGGGATCATTAAATATTTTTAGCTTAGCATTTTCATTGATTGGGTTTGAAGATTCAGTAGGATCATCCCATTCAATAGCTTTAGAATCGATAAGATCTTAGACAATGCGATGAAGATATATACATTTATCAATGGGGTGACCCATACATCAATGATAATCACAATACGCATTGACATCAAAACGCTTACTTTGAGACTTAATCATATCAACCTCAAACAATGGAAGAGATATGAATTTGCATTCAAGCAATTGTTTCAATACAGTATGAAAAGGGCCTAGTAAACGAGTAAAGTGCATCTTGTGGGCTGAAGTTACAACTTAATAGGTTGAGAAATGACATTGATGGTATCTTTGGAAGCAACCTTAACATCATTATTATTGCATTTTAATGTTGGTTTTTTGGGAAAATTTGTATTAGATGCAAGGGGAGTGTTAGTAACGTATTTGATTTTGTTCATATGTAACAACTTAGCTTCACATTCTTCAAAGTATGACATAAATGGTCAAAATATCGAAACTGGTAAAAAATTCCCAAGTCTTGCAAAGAAGAAAGAAAACTCTATGTAAATAAGTCTTGTAACTCACTTTCAAAAAAACATTGTTCATTTTGGTGAGTGTAGTATTGTAGCGTAAAACATAATCGTTAACTGGTTCATTGGACCCTTGTTGTAGTTTAGCCAATTGTGCATAAGATAGTTTGTGCTCAATGTTGATAGAAAATTGTGCCAAAAACTATTTTTCCAAAGCATAAAATGAGCATATAGAGTGAGTGGGTAGAGCATAAAACCATTTTAATGTGAATTCTTTAAGGCTGTAAGGGAAAATCTTAACGAGAAAAATGTCATTTGAAGAATAATCATAACAACCCATGTGAAATGAGCGAAGATGATCAACAATATCCCTTTTTCATCATAGATAGGAAGATGAGGGGAAACAAAACCAATAGGAAAATGATAAGATACTACTTTGGGTGTGAGAAAATTGTGAATCAATTATGTAGAATCCATGTTTTGAGAAGAAATGGATGCACCTTGTTGTAATTGTAAGATTTGTGCTTCTAAAGTATGAAAAAGGTATTCAAGGGTGTACATGCTAGAAGATGGTACATGTGAACCATGATGAGTAGATGTGGGATGTGTGGTGACCATTGTAGTTATAGGGATAGGAATATAAACATTGAGTAATAATTGATGAGGTGCCCCTAAGGATGTAGGCACCACCGATGTATGAACGATAGATGTTTTTGTATGTGATAATGAAATATGATTACGTTTATCTCATGTAGTATATAGGAAAATAATGATGTTGGAAAGATTACCTTGCAAGTACTATAGAAATTGTTTGGCATCATCATCGGGAAGATCTTGATAGTGGTCATCATGGTGAGAATTATAACCTTTACTTGGGCATGGTTGGTGTGAAGAGTGCAAACAACATTGGAGAGGACATGAATAACAATAATAGACATAGGAGTGGGATCCATACTGATGATAGGTTGGGATGAGGGGGCAATAGGAGGATTAATGAGATTGGGATTAGTTATTGGGAGGACAGATTAAAGATAAGAAATGGATGGGTTAGGATTAACTCAAAGTAGGGCAATGAAAACAACTTCACACTTAGGGTGACACTTAAGATATTCAAGGAAATATTGGGTTCAACATGAAGAGCAGCCATTATATAGATTAGTAGGAGAAGATCAAATCAATAGGGATAATGCACAAGGAACTAAGAAGCTTCTAGATTAGGTGAAGGGTTCAATCAAAAGAGGGTTCACAAAAATATTTACACCTTTTTAGATTAGGTATTATATGGTTTAGTAATTGTATTTTGATTTAGTGAAGTCAGATTTAGACTAAATGGATGCAGGTTAGATACAGATGGCTATTTTCATTACTTAACATCCTAAATTAACTATACAATACCAAAATAACATTCTAAAGCATGCAATGCAAGATATGAACTTGAAAATTCAAAGAAATTAGATCACTTAGCTTGTTACAAAAGATTATGGGAAGTTTTGGGACTGTGGAATGCTACAACATGGAGATCTAAACCCGAAAGTGCTTCCGAATGAGACTGTAATTGCAAAAAACCTCAGGTTAGGACCATAGCATTATGATAGGACCGTAGCATTCTTCCAGAATAGTGTCATATGGTCTAGACCCTTTTGTACAATATTGGACCTTCTCTACTTCTACTTATGTAACTTTCTATGGAGGTTTGCTTCCTAAATTTTTGTGTCACTATCAAACCATAATTGTTGATCATGTAGCAAAGCTCTCTGAACATACTAAACATTATCTCAAAGCATACCCATGGATGAAGATTTGTGTAAAAGAATCATTAGTTGGCTTGTGGGCACCCTTGTGCACTGTCAACGTAGGCACTACTATGAAGAGGCCTTGAACCACATATCATTCTCCACCTAAAATGTGGTATCTAGATATGTTTTCATGCTAAATGTATAGCATGAAAATAAATTTTTTTAGTCATGACAACCAAGCCCCCACTTGAAAATTTCCTCTCACAGTTACTGTAAACCCTTTCTCTATCCAACATGTCCACAATGTCATCCTCATTGTAAATGGGAGGAACATGCAGACATGATTTTAAAGTGTGTTTCATGTGCAAGGAAGTAAACCTAAGGTTATTGAGATCCAAGGTAGAACAACTTGTATGCATGTGAAACTAAATCTAAGTTAATGAAATGAATCTAACACCAAGTAGATCCATAACTTAGTTTAATCAAATGAAAACATCATGATAAAGCATAAAGGAAAGCTTATCTAACTATGCATAAAACACTAAATCAAACATTAAATGCAAACATCCTTTTATTGTTGGATGTGCTTTTGAATTGTAGATATTTCCTTTGTGAACAGCACGCAACTATGCACGATCAAGGAATTTCTACAAGGAAGAGGAAGAGATCTCACCAATATGGCTTGATTTTCATTTTATTTCTTCTCTTACTACTCTTGTCCAAGTAGAAAGGGGTTTGAACAAAGATTTTCAATAACACAAAAATGATCTTATCAAGTGCAAATGTCTTATAATGACATGGTGTATTAGGCTTCTTATATAGCTTTCTAGTTTTCGAGAAGCTTGCAACCTAGTGAACGTGGGATAACAAGAATGTAGAATTAGAAAGGGACAAGTATGATTAGAAGAGATTAATTAGATATTAACAACTCATGGGAGTTGGAGGTGATTTAATTAATCAACTAGCATTAATTAATAGGCCAAATTAAGGTTATAGAAGTTATTTGGAGATGATTTAGAGAGAAATTAGTAGAATTTGAAGGGTTTAGTAAGATGGATTTAACCTATAAGAAGGTTTATTGATTAAATAGAATATTGAAAGGATTAATTAATTAATAATGGTTAATTAATTGAAAGAGGATTATAACCAACAAAGCGATGTTAATTGGCATCCATGATGTGGGGAAGGCTAGTTAATTAATGAAGTGTTGTTAGCTGACCGAGATGAAGAGGAATGTTAGATAATTAGTGGGAACCACTAATTATAACAAAAAATATGGGAAAGAGAATAAATAGTGAAATTTTAGTATTAAAGCTATGTAGTCATATTTAGGTGTCTACATTTTCACCTCTTTGATGTGGTGTAGTGCAAGTGACATCATTTCAAAGATAGTAGATAATTTTATTTTAAAAGGGTAGAAGAAAAATTATTAGGATGGACGATGCCCCCTCAAGTATCGATGGGATGATAGAAGAGGTCGATTGGCGATCGAAAAGAAGAGAAGAATGATCATGCTCAAAGAAAATCCGATCACACAAATAAGAGATGCTTTTATTAACATATCCTATGGAAGAAAAACTCATAAAGGGGGGAAGGGATTTGAACTTGGCTTAGTTGGCCATTGTTCAAATTGATTGATTGAGTAGGCGCCCATGCATCAAGTGGAAGAAGCAAGGGAGGGGGGAAGAATTGGAAAAAGATAGGTAGAAAGTTAGTGAGAATGGAAGATAAGATAGATTATGGATGGGAAGATCATGACATAGTATATGTACCATCTTGGTTCAGAAATACCTTTTTATTTGATATAAGCATACAAAAAAGGGTAAAATGACATGAAGAGCCATAACACTGATTTTTCTTAGTGCTAAAGGATTGACTCAAAGAAAAATACATAAAGCAATGCAATACGAGAAAGTAAACAAGTAGGAATGCAAATAAATAAACATACTCAAACAAACAACGTTCAAGAAAGTTTTACCGATATTTTTTTATCTAGCTTCAGTTCCCAAATGCTCAAGTTATACGACAAGAGTTAAAATGATGCCCCAAGTAAGGATACATGCAAGGGAATAGATGGAGGACATAAAAGTTCCATGAAAAGTAACATGTACTATGAAACTGCCCCGAGCAACGATATATGTCGAGAAGAAAAACACAACAAGCAAACCAACTTTGTTGATGAGGGAAGATCACAAGATGATTTGTATGTCTTACACTAGAACAAACAAGCGCTAAAGTAAGTTGTTTTATAGGATAGTTTTCAATTTTTAGTGTGTTTAAATGTTTCACTATTTTTGGAATTTGTGATTTTGAATGTTTAGGATTTTTGATGTTTTACCAATGTTTTTGTATTTTGTGATTTTGAATGTTTAGGATTTTCAATGATTTTACCAATGTTTTAGATTTTGGGGGTTTTACAAATATTTTGATTTTTGAAGTTTTTATCAATGTTTTTGAATTTTTGAAGTTTTACCAATGTTTTTCAGATTTTGGGATTTTGAATGTTTAGGATTTTTGATGTTTTACCAATGTTTTTGGATTTTGTGATTTTGAATGTTAAGGATTTTCAAGGGTTTTACGATGTTTTTGGATTTTGGAGGTTTTACCAATATTTTGATTTTTAATTTTTTTACCAATGTTTTTGGATTTTAAAAGTTTGTACCAATGTTTTTGGATTTTTGATGTTTTACCAATGTTTTGGATTTTCTAGGTTTTTACAAATTTTTAGGGTTTTTTTTTAAGTTTTCCAAACCTATGTACAAGAAAAAAAAGATGCAAAGATGCCCCCAACGAGAGGCGAGAATGTACAAGGGAGAATCTATGCATATATACAAGAATAAGATCATCCGGATCAAGGCCACAAAGGATAGGCTCAAAAATATTTTAAACACAGGTGAAGGAATAACTAGGAAGAAGTAATCATGCCCCCAGATGTGAAATGCTTGTGAATAACTAATCGTCCTGTGGTGTCAAAAACTTGTTTTCACCAAAAGACTTGTCCAAAGTGCCACAATTGCATGGTTTTCACATTTGAAAGAATTTATTTCTCTTTAATATTTTATTATTATTATTATTATTATTTTGAATGCTCCAAAGCTTGGGAATGGAAACACTTGAGATTCATGGTGTTCATAGGTTCCTAGATCTGCTTACCATTAGGGTATGCAAGTTTATAGGCCCTAGAACCAAATTTAGCCACCACAATGTATGGACCTAACCATTTAGGCTCAAAATCACCTTTCTTTTCATGTTATTTGGTGGTGTTAAACTGATTTTCCTTAAGCACATGATCTCCTAATTAAAATTCACGAAGGATAATGCATTTATTGTAGCCTGCACAAATTTTATTCTGATACATGTTAAGATGGTTCAGGGCGTGAAGGTGTTTTTATCTAGGAATTTAAGCTCTGGTATCCTAGATACTATGTAGTCCTCATCTTTATCCAGATAGTCTTGCAAGGATATTCTCAAAGCGGGGAGCTTGATGTCTAGGGGTATAATGGATTTAGTGCAAAATACCGAGGAATAAGGGGTTACACATGTAGGTGTGTCGATGGAAGTGTGATGGACCAGAGGGAAGGATGGATTTGGAGATGCCAATTACGACCTGTTTTACCAACCATTATCTTCATAATCTGAACAAGTGTTTTATTAGTGGCCTCATCTTTCCTATTACCTTGAGGGTAATAAGGTGTAGACCAATTTTGGCTAAATTTAAGGCATTGGTATAGAGGCTTCACTTGCTTGTTCTTGAATAATTTTCCATTGTCAGATACAATGGAAAAAGGGATGTCGTAACAGTAAATGATATGATTCATGATGAGCTTGGAAATCTGAGCTCCTGTGACATAGGTGATAGGAACAAACTCCACCCATTTGGTTAAGTACTCAGCGGCTATGATAATGTGTTTTTGGCCATCAGATGAGGTGGAGGTGAGTTTTCCTAAAATATCGAGTCCCCATTTGCTAAACAGTCATGGTGTTGTGATAGACTACAATGAATGAGATGAAGAATGAATCAAATTGTTGTGATTTTTACATAGGGCACATTTCTTCACATACTGGAAAAAAATTGTTTCCATATTAGGCCAGTAGTATCCCACATGTACGAGTTTCTTCACAAGAACCATGCCACTTATATGAGCACCACAGATGCCTTTGTGCACCTCTTTGGTTGCTTGGATAGCTTCTTCAGAATAAGGAAATGTAACAGAGTCCCATTATAACATTGATGATAAAGAGTTCCCCCAAGTAGGATTTAATGGGCTATACGTTGGATAAATGCTCTCTTTTGGGAGTGGGAGAGGTCGGGTGGGAAGGTACTATCATGTAGGTAGTTATAAATATCAACGTACTAAGGGGGAAAAGGACCAACAACTTCACATACTAAACATGATTTTGGAATGTCATAGGCTGGTACGGTTAGATGATCAATAAGGAACTGAAAGTCTTTAGTATCTGGCGATAAGCATAATAAGGATCCGATGGTAGCCATAGCATCCGTTGATCGGTTCTACATACGTGGAACTTGATGGAAGGAAATCAGAACAAAATATTCTTTCAAGTTGTCCACCATGCTTTATTATGGGATAGGATTCTCATCTTTGACTTTGTATTCATCATTCACTTGTTTGATGATAACCTAAGAGTCACCTATAACCTCAACTTTTTTGATGTTCCATATGATAGTGACTTTAAGTCTGGAAATGAGGGCTTCATATTCGACAATGTTGTTTGTACATGGCAAGTTGGGTCTGAAATCTTGTGGGATGATATATCATGTGGGATTAATGAGGAATAATCCTACTTCTAAACCAATAAATGTGAATGACCCATAAAAATATGTCTTCCAAGTTGATGATTCTTCAATATATAAGATGGAAGCATCTGGAAAGACTTGAGGGTTTAGTTCCTAGAAGTGGTGCTTTGAACAGTTAGTCAGCAAACACTTGTCCTTTGACTTATTTTTTATTAACATACTCAATGTCAAACTCACTAAGAACAATAATTGATGCAGAGGCACTAATCAATTACAACAAGCCACAATGTTAGGACCACAAAAACTCACAACAGTCTCTTAGGCATTCAAAAATAGTTATTTCTTCCTTAGCAAGAACCCCATTATCATGAAAAAATTGATTTTATAACCTTATTGTACTTACCCAATCATTTTACCATGTCATTATACCTTAGACCAAGTTAATTCAACCATCAAACTGAAGCAAATCAATCAAAAGTTTCAATTTTCTCAACTTCTTCCAAAATTGTCTTTCTCAAGCTCCTTAAAAGCATTCCATAAATGAGTTGGTGGTTGGAGACAAAAAACCTACCCAGAACAAAAAAAATACATTTCCACGTACCCTTTTACCTCTTTAAGGTGTATGTAAAGTTTCACTCTCCAACTATTAGTGTAACTCCTGTATATCTTCCTTCCACTTCTACACCTAGCTCCTTCCTTTTAACCCTATAAAACTTGTTTTTCTAACATAAGTTTTGTTTGAAGAAATAATTTAACAAACCATGCACCTTTTCCAGTACCTATTTATCCATTCTTCATGTCTAAGAACTTTCACTATGACTTCCTTTACAAAAATTCCTTCAAATTCACTCTCCTAGCTGTAAATTAGGTCTTTAGTTCTCCCAAACAAGGTTGTAGGTGTTTTTCCATAAAAATTGGAAATCCAATGGAATTTTTAGAATTTTATTTTGGATTCACCTTTCTTACTCTCTTTTATACTTTCATTATCAATTTTAAGGTTTAAATTACTCTGGAAGTGCTCTAACCCTTAAACACTCTCTCTCTCTCTCTCTCCAAGACTCTCTCCTAACTGTCTTCACCTATATTGTCATGAACAATAGTAAACTGAAGATGCGTAAAGCTTTTGAATCTAAAAAATTGGTGAGGGGAAGGTGTTTAGTTTATTTTTTCTAATTTTCATAATCCAATTCCGCCATTAAATCCTTCAAATAGCCAATCAACTAAACCCTAGGTAGAGTTTCCTACAACCCGGTAAGAGCAATTTTTCAACCAAATGACTAAAACTTGATTTAAAGACTTGAAATCTTACCCAAAATCATGTATTAACTTCCTTCACATGTGTAACTTAACAAGAAGACTCAGAATGTATTCAAACTTTGAAAATGATCAAATTCTCTCTACTATGCCCCTTAAGAACATGGGTTTCTCAATATTATAACAATTATCTCAAACAAATAATCCTTATCCTTGTTTGCTAAGATCTCAGTTAGAATGAAATGAGGACTATATATTCTCAATATTCCTCTCTTGTCTAGTTTCTTCAACCTTCTAGATAAAGCTTGTTCATCAATGTTAGTAACTTGACTTAAAGAATTCCAAATTGATTGCTACAAGTCTATACATTTCATTCAAGCTTATATCCATACACAAACGATGGAATCTCACAAAAATCAAGGTATGTGCACAAATAAAGACTTCATACCATTCATAATCCCCATCAAATTGCATGCACAAGTTCAATGATTGAAAAAATGCACAAGAACAACTGAAAAATGTCACAAAATTTTGTATACACAAGAATCACTCCTCAAACTTTCTTGGAGCTCTCTTTTCTTCTCTTGACCATTTGAATAATGTGAAGTTAGTTACATGAAATGTCTTAAATACCTCTTCAGGCCAATGCTCAAAAAAAATTGAGCCCTTAAGCCCCTTAAAACACACATATTTTGTCTTTAATACATCATTATAATCCTAATCTTGACTAGAACTTAAGGATTCTATGACCTAAGTCATTAATACAACTTCTAGCTCTTAATACAGCTTGTTACCAACTTAACACATCTTTTTAATTCCCCAAGAACCCCACCTATACTCCAAATACAAACCAAAATGTCCTCAAAATTAAAATTTGTACTTTTGGAGGGAAAATGCAATATTCAAATTTATGAAGGACTTGAACAAAATTAACACTAAATGGCTAAATGACCCCCTAGACCTACAAACACACTAAAAAATCAATAATTGATGTTGTAAACCATAATTAAATGTCGGGGTTAGATGATACTCCATCATACTCCTAAGGGAAAGAGAAAGTTTCCCCATAACTTTTGATTTACAACCTTGTCTTCTTCTTCTTCTTTTGTTTCCAACTGATGACGATCTTCTTGAGGTGGACCTTGATTGAATACCATGCCTCACATACCTTCATCAGCTCATTTATGCTTCTCACATGCTTCTTTATCCTTGCATTGATCACATTCTTGAGTAAGATGATGCTTCTAGGACTGTGTGTTGTTTTTTCCATCTTGTACTTAAGAATTTACACCTAATCCTTTCACATGAGGTGAATCTTCATCATTCCATACTTTTAAACTATCCTTCTCACCTTCCTTTAGTTTTTCTTGATTCATCTCATCCTTAAGATTGCAAAATATTAACTTTTGTTGGTAATGATCACTTCCTCTTGATTTTTCTACCTCCATATTAGCTGCTAAACATGTATACAAGTCATTCATGGAAATATTAGATTGAAAACATTGATTTCCATCCACTTTCTTGTCCACCATTTCCATTTCAAACTTGTTTTCTTCCTGATTTTGCATTTTCTTGTCTTCTTGATCTGTTTTTGCACACTTTCCAAGATTATTTTCACCTCTACCAATGTCTGATTTCTTCATGTCTTTTATCAAATTATTCACATCTTCATTCAAATCACTTATACTTGTACATTCAAAGCTCAAAACAATATTAGATTCAAAAATAGGAGGCTTGAATGCCCCTTCCATCTTCTTCATGACTTGTTCCTTATCAACTTCACTCATGAATTCTTCATACAAAATGTCCACTATATTTTCCTCTATCTTACTTCCCTCATTACCTCCATCAACTACATCATTTGATTCATCATTTAATAGACCTTTCTTTTGGTCCACAAGAACTTTTTCATGTGCTTCTTCTCTCTTTCTTGCATCTCTTTCTTGTTGCTCTATGCCAACTTCCTCTCTCTTGACCTCCTCTTTCCTTGAGGCTTTCTCAGTCTCTTCAAAAACCTAATTCTCATCCTCTCCTTTTGTTGCATGTTTCTGCTCTTTCACCTCTTCTTTGGACTCCTCTTCACTTTCCTTCTTAAGTTCCTTCTTGTGCACTACACTATCCTTATCATCATAAAGATATAGAAACATGTTTAAGGCCTCTTCCAAGGCCTCTTCATCTTATTTTTCACTTGTCCTATGCCTCTGACTTTCAATTTCCTTTTTATTATCCTCTTTCTCAAGAATCTCAAAGGATTTCATCTTCTCAAGCTTCCTTATTTTCCCACAAAACTAAAAATCTTCTTTCACCTTAAAAATCAATTGTTAAATCAGAAATATAAGGCTTAACAGCCCTTAAGAGTGTCTCTTTACATGTTTCTCTAGTTCCCATCAAGAGATTCTTAGTTGGCATCATCATAACCAATCATGTTTGTGGCTCTTATTCACCTGCAATGGGAAAAAGAGTATGCTTCTCTCCATTTGTCACAATAGTGTATGTAATTTTCTTACCATCATGTAGTGCTTGTCTATAATATTTTTATGGCCTTTCCATCAACACATGACAAACATCCATAGGTAATAAATCCCATTATACTTTGTCTTTATATCTCCCAATCTAAAATTCTACTTGGCATTGTTCCCTAACCAAGACATGATGAGCTTTCTGCATCTAAGATACCTAATATAGATTAGGGTGCATTGTTTTTTTCAGACCCAACTTCTCTACCATCTCATAAGAAACTAGATTTTCAATGCTTCCACTATCTATAATCATATTACAACATTTTCCCTTAGTTCTATTTCTGAACAAATTCCTTCTTTGAGTCACATCATGCATTACCTTGCTCGGTTTCTATAGAACTCTCTTAAATAAAAGAGACTTACCTCTATTTTGAAGAATAGTACCAAGATCTTCTTCAACCTTTTTCATCATTGCATCCATCTCAAGGCATTCATATGCCTTGTGTCCTACAAATCTCAGACACCTGTAACACTTTCTTGCAAACTGTAATATGTTATTTATCCCACTTCTCTTCATGAGACTCATCTTTTCTCTCATTTTTCGTTGTGCCTCCTCTATATCTACTAACCTACTCATCAAGATCTCCATCATCTTATCCATCTTGTCTTCTCTTTCCTCTTTTGCAACGTATCACTCTTTGCCAACTTTTTAAAATCTCTTAGCGTGCTCTGACAACAAATGATGCAAAGCTACATTCACTTACAACCAACTCACAAGATTATAAATATCACAATAGCTCAAAACTGTCTCTTAGGCCTTCAAAACTATTTATTTCTTCCTTAGAAAGAACCCCTTAAACATGAAAAAATTGTGTTTATGACATTATTGTACTTACCCAATCATTTGAACATGTCACTATACCTTGGACCAAGTTAATTCAACCATCAAACTGAAGCAAACCAATCAAAAGTTTCAATTTTTTCAGCTTCTTCCAAAACTACCTTTCTCAAGCTCCTTAAGAGCATTCCAGAAGTGAGTTAGTGGTTGGAGAAAATTGCACCTACCCTGAGGTGTATGTAAATTTTCACTCTCCAACTCTTAGTGTAACTCCCTTATATCTTCCTTCCACTTCTAGGCCTAATTCCTTCCTTGTAGCCCTATGAAACTTTTTTTGGACATAAATTTTGTTTTAATGACTAAGTTAACAAACCATGCACACTTTCCATTACCCATTTGTCCATTCTTTCTATTTACAAACTTTCATTATGACTTCCTTTACAAAAATTCCTTCAAATTCACTCTCCTAGCTACAAATTAGGTCTTTAGTACTCCCAAACAAGGTTGTGGGTGTTTTTCCATAAAAAATTGGAAATATAATGGAATTTTTAAATTTTTATTTTGGATTCACTTTTCTTACTCTCATGTATACGTTCAACAACAATTTTAAGGTTTAATTCACTTTGGAAGTTCTCTAACCCTTAAAACCTCTCTCTTTGAATGAATCTCTCCTAATTGTCCACCTATACTGTCATGAATAATAGTAAACTGGAGATGGGTCAAGCCTTCAAATATCCAAAATCAGTGAGGGGAAGGTTTTTAGTTTATTTTTTCAAAATTTTATAATCCAATTCCATAATTAAAGCCTTCAAATAGCCAATCAACATTAAACCCTAGGTAGGGTTTCCTACAACCCGGTAAGAGTGATTTTTAGACCAAATGACTAAAAATTGATTTTAAGACTTGAAATCTTACCCAGAATCCTATATTAACTTCCTCCACATATGTAACTTACTAGTAAAGATCAAAATCTCTCTACTTTGTCCCTTACAAACAGGGGTTTCTCAGTCTTATAACTATTATCTCAAACAAATAATCCTTATCTGTTCTTGGTAAGATCTTAGTTGGAATGAAATAAGGATTGTAGATTCTCAATATTCCTCTCTTGGATAGTTTCTTAAACCTTCTAGAAAAATCTTGTTCATCAATGTCAGGAACTTAACTTGAAGAATTCCAAATGGATTGCTACAAGTTTGTACAGTTCATTCAAGCTTATATCCATAAATAAACAATAGAATCTCATACCACCCCTTGGGTTATACAAACTCATTTTTTACAGCTCTTCTAAAGGGAACCCTATCTTTCAAGGACAGGGTGTATTCTTCATGATGAGAGGGGTTTCCTAATCAAAACAAGTTTTTTCTGGCTTCCCTCTGGTTCCAGTAATGCAGTTGAACCCCAGGCTCTTCTGTAGGATATTAAACTCACCTTGAATATCGGCTGATCCAAGCTTTGTATCAAAGGTGATTCTCAAATCATCATCCTAGCCATTTGTAAGGGAAAATATTTCGCTTGGTCACTTAATTTATATATATCTCAAATTATTCACTGGCTCTCATTCTTTGAAGAATGCTCCATTCGCCATGTATATCATGAAATCAATCATGTCGCAGATATCCTTTCTAATTATGGTGTTTATCAAACAATGGAATCTATCATTCAAAATAAATCTGAAACTTGGGAAAATATTATTGACATCATACATCATGATCGTGACGACCTCCCTCACATGAGTCGAGTGATTATTTGATTGGGTTGTGCTCTTGGCTGCTCTCACTTGTACCATCTCCATTATTTCTGCTGATTTTCCCCTTTCCCTCGTGGTGTCTCCCTTTTTCCCATCCATTCCCCTACACAATGAAAATTTTGAAATGGCCTTATTATCCGCTATGTCCTCTACTTGTTTGTGCCATGTCTTCCACATTAGCTCTTCCTCGATTCAGAATGTGATTGTGAAAGTCCTAGGGATCGAATATCTTCAGAAATCTAGGAGGGATCGTGTCAAATTCAATATTGTAGGCATTTTTATGTTCAATTCTCTTCTTTTGAGTGTTGATAAGGAAGTGGCTATGGAAATTGCGTTCCATTTCATTTTCCCTCACCAGTGTGTGGATCTGGCCGAAGCATTGGTGGAAGTGTACCTTCCTTCTCTCTTTTTTTCAATCAGCCCTTCTCCATCTCCCTTGTGGGTTGACCGTAAGATTTTTGATGCCCTAGAATAAAAAAATTGAGTTCTAATTCAATTTTTTGAATCCATCCATAGCATATGTCGCTCCCACGGGAGGTCTGTCTCTAAGGTGTCATATTTGAATTTTGTTGCACTCGCATATCCCATCTTCCCCCCTCCTGATCATGTGGTGTCATTGAAAATTTTTTCTAGCTCATCCTTTTCCTGTCTCATGAAGGTGGCGTCACTTGGTTTGGCAGACCAGTTTTGAGGACATAAGACCGTGGTTCCTGCTCTAGTTAAACAAGAAGTGGAGACTTAGGAAACCTTTGATTTTCCTTCTCTATTTTTGTTTTCTCGGTTTCTAGTTTTTGTTGGCCTGGTTGTTCATACCACATTTCGGCATTTTCATTTACAATCCCATGTTTTGGGTATTGGTTTTTGTATGTTGCTTATCATCACTTTCATCTTTCAAATATTATAGGGTGGGGTCCTACCAACCCTCTAGTTTATAGCTCTGGTCAAAAGCATTTAACTATCTAAAAAAAATGTAATCTCATAAAAATAACTGTATATACACAACTAAATACTTATTACCAGTCATAATCCCCATCAAATTGCATGCACAAGTTCAATGAGGACCAAAAATGCATAAGAACGACTGAAAACTATCACAGAATTGTTTATACACAAGAATCACTCATCAAAAGTTCTTGGAGCACTATTTTCTTCTCTTGACCATTTAAATTATGTGAATTTAGTTACAAGAAATGTATAAAATACCTCTTCAGACCAATGCTCAACCGGATTTGAGCCCTTAAGACCCTTAAAACACACATATGTTTCCTTTAATACAACATTATAAGCCTAATCTTGACTAGAACTTAAGGATTTTATGACCTAAGTCATGAATACAACTTCTAACTCTCAATAATGCTTGTTACCAACTTAACACATCTTTTTAATGCCCCAATAACCCCACCTATACACCAAATACAAGCCAAAATGTCCTCAAAATTCCAATTTGCACTTTTGGAGGGACAATGCAATATTCAAATTTGTGAAGGACTCGAACAAAACTAACAACACTAAATGACTCCAAATGACCCCCTAGACCTAAAAACACACGGAAAAATCAAAATTTGATGTTGAAAATCATAATTACATGTTGGGTTTAGATACTCCTACATAAATAATCTAGTTGGCCATTCTTCCTATAAGTGCAGGTTTTGACAAAAGGTATTCGAGAGGGTCAAATTTTGATATTATCTTGGTATGGTTGTTTAAAAGGTAATGGTGGAGTTTTTAAAAGGTGAAGACCACAACCGAGAATTATTTTTCAATCTACAAGTAGTTGATCTCATATGCAATTAAGGTGTAACTAAGGTAATAGATGGCTCTCTTTTTGTGTTTGGCATTGTAGTGTGCCAGGAGTGCGCCTATAGCAAATTGGGTAGCATAATATGTATAACAACAACGGTTCACCTGGGGTAGGTGGTACAAGAACATGTGGATTTTCCAAATATTGTTTTATTTGAGCAAAGTCTTGTTGGTACTCTGGACCCTAGTGGAAATCAATATATTCATTTAGTAGATGGGTGAAGGAATGGCACTTGTCTGTAAGCTGCGAAATGAATCTTCGAATGGCTTGAATTTTACCTTGCAGGTTGTACAACTATTTGAGGTTCTTAGGAGGAGGAATCTCAATGATAGTAGTGAATTTAGAGGGATCTATTTCAATTCCACACCTAGACAATAGTTTACCTGAGATGACTTTGAAGACATGATTCTTTAGATTCAAATGGACCTTATAATCCTAAACCCGTTCAAAGATATGGTGAAGGATCACCAGGGGTTATTCTCTAGTCTTATATTTTCTAAGGATATTATCCACATAATCCTCCACAATATCGTATAACATGTCATGGAATATGACAGTCATATCTCTTTGATATGTTGCACCTGCATTCTTGAGGCCAAAAGGCATGAATTGATAGTAAAAGGTGCCCCAAGGAATAGTAAATGTGGTTTTATATTGGTATTCTTACGCAATCTTAATTTGATTATATCCTGAGAATCCATCCATGATGGATAAAATTTCATGGTCAACAGTAGGATCAAAAATCATGTCGATGTTCAGAAGAGGAAAGTAATCTTTAGGACATGCCTTGTTGATGTCCCCAAAATTTGTGTAAATCCTTATACCAATAGGTTTCTTCTGAACAAGCACTACTTTAGAGATCCTTATATCTCCTCTTTGACCAAAAGAGCCACATGCGGATGCATTTTTCATAGTTTTTGTTTGATTATCTTCGTTGATTCATGCAAAACTAGGTTATGCACTAGTAAAGAAGGATCCAAGCTTGGTACTCCTACATAGGACCAAGAAAATACATCTGACTAAGGAGCATGGAAAAATATTTTTGTTTGCATGTTGAAAGAGAAGCCCCAAGTTTCAGAATTCTAGGATCATCTTTTGTAGCGATGTTGATATCAATATTCTCCTCCACAAGTAATTAGGATACATCCTCCTTATGTGTAGGATCAAGTGGGAGATTGAGTTCTTGCTATATGGGTCACTTTTTATATCATTTTTTATATTTTTATATTTTTTTGTCCGTAAGATCCTCAATGAGGTTTTCGTTATGGGACTTGGATATTTTATTTTGGTGAGGATTTTTGGAATATATTTTTCCCTCATTCTCTTTTTTCTCTTGATGACCACATAACTTGGCCTCCTCCCCGAAATATGTGTACGCATCAAGGTTGGTATAGAATCCCTTTTTATAGTCCCCAACAGGAATGTCGTCACGCAAACCCATGAATTCATCAATTACTTCATCATTCTAAAATAAATCAATTATTATATGTCATTGTTGGTCCCAACTGTTAAGGGAAGGGTGTACAAGGTCTAATTTAGGAGTTGAAGGGGACAGGGTTAAAATAGTCATGTTAGAGAATAAGTTGGTGGAAATAAGGTCCTCGTAAAGGCTACAAAGGGAATCTGGTTCGCTATCATAATTTGAAGAGATATCCTCGCATTTTGAGGAGGTGGCCTCAAATTATGTAGGTGGGGATCCATAGGGCCTTATATCAACCCCATATCTATATATTTTATCATGTGCCAGAAGGGGTTCCCTCACACCTTGATCATTTATGCCACACCCATATCCTTTGTATCCAATAGTGTACATCATCTTATTAGAGATGACATATTATGGGGATTGATTGCATGAATTCATCCTTTCATCAGGGGATTGGGATGTTTAAGTGTTATGTATTTTTTCTTCTACCAAGAGAACACAAAGGATGAATTTTTCAATATTGCAAGGTTCCTAAGGTCATTGTGGCTGAAAGTTGTTCCTTGTGCATGTTTTGGTTGATAGGAGAAGATTTGAAACAAGGAGGGCTTATTGGAGGTTGTACTTCCCATGACCAATAGGAAGGATTTTCATTTCCCATGTAGAAAATGGGGATATGGATATGGAGGAACCACTTTCATGCGGGCACGGTGTATCAGGATTGATGCAAAAGGCAAGGGCCTCTGATTGAAGCTCTATAATTATCTCTGTAGAAGGACAATCATATGTTATGGGGTAATGACCAGATAATGCTCTACAATGGGTAAAGGGTTGCGGGTCCCCAAGAATAGTAAGTGCTTGTTCTAGATGATAAATCTTGATACAGTGGTAGAATTTGAGGGAACGACCTACATGGCATGTATCTATGGGTGACCGGGGATAATATCATAAGGTAGCTCCAAATCAAGGACATGAAAATAAGTTTCATGTGTAATAGGCCTAACATCCATTGGGAAAGTAATTTTACCTACTGAGTATCTGCTGAAAGTAATTTCCCAAATTTGACCATGTTAACCCCATCCAACTATTTTAGAATTGTTGATAAAGACTTCGTGAGGGGAGTAACTTCATATTTGAGTGGTCCTTGTGAGAGCTTCAAATGAGGAGTGTTTAGGACCACTTGGACATGTTTGGAATCCATGATTTCATTGTCTACGACATTCTTACTTTTGTTGAAAAACCTAGACTTTTCTGTAGGTTTTGATTCATGGTTATCTCTTTAGAAGGGTTTTAAAGTCCCTTTGGCAAGCAAAGCCATTTCAATATGGATTCCTTTTTCAATTTCTTCTTCGAAGGTCATTACACAGTACATTTTCAAGTAAAAGGCTATCTCATGATGTAAGTTAGGAACAAAGATATTGACAAGCTATTTCTATGGAATAAAGCAAGGAAAACTGTTAGAGTAGGTATTTACCTTAGCTCATGTTCACCTAGGTACTTTATTTACATTTATTGTATTTATCCTCACCCACTTATGTGTGTGGATATTTCTTTTATCTTATTTAGATATTAGGGGATATTATCTAGTTGTTAGGTATAGTTCTTTCCTTGATCTATGGTATTGACTAGTTCTTTCCTTGATCTATGGTAATGACTAGATCCTTGATGTCTAGTTCTCTCCTAAATCTATGGTCTTGACTAGTTCTTTGATGACTAGTTATTTCCTTGATTTATGACTTAATCTACGACCTTGACTGGTTCTTAGATTGTTATTCCTTGCCTATTTAAGCAAGGCCCATTCTCAATGTATTGCATTGAGTTCCATAATAATATATGATATTACTGCTCATTTGTTTGCAAAGGTTTTATGTAAAGCTATTTTGGTGAATTACTTTCATCTTATTGATCGTGGTGTTTGATTAGCATATGTGTTCTTGGCCTGGTATGATCTGGTTATCGTTCCGTTCATGGTATCAAAGTAGGAGATTATTGTTGACATCCGTCTGTAAGTTTTATTTTGCAAATAAATTCTTTATATATTCATATATTCAGGATTTACTCGCATTTTGTTGCTATATGCATTTTTATGCAAAACAGAGGCTTCCATTGGATCCAGAAGTTAGAAAAACCCTAAGATTGGTTGTAAACTTGACCATTTCGAGAGGCAGTCATTTTTTTTGGTTTTTTTGTTATGCAGAGAAATATACTGGACTTGCCTCAAGATTTGCACCATACGAAAAAGGAAATCTAGAATTATTTTTTAGGTTTTGCTGGGTTTCTTGAGATCCAATCTGGGTTTTTTTTGTTGCGGCATAGCATTTTTGGTTTGCGCATAGGAGGTCTTTTTCGAAAAGACGTTTCTTTCCTTTTTTGGCAGGGGTACACGGATGTTGTGCACGACTATTACTATTTTAGAAAAATCCGCAGACTACTATTTTGGGCGGCAAAGGTCACTTTCAGCACAGTCCAAAAATAGTTTTTTTTACCAAAAGAAGCAGTTTGATGTGACTTTCTAGAAAACCAGCAACACTTTTTTTAGAAACAATATCATATAAACCTACTTTTGATGCTTCTAAACCTGTGAGGCTTGTTACTGCATGCTCTTCCACATCTGTGCCTATTATAGTACCACATATTGTGTATCCTACTTCTGCCCAGCTGCATGGATTTTTAAGAAGCATACCACTTCATTCAGTTCTCACATGCTCCATTTTATGGGTCTCACTAGCGGAGTCATTGATAGACATTCACAGGGTATTGTTTCCTATGTTCCACATGTTAAGTGGAATTCTCGTCATGACATTGGTTTTCGAGCATATACTTCATTGGGATCACACATTGATAGAGCTCTTTTTTTTTGTTCGCTCGACTCTTTCTGAGGATCATGAGCAACACATGAGTTCTGCACCTTCACTCAGGATTGAGAAACCTGAGATTTTAGCTATCAGACATGATCAACCTGACACACATTCTGATGTTCTTTTGCATGCACCCATTGTGCATTTTACACCAAGTCATATGCAGGCATCTTCTTCATCCATCCGTGTTGATTTGGGGTGGATATCTGATCACTCGTGGTGGCGACATAGGCATTCGTTGAGAGGACTCTACAGGCATGGCTCCTCCACCATTAGGCCTCTTGATCCACTTTCTATACCTTATGCATTGTGATGCTTCTTGTTTTGAGCATTTTTATTTAGCAGGTGTAGTGTATCTCTCTTGTTTGTTGAGAGATTTTGTATCTATATTTTTGACACTTTTGGCATGTTGACAGTATCTCTTATGGGGGATCTATTCTGGTGCATTCCAGTGTTAGTTTGTCAGTGTTCGAGTAGTTATTTGGACAACTCATACATATTTGTAGTGTCACTCCACCCATTCAGCAGTATGGGATGGTGTGGTGTTGATCTTACTTCTTCGGGTTTCGTGTCCTTGCCTTGTTACCTTGGCTTTTCTTGGATCATGAAACTCTGGAGTTTGTGTCCTTGCCTTGTTGATTTGGTTATTGTTCTTAGATCGTGGCACACCTATTTGCAGCAGTTGATAGAATTATGTTTGGTATTTTTTTTACACTTTCGACATCACTCTGTTGACAGTTTTCTTGTATGGAGCTATTCTGGTGGAGCCCAGTGTTAGTTGTTTTTGAGTTTTGTGATCGAGCAGTGGATTCAAACCACAGTGCACACCAAAATTCTTCAGCATTGTATGATTTTTTTGAGCCGAGCTTCTTAGGATGCCTTGGAGTGGGTCTTTACTCTCTTTACTTTGTTGTTACTAGTTTTGGGTACCTTGCGGTGTCCCTTTTTCCCAGTTATTGTACATGAGTACCTCATCAAGCCTAGTTACCGGGACTCATACTGTGGACATGCCAATTCTATTTTGGCCCCTAGCTTCACTTGAGGGGGGGTGTTAGAGTAGGTATTTACCTCATCTCATGTTCACCTAGGTAATTTATTTACCTTTAATGTATTTATCCTCACCCACTTATGTGTGTGGATATTTCTTTTATCTTATTTAGATATTAGGAGATATTATCTATTTGTTAGGTATAGTTCTTTCCTTGATCTATGGTATTGACTAGTTCTTTCCTTGATATATGGTTTTGACTAGATCCTTGCTGTCTAGTTCTCTCCTAAATCTATGGTCTTGACTAGTTCTTTGATGACTAGTTATTTCCTTGATTTATGGCTTGATCTATGACCTTGACTGATTCTTAGATTGTTATTCCTTGCCTATTTAAGCAAGGCCCATTCTCAATGTATTGCATTGAGTTCCATAATAATATATGATATTACTGCTCATTTGTTTGCAAAGGTTTTATGTAAAGCTATTTTGGCGAATTGATTTCATCTTATTGATCATGGTGTTTGATTAGCATCTGTGTTCTTGGCTTGGTATGATCTGGTTATCATTCCTTTCAAAAACGACTAGCTAACCCTCGCCACCGTTATAAGAAACCAACGAATTTTTCATTATTGCATAGTTTTGCATTACAAAGGTATAGCATAGTGATATCACTTTCCATGTTTCATGGTAAATGTCAAATACTTTTCTCAGCTAAGTACGCGAATGTGTAAATAGACCCTCTGGGGAGATGGAGAAACCATTCAAGTGCTTTGCCTCCAAGACTCCATAGGAATAAGTGAATGATGTAGTTATCATTGTAGGAAACTTCCTGGTAAGCCATGAAGAAGTATTTTATGTGATCTTAAGGATCACCTTTTCCCCTATATTTATCAAATTTAGGGAAGTCAAAACTAGTTAGAAAGGGAGTTTGTAACATCTCCTGATTGAAGGGATAGGGACACAATTCTTCGAACTGATATTTCTTATTGTGTCCAGGGTTGTTTTCTTAAAGAACAATAAGTGCATCTTTCATGGATTTCCACTCTTGGTTGAATATTTGGCCATGTGAGAGTGTGGCATGTATGTACGTGCAATTAGATTTGGAGGCTTCGTCACCATGGTTTTAAGTGTAATATTTCACATAATTCACCGTAGGTTTTTCAGTGCATGTATCTCTACTTGTGTCTCGATGGACATGTGAAGTTATGTTTTCTAAACGATGGCTAAGAGTTTGTAATTGTTATTTCACATTGACCTCCACATTTTGGGTTTCTAGTTGAGGTTCATGTGGGGTGTCTTGTTTAGGATCTTCCCCCTCGGTTCTAGTTTCGCAATTGGTTCAAATAAACGGTATGTGATAACCAGTTGTAGTCTTAGAGGATTTTGCTTCCTCATTGTTACCTTCCTGTTTTGCTGAGGTAGAAGTATGTCCATTATTTCGTATGTCCTCAACTATTTGATAAGGAGAAGGTCATGTTCTTTCTTCTTCTCGACTCATATTTGTAAGGATGGTGGGATCGAATTCAGGTTGCAATTTGGCCCCTAACTCTACTACCCATACTAATACTTGATCTCTATTTTGGAAGAGGAAGTTATTTATGTGGGTGGGGTCATATATAAAGGAATCCTAAGTAGTTTGTCCCTTGTTTCCTCTATCGTCAACTAACATTTCCTCTTCAGATAATGGGTCCAAATGGTTTCAAAGGAAAGGATTATATTTCCACCTTTTATGTGTCATTCTTGTAACAGGTGGCATGATATGAAGCATTTTGCAAATATTGGGGATATATGTGCAAGTGTCACAAAGAATCTAGATAAAAAAAAATCATTGTAATGAAAACAAAGTGAATACTTTTCCAAGGGTGCAAAATGTATGATGAAAGTAGACAAAGAAAGTCTATGAAATTTGGACAAAGTAATGAATTCAAAGGAAACTTTTCCATAGGTGAAAAATGTCTCAAAAGTTGTTTAATAATGCAACATCACAATTTTAACGCTTAAATCGAGTTTTTGAGAAAACAAGATTTAAGTATTAAAAATGGGTTAATATGATTTTGAAAATGTAACAACGTAAATTTCCACACTTAAATCAAGTTTAAGAAAAACAAGTTTTAAGTATAAAAATGGTTGATACTTTATAGGCGAGTTGATGGAGATATAGAGTTGTTAGCAGTGTAGATGACAGATATTCAGGAGATGGCATCGACTGATATTGATGATGTATGTGTGGCACCCGAGTATGTGGACATGGTGTCAAGGGCAGATGTTAGCTCGAGTTCAGATAGGTTTGTAAGGGCATGACGGGAGCAAAGAGAGGAGGATGTGGAGATGGGAGAGGACGTCGAGGGACAGGCAGGAGGTGGATTGGAGGCAAAGCTAGTTGCGGCACGAACGGAGGTGGATAGGTTGCAACGGGTATTAGCTAAGAGAGGTGCACGAGTGACAGCACTTGAGGAAGACTTGGTGAGGTTTTTGCAGCAGCCGGGGGAGAGGGGTGAGAGGGTGGCGGCTTTGGAGACATATATGGGGCAGGTGTGGCAGGATCGGGATCAGTACCGCCGTCAGCGTGAGTTGTTGAGGGAGAGTTTTGGAGAGACATGGAGTACACTGGTAGTATCAGGGCTTGGAGGATTAGGAGTAAGGCGGTATGGCCGGGAGTAGGAGTGATCGATGGAGAGATGAGGCCACTAGACATAGTGATCTTGGATCAATATCAGGATGTCATTGTCAAGCTCCAGTATTATGAGGGTGTGGTAGTGGAGAGACTCCTAGAGGTGTCACAATATGCGGAGCATATATTGAGTTAGTGGAAGGCATATCGGCTTGGCCGTATTGCTAGTACAAGGAGCATCAGAGGGCTAAGGAGGGAGCCCGAGGGTGGAGCTAGATTGTTTTATGTATAATGTACATTGTAGTTTTTGTATGGGCTAGAGAGTCTGATCATTTTTGACTTGGATGTATGTGTGTGTGTGTGTGTGTGTGTGTGGTTTTTTGGATATATGGATGTGTAAATGTGTTTTCATGATTTCATGTGGTGTTTTATATGAGTTTATGGATAGATTCAGATATGATGATAGTTATAGTACCAATGAGATTTAGATGAAATAATGTTGTATGAATGTGATAATTTAATTTTATCGCGATGAATGTTATATGGATTAGATGTGATTATATTGTATGGATGTTGGTTTTATTCGTGGATATGTATGATGATGGTTTAGATAATTTCATGGGATGTGTTTGATTCTTTATTTGACTTAGCACATATAAATAGGTGATTGTAATTTTAATGATAATATACTTGCAACCATAATTGGTGTTTAATATATAACTAACAATGGTTAATCCATTTAGGATTATGTGATTGATTTAAGATAAGATGAGATATGTTATCTACCTCCTTCTAACATGTTTGGGAGTGACATGCATATTTTACAGGGAACTATGTTCTCCTTAGTGGCTCTTTAGGTTTTACCCCAACTTTGTTTTGGTTAAGGTTCCACGGGCTAATCGATGTGGGAATTTTGCATCTTTAGAGGGAAATTTGATTGATATGAGAAGCTTTCCTAGGATGATAAAATATGTAGGCATATTTGTGAAAGATGATCGATGCGGGAAGCTTTCAATTTTAGCACCATGGATGTAGGTTATTTTATATTGAGTAGCCATCCGTTAAGGGAATGGTCTACAATAATATATTTGGATTTTGATGGTGATATCAAATATATTTTTAAACGATAGTTATCCGTCAAGGAAGAAATCTAAATTTTTATAAGATGTTTTTCCATCCCATAGTGATTTTGATTCTTTTAGCTGACGGTGGGCCTAAGAGACCATTTAGGCAGGGTGGGTTTTATATACAAGATAACACATGTACCATAAACATGTTGTTTTTCAGTATATAGGGTGAAGTAGGGGAGTAATGATTTTGAGGTCCTCTAATGTATTCAAGGGGGATTGTCCATGTGGAATATGCTATGAGTAGGGTCGTGGTGACCATGTTTAAGGTTATATAGATATATTGACGGGAGACCACATAACTCCAAATCAATACTAGGGTAAAGGAGATCGATGGGTGTTAAAAATGGGGGATCTTAGTTGGAATAGGGTCATGTAGATAGATATGTTAACAATATAAAGGTCGCAAGTGTAAGGAATTAAGAGGATCCTTTTTAGGTTTACCATCAAGAGAGACTAAACAATATGCCCTAGACCCATATTTATGAGTGATAATATATGGTCCGAGCTAGTTTGGAGCGAACTTCACACGTTTACTCCTTTCCATATTTTTGACATGTTGATTTTCTTTAAGGACAAGATCAAAAATATTGAACTTGCATTCTTTGAGATGTTTATTATATGCACATTTGATTCATTCTTAATATACATTAATATGTTTTTGTGTGGTTAGTCATCATTCATCTAACAATTCATGTTATGATAGGCGTTCTTGATGATATTTTTCGTCGGAGATGAAATCTTTAAGAGAAACGCATAGGGATGGAATTTGGACGTCAAGAGAAAAAATGGATTCAATGTCATAGACTAGAGAGAAGGGAGTAGAACCTGTAGGGGTTCAAATTATAGTTCGTTAATCCCATAATGCTAATGGGATTTGGAGATGATAATATTTACCAGTTTAATCAGTAGTCTTAGTAAGGATTTTGTTGAGGGTTTTATTAGATGCTTCGGCTTGTGGATAGTATGATGTGGAGAAACTGAGTTTAATATTGTAGGTGTCATAAAGTTTTTGAAATTTTTTATTTTTGAATGATTTATCATTATTTGTGATGATTTTATGGGGAATGTTGAAGCAACAAATGATGTAATGGTAGATTAAATCTACAATCTTATCCACTTTAGTGGAGATAAGATGGATAACTTCAACCCATTTTCTGAAATATTCAATAGTGGTGATAATGGAATTATGTCATTGAGATAATCAATAATTAATAAGGCCAATGAGATCAAACCCCCATTGTGAGAAAGGCCATAAATCTTGAGTAGGTTAAAGAGAATGACTGAGGATGTTGGTGAAATTAGCATGTTGTTGACATTTGATGCATTTCTTTACATATTGACAACAATCTTGATTAAGCATAGGCCAATAATAACCTATCCATATGATTCATTTAGAAATGGCTAGACCATTAAAGTGTCTGTCACAAATTCCATCGTAGACTTCTTGAATAGTTTGGCTAGCCTCTGGAGATTAAAGACATCAAAGGAGAAGACTATCAAACCCTCTTTTATAAAGGACTCCCCCAAATATAACATAGCAAGATGTGTGTACGATTTCTAGATATGTCCAAGGGTATTTTACTTTGGGAAAGATATTCATATATTTGGGTGTACCAAATATCAAATTGGCTATCTTCTATATGATTTACAGAAGGAGGATCAATGTTGGTATGATATGGGTTATCAAGTCTATGTATAAAAATGAAGAGTTTAGAATCATTTTGGGATAAAGGGATGAAAAATATGAGAGATTCCATTGTATCTACAAATTCATTAAACAAGAGTGGAGTCGTTTGGATTTCATAATGATTAAAGGCCTTCAAGATATTGTCAATGATAGCCTTATACTTTTGCAAGGTCTCATTTTTACATTGATGTGTTCCTTTTATTTGATTGATGATGAGATGTGAGTCGCCATAGATGTCAAGGATGCTTACACCAAGAAGTGCGGTAGTTTGAAGATTCATGATGAGGGCCTCGTACATGGCCATGTTATTTGTACAGTCAAAGTTTAATTTAAATGATAGTAAAATAGGAGCCCCCCAAGGAGGTATTATGACTATCCCGAAACACCTTCCTTGTTGACATCTAGCTCCATTGTAAAATAAGGTCATTTTGAGAGGATTTTTATCATGATCGAAGGTGTTGATAGATTCATCAGGAAATTGTTCACATGGGAGTTGATAATTGGCAAGGAGAGCTTCTACAAGCTGATTAGCAATAACATGCCCTTTGATGGATTTTTGAGAGATAAATTTAAATTCAAACTTGGTTATGAGAATAAGCCATCTAGTCATATGCAGGTGTTATAATGTGGCTTACAATTTATGGATTTTAGTGGATTAACTCTTGTGACTACGTAAGTTTTTTATTGAGCAGATATTGACAAAGTTTGGATGTTGTAAAGTATAAGGCACAATACAAATTTTGTAGTTCTAAATAACGGGTCTCGTAATAATGAAGGGTAAGTATTATATAATAACTTTTCTTGATGTGCCAGCATAGCTCCCAAGGCATGATCAGTGGTAGAGATATATATAGAAAGGCTCTCCCTCACATGGAGGTATAAGCACTGGAAGTGATAGGAAATATAGTTTAAGGGCATCAAAGGCCTTTTTAAAACCATCATCCCATCTGAAATGTATGTCCTTTCTAAGGAGGTGATGGAAGGGTTGACACCAATCTGATAATTAAGAGATGAAACAAAGGATAGATTGGAGTTTCCCTTATAGATTGTGGAGATATTTAATGTTAGATGGAGGAGGCATTTTGATTATGGTTTCAATTTTAGTGGGGTTGACTTTGATTCCCTTGATAGCAACTATGAATCCTAAGAGTTTCCCAGTTAAGACCTCGAACATGCATTTAGTAGGGTTGAATCGAAGGAATAATTGTATTATATGGGTGAAGATTAGGTTGAGGATTGTAAGATGGTATTTTTAGTGTTTAGATTTACCAAAGAGATTATCTACATAGTCTTCTATGGTTTTATGGATAAGGTCGTGAAAGATATAGGTCATGACACATTGACAAGTTTCTCCGGCATTTTTTAAGCCAAAGGGCATTACTCTATAGCAAAAGGTCCCCCACAGAGTGATAAAATGTCTTATGTTAATCTTCAGGTGTGATAAGGGTTTGATTATAACCTGAAAAGCCATCCATAAAAGACAACAATTCGTGGCTTGTCATTAGATCGACAAGATGATCAATATTACGTAAGGGGAAATCATCTTTTGGACAAGCAAGGTTAAGGTCCTGAAAGTTTGTGCAGATATGCAATTTCCCAGAGGTCTTGGTTACACGTACGATGTTAGAATCCCATTGGGGATAATCAATCAGTAGGATGAAATTGGCTGAGAGAATATGTTGAAGTTCTTCTTTAACTAGCAATGCGGTATACCGATGCATTTTATGAAGTTTTTTCTTTATTGGTTTAGCATCATGAATGGTGAAAATATTGTGGACAATGATATTAGGGTCAATATTAGGCATGTCACTATAATACCATGAGAAGGCTTGACTATGATCAGATAGGAAGGATGTGAACTCGCGGAGCTCTTGTGGGTCTAAAGCTTAACCAACTTTAATTATATGTGGTGCTTGTGATTTTCCTATGTTAATTTTGACACTGGGTTCATTAAGGAGTGTAGGCGTGTTGAGAGGTAGAAATTTCTTGAGATAATGATATTCAGAACTAATGTATATTAGGATGTCATTATCTTCTTTACATTGGAGAACATGGATGGTGGGAGAGTCCTTTTTTATCACATCAGGTAACACTAACGGGAGGATCTTGGTCTTGTCGTTAGCTTGATAATTCAAAAATCCTAGGGTGATTACATTGATTCTAAAAACATTTAAGGGGTGGATATAGTGTCATATGTGTTAGAGGGGATATCTGATGATAATGAAGAGAAGTGTTTGGAATCTAGGATTGATCGTGGTGAATTCAGGGAAGGTTGTTTGAATCTGAGTGCATGATTTTCATGGGGTTTTTTTAAATCCTTAAAGGTTAGCTCATGTGAACCTTGCTCATATATTCCTAGGCCAAAACCTTTCCATGCATAGTGATGGAGGTAGGTTTAGGAAAATCGAGGCTTAGCCAAGAATGAAAAGATTGAGGTCAATGGCTTCGAGTGGTGTTGATTCTCAAGGTGTGAGGAGGGGCAGTCAATTCCTGTTATCCATATTTCGCCCCCAGGAAAAATATTGGATCTGCAATGACCCTGTGTGAGAAGAAAGAGAAGAAATGGCTCTTTCACGTAAATTTGTGTCTTAAATCTATTTGACAGACCCGGGCAGGCTCTAAAATAATAAGGGAAAAAGTCAACATTTGAACCCGAGTCAAAGCAAAAGCGGGGAGGCAAAGGAAAAGGTGAAAATTTTCCTTTTCTCAAAATGGCACAAAGGAAAAGATTGGAGCACACCTCCCCAGCCAACAAAAGGGTGCCACGTGTCCAAGCGGAGCAGCGCGGCCGCAAGAGTTTTCTAGATTTTTTGATTCTCGCAAAAAAAGGGGAAAAGATAAATTTTGAACCCACAAACCTGATTTTGCCGTAATCTGGTTGCCACGTGTCCCACATTATCAAAAGGGAACCCATTTTTCAAGTTGTTTTCCCACTCTCCTATACAGACCTGATACAAACTTTGAAAGGGCATATCTTTCAGCTCAGGGCTCGAAATATTACAAATCTGACACCGTTGAAAATATCCTGGCCTCACCTATGCCATGGAGGTATGAGACTTTAATTTTTGAGGAGGTTAGGTAAGGAAAATGGAGGAAATGTCTTCGGGCCTTTAATGCAGGATCCATCTGTCTCAACAACTAGATCAGATTTGATCTATTTCCACCATTTCCTCTTTTTTCAAGGCACCAAACCAAGGATCGATGTCGTAAATACATATTTGGGGGTAGATTTTATTAGAAGAATTAACAGTAGTGGTTGAGTTTCGACATGCTTTTCTCATTTCTCTCTCTCTTTCTTCTTTTGGTTTGAGTCTGTAAATACGGGGGCAAAATTCATTGTAAAAGGTTGTTGTTCATTCTTCTTCCCTGCACCCCTCTCTTTTCTTCCCTTGGGTTGAAAATGGAGTCTGAACCTCCTTTCACGGCTCTGTAATGGCATTCTCTTACCTCTTGCCCACTAACGAAGTATTGTGTGAACTTTTGGAGAAATAAATTTTGTTTTGTGATGCATATGTCCATCATTTGCTTATTTTATTGTCTCTCCTCGCCTCTCGTCATTGCAAGGTATACTGTGCATATTCTGAGGTTTGTTGCAAGTCCTAGGACCTGTGTTTAATGGGTTTTGAAGTGGTGTTTTATGTGAAATCTATCTCCGGTATATGGTGCATCTTGTCCACCCTATCCTCTGCTCACCTCTCTCCACTTCAGGCAGCTGAGATTGTGACCAGCACTTCCCTTTCCTTGGTGCTATCACCTCGTTAGTGTAGGATTTCCCTCTTTATGCACTTTCTCTCTCCTAGTCTCCTTGGCATTGTTAGGATAGGTGTAGTTATACGTCATTTTTGCATTAGGAGTAGTTTAGCATTAGGATCAGGAAGAAGAAGTTGGCTTTCTTTAGAGGGCCATCTCAAGTCCGCAAGTCCCACATGTTGAGAGATGATCCCATGTTATGCAAATCACACCAAATGACCCTGCCTTAGAAAAATATATCCATAAATCATTTGGGGGTGCTGTGATTTCACATTAACAGTTTTGGCATGCCCAGTGGGACAGGTTTGAAGCACCTTACCACTTCACTTCATCAGGTTCGATGTGCTCTTGGTGAAGATTTCAGCCTTTGGAGGCACTTTCAAGCACATCTGGCAACTCCATCTAGTCAAAACCCGTTCTCTGAGTTGCAGACCTTTTCCATCCATTTCCACTCATTTTCATCCATTTTGTTCTTCCATCTCTTTCATTTTCTTCCATTCCATGAGGTTATGTAATCATGACTTCATTCCCTTCATGGAACTCACACTTACAGCAATGTAATCCACCTCCAAATCAGCATTATGATTAGATCTAGGATCAACATGTCCATCCCTATGAGTAGTAGTGCCAAACTCAGTTTGGCTATGGGGCTTTACAAGAACAGGGATATGCATGCAATGAAGACAATAAAATACAAGATGTTGGTCTACTGGAGAAGATTCAAAAAATGGAGGCTGACATGGTTCAATTAAGGGCAACAACTCAAATGTGGGCTTTCATAATTGGTTGCAGGGTACCTTGTCCATTGGAAGGCCCTTTTCTAAGACACTACAACCCTCAGAAGAAGCTTGACTTCCTGGTTGAAGTATCACCTCAGCTTACACAATGGGTTGAGGAGATTGAGGCTTATGAGTTAGAGTCAAGACAACCTTGTCAATGGGTAAGTCAATCACTAGCTCCCTATCTTTCATTGTCTCTTCCTCAATATTTATCGTTTCAGCAGAGGCAAGAGTCAAACCCCTTACTTGCTACCCCAAGTGTTGATTTCATTTCTCCATCTTCTAGTCTTCCATCCCACCTCAATTTCTCTGCCCTTTTCCCTTCCAAATCCAATTCCCCTCTATAAGAGCCAAAAGAAACACCTTCCCCTACACCACAAAAAATTGCAAATATGGTTGAACCCCAACTTGCCACTCCTCTTGCTTTCCCAAGCCCATGTTGGGAAGAGACTCAAGAATCCAGTCAAGGAGAACATCAAACAGAGGAACCCAATAGAGAAGAAATGATAGAAAATATGAAGAGTTGGGCTACTAAATTTGAGTTTTCAAAGGTTCCCTTGTTGGTTAAGCCTATGGGGGAGGCTGAGGTCAAGCTGCAAGTGGTGGAAGCTCCAGCTACAACACAAGCAAGGGAAGAAGGAGCTACTCCTAATCCAAAAGAATAGGAGTACATTTCAGCTGTAGAGGAGGACCATATAGTTTCAGAGGCTCCAAGTGCAGAGCAGGCCATAGAAGAACCTTCAATTCTTCCTCCCACTTCATCCCCTTCAACCTATGATGTTGAGGAAGATTTTGATCTTTCAAACTTCATGTTTGAAGATGAGGGGAACCATGGTGAGAAAATTGTAGATTAGAAGGACACCATGGAGGAGGTCAAACACATGCAGCAGGACAACAAGGAGGTAGATTATCTGTCTAACTTGGAAGATTGTCTTGATGGAGAGGAGCCCGAGGAGATCACATCATTTTATCCTCCATCATCCACCTTCCAAGAACATGAGCTTGCTGCCATGGAGGAGAACATTCAGGAACAGTAGCCTGTACTTCATAACAGCCCTCTGGAACCAAGATTGGAAGACATAACTCTCCCATGTTCTTCAAAGGAGAAGGAAGAGAAAAAATAGAAAGATTTTGTCATCTCTCTCACACCATCCACCCAAGAAGGTCCATAAGAAGACTCTTTTTTTGGAGTTGAATTTTAGAGAAATGGTCACATCCAAAGGATCAGACCATGCCCAATCAGGTACTTGGATTCATTGGAGCCAAAGGAGAAACCAAAACCAATCATGCCTACTTTAGGGCATGAGGATGAGCATCAAAGTACTAAGGGTCACCATCAATACCTCTAGGAGTCCAATGCAGGTCATCTTGAGGACGTATTTTCCATTAATGCTGATACCTTGATGATTTGGGTGGAGGACCAGCTTATTGTCATTTTTCACTCATCCAACCAACCATGTTCAGTGCCAAATCAGTTGCATGGCTGCCATTTTTGAGGAAGGGAAGTTATTTCTCCCTACCAGTTGCAGGCTTTGTTTGAGCTCCCTTTTCTCTTGGTTAGAGTAGTGTAGGTAGGTTTGTTTTCAGTAGAAGAAGTGCTTTTGCACACTCTACATGTTCCATTTAGAGCATGTATGATTTTCAGTTTGTACATAATTTTTGGTGCTGTTGTTTTGCTCTTGCACAGTGCATTGTAATGGTTTTTGGCAAAGATCAGCTCCAAGTTTCAGTGGGTTCCCAAATGGCTCAGAGGTTGGAGTTTTAGAGTTTAGATCAGTTTCATGTTTATCAGGTAGAATCCATGCCCAATGGATACTTCAAGGCCACTGGTCTCTTCATCTAGCAAGTAGATGTCCCCGTGAGTCACCAAATTGTTATCCATATTTCACCCCCCGGGTAAAATATTGGATTGGCCATAACTCATGTGAGAAGAAAGAGAAGAAATGGCTGTCATGTCAATCCATGTCTTAAATCTATTTGACAGACTCGGGTAGTCTCTAAAATAAAAAGGGAAAAATTCAGCGTTTGAACTCGAGTCAAAGCCAAAGTAGGAAGGCGGAGGAAAAGGTGAAAATTTTCCTTTTCTCAAAACAACACAAAGGAAAATATTGGAGCGCACCTCCCCAGCCAACAAAAGGGTGCCACATGTCCAAGCGGAGCAGCGGGGCCGTGGGAGTTTTTTGGATTTTTTGATTCTCATGGAAAAAGGGGAAAAGATAAATTCTGAACCCGCAAACCTGATTTTTCCCTAATCTGGCTGCCAGGTGTCCCACATTATCAAAAGGGGACCCATTTTTCAAGTTGTTTTCCTGCCCTCTTGTATGGAATCGATATAAACTTCAAAAGGGAATATCTTTCAACTCAGGGCTCGAAATATTGCAAATCTAACACCGTTGAAAATATCTCGGCCTCACCTATGCCATGGAGGTCTGAGAATTTAATTTTTTAGGAGGTTAGGTAAGGAAAATGGAGGAAACATCTTCAGGCCTTCAATTCAAGATCCATCTGTCTCAACAACCAAATCATATTGAATCTATTTCCACCGTTTCCTCTTCCTTCAAGGCATCGAACCAAGGATCGATGCAGTAAAGATGGATTTGGGGGCAGATTTTATCAAAATCATTAATAGCAATGGTTGAGTTCTGACGTGCTTTTCCCGCTTCTCTCTCTCTTTCTTCTTTCGAGTTGATTATGTAAATACGAGGGCAGGATTCATTGTAAAAGGTTGTTGTTCATTCTTCTTCCCTGCCCCCCTCTCTTTTCTTCCCTTGGGTTGAAAATGGAGTCTGAACCTCCTTTCACGGCTCTGTAATGGCATTCTCTTGCCTCTTGCCCACTAACGAAGTATTGTGTGAACTTTTGGAGAAATAAATTTTGTTTTGTGATGCATATGTCCATCATTTGCTTATTTTATTGTCTCTCCTCGCCTCTCGTCATTGCAAGGTATACTGTGCATATTCTGAGGTTTGTTGCAAGTCCTAGGACCTGTGTTTAATGGGTTTTGAAGTGGTGTTTTATGTGAAATCTATCTCCGGTCTATGGTGCATCTTGTCCACCCTATCCTCTGCTCACCTCTCTCCACTTCAGGCAGCTGAGATTGTGACCAGCACTTCCCTTTCCTTGGTGCTATCACCTCGTTAGTGTAGGATTTCCCTCTTTATGCACTTTCTCTCTCCTAGTCTCCTTGGCATTGTTAGGATAGGTGTAGTTATACGTCATTTCTGCATTAGGAGTAGTTTAGCATTAGGATCAGGAAGAAGAAGACGGCTTTCTTTGGAGGTCCATCTCAAGTCCACAAGTCCCACAACTTGAGAGATGGTCCCATGTTATGCAAATCACACCAAATGAACCTACCTTAGAAAAGTAGATCCATAACTCATTTAAAGGTGTTGTGATTTCACATTAAAAATTCCTTCATAAATGAGATGTGTTTGAAGAAAGGGAGGACCAAAGGATATCATATTTCCAACATTAGGCTCATAGAGAGGTTTCTTATCAAGTCTCCCTTATATTTTTGGCGTCAAGAGTGTATTGAGGACCAAGATTCAATACTCCCCCAATGAGAGACATTGCATGATATCCTTGAATGATTGATCGTCAGATAATTTGGATGTGAGGACAAGAGGAAATCGTAGAATATTGATTTGAAAAAAATGTGTTTTGTAAGGGAATCAATACATCATTTATCATATAGGTCATATGAATGCTTTTAACAGGTTAGGATCAATAGGGACTATGAAGGTCTTAACTTCATGTTCATATTTCAAGCACAAAGGTAAAGTGGAGGGGACATAGTGCATGGTGCAAATCCAAGGATGTCCTAATATTATATTATATTGAAATTCACCTTCCACAAGGTACAATATTTCATGGAGGACTTTAACACCTACTTTGATAGTTACCATTCCCAAGGTGGGGGAAAAAATATCATTAAAATCACGTAGGATGCATAGCAACTGAGCCATAATGGTTTTAGGTAGTTGAATCTACTTGAAATCATGAGATGAGATTATGTTGATGTTGACCCCATTATCAATGATGACTCTTTTAATAAGGGTATCATTAATTTGGGTAGTGAAAAATAGGGGGATATCATGGTCTTCAGGTTGTAAAGGAGGGATTTTGGAGTTATCAAACACAATGGTTACTAAAAAATTTAGGGCACCAAAAAAGTTGGAAAATGGTTGAGGTTCGTCTGATTGTATTGAGATGTCTTGGAGAGGTTTTATCATAGCTTGTTGATGTTAAGAGGAGTTTTGGATGAGTTCATAAAGGTACATCTTGATGAATGTTTGATGTAACTATTCAAGAACATTTTCCTATATTGAAGTCATGGGTTGAGTCTGAGGGGGTGCGAGGATGGAGATTTTGACTTTATAAGATTATGGATTGGGTGATTCGGTGGGGGTTACAGAGATGGAGACTTTAGACTTATCTTGATTTTGGGATTTTGAGTCTTGGGTGTAAGCTCTCATGGTTATGTGGCTAACATCAATTTAGAAGAAAGGATTCTAACTAGAGGATGCCACATCCCTGCTTAATGGGTTAGCAGGTGATGTTTTAAGAGTTTCAAACTCAAGAGTTTAAGGTGTAGGTCTAACCTAGTATTTTGATTTTGTCATTTTATGATTAATATGTCGACCAATACGATCTCTATTTATTAATAGGATGTCCTTCTTAGAAATAATTTAGATCATGGTGTGAAGGGATGTACAGTCTTCAATATGATGTCCTAGCATTCTATGATAAACACAAATTGTGTCATACTTGTACCGAGTAGGTTTCCATCCACGGGGACTGAAGGGTTTGATTGGGGTAGCGATATGTCTGATGATTGAAAAATATTTTCAAGGATGGAAGTATATTGTCTTCAGGGATATTGTTTATACAGTGATGAGGTCATGGGGATTTTGGTTTCATTAGACAGTTTAAGGGTAGGGGTTATATGAGGTATGTTTCGATTAGAGATCCTAGGTGTGGTTTGAAGTATGGGTTTGGATTCCATGGTGGTGGCTGTAAGTTTTGATTAAGGATGAGGTCATAGAATAGAAGGTAGTGATGTGGTATCCTTAGGTGTGCTTATTTTGGGTTTATCTTGTGGGAGCTCCAAATTTTTGTGTCGATGAATTGCTCATTTTTATACAGAAATATAAAGATTTTTGATTTGACATTGAGGGACCTCATCTTGGGAGGAATGCTTATGATTTCCACAACGGTATTTTTTCTTGTAAACCCCAAGAGGTAAGATCATAAATATCTGTGGGAGTGATTATTGTACCAGACTAGGAAGATGTTTAATTCGGGGAATCACCAGTAAAAGGTTCAAAGAAACTTGTTTGTTTAAATAATTCTTTAGATATAGATGTGAATTATTTAGGTTGTGGGAGTTTATTGATGATATTGATAACATGGGAGGCAGGATTCTAAGATCGTGCAAAATTAGTCTGGATTGTGTTATTAGTCGGGGATGGTTTGGAAAAGTTTGTTTAAATACATCCAAGGCTTGATTTAAGGGGTGCATTAGGATTTTCTAGCTACAGGTCATCGTGGTTGATAAGGTTTTGGATGAAATTTTTGAAGGAATGACACATGCCAACATCATGGTCGTGAACCTGATTGTATTTATACTTTGTACTAGGATGGCTTAGGACGAGATTCATCGATAGGCTGAATGGAAGGAAGGTATATCATATAGACAACCATGCTTACAAAAGATGGAACTATAAGAATCCCCTAGAGGTGTGTACTACTGAGGATTTCGAGACCGATCAAGGACTAAATTATTTTTAGAAACGTTTTTCAGTACAAAAACAATTATTGAGCCTTTAGACTTTTCATCGTTGGAAAAATTATTAGAAGATTCAGGTTTATGCTTTTCATATCGGATTTTAACCTTACCATATTCAAGGGCTCAGAGTTCCAATTTCTAATCCATGGAAAATGCTTCATCAAATGTTTGGAATGAATGGATTTGGAGAGTGAAAGATATGTGTTTGGTGTATGATCGATTGAAAAACTCAATCAATTCAATTTGCGGCAGAGAGAAATATAATTGATTAATGATTATTCGCCACCTAGTGACAAAGTTAGAATTAGACTCATATTTGAATTGTTTGATAGAATACATATTAGTGATGGATATTTTACGTGTGATGTTTATGGATAATTTTTTTAGGAAAAGTTGAGCTAATTGCTTGATCGAGTACAAGTAATATTGAGGGATGTTAGTATACCAATCAAGAGCGGGTCCAACTAATGACATCAAGAAATTTCCTTAGCATAAGGTCTTGATCATTGTAGTTTGTTATTTCCACTCGAGTGTTATGAGCATTGACACCTCATTCAATCTGAACTGAACACTCACCTGGAGCGCACACAACTACCAGTTTCTTCCTTCATGTTTTCTTGAAAATATGTTAGCATGCATACTTGTCATAATAATTAACCAAGTGTTCATTTATTCATACCTAAGCATTACAATAATCAAGATCAACTAAACTATTAAGTTACCATACTCAGACATATCAACAACAAGTATCCAGCCATAATTATCCATTGCAAAATGAGTTCATTACATAATGGAAGTTGAATATAAAACCAGTCAATGCACCAATGCGCTGCCCATGCACGAGAGCGTAGCATGTCTTTGCTAGAACATAACAGGTCTAAAGAACTAACTAACTACTAAAATATTGACCTACAACAAGTATATATTTAGGGGTGGGGACTTTCCCTTAACCACCCACACAGTCTCCTAATAATAGGCGTGCCCAAAAATAGTCATGCGTACTATACATACATGGTTTACATAACATTTGTTAATAATATATTATCTAAGAATATTTTATTTTAATCTTGTTAATATCCAAATCCATGCATGTGCTTTATCCACATTTTGAATGTGCTTTCCCCCAAAATAGACTTTACTTAATAACCAAGTCAACACGATTTTCTTCTTTGCATGATCTAGCACTCGAAGTTTTTAGCTTGTCCTTGGAAAATGACTAAGTCCTTAACCTTGTTGTTTGTATGTGCAACCTTGTTTCCAACCATGTGTGCCCTTCCACGAACCATCCTTAACCTTGCATTCACTCTATCCTGCGCGTTTGGAACATGCTCCTTAGAATTTTCTGACCAACATTACCCCACACTAGGTATGTTTTCCATCCTCGGCAACACCAATCAAAGAATATTGTCCAAAGAATCAAAGAATATCTTCCATGAATGAAAAAAAAAAAGAATTTGGCTTTTTCCAAAGAATCAAGGAATCTAAATTTGTGCATTTATAGGAAGGAGTTTTGAGTATTATCCATCCAAATTTTTCTCTAGCTCCCTCCATCTTTCCAATTCCTTTGTTGCCTTAACCGTCGCAGCATCCACAATATCAGACACTTTTTCAGGTATCAATTCATCATTTTTCCAATTAAGTTCTACAATCATTTTTTTTATTTGTACACTCACATCATCTAGCACATACATCATGTGCCTCACCTGAGGAAAAAGTTCCTTCATTCTTTCCTTGAATAGGGCCTTCATTTGAGCAATCGTATCCCTTTTCTGTTCTACCTCTGCCAACATTGTTTCTGCTCGGCCTTATTGTTCTTCATTTTGGCCTAAATTTATTTCAACTCAGTGTCATCATTGATCACCAGTGTGCTCACCACTTGATCATAATCCTGGAAACTATCAAATATAAATTCCACCATTTATGTGGCTTATTTTGCCTCAACAGCCAGTGTCTGATACTGTGCACCTATTTCTTCTTCTGTGGGTCATGTCATTATGATCTTCCTCTCATACCTGATCATATGTGCCAAGTCCTCTAAATAATGTAGTTTCATCTTATACGTGGTATGGGATTGATCAACCAGATTCAGGCACATGATGGTAATAGCATCTTCAATTAATTTTGCCTTGGTGTATGTCACGCGTGTTTGTCCCTTATATTCCCTCACCTCTTGTTTTAGTTATGCAATGATTTTATCTTTCTCATCTACCTCAGCACACAATCTCTTTATTTCATAATTCTTATCTAGCCATAGTAAAGGTGTTTATGTTGATATCATTTGATATCATTGTCTCCACATACACACCCTTTCCAGGAAAGTCATACGTCTTTCACAACGTAAGGTATTCAAAATCCACCTTGTTTACATCAAAATTTAATTTATGAACTTTTGTGAACTTGTTCACCGATGTTTGGAAGCATCACAGTGTAAATGCAAATGGGATTTTGCACCAAGGACTCTTCTTTCCATCCTTCAAATAAAATTTGTCTAGGCAGAAATGTTGATAAATGAAAAAATCTTCTCTCCCTTCCAACTCTGAAGCTAGATCACTCAGAATGCGCCATTCTTACCTAAATACCTCATGCATCTATTTATACCATCTGTTCACCCTAAGCTTGTAGGCATTATTGATCTTGTCACAAGTGTAATTGGTAAATATTTTTGTAGGGGACTTGTCTTCTGGGGGAACTTCCACATTTTCTTGTTTGTCCCATCTGCCACCCCGATCTCAAAGAAGACAATCAATAAAAGTATTGTGCCAAAGGTGATATTTTCTCCTACACATGCTTCCTCTATAATCTCTTCAGCAATAAACCCAACAAGATTATGCGCAGTTCCCTCGGCCATCTTCTTCACAAAATGAAGCCATCACTTATTTACCTATGTCTATCATTTTTGCACTACTAACTTTGTGATAAGTCACACGGTCATTCTTAAAACCATAATGTTCCCTCCTCACTAATACTTCAAGGTGGAAAAATTTATCTTCACCCCATCATCATGCTTGAATTCAATAGTGATTTCAGCACCCGAGCTCTGAAGGCTAGTAACTTTTCCAATCAAGTGCACAGTAAGGCGCATCCTTCTTCCCGTGAAGTAGTCCTCATCAACTTGTGACATGTAATCCATTGATAAAGGCACTCTGACTTACCAAAATAGGGGAGCTCATAGAGTTGCAAGGATCCTTCATTACTCAAAACTTGATAGCCCTTATCATCATAAATAGGCTTATCGTTCGCAATCCTCTGGCTTGTTCTTTGAATCAACTCTATCTCTATCTCACACACATTGGACTCTAAACAATGGTTAAAATTTCTAACTATAATTTTCCTAACATGGGACACCCAAGTGTGCCCCATAATAACTCATTTTTGGTATTACACCTCTAAATACCATTATTCTTTGACATCCTCATATGCAGGTTTCACTTTACCCTTTCCCTTTACCTTAGGTGACGAAGTTTCTAGTTTCCTTAGTGTCATTTCTTCAAATGCGCAAAATCTCTATCATATTAACTTATACCTCCATGCCTTAGGTGTTTATAATTCCTTATTTCCAACCATCGAAGCTAAATATCCTTCTTCCCTTGTTCTCTTCAATAAAATCTATGCCCTAATTCTACAAACCCTATCCAGATAATCCTACAAACCCTTCTCATGTCGCAAATAGTCTTCCATGTCACCCTCAAGCCACAAAATTCACTCTGAAGGATCTCTCCTACCTGACTGTGTTCTCACTTCGATCTAGTTTGGTGGATTCTTTAGGTTTGCATGCAAATTCGCATTAAAAATGCACCAATTCGCTCTTCGCAAACACCTAAGTTCTTCGCAAGTTAAGGTGAGAATGAACTCTCCCTGGCGCATGTTTTATAGGTTTCTAAAAATCTCCCACATTTATTTATCACCAACTACCACCATATTGCATAAATTTAATTCCATGTTTTTCTACTTTTTCATAATTTTTTTCTCTGGTTTCTTCCACGCATTGCACTCGTAACTTTCCTAGGCAAAATCACTACTTTCAAGCTGCATATGACCTCCTTTCAAGCAAGCCTTCCTATCCACCACTAGTAAATATTTCCTATGCACTTTCAAATACCAAGTAGTCCATCATGTTGTTGCTACCTTGACCTCATACTGTGTGACCTCTTCCACACGTGGATATTCAATCCTGAGTAAATTCCTAATGAGCATCATGATCCTTCTCAGCACATGTAGAAAATTATATTGCTTCCTTTTTCATGCACCCTTTAAGCGAGCATCCTTAACTTCACACCTTCACATATGCACTTATCTTCATCATCTTCCCAAGCGCGCTAATCTACTATATAAATATCAACACCAATGGATCTCATTTTTCATGCACTTGCACCTTGGTTCACCCCACACTAATAGTATGTGCGGTCCTCTCTGCACATGAACTCAATAGATAGTAATTAGATTCCTATGTAAAACCAAACTTATTAAAAAATAAGGAAAATAAATAAAAAATATACAAAAAAAAATCATGAAAGGGAAACCTAATCTAAGTGGTAATATTGCCTTATTACAAACACCAATAAGCTTATTTATAGTAGGGATTCAGCCTACTCCTACTGAAGTAATCAGGAAACATGGTGTCATCCAGCACCTGTAATTGACATGCTCCTGATTCAAGTATCTTGGTTACTACAAAAGGTCCCAACCAATGCACCTTCAACTTCCCTAGGTGGCATGCAAACTTGGAGTCATAGAGAAGGACCATCTTATCAAATGAAAATTTCTTGTTCTTAATGTGCCTATCATGTTAGGCATTTTGTCATGCCTTCTCATTATTTTGGATCCAACATGCACAATGATGCACCACTCATCTAACTACATTAGTTTCTCAATACAATCTTTAATTGTTTTCTCATCATCTAATCCACTTGCTACATGCACAATACGCAGGGATGGTAGTGCTACTTTTTTACAAAACACCAACTGAAAGGGTGTGGCCTTGTTCAATATTTTTATATGTGGTCTTGTAATGCCCAAAGTATAACTGACACTTTATCATCCTGCAATCTTTTCTTCCAACATCAAAAATATTTGTCAAGATTTTGTCCCAAAATCTTGTTGAAAGCTTCTATAGTACCATTAGTTTGAGGGTGATAAGGAGTGGTTTTATGGTTTGCTACAATAAACTCTACCAATAGAATTCTTATTATCTCATTCAATAAATGAGTTCCTCTTTATCACTAGTCAAGATTAATGGACAACCATACCTATCTAATTATGTTCTCCCATAGGAACCTTGTTGTATGTGGCTGTAGTGCAATCTTTTATAGGTAGCAACTTCTGCCCACCTTGTCAAATAGTCTATGCAAGTAATAATATAGTGAGCTCCATTCCTATGCATGGGTGGTGCAATAGGTCCTAAAATTCAATGGCCCACTTCTCAAAAGGTTTTGCTGCTCACAATAGGTCTCAAGTGGCATCTCATCTCATATTTCCAAGCTTTCCAATGCAATGAAAATGATCACATGCCTTCAAAAATTCCTTAACATTCTTGTACAAAAGTTTCCCACTAGATTCTAGCCATAAGGATCTTGTGTTCAGTTGCATCACTTGCATAATGTCCTCCCACTATTCTTCCATGCAGCCTCTTCCATAATGGCTTTGTGCTCATGTTTCAAGTACACACAATGACACAAAATTTCATCTCTACCTATCTTGTATTCACAAGTCTCTCACCTAATCAACTGATAAGGCATTGCGCATATAGCGAGATGATTTTTCTCCAATGCCTTCATTCCTTTGGGTGCAATCCTAGTGCGCAAAAAATACTATTATATATATCCAAATCTGTGGGTGTGTGGTTCAACCTAAACAAGTTATGCATCAGGAATTATGTCCTCAATACTCCATGTCCTCTTACCATAATTGATCCTTGATAAGTGATTAGGCCCTGAGTTTCTCTTTCCTTGATTTACAACAATTGTGAAATCAAAATCCTGAAAGAGAAGTATCCACCGGTACAATGTCCCCTTGCAAAATAGGATTGTTGACCAAATATTTCAATGCCATATGATCTTGTATAAAATATAAATAGTGTGGCCAACAAGTATTGAACAAAACTTATGAAGTGATGTAGATCATAGACAATGCCTCGCACTTCAGTAGTGATATAATTCTACTATGACTGGTGTCAAATTCCTGCCTTGACAAAGCATATGGGATGATCCACATTTCCATCTCCAGGTTGATGCCAAGACTGACACCAATAGTCACATACATAAGCATCAAAATGTATATGAAAGGGTTTTTTCCATGAAGGAAAGGACAAGATAGGTACAGTGGTAAGCCTCTCCTTCAATTTCTCAAACATCTTATTGTGTGCATCACCCCAATAAAATTTTTCTTTCACCTTGAGAAACTCTTCCAGGGGGTGGAAATATTTGCATATCCCTTGATAAATGTTTCTATAGTAGCCAGTATGACCAAAAATCTACGCACTTCAATTTGATTGGTAGGCTCTTCCAAACCCAAAATGACTGTCAACCTTCACTGGGATCCACCAACAATCCTTCTTTACAAATTATATGTCCAAGTAAGCTGCCAAAGGGTGTAGAAAAAATACACTTCTTAATATTAATGAGAATACAGTAGCTGCCTACATCCTCTCAAACATGAGCCTTAGATATTATCATAATGATCCTTAGAACCAATCCCATAAATAGTCCAATAATCAAGGTAAACCTATAAGAACTTATGAATAAAATCCTGAAATTCCTGCATAACATTGCATGAGAATATTGTTGGTGCATTCTTCAATCCAAATGGCATAACTATATATACAAAGCTTCCCCACTCTGTAGTGAAAGTGGTATTTTCCTAGTCTTCTGGTGCAATGTGCACCTAATGATAGCCTAAAAATCCATCTATAAAAGAACAGATCTCGCACCCTACGACCCCTTCAAGGATCTCCTTTGTGAATGGGGTAGGAAAAGGATCTATGACGTATACAGCATTAAGATCCCTATAAGTCACACAAATCCTAATCCTTCCATCCTTCTTGATGCTTATAACCATACGGACTAACCCACTTAGATTCCTCAATTGGTTCAATGATTCCCAACTTAATAATTTTATCAATTTCATGTCCTTTACTTTCATGCGCAGGTTTAGATTCATCCTATAAGGTATCTTCCTAACTGGAATGCACACCTTCTTTTAGCTTAATTTTCATTTCTCCAATGAGGGGTGTAAATCCTTTCAATTCATGGTAACCTCACATGGAAAAAATTCCTAGAAGTCACACAAAAGCTCAATGATATTGCTACCTCCTTGCTTTGACCAATAATCCCCAATAATGTCCTCCTTGGGAATTGCATCCTTCAGTGCCAATGTTTACCTTCTTTATCTTCATGGGTGCGTGGTAACGCACATGGGCCTTCTCATCTGTTGTATCCATTACTTTGCATGCACCTTTGTATGACTAACCTCTAAATTCCTCAACCTCTTCATCAATTAATGAGGTAAACCATTTTACCCTTTTCTTTCTCCTTCCATGTGCATGACCCAATTGTAACTCTTTTCTCCTCAACATCCAAGCACATGCCTTAGAATCAAGGTTCTCCCAGTAACTCAAACATAATATCTCTTCTACCTTTGTGTCACCCCCTAATGTGATGCACTTCATGATCTATAATGCTTCATGGACTGGAGGTTTATTAGAAAAATAATCAAATGTATGGACCATACCTTCAGTCATATCTTTCAATCTTGCAATCTCTTGCTTGAGCTCAACATTTACAAACCATGTGTGTGCGTAGCCTCATAGAGTGGAATAGAACTTATGTACCCATATCGATGGTGGTAAGGCCTCCTGGCATTACACACATATTCTCTCACGATTATGGATGTGTACCAAAATAGGAGTCTTCCCATGATATTCACATATATGTGTAGGTGCATTGCTCCATGTGAACCTGGTTGAGAAGGTGATTCTCACTTCTCACCATCCCAACAAGTTATCTTTGTGTGTTTCCCACCAATGCATGTTATACCACACAAGGGTATAAACAACATGTTCCTTCAATCATCCTCTGTTCTTCTAGTGTTCCTCCATGGCGCACAAGAAAGACTCAGAATTTTCTTCACTAATGAATCATGGTAACTAGAATTTTCCCATGCACCTAACCATGTATGTGGCCTGATCATTCTAGTTACTCTCCCCTTTAATCTCACACCTAAACCATTTCATACGTGTCATGGGCCCAATTATAAATGAAACACTTGCATGGTGTTGATGAATAACTACATGCATATCCCCACTGCAACACGCCTTCCTTTGATGGATCCATAGTTTCAGGATCATGTATTATATCGCACATAAATTCTATTCAGATATTCTTCACTTATAGAGGCTCAACATATGGTAGTATCTTTTTCTTCATTCAGAGGTATAATGATGCATTCATATCCTATTCTTAAAGATTATATATCCCTTATTGAAAGTGCAAGGTCATGCATTGTTTCGCATAACACGTAAGTGTCACCCAAGTAATGCTAGGAAATGGTTTCTGCTTCAGCAAGCTCTAATACCTCAAAGTATCCAGTAAACTTGGCTCCTATGAATTGTAATAGAAGCATCCTTCAACACCCCAATAGGCATATCCCTTATCTTATTTTCCATATACAACAAATTTGAAGGATGGTTGTAAGGTTGGTATCCCCATATGATTCCATGCATCCAGATTTATCACATTCACCTCAGCGTCTGTATCTATTAAAATATTACTTACCAGCCACCCATCAATTACTACATCCAACATGATATCCTTGTCATACTCATGGTTCTAAGGTGGCAAGTTTACATGTAGTATTTGTCACTCACAGCTCAACTCCAATGCACTGTGGTACCTTTTCATCACAATCATTACCCTAATAAGAGGAATGATATTATCTTGGCACAACATCTTACACACCTCCTTCAACATCATCCACATCCTTCTACAAGGAGCTTCAATGTGCTTTTCAGTGTTCTCTCTCACACACCTACTCCTTCAAGCAATGTATCTCACCCTACAACTCTCTTATGACCCCCATAGTCTCTTGATAGACTTCCTTTTGATATGTAAAAACTGGATATCTAGCATGTATGAATTATTCTCTCATGATGAGTGGTATGTCCTTGAGAGTTTTTCATGCATGTGCATGCTACCTTCAGCGCACGTGTGTAGTGACCAACAAAGGTTGTAATTCAGGATCAAGTATTTTCTTTGGTATCCACTGATCACCCTTTCCATGCATTGTACCTTGATCATCCCTGTGCCCTTGTCCTTCTTTTTTTTCTTTCTCATGTGCTCATACAGGTCTAGACAATCCTCTAATTTATGCTGCTTCCCACACCATGAGAAGACCATATTTTGGGGACAATCATGCTAGTAATTATCAGAGGACCCATAAGTATAACAGGTCCCATGTGGGAATCTACTTCTACCTCCTGTGAACCTTTACTTCTATATCCTCCACGAAATCCACCTTCCTCCATTATTATGTTCTTCCAAAGGCCACACATTTCTTGAACCTGAGAGATGCTAGCCACATGGTACTAGTCTAGTCATACATATATTTTACATGCCTCATTAATTTGATCTATCAGGTAAACCAATCCTTCAATATCATGAGTGTGCATTACAAATACTTGCAATACATATGATTCATTCTTCTATAGTTGCATGCTTCAAGAGAGGACAATTCCAAACATCATGATCCAAGTGGAAAATCTCACAAGACTATAACAATGCATACACACTGACCTGCATGGGAAACTATCCTTAGTGTGTCCCTCAACCTCACAATCTATGCACCATATACCAACTTTTAGTCTCATGCGCGGAGTTAGTAGAAAGCTTCTCCAAATACTTCACCATAGTCTGTCTATCTATGCTTCTAGAAAAGGACTAACTCCTGTGTCCACACTTCTAAACTACTTTAGTGTGTAGAGCTACTTCTAATGCCTCATGTGGATCAATATACGTCTTATTAGATAATGCCGTATAGAATGGAGTCAATAATCCCCCAACAAACCACTATGTGCATGCTGACTTTGATGGATGTCATAAGATAATTTAGAAAAAAATTCTTAAACCACACATCATAATCCTCTTACACGCTTTCAGATAAATTTCTTGATATCCTTGAGCACACTGATGCTCTGCTACTCAAATTATGGGATGTGAAACTCAGCTAAAAATGTACTACACAAAGCATTATAGTCCACCACAGTCTGATGTGGGTCATGCTTCCTATACCAACTATGCACGTGCCCTTATAGCATTTAGTGGAAAATAAGCTTTCCTTCCTATCTGAAGTTGTAATTCCCTTCATGACACCATAGTAATTCAAACTTGTGCACATGTTATTGTTACATCCTCTATACCTCTATACTCTAGTAAGTAAAGTGACATCTCAAAATAAACCTGAGGTGGTGTGGTTGTTGAGGCTGATTCTGGTGGTGGATTGTTTAGTGTTTATTGGGTGTGGACCTTTGCACCCTAGGGTAGGACTGATCTGAAAACCAAAACCTCCTCTTGGATTCCCTCCATGTGGTGGCTGACCTGATCCATTCTGATCCTCCCATGCCACCTGTTGTGGGCTGTGGTATCAATTGATATGAAATTCCTTGTGTCCCATTTATCAGTACTAAACTAGACACCTAACTATCTATGTTGGCTGCAACACCCACATAAAGTTCTTCCAATAGTCTGTGTGCCAATAATCTGTCCCCTATTGATGCTCCTAGAAATAACCCTACAAGATTAACTCCATAAACACTGGCACTTTCTGTTGTGCTACCATGGTCACGTTACTAGTCTGATGCACTTTTTGATTCAACATAAAATGATATATACTTATATATCTGCCTAATTACCTTCACTAATTCTTTCCTTTAACTACTTTAGATCTAGAACACCAAGCGCAAGGGCTAGGTAGCCAGGCTGAGTCAGATGTGCACCCATGGTTCTCATCTCTCCTCTTACACTTCTTCATCTAAAGCCGATGGGGACTCTCTATCACACTTTCCCAAATTTGGGATGACTTGATGCTGTGGCTCCTCCGCTTCTTCCATGAGAGCTTCAAAACCTTCATGAGCCATCATTCTTCCTGAACTCTAATGACATTACAATGCTCGTCAATTTCCCTCTCTCATGCTTCATTAAACTTGATGCACCTTTCCTCTCTCTTCCTATCTTCTGTCCAAGGGCCACCTCCATCCTTCTCCATACACTACTCCTACCCCTACATGTAGTGGGGATTTAGCTAGCCATATGTAATCTTTCCAATCCTATTTCTACCATTAAGATCTTGATAGCTAAATAACACACAAATACGAATCCACTGGGCTCACACAAGAACCTAAACTCAGCCTTCCTATGGACAATAACATTAGTAGTAAATACATACTCTAACATATAATTACACAACACACCAGCCCACCAATGATCTATAGCTCTAGTCCATTCTTCATCTGCATCAAACAACATCTGATAATATTCTTGCATCCAAATCCTTGGCCTAGGATACCAAGCTTTGTTTGATGTGTACGATGTCAACCACTGATACAACTCTATTAGGAAGAAACTGGATAATGTATCATATAACTCATGATAAAGATTATCTTCTACCCACTTGTGCACATTAAATCCAAGTCTAGTGCTATACCTCTGCACAAACTTATCTTGTTCATCTTCCACCCAACTTTCAATACTCTCCAGAGATAGTCGGTACACCATCTACAAGCAACATCGTGGCAAGAAAATTGAAAAGAGGTCTAAGAAATGGAACCAAAATGTAGTCTATTTATTTTCACTCTAGAGCGCTATGCGCACTGGAACCTCATTCAGTATAGAATGAATGCTCACCTGAAGTACACGCAGCTACCAGGTCCCTCCTTTATGTTTGTTTGACAAGATGTTAGCATGCTTAGTTGTCATAATAATTAACCAAGTGATCATTCATATACTTAATCATTGCATTCACCATGTACTTAGAAACACATGTAATAAGGAAACATACCAGTCTTAAACAATAACCAAGATCAAGTTGCACTATTAAGTTACACCATATTCAGACATGTCAACAATCAAGGATCCAACCACAATTATCCATTCATAACTCAAAGTTCATTACATAATGGAAGCTGAATACAAAACTAGATCATTACAATACTGCAACACAGAACCAGACGCATGTCATATTATACCTACACCATCAGCAACATGACTTTGCTAGAACATAACATAACTCAAAGAACTAACCAAGGATTAGGAACTATTATGAAATACTGATCTATAATAGATATATATAGGGGTGGGGACTTTCCCTTCACCACCCATGCACTCTCTTAATAATAGCTCACAAAACTATACTGTACACCCAATAATAGCCATGCATACATGCATACATTTTTACAAAATAACTAATAATAGATTATTTAATAATATTTTATTTTAATCCTATTACTATCCAAATCCATGCATATGCTTTAATCCTCGTTCTACATGTGATTTTCCCCAAAATAGACTTTACTTAACCACCAAGTCAACATGCTTATCTTCTTTAAGTGATCATCACTCCATGTCTATTTTTAGCCTGTCCTTGGAAAACGGTTGTCCTTAACCTTGTTGTTTGTATGCACAATCCCATGCGTAACCATGTTTCCAACTGCATGCACCCTTCTACATGTCATCCTTAACCTTCCGCGTGCTCTTTTTTGTGCATTTCCAATATGCTCCTTATCATTTTCTGACCAAAAATCATGAGCTATGAGGTAACAAGAGTTTCAAAAGGTCCTAAGATGTTACAACAGATCATACTTGTTATAGAATGTGGTGAATTTTGAATGTTCCCAATGCGGGATATGGTTTGAAAGGTAATGTTGAATTAATGGGTTCATCATAAATTTATTTATAAGAGAATATTTTTTGCGTCCCATAGTAAAGGCTTCTAGACTTGCGATTCTACTCATCAAGGCTTACATGGGGTCATTCTGAGGAGGTTGGATAGTTATTATGGAAGGATTAGTTTGTCCATAGATAAAAGGATTTGATTAGTATTTTGTATATGGTAAAGGAGGATTTTTAAATGGGGAGAGGTTTCCTGACCCACTATAAGTTGGCTGGGAACTTAATGGTTGTGATGAAAAATAGATATATTGGTAAGGTTGGGTAACATAAGTGTTGAGAAGGGGTTGTGAGGGCTATGGATTTTGTTGAGATGTGATATAACCATAGTGCGGGACACCAATTATAGACGCTAATTGTGAGAAGTGAAAAACCCTGGTGATAACACTTGTATTGATAGGTGGTAAAGATGTAGGGATGGATATAATCAAGTTTTTTATGGTGGACGAGGACTATTGGGAGCTCGTGGACTGCGATGTGACCAAGAATCTTGAAGAATGTGGTACCCTAGAGGATCCTATCGAGAGAGAGAGAGAGAGAGAGAAATGGAATCCATGTGGCTAACTGCAGGTGGCGGTGTAGTCATGTGCAGTGGTGTACTATGAGAGTTGGTTGAAGAGGTAGATGGTAAGGGTTATTCATGGCTATACATGTTGTTTCATGAGATGGTATTAAGGTCAAATCTAGCTAAAGGGGTTGACGAGATAGATTTGGATGTTTCTATACAGTCGGGGGAAGGATAAGGAGTGACTTGTTTGATGACCAGCTGATAGGTGGGATCAACATGCCAATTAGGGTTATAAGTAATAGAATTAATTTTTTGTTAGGGTTCTAAGTTGTGATGGGGAATATAGATAACTCGTGAATTGAGGTAACTGCTAAGGGTGACATGATTGGTGTCCAAAATTTCTTGAAAGTTAGGATCTCTACTAGCAAATAATTGTGGGAGAGGTAGTTCGGGTGGTAAAATGGTGAATATAGGCTGGTAAAAGGGGTAAAATTATGATTTGGGATTACGAAGGGATGTCCTAGGGTATGTACATTTGTATAGGAATTAGGGTCACCTAATTCTAGTGTCTACAAATATATCTAAATATCAGCAACAATATAACACAAATAATACTAAAACATAGAGAAATGATCACAATATGTAAGTATAATGACTTAGCCACTTCTAGGGCATAACCTCCAAACCACACAATACGAATCAAGTGCTCAATACGATGATTATATACCATCTACGAACTCATATATATACCCTACTATTCTATGCAAAGCACCAAAACCGGCCTACTAACCATATAAAAGTATAAATAAATATGATATGACATGTTGGGAGATAATATTAGATACATTTCATCTATTCATGTCCTAATATATGACCTAGTACTAAAGGCATAGCATGGAGTTCGCTACCAGCTAAGGTGTTATTCATTTTAGTGAGCATAATCTTATAGCATAAAACATAGTCACTGATGTGCTAATTAGATCCTTGGAATACTTTATACATTTGAGCATAATATTTTTTGTTGTGAATGTTGGTACAAAATTATGCAAGAAACTAATTGGCCAAAACAATGAAATATCCCACAGAATTTGTTGGTAGATCATTAAACCATTGCAAGGAAAATTCCTTAAGACTCCTAGGGAAAATATTGGTAAGTAGGATATCATGAGAGACATAGTAAAAACAATCCACATGGAATGTTTGAAGGTGATATATGGCATCCTTCTTTCCATCATAAATAGGTAACATACGAGTAAAAAAACCAATATGTAATGGATAAGAGGCTACGCTAGGTACAAGCAAATTATGAAGCAATTGAGTAAAATCCATGGTATGAGAAGTAACATATGTACCTTGATGTAACTATGAGATTCGGACTTGTAAAGTATGAACAAGGGTTTCATGGATTGCATGCTAGAAGAAGATATATGAGAAGCATTATGATTTTAATTAGGAATAGCGGTGGATGCAGATATAGACATAAATACATTGTGCATTGGGTAACTTGGTGCCCCCATGGATGTAAGTAGAGTAAAAATAGGAACATTAGATGTCCCTAGATTATATGTCCCAAAAAGTGATCTTTAATTAGCTTTCTGATCATGAGAAATATTGGAATCAAGAAAATATGAATAATAGGCTCAATTTGATGAGGATTCACACAAAGTTGTGCATAGAAGTTAGATACAAGTTTCACTAGTTCATGATCTATAGTGTTATCGTTGTCATGATTATAATCATAAGAATTTTCACTATTAGTTTTAATTTCATGTAATGGTATCTTATTAGTAGGGTCAAACATAGATGAATTTGTAGCGATATGCAATGGAGAATAAGCACAAGACTACAATTCTTGCAAGTAGGAGGAGAAAACTCAATATACTCAATGGGTTGATTGTGAAGCCGATTGTTATGCTGAAAGGGCATATGAAAGAAGCATATGCCCACTTAAAATATTCATCAACTAATGTTATCGGAGGAAACCCTAGGATAACTAGGGTTTGGGAAACAAATATTTTATTTAAACATCAGGTCACAAAAAAATTTACACACTTTTTACATTAACTAGGTTTGTTATGTGATACACAAGAATACAAAGGAATGCAAGGTCTAGAGACTAGGAGATTTTATAAAAATATAACTTCCAACATTAATTATACAAATTTGAATAATGTATTAGTTTTTTTCTATAAATGAATACAATCTCAAAATAGACAAGAGAGAGAGAGAGAGAAACTTAGTTATACACAAAAGTACAAGATGAATCTAGTAAGAAAGACTGGATAAATTGGAAGTGCAAATAATTTCAAATCTTCATTGTTGGATCTATAATATGAAAATGAATTTGTGTGAAACCATATTATTTAGTTGTTATGTATAATTTGGTCCTGACCATTTTTTAGGTCTTGGACACCTTTAGAATTGATCTCTATAACTTTCAAGGTCCTTAGGTGGCTCAGAATACACTTCATTGTCAAACCCTAGTTGTCGCATAGTCTCAATATTGTATGTAATCAATCAAATCACTCCAAAACCATAACCATGAGTGGAAGACCCTATAAAAAGGTTAGTGTTTGGGTTTTGGGTTACCTCGTGCACATCTACATTAGCACTACTCCAAAGAGGCCTCAAACCACATGTAGTTATCCATGTGTAACATTTAATATCTATATGAATGCAACTAGTTAGCAACTTAGACCCTTTCGATCATGCTTGATTATATTGTGCTTTTGCTAAGACTTGGAAATAATAACTTTGCGTGTTTGGATGTGAGGGAATATGGTCTCCTTTACCTATTCAAGATCTTTAGACCTACATTAGTGACTCCACTGATGAATGTGCATCAACTTTAGGAAGATTTAAAGAGACTTGAGTGTCGTTTGCAAGTGTTGGGAGTGATTATGTTAATAGAATGCCATGATTTCTAGGTGAGTAAATGAGGTAGAGGTAACTTTCTTATATAGGGCTACAAAGGTAAAATATTATAATAAGGCCAACCCAAGGCGATAAAAAATACCAAACAAATGATATTGTCTTGTAAGAAGAGTAGAAAAATGTGTTGGTGCAGGACCGTACTAGTTGGACATGACTTGATTATACAACGTGACGTAACTGTATGCTTTTAGATAGGGTGTTTTCAACCTTCTTGGGTTTGATTATGGTTTTACATGTATAATCAAACAAGGACTAAAATAAATGTTACAGGGGTTAATATGATTAATTAACGTCAAATGTTAACCATTTAATATCATAATAATGCATTAATACTTGGAACAAATGTACACTGCAATACAGACTCATAAATACATGGGATTAAGTGCACTTAGCTGATTATATGTGGTTATGGACTGATTTAAGTGTTTTGAATGTTGAAACAGGGGTTTCTAGACCTGACAGGGATTCGGAACTAGAACTGTGAGTTGAAGACCACCTAGGGCAAGATCACATAATATGGGCAAGAATGGCTATATGATTTTACCCCCTTTATATGGTTTTACACCTACTTAGAACTATAACCTGTGACTTTTTGGTTTGTATCTTGTTTGATTCTCTTCATCATTGTCTATTGGATACTCTTGATCACACTAAAAGGGTATCTAAATACTCTTCTCAATCCTTGAAAACCCTAATCATGCATAAAGTCCTAAAAATCAAACATTAATTGGATTGCGGGCACCCCCGTACACCGTCAATGTAAAGACTACTCCTAATATGCCTCAAATCACATGTCTTTCTCCACCTAACATATGATATCTAGTTGTAATGTAATCAAATTTCGCATCATTTTCTTTAACAATGTTTGATTTGAGTTTTTATCTTGTACAATTTATTTGTGTGTGCAACAAGAAAATTGTCAATTGTTGACCATGACAACTATACCCCTATGTCAAAACTTTCAAGTTTTACCCTTCCAAGACACCTCGGGTCTACCCAGTCATTCTAGTGACCTCCCATTTTATGTTAGCTCATTCCCCTAGGTTATTTAGGAAATTAAATTTAAACCCCTATGTGATTTTAGGAGTTCTTGAAAAATGTAAATTTCAGGCAGTTGTGGGAAGGGCTATCATTGGCCTTCCTAGGACTGGAGCAACCCCTTGGAGTGGAAAGGAGGAGAAAAATATGACATGGAGGTGAATTAAAGGTATAAAAACATCATGGAAGTTATTTAGGAAGATTCAGGAAGGATTTGGAGGAGTTGGGGTAGTTTCATCAAAAACAGGGTTCACAGGTCTAAGTAGTGCACAGGGTCAAAAGAGCTACTTGAGCTTTGGGAAGTGATTCTGGGAGCTCTGGATGGATTTAAGAGCCAAAAAGACATATTTTTGGAAAGGGAATTCCAACCCCTACAAGATGGTGGAATCAGATTTTTCACAACACCTTGGCGCAATAGGTTTATAACTGGTTTTTTCCAGGCACAAGTAAAGGACCAGATCAAAAATCCACTTTTTTAGGGCTTAAATGGATGAATAAAGTTCTTATACCTCTATAATTGGATTAAAAAGGCCATTTTAAGTCAATATCATATAAATTTTCATCAAAAAATTCCATTAGGAGCTCAAGATATCCGTTTGAAGTTGCCCTCAAGGAATGAGTTCGGGAGTTGGTCAAATTTGATGAGGACACATGTCAGCTCCAGGAGCCTAGCACAATTTTGTGTCCCTTGTGTCCCTCAAGCTAAGGGACATGAGGGACAAAAAAATGTTCCCAGCCCCTATAATCCCTCTGGTCACCCATACATCCTCCTAAATCGCCAGTTCAACCCCCAGGTGCTTGCAGGAGCTCAAACCCTCAACCGTCATATATGTGACAAGTGTCAAGCTAGGGAGCGTCATGAAAATTGATGACCCTCACATCCCTTTTTGTAAAAGGGACATGAGGGACATAAAAAATTTTCCAGCCCCAAGGCCCTTAGGTCACCCATGTGACCTTCATGTGCACTTTCTCAGCCCCCAGAAGCTAGTGGAGCTAAACAGACGACCGTCGCATCGCTGCCTAGTGTCAAGGTGAGGTACATTGTGTAAATTGATGACCCTCATGTCCTTTTGTACTAAGGGACACGAGGGACATAAAAATTCACCCAGCCTAAGGAATGCCTCTTGGTCCTCATATGACCAGTTTCCAGCCCCCATAGTGCTTTTTCAAGCTTTTTAGCTCAAATCCTTAGCCGTCAGATTTTTGCCATGTGTCACGACCAGGAACCACGTGAAAATTGATGTCCCTCTCATCCCTTAATTATTAAGGGACATGAGGGACATGAAAATTTGCCTCACTCCTATTTTACATTTTTTTGAATATTTTAAATCCTTCCTTGCCGCTTTAACTTCTAACTTTCCACTGCTTCCTCCTTTACTCATTAGCTCTGCAACTTTCACTTAGTTCACCATTTTTGCTCTAAACCAGATCAACCATAGAAAAATATCCTCAAAATCCATTAAAAAACATAGTTTCAAGGAAGAGATTGATCAAAGAGCCAAGGAATGAAGAACAGAAGGAAAAATGAAGATTTTCATTCTGAAAATCCTCCATTGTCGTGAAACGAAGATTTGAAGATGATCTTGCAAACCAGTGCACGAAACAAACAAACCATTTTTTTCTGTGTTCTTCATTTCGAAGAGGCCATAAAAAATCACCTTCATATCTCCCATTCACAGCATCAAACTACTCACAGCGAAAAAATCTTACTCTCGGCTCAACGAAGACAAAAATTTGATTTCCCGTCAAACCGACAATTGGTTCGAAGAGAAATTTCATTGGAAGAATGAGAAGCAAAAACCCATAATAAAAATATAATTTTTATTGCAAATGGAGAAGAAAACTAGACCTGTAATTTTCAAGGTCCATTAATGGCTACCGTGTTCAGAGGTCCTGCCAGGTCAAAAACTTGAAGTTTTAAAATCTCCTAAACTACTGCTCGGGTAGGTTTAAGATTTTAGAGGGGTGATATTGGGAAAAACCCATATATCAAAAAACTTCATTTCGCAGCAATCCAACCACCAGAATCTTGCTTTCTAAAAATAACAGGTCTTCTACATAGAGGACTTCTAATTTGAGAAATTCATCAATTGAAGAACCATTGAAGGAGACAGTGAACACAAAAGATGTATTATAGGGAGAAATCATCGAAATGGTCATCTTGGTCCAAAATTGACACTTACTAAAAATAGTAAGTGGTCTCATGAGCACCTGTAAAAAATAGAAAATTAGTCTAGAAGGTGAGGGGAACATAGGTGAAGAAGGATTCAAGTTACCACACCATTTGAGGTTTGAAGGAGCTATTTTTTGTACTTGCTAAAAATAGTAAGTTATCCTGTGGGCACTTACTAAAAAGTAAGTTATTCCAAAGGGCGGATTTCATAAAGGGAGCACACTGGGAGTTGAACATCCAAGTTGACATCACTAGTTTGAGACAAGAGAGGGAAAATTCTTGACACTTGCTAAAAATAGTTTCCTTTTCCAAATATAGTAAGAATCAAGAAAAATGAAGTTCAAATTCACAGGGGTGAAAATAGTGCAGTCTCTATTCATCAGACTATGTGGGAGTAGATGACAGTGAGGTGACTTACATGGATCTCAATAATGTCTTTCGACACTCATTTCATGCTTCAATTGGTATGTGTGAGGTGGAATTTGTATTCAATGCCATCAGACTATTCATGATGTGTTTTCATCATGATCATGTCCAAATCAACTAAGCAGTGTGGCAATGTTGCAAGGAGTCAAGGAAAGATTTGTTTCAAGGCTTCAGTCTCTTCAGAAGGGATCTTCATGAGTGATGCTCATGGTCACCAAATGATTCATTCGACAGTGTTTTTAAACACTTAGTTTGTGTTTCTCACGCATCATCCAAAGGAAGTTTCTCACCCACAGCAGAGACATTTGCAGGGACCCAGATTTCACTACATTAGAAATTTCATCGATTAAAGGGTTCAAAAGTCAGGAATGGATCAGTGAGGAATTTTCTTCAGGTGCAAATTATTCATTCTGATTCCTCTCTTTTTCTCTCTTTCTTCTCTCTCTCTTACCCCCCAACTTTCTCTCTCCTCAATATTCTAATTCTTGTTGGGGTTGCACTTTTTCACATGCCTTAATGTTTTCAATGTAATAAGTCACCCTTAAGTTGTAAAAGGGGACTTAATGTTTTCCTAGGAATGTGAAAAGTTTCAAGGCATATGAAGCGTCAATGGGGGATGAAGGAAGAGAAGAGTTGTTTCTTCTATAAATTGTAATGAGATCCTCATTCAAAGGGGTTCTAATTCTGAAATTCTTAGCTGGTTTATTGTGAATTCATGAGAGAGAGAGATCCTTGTGAAAGATCAAAGAGATAGAAAAATTCTTCCATTCTCCCTCCCTCAAATTTCTTCCATTTCTCATACTATGTACAATTTCTGCTTGAGCATCAATACAAGAAGGATTTTTTAGCCTTTTTTGACTAAGGGATTTATTGATACTTTGTGCTCATTAAATTCTATTTGGTCTTGTTGCTTTTGCAGATTTTTTTCTTCTTAATTTTAATGCATGTGATGAAACTTCTAACTAGTGTATGTAAGCATCTGATTTTCTACTTGCAACATTAGTTTCCCTTATCTAACATTCTCACTCCCTTTCCCTCTCTCTTAGAAAAATTCCTCCCTTGTAGATATCTACAATATTTTTTGCAGGGTCAGTGGAGTGCCCCTGTTGGATCCCCAACCAAAGGCCAACCAAGAAAATCACCTTTTTTACTCACGCATGCATATATGACAGTTGCACCAATTAAGTATAGGGACTTAGATTCCCAGAGTGTTGGCAAGAAATCCACCAATTTTTCCCTTGACAAATTTTCTTGCCAACAGTTTTTGGCACCCACCGTGGGGCAGATTTAGCAGCATCTGCACCCAAAATATGACCGCAAGGTCCAAAAATACAAAAAAATCAAATATTGAAAAAACAAAAAAAAAGTTTATGAAAATCCATTGTTGAAAGATACATTGTCAATTCATGCACGTGACCTTTCATATTCCACAATGTCCTTTTGTATTCCCACTGCAAGAATTTCCAAAAACTGGCTAAAAGGAGATACACCAGGTTGAATAGATCGAGAGGAATTATTGACCCCACTTTTGAGGCTTTACAAAATCAGCAAGAATGAGTTAGAGACAATCCCTACTACTTTTCTCAAGCCTCATCCCCATCTGGGTCATCAAGTAGTTCACCTGGAAATCCCATCCAAGCTCCTATTGATACTCTTCTTTCAAATTCTCCCATTTTTCAACCTCCATTGAGCATTGAGTTCCTAGAAGAAGAAAATTTTGAAGAAGAATTTTCCAAAGTAGAAGCTGAAGCAAAAACAAAAATGACAAACAAAGCAGAAAGACCTCAACCCATTGTTCCATGGGGAAGAAATACAGGCCCGCTCGCTCTTGAACCACCTCTTCATGATCTACCAATAGGTTCCCGCAAGAACTTTCCAAAGTTCAAAGGTGATGGCACACAACATCCTAAAGAACACATCATCACTTTCACCACATCATGCAGGATTCTTGGAGTCAACATGAAGACATTTGCATAAGTTTGTTCATGGAATCTCTCCAAGAAAAAGTAGCAGAATGGTTCTACCTCTTACCCACTAGATCAATCACTTGTTGGAATGATATCAAGTCCAGGTTTGAGGATAAGATTCAAATCTACTGAGGATTGTCAAGACCTCCTTGTTCAATTGGCACAAATGAAGAAAGGAGAAAATGAAACTATGAGAGACTTTATGGATCATTTCAATTGGTTGCTCCATAGGATACTAGAAGAAGATTCACCATATAAAAAAAATGTCAAGAGGTTTTCATAAATGCTCAATCACCAGAGGTAGGATTTTTCCTACAAAGAGTTCAACCAAGGAACATTGTAGAAGCACAAAGGATGGCCATTGAACTTGATGATGATCTCATCCTCTCTGGAAAGATCAAGAATCCCTTAAGGGGTAAGGCTCAGCATCTTGGAGATGAGAGAACAGATCCATTGCTATCAAAAATTGGCAAATGAGATGGCATCGTTGAAGAGAGAATTTTTTGAATGAAGTATCTTCTCAAAGAAACAACATAAATCAAATTACAGGAGCACCTCGAAAGCTTTCCTTGGAGGCCCCACCTGTCAATGTAAGTTGCAAGATTCAGGAAATTGAAGAAAAGCTTTAACAAGAAAGGGAAGGTGATGATCTCCTTGAAGTTGATGAACTTGAGAATGATACACAAATCAGATTCTGTGAGTATTCCTGGAGGTGATGAAGATGACGAAGAAGATGCACCCAGTTTCTCATCTGTGGTATTCACTCATTCTCGGTCTGAGAAAGGATCCTCTTCCTCTATTGCTGCTAAAAACAAGAAGACTAAAGATCCTCCTATGGCCACTTTGTAAAAAAAAATCAGTCGAGGGTCTCCTCTTCCACCTTGCATGGAGTCCACATTGGAGAAACCCGACCCTATAGCGAGCATGAGGTCATCCGCTACTCCAAGTAAGTCTTCCAATGTTTCTTCCAATTCTAAATCTAAATCTACTCCTATAGGATCTAATGCTTCAAAATTTCCTAGTGTGCCTTTCAAAATACCCTCCATTCCCCAAACATCTAACCCTTCTTCCAAACCTATCCTAACTCCAAAATCAGTCCCTTCATCCCCCTTGTCTGCATCTGCTCCTTTGACTTCGTAGAATATGCTAACAAATACAAGGTGTAAATTACTGAAACTAAATATTTACGGACTCACCCTGAACAATTAGAGAGATTCATTCAATATATCAAGAGTGGTAGTTTAACACCCAATGTTGTAACTCCTAGTTCTAAAGGAATACTACCAAACCCACCTACACCTCCATCACAGAACATGATTTCATTGAGTGCATCCAAGACTGACAAGGTTGAACCTTTCTATGTCTCCCTTCTCATTGGAGAATATGTATTAAACAATTGCATCATAGATTTGGTAGCCTCTAACAATGTAATGCCTGTAAAGGTCACCAAGGCTCTCAAACTCACCATGATCCCACCCGGTGGCTCTTGTTACTCCTTGGAGTCAAAAGAGGTCCCACTTGTAGGGAAGGTCAAAGATGCACAGGTGGCTCTCACCAAATTTCCAGACAAGAAGGTTTCAACGATGATTTTGGTAGTAGACATTCCAGTTTCATTTGGAATGTTGCTAAGTAGAAGTTTCTGCCAATAGTTGGGAGGTAAAATCCAGATGAATTGGTCTTCCACAACCATTCCAGTTAAGGGAGACATGGAAAGATTTCTTCCAGAGAAGAAAATGAGGTACACAGTGCAAAAAGTAGGAAATCCTAAAGCTAACATTTTGTACCAAGATAACAGGAGGATGAATCTTTTCATAACAACTGAAGAAGAAGAGGATATTCCCATTTTGATAGGACCAAACATTCCTTCCCAAAGGAGTATGGATCTTGAAGAAGCATTGAGGAACTTTGAGTTCTAAGAGGATATACCTGATTTTTTGGATGATGTGAGCCAAGAAGAAGAGGAAATGGTTCTTGATGATTTACAAATGGAGAAACCATAGCTAATCTTCTCCATTTTTTACTTGTACGATTATCCATGAAGAGGATATTTTCTCATTCCCATTTTGAAATGAAGATGATCTCAATCATGCCATCCATGGAGGGACAAGACCAACTTGTGATGAGCCCGTGAAAGGTCTGAAAGAAGAATTTGTGCAAGATCTCCTAAGAGCCACTGAAGAGACAGAAGATCCTGAGCTCAGTCTTGAACTCCTGATGCAAGCCATGAATCTGTAAGACAAGCGTGAATCTGATTTGGAAGCCTCAACCAATGTGAAGATTGGCCATGTTGAAATAAATCAAGATGATAAATCTGATCCAATAGTTGATGGATACATTGATGAAATGGAGGTATTCTCTTTCCCATTTGAAGAAGAATACTTTTTCCATGACGAAAAATATGAAATAGAGGTGGTTGAAGTCATCAAAGGAAAATACCCCCTTGATAAAGTAGTGATAAATGTAATAAGCTTCAGGGTAATGAATTAATCCCTCCAGATAGTTGTCTTGAGCTTCAAAATGAAGATTCTTCAAGACATACAAAGATGAGTTGCAGGAAGCAACAAAGTATAACTCTGTGCAAGAAATCTTGGATGAGGTAGAAAGTATGGAAGACCTTGAGATAATTCTTGATCTCTTAGCTCATGTCATGGCTATACAGGACAAGTATGAGGTTACTTCTGATCCTCCATTCAATATTCAAGCACCTCATAATGGAGTAGAGATAAAGGATGAATCTAAGGTTTCTCATGGAGAATATGTCAATGAGCATAGACCTGGGAAAGAAAGTAACTCAGAATATTCAAGAAATTTGAATGAAAATCATCCTTGGGGCAGTGATGAGATGCTCAATGAAGAATCAGCTATGTGGATAAACATGGAGTACAACTGACACTATGAAACCGATTTCAAAGAGAATGAAGGCAATGGAATTTCTAAGCGAAGGTCTGAGCATCAAGAAGCTCATGTAGAATCACTCCTACCAAGTACATAGACAATCATGAAAGCACCTGGCTTTCATAAATAGTTAAGGAGAGGAGGCTACTTTCTCGAACCAGTCAATGGCTTTGCAGAACAACATCACTCAGTGTTGCCCACTCAGGGGTAACCTCTGAGAAGATGAAAAGTGCTTCAGTGAAAGTGGGTTGTCCCCCACCTTGTACTATAGGTGATTTAGGTGTGTTTCCCTTTCTATTTGATGTGTTTCCTTTTTTGTGTCTTTCATTTCCATGTGTGTTGTGTGTGTCCTTTCATCGTTTTTGGTGTGTGTGTGTGTGTGTGTGTTTGTTCTTCTTGTTATCTCTTGTTTTTTAGTTTTACATGAATCTGTAGGGCCCAATGGATACTGTATTGGTCTTTGTATTGTAAATTTGAGATTCCAGAATACTTCATGTCACATCTTCATTGCGCTCAGTCCCTGTCATGTCCCCAAGCTAGAACCAGTTGTTTTCATGCAAATGTGTAACAAGAAGATTAACAATTTTCGAGCATGACAACTATACCCCTATGTCAGAACTTTCAAGTTTTACCCTTCCAAGGCACCGTGGATTTACCCAATAATTCTAGTGACCTCCCAGTTTATTTTATCTTAGTCCCATGGTTGATTTAGGAAATTCAATTTAAACCCCCTAGGTGATTTTAGGAGTTCTTGGAATTGTAAATTTCATGCAGTTGTGGGAAGGGCTATCATTGGCCTTCACAGGATTGGAGTAACCTCCTAGAGTGGAACAAAGGATATAAATATGACATGGAGGTGAATTTAAGGTCTAGAAACATCATGGAAGTGATTTAGGAAGATTCAGGAAGGATTTGGAGGAATTGGGGTAGTTTCACCAAAAATAGGGTTCACAGATCTAAGCAATGCACAGGGTCAAAAGAGTTGTTGAGCTTCGGGAAGGGATTCAAAGAGCTCTGGATGGAGTTATGAGAAAAATAATGCATCTTAATAAATTTAATTCCAATCGCCACAAGATAGTGAAATCATATTTTTCACAACACCTTGGCGAAAAATGTTTATAACTAGTTTTTTCCAAGTATAGGTAAAGAACTAGATCAAAAATCTGATTTTTCAGGGATTAAATGGATGAATCAAGACATAATGCCCACACCAATGGATACATAATGCCATTTTCAATTAATTTCATATAAAATTTTATCAAAACATTTCATCGGGAGCTCACGATATCACTGTTTGAAGTTGCCCTTAAGGAACGAGTTCAGGAGTTAGTCAAATTAGATGAGGACACGTGTCAGCTCTAGGAGCCTAGAGTAATTTTGTGTCCCTTACGTCCCTCAAGATAAGGGACATGAGGGATAAGAAAATTCTCCCAACCCCTATAATCCCTCTATTCACCCATACATCCTCCTCGATCGCCAGTTTAGCCCCCAGGTTCTTGTGGGAGCTCAAACCCTCAACCGTCGGATCTGTGACAAGTGTCAAGCTGAGGCGCACCATACAAATTGATGACCCTCCTGTAAATTTTTTCTATGGGAAATGAGGGACATAAAAATGTGCTCAGCCCCAATACATCATTTATCATATTGATTTGAAGAAAATGTGTTTTGTAAGGGAATCAATACATCATTTATCATATAAGTCATATGAATGCTTTGAACGGGTTAGGATCAATAGGGACTATAAAGGTCTTACCTTCGTGTCCATATTTCAAGAAAAAATGTAGAGTGGAGGGGACATAGTGCATGGTGCAAATCCAAGGATGTCCTAATATTATATTATATTGAAATTCACCTTCCACAAGGTAGAATATTTCATGGAGGACTTTAACACCTACTTTGATAGTTACCATTCCCAAGGTAGGGGCAACAATATCATTAAAATCACATAGGACGCATAACGAATGAGCCACAATGGTTTTAGGTAGTTGAATCTACTTGAAATCATGAGATGAGATTATGTTGATTTTGACCCCATTATCAATGATGACTCTTTTAATAAGGGTATCATTGATTTGGATAGTGAAGAATAGGGGGATATCGTGGTCTTCAGGTTGTAAAGGTGGGATTTTGGAGTTATCAAACACGATGGTTACTAAAAATTTTAGGGCACCAAAAAAGTTAGAAAATGGTTGAGGTTCGTTTGATTGTATTGAGATGTCTTGGAAAAGTTTTAGCATAGCTTGTTGATGTTGAGAGGAGTTTTGGATGAGTTCGTAAAGGTACATCTTGATGGATGTTTGATGTAATTGTTTAAGAAAATTTTCCTATATTGAAGTCATGGGTTGAGTCTGAGGGGGTGCGAGGATGGAGATTTTGACTTTATGAGATTGTGGATTGGGTGATTCGGTGGGGGTTACAAAGATGGAGAATTTAGACCTATCTTGATTTCTCAAATGTGTACCCACGTCTCAGATCTTGAAAGGGCTGAGGTGTCTAAGACCATAATGGAACCGTCCCCAAGTTGTGGGACCTTGTACGCTTGGGATGGATCTCTGGAGAAGGCCAGTTCCTCTACCTACCTCTAATGTTACTGCTACTCCTAATGCTGAAAGCAAATCCTAGACTAAACATGCCAAGGGACTAGGGATAAAAGGATGTGAAGAAAGGGGAAATCCTAAGCTAAGGAAGGTGATAGTGCCAGAAGGAAAGGGTTGATCTCTCTCCACGAGCAGCAAAGGAGACAGAGAGGTCATGGGAGAAGAGGGCGGACAACGCACGCTACAGATCAACATGTGGGCTCAACCTTCCATCGCGTGCAATACATGAACGTGGGGATTGCAAGTACAGGAATACGCACAACATGCTAGAAAATGCAAACAGAGAGGTGAGAGGTAATGAAAACAAGAGAGGGAAGATAAGATTTCCATAAAACATGATTTTATTGCTTAAGGGATGCACAGTAATTTTCATTCACGTCAGGAGGCAAGAATACATTGCAGAGACCACACCAAAGTTTGAGACCCATGGGAAGTTGGCCACCATTTTGGCATGGTGTCGTTGCCATAAGGAGAGATGATTTTATAAAGCAGAACTATGTTATTTATATAAGAAGAAGGAGAGAAGAGAAGTAGAAAGGGAGGGAAACTTATATTCAAATCTTCAACCACCAACAACCAGCAATAAGTGCATATAAATCCATCTACAAGGCTGTCAAATGTACTTCCCCATGTCTGTTTGGCATGTGGGATAAGGAAGAAGGTAAGATCTGATGAAATCTGGTAGTTGAGGTTGATTGGATGTGTGCATTAATGAGCTGAGAGATGTTTTCCTATTTTTTACCTAACAAATCCCACCTATATTTGAATTTGAAAATTTCAATGTGTAGCTTGTGTCAGCGTTTCTCTGACAAGTCCAGGCGCATGTTGATCTGAGCTCTGTAGCAGAAGATATGGCTGTCAGAATATGTCAAAGTCGTCAATGCACAGAAAACACGTGGCACACACGGGTTGGCTGAAATGATGCCCAACTATTCATTTGTTTTTTCTTTTCTACCATGTGTCATGCACTAGTTGGTTGTCTAGATTCGGCACCCTATTGGTGCGCTTTGATTGGTCACGTGCGGCACACTCAAGTATCACAGAAGATGACTTGGCATAGAAGGGTGCAAGGGCACACATGGAAGAAAGAGGCAAATGAAAGTGCACGTGACGCGTGGGAGTGAGAAGCAAGCGCACAAAAGGGGGACATAGGGGAGGTGCGCGCACGGTAGGAAGGCATACATATTTGTAGAAGGCAAGTATGAAACAAGACATGGGCATTCAACTAAAGGAAGGCTCATGGAGGAAGAAAGAAAAGAGGACGTGTGAAAGAACTGAGTCTGGGTAAGTGCGCAAGAGGAATGCCAGGGACTTAGTTGATTAGAAGATAAGTTTCCAGAGGTGTGCACAAGGAGTGCATGATGGGATAGGACAGAAAGCGGGCGTGTAGGAGGAAGGTGTGCAAGGGAAAATGGAAGGAGATAGAAGAATGTAAAGGGGAGGAGGAAGGCACGCAAGGGCACGCAGAGGAACTGCAACTGTGCCAATGTGTCAAAAGAATAATCTTGAGTGCACACAAGCTGAAATTTGAAACACCAGAGTCGGGATGAAAATATAAGTTATCCAGATAACTAGGAGATTTATTTGGATAACAGTTACTAAAAATTTTAGGGCACCAAATAAATTGGAAAATGGTTGAGGTTCGCCTGATTGTATTGAGATGTCTTGCAGAGGTTTTATCATAATTTGGTTATGTTAAGAGGAGTTTTAGATGAGTTCGTAAAGGTACATCTTGATGAATGTTTGATGTAACTATTTAAGAAAAATTTCATATATTGAAGTCGTGGGTTGAGTCTGAGGGGGTGTGAGGATGGAGATTTTGACTTTATAAGATTGTGGATTGGGTGATTCGGTGGGGGTTACAGAGATGGAGACTTTAGACCTATCTTTATTTTGGGATTTTGAGTCTTGGGTGTAAGTTCTCATGGTTATGCGGCTAAAGTCAATTTAGAAGAAAGGAGGTTAAGTAAAGGAGGCCACATCCCTACTTAATGGGTTAGCAGGTGATGTTTTAAGAGTGTCAAACTCAAGAGTATAAGGTGTAGGTTTAACCTGGTATTTTGATTTTGTCATTTTATGATTAATATGTCGACCAATACGATCTCTATTTATTAATAGGATGTACTTCTTAGAAATAATTTAGATCATGGCGTGAAGGGATGTGTTGTCTTCAATATGATGTCCTAGCATTCTATGATAAACACGAATTACGTCATATTTGTACCGAGTAGGTTTCCATCCACAGGGAATGAAGGGTTTGATCGGGGTAGTGATATGGCTGATGATTGAAAAATATTTTCAAGGATGGCAGTATATTGTCTTGAGGGATATTGTTTATACAGTGATGAGGTCATGGGGATTTTAGTTTCATTAGATAGTTTAAGGATAGGGGTTATATGAGGTATGTTTCAATTAGAGAGCTTAGGTATGGTTTGAAGTATGGGTTTGGATTCCATGGTGGTGGCTGTAAGTTTTGATGAAGGATGAGGTCATAGAATAGAAGGTAGTGATGTGGTATCCTTAGGTGTGCTTATTTTGGGTTTATCTTGGGGGAGCTCCAACTTTTTGTGTCGATGACTTGCTCATTTTTATATAGGAATATAAAGATTTTTGATTTGAGGTTGAGGGACCTCATCTTGGGAGGAATGCTTATGATTTCCACAACGGTATTTTTTCTTGTAAACCCCAAGAGGTAATATCATAAATAACTGTGGGAGTGATTATTGTACCAGACTAGGAAGATGTTTAATTCAAGGAATCACCAGTAAAAGGTTCAAAGAAACTTGTTTGTTTAAATAATTCTTTAGATATAGATGTGAATTATTTAGGCTATGGGAGTTGATTGATGATATCGATAACATGAGAGGCAGGATTCTGAGGTTGTGCAAAATTAGTCTAGATTGTGTTATTGGTCGGGGATGGTTTGGAAAAGTTTGTTTAAATACATCCAAGGCTTGATTTAAGGGGTGCATTAGGATTTTCTAGCTACAGGTCATCGTGGTTGATAAGGTTTTGGATGAAATTTTTGAAGGAATGACACATGCCAACATCATGGTCGTGAACCTGATGGTATTTATACTCTATACTAGAATGGCTTAGGACGAGATTCATCGATAGGCTGAATGGAAGGAAGGTGTATCATATAGATAACCATGCTTACAAAAGATGGAACTATAAGAATCCCCTAGAGGTGTGTACTACTGAGGATTTCGAGACTGATAAAGGACTAAATTACTTTTAGATGCATTTTTCAGTACAAAAACAATTATTGAGCCTTTAGAATTTTCATCGTTGGAAAAATTATTAGAAGATTCAGGTTTATGCTTTTCATATCGGAGTTTAACCTTACCATATTCAAGGGCTCAGAGTTCCAATTTCTAATCCATGGAAAATGCTTCATCAAATGTTTGGAATGAATGGATTTGGAGAGTGAAAGATATGTGTTTGGTGCATGATCGATTGAAAAACTCAATCAATTCAATTTGCGGCAGAGAGAAATATAATTGATTAATGATTATTCCCCACCTAGTATCAAAGTTAGAATTAGACTCATATTTGAATTGTTTGATAGAATACATATTAGTGATGGATATTTTACGTGTGATGTTTATGGATAATTTTTTTAGGAAAAGTTGAGCTAATTGCTTGATCGAGTACAAGTAATATTGAGGGATGTTGGTATACCAATCAAGAGCGGGTCCAACTAATAACATCAAGAAATTTCCTTAGCATAAGGTCTTGATCATTGTAGTCTTTTATTTCCACTCGAGTGTTATGAGCATTGACAGCTCATTCAATCTGAACTGAACACTCACCTGGAGCACACACAACTACCAGTTTCTTCCTTCATGTTTATTTGACAAGATGTTAGCATGCTTAGTTGTCATAATAATTAACCAAGTGTTCATTTATTCATACCTAAGCATTACAATAATCAAGATCAACTAAACTATTAAGTTACCATACTCAGACATATCAACAACAAGTATCCAGCCATAATTATCCATTGCAAAATGAGTTCATTACATAATGGAAGCTGAATATAAAACCAGTCAATGCACCAATGCGCTGCCCATGCACGAGAGCGTAGCATGTCTTTGCTAGAACATAACAGGTCTAAAGAACTAACTAACTACTAAAATATTGACCTACAACAAGTATATATTTAGGGGTGGGGACTTTCCCTTAACCACCCACACAGTCTCCTAATAATAGGCGTGCCCAAAAATAGTCATGCGTACTATACATACATGGTTTACATAACATTTGTTAATAATATATTATCTAAGAATATTTTATTTTAATCTTGTTAATATCCAAATCCATGCATGTGCTTTATCCTCATTTTGAATGTGCTTTCCCCCAAAATAGACTTTACTTAATAACCAATTCAACACGATTTTCTTCTTTGCATGATCAGCACTCGAAGTCTATTTTTAGCTTGTCCTTGGAAAATGACTAAGTCCTTAACCTTGTTGTTTGTATGTGCAACCTTGTTTCCAACCATGTGCGCCCTTCCACGAACCATCCTTAACCTTGCATTCACTCTATCCTGTACATTTGCAACATGCTCCTTAGAATTTTCCGACCAACATTACCCCACACTAGGTATGTTTTCCATCCTCGGCAACACCAATCAAAGAATATTGTCCAAAGAATCAAAGAATATCTTCCATGAATGAAAAATAAATAAAGAATGTGGATTTTGCCAAAGAATCAAGGAATCTAAATTTGCGCATTTCTAGGAAGGAGTTTTGAGAATTATCTATTCAAATTTTTCTCTAACTCCCTCCATCTTTCCAATTCCTTTGTTACCTTAACCAGCGCAGCATCCACAATATCAAACACTTGTTCAGGTATCAATTCATCATTTTTCCAATTAAGTTCTACAATCATTTTTTTTATTTGTACACTCGCATCATCTAGCACATACATCATGCACCTCACCTGAGGAAAAAGTTCCTTCATTCTTTCCTTGAATAGGGCCTTCATTTGAGCAATCGTATCCCTTTTCTGTTCTACCTCTACCAACATTGTTTCTCACTCAGCCTTATTGTTCTTCATTTTGACCTAAATTTCTTTCAACTCAGTGTCATAATTGATCACCAGTGTGCTCACCACTTGATCAAAATCCTAGAAACTATCAAATACAAATTCCACCCTTTATGAGGCTTATTTTGCCTCAACAGCCAGTGTCTGATACTGTGCACCTATTTCTTCTTCTATGGGTCATGTCATTATGATCTTCCTCTCATACGTGATCATATGTGCTAAGTCCTCTAAATAATGTAGTTTCATCTTATACGTGGTATGGGATTGATCAACCAGATTCAGGAACGCGATGGTAATAGCATCTGCAATTCATTCTGCCTTGTTGTATGTCACGCGTGTTTGTCCCTTATATTCCCTCACCTCTTGTTTTATATATGTAATGATTTTATCTTTCTCATCTACCTCGGCACACAATCTCTTTATTTTAGAATTCTTATCTAGCCATAGTAAAGGAGTTAATGTTGATATCATTTGATATCATTGTCTCCACATACACACCCTTTCCAGGAAAGACATACATCTTTCACAACGTAAGGTATTCAAAATCCACCTTGTTTACATCGAAATTTAATTTATGAACTTCTGTGAACCTGTTCACCGATGTTTGGAAGCATCACACTGTAAATGAAAATGGGAGTTTGCACCAAGGACTCTTCTTTGCATCCTTCAAATAAAATTTGTCAAGGCAGAAATGTTGATAAATGAAAAACTCTTCTCTCCCTTCCAACTCCAGAGCTACATCACTCGAAATGCGCCATTCTTACCTAAACACCTCACACATCTATTTATACCATATGTTCACCCTGAGCTTGTAGGCATTATTGATCTCATCACAAGTGTAATTGGTGAACCTTTTTACAGGGGACTTGTCTTCTGGGGGAACTTCCACATTTTCTTGTTTGTCCCATCCGTCACCCCAATCTCAAAGAAGACAATCAATAAGAGTATTGTGCCAAAGGTGATATTTTCTCCTACACGTGCTTCCTCTATAATCTCTTCAGCAATAAACCCAACAAGATTATACGCAATTCCCTCGGCCATCTACTTCGCAACATGAAGCCATCACTTATTTACCTACGTCTATCGTTTTTGCACTACTAACTTTGTGATAAGTCACACGGTCATTATTAAAACCATAATGTGCCCTCCTCAATAATACTTCAAGGTGGAAAAATTTATCTTCACCCCATCATTATTCTTGAATTCAATAGTGATTTGAGCACCCGAGCTCCGGAGGCTAGTAACTTTTCCAATCAAGTGCAAAGTAAGGCGCATTCTTCTTCCCATGAAGTAGAAATAGTCCTCATCAACTTGTGACATGTAATCCATTGATAAAGACACTCTGATTTACCAAAATAGGGGATCTCATAGAGTTTTAAGGATCCTTCATTACTCAAAACTTGATAGCCCTTATCATCATAAATAGGTTTATCATTCGCAGTCCTCTCGTTTGTTCTTTGAATCAACTCTATCTCTATCTCACGCACGTTGGATTCCGAACGATGGTTAAAATTTCTAACTGTAATTTTCCTAACATGGGACACCCAAGAATGCCCCATAATAACTCCTTTTGGGTATTGCACCTCTGAATACCATTATTCTTTCACGTCCTTAGATGCAGGTTTCACTTTGCCCTTTCCCTTTACCTTAGGTGATGTAGTTTCTGGTTTCCTTAGTGTCATTTCTTCAAATGTGCAAAATCTCTATCCTATTAACTTAAGTAAACACATATTAGAAGATAATCACACATGAATAGATATTAATAACTAGATGCAGATTCAATAAATTAGATATAAAAGCAAAGAACCATTTAGTGCATTAAACTTAAGAACAATACTCCAAATGAAAAATATGCATCCACAACACAAAGTTTTTAATAGATATCTTTAATATTCTTCAATGGTGAAATAGAAAACACAATTTTTTCCATCTCATTGAATCCTAGATTCAATTGATACAAAAATCTCTAACCCTTTGAAAGAAGCAACAATGTTCAATATATAGATAATCAGAGAGAGAGAGAGGGTAGAGGTAAAAGAGAAGAAAAATATCGGATTTGATCTTACCATTAATGAAAATCATTTTCTTTCCCTACAACATGGACCCTTAGCCCCAACCACTATCAATCATCCATTAATATCTTAAAAACATCATGGACACCTTGCTGACCCGTTCTCAAATGTCCTTTTGCTTCTAGGAGAAGATAAGAGCCCCATACTCCATCAATTCAGGTGGTTGAGCCATCTGTAACTACACATTAATTTGTTAACTATTATTTTTTCATTTTCCCACACCAAACACCATCAATTCATGGATTTCATGATGCCAAAATGAATATCTCGAGGATATATTTCCAATGAGACTGATCTTGCGTGATTTGGAGCTCTGGAGTGAAAGATATGGCCAATTTAATATTTGCATGTCAGGATGAACAAGATAGTGACACGTGGTAGCCTTTGATTGACCTCAGAGATTGCCTCTACCCATGTTTAAATTTTTTTGACTTTGCCACATGTTAGCCTTTCACTGGTTTGGGGATTGGGTCTTATAAAACCTGCATTAAGCATTGTGAAGCATAAACCAATGAAAAAGCTCCATGCACCTTCGTAATACACTTTTTTTTATAAAAACCTTGTCAGAGTGTGAAATATAAACCAATGAGAACATTTCATGCTCCTCACAGTGTCAAAATTTCTTTTAATCTTAACTAATAACCATGAAATGTGAGCCAATAGAAAAGCTCCACGTTCCTCGCAATGTTAGTCTTTTGATATCCTTTTTTGACCACTATGAAATATGAGCCAATAGGGAAGCTCCATGTATGGCACGTGCTCACTTTACGTTGGTTGCACCTTCGTATCACAACTTCAAACTAGGTCAGACTTAAAAAATTTGGCTTCGTAGGAATGCAACCACGTATCCCTTTTGATCTACTTATCACGCGGACCCGATGCTTCATTGAACTCAATTCATTCTGTGGACATGTGTCACTGCTTTGATCGTTGATCTTGTGCCATCTATCACCCCCAAATTCCACCATGTTCCTTTGACCTCGTTGACTTGTCCTACCCTATCGTAGACCCAAAATGCTATTGAGCTTGATTTTTTTTGTGGGCTTGACATCCACAAAACTTGAAATCTTTGAGGATAGCCAAAAACCTGCCATGTGGCCCCTTCTATTTGCTTGAAATTGGAATTGATGGCCAAATGAATGTCATGCGGTCTTTTAAATATAATCCACCAATGAAGTAGTTGAGTCTCCTGCAGGTTTTATTGATTCTGTAACTTTTCAATGTCCCATGGCTTCTGAATCTATTCCGTGGCTGTTCTTTTTTGAGTGGCTATGAAAGTTTTGTTGCTTCTACCGTGGTTTTGAAAACTTCCACACATTGTATGTTGGCGCTCCTTTATTCCTATTATCCAAATAAATCTCCTAGTGATTTAGATAACTTGTATACATCTTTTAAATCTGAGCTCTTCATTACGAGGTTGCGCATGCTCAAGTTCCCTTGGCACATTCCTTTCTTTTCCTCGCATGCCCTTGTGCGCTTCCCCTTCTTCCCTTCCTTTCCTTTTCTTATTTGTTCCATCCTCCCCTTGCGTGTGTCTTCTGCGCATTCACCTTCTTCCTGGCAGTCATTCACCATGCGCACACACCTTGCACATGCTTCAATCAGCTAAGTCCCTGGCCCTCGCGTGTGCCCACACATCATCTTGTAATGGTTACGCCTTGACCATGTGTTCTCTACTCACAATTTTTCCTATGCGCGTTCCTCTGCTCCTTCCTCTATTTTCTTCTGCGTGCCCTTCCCTCACACCCTCCTTTGCGTCCTTCTATGTCAGGTCATCTTTTGACATGCTTGAGTGTGCCACGTGCAACCAGCCAAAGTGCACCAACAGGGTGCTAAATAATTACAACAAATCAGTGAGTGACATGTGGTAGAAATGACAAACATTTTGCACAATTGGCCATCCTTTCAGCCAATTCATGTGCACCACATGTCTTGTGTGCGCAGACAGCTATGACATCCTCTAACAGCTTTATCTTTTGCTACAAAGCTTTGATCGGTGTGTGACTAGACTTATTAGAGAGCTACTGACATCATCCACAATGATATACATTCAAATTCAAATTTTGGCAGACCTGGTAGGTGAGAAATGGGAAAATGTCTTTCTAAGCATTAATGAAGTAGATTTGATTGCTTCAACCACCTGATTTGATATGATCCACCCTCCTTCCTCTTCCAACATGCCAAACACATATGGGGAAGTGCATTCGACAGATTCTCAGGTGGATTTGTAGGAATTGAATGCTTCTTGTTGGTGGTTGTATTTCAAATTCAGGTTTTCCCTCCTCTTCTCCTTACACAAATTCATCTATAAATGTAAGAGTTGGGCTCATTATTAAGGTTGGATACTCTGGATCCTTACGCATTTTGCTAAGGACTTCATATTTTTTGTATTCTAAGTTGCAGACCTCTAGATCTTCTTCGTGCATGTGGATATCGACCTCTTTCACCATTATAACAGCTATGTGCATTTCTAGAAGTAATAGAAGCATTGTTTTGTGACTATTATTTGTCCTAATGTGTTTGCATTTATTCTTCTTGCCTTTCTTTTACATTGCATGTTCATTGTGCCACTTCACATCCCTTGCAGTTCCTTATTTAGTTGTGTTCCATGAGAATGATCTGGTAAACGTGTTTTCAATTATGTTCCTTGTTCCTAGCATCCTTTCACGTGTTCCCCTTTCATTCCCGCTCAGAACAGATAGTGTTCATCCCTCTCTTTCTGGTGATATCTCCCTTTTAGTGTAGTTTATTTTCATGTTATCCTTCTATCCCTGGTCCCTTGGCATTTATTAGCTAGTTTCACCTTTCAGCACTATGAGTAGTAGTAGCAGTAGAAATAGATAGAGGAACCTGCCTTCTCTGGAGATCTATCTCAAGTGGGCAAGGTCCCACAACTTGGAGATGGTTCCATTGTGATCTTAAATAGCTCATCCCTTCTAGATCCGAGATGCAGGTGTAAGTTTGAAGACTAGCAATTCCACAGGTTAGGAGAACCCGCAGAACACTAACTTCCTACACTTCGTGGTAAACTGAATTAGTGTCCTGTAACTTTCGTAAAGCAAAATGGGTAAGTCCACTTGACGAGTTATATAAATTGATCCAGGAGGGGGCCAATTTGAGATAACAAAGACCCCAAAAACTAATTCAGAAAGCAAGTAAGGTATTTTTGAAGCAATCCATGGATGAAGAAAGGGTCATAAACACGTTCTTCATGAAAATTTTAATTGATTATCTCATTTTATTGATGAACTCAAAAATGGGATAACAACACCAAAGAGAGACATCAAGAATGAAAATTACATCATGAATATCAAATGTTGTATGTTTCTTTTATGAAAGAATATTCCCATAATTGACGATAAAAAGCATAGTGTAAAGATAAGCAATTTGTAGAATGGCTAAAGAGATAGGGAGAGTGGATTATGAATGCGAGCATTTGTCTTAGTAGGTATACAAGGTCAAATTTGGCATTACACAAGGAAAAGTTACCAAATTTTAGTGTCTACACATGTATACCATTTCATTTAGTTTTAATTATCAGTTATATGTCTTACATGTTCTTATATCAACCTTGAAAAGGTTATGGATATGTTTGGGGTAGCTCCCCTAACCAATTAAAAACTAACATTTTACTTTAGTGTTGTGAACATTGATCAAATTTGAAGGGCTCTCCTTGTTTTAATTTGAAGGGCCAGAGGAAGTTTATCTCTTCTTATATGAAAAGTTAATCAATACATTTCCCTTTAATTGATAAAAGAAAACGTTAAATTTACCTTTCAATATAAATTTGATCAAATTGTGAAAATATTATGAAAAATTTGTAAAAAATTACGAGCCAATCCTCAAGGTTACCAGTATATATTCATGCAACCATTTGCATTGTTGATAACAAAGAGAACACTTGTAACAAGTTTATAAGTTTACTGTTAAAAAAATAAAAATTCAGCATGAGCCAAGAACCTCGACAACTTAGGTGATCCTAGTGCCACATCTTTTAAATCATTTAATTCCTAGTAAAGTAGGTTGAATCAATAGAAAACATGGGTATGGAGGAGATAGTGTGGCATCTCCAATTTAAATACAGTGAGGCATCTCCAACTTGAAGATTATTGTTCTTAAACAAGACTCCACCTTCCTAGGGATAAATATTAAAAAATTGTGTAAAATTTAGGGCATGCCTCTCATATATTTGTTAAAACCTAGAATCATAGAAGTATACGGTTATTTAAAAGAAAAAATGAAGCTAATAAAATGTCATGCATTGAATCAATAATACCTTGTTCAAACAAATATCTAGTAAAATAATATCTCACTTGAAATAACGTATAGAGAAAAGAAGTAGGTACAATTTACCATTGAGAAAATTGTAAAAAACAAAAAAGGTCATAAATGTGGTACTACTATGTAAATAAACATGTAATTATACAAATTATACATTGCATAGCAAGTTGTTCAAAAATATTAAATGATAAGGATAAAATTACTTCAATTTTTAAATCATCCAATGCATTGCTAACACAATAATGTTGATAATATTTCTTGCAACAAAACCCACCACGAATTAATTTCACTTATTTTCTTGTAGATAAATTGTGTATCTCTGCTTTATTCTCGCTCATGTACAAGGTTGTGGATCATGTAATTGAAAATTCTTAGAAACAAATCATTTTTAGGAGCCCAATTTACAAAATAAATGAGTGAGTTGAGAATTTAATCTCTGAATTCTGAACATGTTTTACTGGCTAGCAAAAGATAAAAAAGAATATTGTTATTTTTAAAATAGGTAGATTGTTGTTGGTGGAATAATTTTTTGTAGTGCAAATTATTGGTTTTCACCAACGATCGCGAGGTTAAGCCCCTCCTTCTTGGGTATGGGGAGGCTCCCATTATTGAATGTAAACTAACTAAAAATCGTGGGTGGATGTTAGGCCGGGGATCACACAGGAGTACTCCACTAAACATATGGAAAAGTTCTTGTATAGTGTATAAGGGAGGAATTTTCTGTGAAAGGGGGTAAAGTGGAGTAGGAGAAACAAGGAGAGATGGTTAATGTCGTGAGTAGGCACTATAAGATTCTTATTGATTAAGCTAAAATGTAACATATTAACCTAATCTAATGCAAGTTTGCAGTAAATAATGAATATATAAATAAAGGAAAATAACCCAAGTGAACTAAGCAATGAAATGTAAAAGCCCTAATGTGCAAAGAGGGTTAGAAAAGCCTTAGTTGATTGGTAGAGGTCGTATGACTATGTCGTGGTGGAGACCGGATGAATAGGAATGGGAGATTTTCACACAGGAGCCTGAGAAAATGTAGATCTGAATGATTTAGTTAGACTAGGGCACTTGAAAAGGGGATTGGGGCGCCCTGGTCTATAGAAATGGCTGGAATCTAGTTCTGACAGGGTTGTTATAGCTTTGTGCTTGTTCGCTTCTTGTCACGTGTATGTTGTTGAACTTCATCGAATGTCGATGTAAATCTGGAATGAAAGAATCACCTGTAAAACCCCAAACAAAGTATCAAAACTCCAAAAAACAAATATGCATATGAAGGGATCAAACTATCCTCAGCTACCAAATTCATGGACTTATCTCTGAGTGTTGCACTACATCTCAGACCCAATCTAGTTCTAGGTGTGTGTGTGCGGAATTGAGCCCTAGGTCACTCTTGTGTCATATGCACTTTGTGAGTAGCAAGCAAGTAACAGGATGTAGAATGTAAATAATGTGTGCATAAAAATAATAGACTCCCCTCCTATTAAGTGTGATACAGATGAACCAACCTTGTGTCCCTTGTGATGGAGCTAGATGGATACAAATGGAGCTATAGATGCCTTTGATGGATGCAACCTTAGGTGGAGATAGTATGTGTTTAGTGTTTGGTCCCTTATTATGATCACATAACTTTATATTTATATGATTCCCTTGCTTGAATTTCATAATTAACCCCATAAAGGTCGACCACCAAAAATACAAGATGCTCAAATGGCTAGAAAGGACCCAAAAAGTGTGACCAAAGTACAAAGAGGACTGGGATGCCCAGAGGGGATGATGACGTCTGGCGTCGGTGTCCTAGCTAGGAGCCTAAGTCCAGAAAGGGTAAAACTGAAGTATAAAAAGATATACTAGGCCAATAAAGATGCAAGACCAAAAGTAGCAACAGAAAGTAATGAAAGATGTCCAAAGACATGGGTTAATTATTACTTTTTTGTACTCATGAATCATATGAATAGTAGTATGTGATCGAGACTAGATATTTACCCAAAGCGTGTGATTTTGTGTCTACACTCATCAACAGTAACTAGAGTAAGTCCAAATTTAATTAGAAGAACACAACAATGTAAGCAATCATTAAGACTAACAAACTAGAGACACAAAGTTTTGCAGATTAATTAATCAAGGACTCAAAGTTACTTCTTGCTTATACAAGATCACTATGCTTGCAAAGTTTGAAAGTAGAGAGGATAAAGGAACATAGAAAATAATGTAAAGGAAATGTAGCTCTTATTTCTTGATGTAGTAGTGATACAAATCTCAAAAACATACAAAAATCCACAATTTCCAACCCTTTGGAATGGAGAAGATATCCCAATTTATAACATTAAAATTGTTTTTTCATTTATCCCCCACGTGAATTTTAACCTCTCCTCGCTACTTGTGACCTTTCATATTCCTAGGGAATGAAGAGATTCTTTTTCTCATTGATGAAAAAAGGACCACAATGTTAAATTTAACGTCACTTAAGTGAATAAGACAAAATAGGGAAAAAGTGCATTTGTAATGGAGAATTATAATAGAGAGAGAGAAGAAGGAAGAGAGAGAGAGAGAGACAAGGGTTGACCAATCTGATGAAGATGAAGCCTTTCTCAATGAAGAACTTGTTGATTGGAAGCATTGTGATCACAACTATAGACAAAAAATCATGCACTTTGGGGAATTATTTAGTCTCGGTCTCATACCACTATTCATATGGTTCTTAAGTGAAAAGAGTACTAATTAACCCATGTCTTTGGCCATCTTGCATTGTTTTCTGTTGCTATTTTTGATCTTGCACTCATACTTTTCAATTCTGTACTTTCATACTGTATTTTCCCTATTTTTTACTGGGGTGCCCCAGGCGCCCTGATCCTCTTTGCACTTTCCTCTCACTTTTTGGGCACTTTCTAGCCGTTTGAGCTTCTTATATTTTTGGTGGTCGGCCTTTTCAGGGTTAGTTACAAAATTAAACCAAGAGAACCATATAAATATAAATTTATGTGACCATAATGAAGGACCGAGAAATAAGCATTACTACCACCACCTAAGAGTGCATCCATCCAAGGCATCTATAGCTCTAATTGCATCCATCTAGCTCCATCACAAGGGACAAAGGTTGGTTTTCTACATCACACTTCATAGGAGGGGAGTTCTATTATATTCCATGCTCACATTACTTACATTCTACATCTATTTATTGCTCGCTACTCAAAAAGTGTGACACACACAAGAGCACCTAGGACACAATTCCACACACACACACCTAGGAGTACATTGGGTCAGAGATGAAGTGTGACGCTTAGTGATGAGTCCATCAATTTGGAAACTAGGGACAATCTGAACCCTTCATATGCATCTTTATTTTTAGGGTTTTAATTCTTTGCTTGGGGTTTTATAGGTGATTCTTCTATTGTAGTTTTACCAGTGCTTTGGCAATCACACAACAACATTCACGCGATAGGAAGAAAACACACATGAACATTCAGTGATACCTCGGAGGAGGTTCTTTGGTCATTTCCACAAACCAGGGTACTCAGATCTCATACTAGGATGCCTCGGGTGGCCCCATCCTTCTCCAAGTGCCCCAGTCTAGCCATACAATCTAGATCTGTACTTTCTCATGATCTTGTGCAATGATTTCCTCCTCTTATTTAGTCGATCTTCATTGCAACACAGTTCCGTGACATCTATGAATTAGCTAAGGCATTCTTAACCCTCTTTGCACATTAGGGTTTTACATTTTATTACTACGTTGTTTGGGTGTTTTTTTATATGTCATTTATTAGTTATTTATTACTCCTATAACATCTAGATTACACTAGAACATTCACATTTTAGTTAATCATTTTTGGTGAACCTGATCTTCGAAACCACCTTTTCCTTAGGGCTCTTCTCATCAATATGGCTCAATCTTCTGATTGGTTTACTAAGGAACACCTCAAATCTATCAATGACCATATCACTACGCATCCCCAAGATCTTGACTTACTCTTATATGCTTCTCGTGAGGAGGCCACTAACCTCATTGAGCTTACAGCTTGTGCGGATATTCCCACTTCTATTGCCACTCAACCAATTGTTTATACTCTTCCACCCATTTCTACAATCCCCATTTACATTCCTACTCCTACCAACCACTTTAATCCACCTCTTGTTTCTCGTACACGACAACTTTCCTCTGTTGGCATTCACAAATTAACCTTTCATATCAAGATCTCCAAGCACAAATTTGTCAGTTATAAGAGACTACTTCTCGTGCATCTCCATCTTTGGATTATACTTTGTTGTTACACACTCCCTTCACACCCACCATCTCCACTTACTCACTTTTTCCTAATTTTGTCACACCCAAGCTTCCCATTTTCAATGGGCATGGTGGCCCATAAGAACATCTCTTAGCATTCCACGTGGCTTGTCTAGATTTTGCAGATGACCATACTCTTTTGGAAAAAAATCTTCCTCCCATAATTTACACGATTATGTGATGTGGTGGTTCTATGACCTACAAGTTAATTCTGTCACATCTTTCACACATCTTTTTGATGCCTTTCTTACTCACTTTTCTATCAACATTGTCTCTAAGATCTCATATGCCCAACTTGCACAACTTAAACAAGGAAAAAATGAACACTTAGTAGACTACGTCTTGAGATACAAAAACAACTTAGCCAAGATGTCAAATGTGCTAGTTGACTTTGAGCTCTAGGGTTTATTTATCCAAATTCTATCACCACCTCCACATGAAAGTGTTCTATTTGAGACCTAGCCTTCCTTTGATCAACTTTGTCACATTCTTATGCTTTTTGAAACCAAACATTTATCTATCAGTAAGCTTAAATATCAGGAACAAGCATCATCCTCTACTCGCTTTTAACCTAAGTCAACATTTACTCCATCCACCACCAAACCCACCGACACAAAAGTCATTATTAATGTGGTCACCACTACTAAATAGCTTCAGTCACAACCACCTAAGTGTACATTCACCAAATTACCTATTGCCCCACATCTCATCTTATAACAACTTCTTGATAGCAATCTCATCACGCTTCCTCCACCACTTGAATTAGATCCATCACGACCAAAAGGAATAAATTACAATGAATTTTTTTGATGTGATTATCACCACTATGTAGGGCACTCTACAAATAGGTGTCGCAAACTCTGCACCATCATCCAAGATATTATCGATAATAACAAGCTTGAATTTCCAGAGGCTACAGACTCTGCACCAGTTCACGAAAATTGTAAGCTCAAAATATTTAATAACTCACCTCCACAACCCAACAAGAAAACCGTTGATTCATCAGCTAATCATACTTATCACATAGTGCCTCCTCTTGCATTGGGGGCCCTTGATTTCTTAATTGCTAACATTGATATCTCTCCACTGGTCATATCTTTCTCGGATCACGATTACCATGTTGCATGCTCTTCTAATCACTTACATATTTGTGCTTCTATCGAATTTTTTCCTATCAATAATATTAAGGTTGATCCCTCTTGGCTTATCAGCACATGTTCTATTCCACTTCTCATTGCTATTGGCTATCCATTGTCACAAATTTCATATCCGATGCACAATTCATATGGTTTCATCAAACTTCACATTATAGAAGGTCCTCTTACTATTCTTGTACCTTTCCTTGTTGGACAAGTAGTTGATGGTTGTGATGTTCTTTTAGGCCTCAATTGGATTCTTAAGTCTAATTCCATCATCACTATGAATAATTTGCGACTCAAATTAATTCATAACAATCAAGTGATTTCTATTAACGGTGTTCCTCCATCTACTCCATGGTCATCATCTCCTACTTCATCTAGTACATTACAATCCATGTTACTTAAATTGTAATATACTCCTAGATCATCTACTCACATGCAACCTACGCGACCTCACCGCTTGGTTAGTCCTACACATCATCATAGGCCCATTCCTCGCACGGTTACTGCATCTCGACATAAATCACCACCTCGTTTTGTTTTGTGTTTTGCCTCACATAGATCTCCATCACCTATGCATTTTTTGCACCTACACACTCATCATATACTCATCTATCACATGCACATAGACTTCACTCACCTACGCAATGTCTATCCACTATACCACCACTACTAGTGCATGGCCATACGCTTTTGACACCACAAGCATCGAATGGAGAACCTTCTTCTTTCACTTTCATATGCTAGGTCCTTCAATCACATGCACTTGGGGACATGGCACTCACACTCCCCCCTAACATAAAAACATCTCCCATATTTGCATTATCATACATTAAACTCCTAGTATAGGCATCGTCATCTACACTCTAAACATCATCATTACCCAATGACACACTCTTGTGCTTCGGTTCACACTTGATTGTTGAGGGCATCCTATACACATGAACCCCACACATTGTACTACAGGATATACATGTTATGCGTCTTCATACATCCAACACTTTGCATCCTACACTTTATACCTTATCCTACACACATCATACACATTGCACACTGCACCATAGCCACTACATATTGCAGGTTTTCACACATTATACACGTCATCTTACATTTTACACCCTACACCTTACACATTACACCTTGTGTCTTACATATACTATACGTCTACACATATTAGGTCATTTACGCACTTGGAATTACATATCATACACCCTACTACACACATTACATATTTTACACATTTTCTTTTATGCCACACTCGCACATTCATCATTCAATATTTTCTCGTGTGATAGTCCTAGATTAGTGATATACACTTTAGGATACATCATCACTTTGTCTAGAATCACTTAGTGATAGATGTCATAGGCTAAATCATCACTCTTGTGATCATCCTTTAGTGATATACGCTATAAGCTTCATCATCACTTCTTTTGGCATCCTTTAGTGATATATGCTTTAGGCTAAATCATCACTTCTTTCGTTATCTTGTTGTGATATACACTTTAGGCTAAATTATCACACATTCTCACACCTTATATCTATCTTATACATCATCACTACACATTCATCATAGCGCGCTACACACAACACATAGTTAAACTATTTCCTGTTGACGCACTCTCGTTTACGGTTCATTCTTGACTGTTGAAGGGGCATAAACAAATGAACCCCACTACATACAATTTCCATTCACTCGAGGGGAACGTGGATCTTATCATTCACATTACATTACATTCCATCCATCCACAACATATTGCATTTTATGGTTACATTTCTTCTTGCTTACTCATGCTTTTACATGTACACTTGATTACACATTCTAGACAGATATCTTGTATGTCATTACCTTTATCATACACACATGCACATTCACTTGTTTTGTAGTTGTGCTTGCAGATTATACCAGTATTTTACATGTATCATGGATGTTTGGCACAATACCAAACCCATAACGGCTCCTGGGGGCATCCAATTTTGTACACTACAGGTGTTAATGTTTCATTTTGTTTCATAGCACACTACTTTATCGGTTATACACACTTTTGACATACACTTTATCTTTCTATCATTCTAATGGGTGCTTCATACACAACATTTGTTTTGCAAGATTACTTGTTACCATGGCTATCTGTTTGTTTGCACTTGATTTTCTTTGTTTATCATTGTATGCAAACTTTTCCCTATGTTTTTTGTGCACACTTGCTTGTTTTTTTGTGGCCACTACAGCCTTAAGTATCTTGCGGCATCATGATTGGTGTCCCATGTTTGCAAACCACTTTGTATGGCCTACATTTTCTTCTTAGATGTTTACATTATTTGCTTACACAATGTCTGCATAGCGTACACTTATTTTCTACATGTAGTTTGTTTATACCAACACTTGTTTTCTAGCCATAGTGTTTGTGTGTGCCTTGGTTTCTACCAAGAACATCCCCTTCTCACCCTGCAGGGCACGATTTCAATTATAGCGGTTGGTCCTCTTTTGGGGTCACACACTCCTACATCGATGTCACATGCATTCCCAAAGAGGGGGCATCATTTTGGTTTACACACACTACACAATACAGTACCAATACAGTTCAATTTTTATTTTTTATCCATGACACGGTGGGTTACAAAGCGCGTGGGTTCAGACCAGTCTACAGAACTCCATACACAGTGGCTTTTAAAGGGCAGATTATCCTTAACATTCTAGGGAGTATTTACAGGTTAGAGGATAAACCAGACCTTCCTCTCTACACTACGATCTCTTCAGTTTTGGGAAGCAGTTACAGGTTGAAGGATAAATCATAGTTTCTACCCTACACTTATTCGGCCAGTGGCACGAGATTACCTGAAAAACTTGCACAACATTGACATGATCCTTTCTACACCCTTTTTCTCATCACAGATCAGGTGCAAATGTTCCTTTTCCATTTTCATACTCTCATTACAGGCTTTTTACATACATATATACATTTTTACACACATTTTTTTACACATATACGTGTGTATTTGACTACTTGATCATCTTCTCTTTTGTAAGTTTTTCTGTATGGGAAGCAAGCAATCAATAACAATAATAACATCACTCGACATCACACCCATCGACACTAACATGCAGATACATCACATACATTGGCATCTACATATGCGCTTCCACCCTAGGTTCACTCGCATCACTTTTACACTTTTGCATCTTTAGTCTCCATGCTCCACCTTTTTTTGTCACTCCATGCTTTGTCTAGTCCCTTGACACGTTTTATACATCACTCGACATGGATATTGTTAGGAAATAAGGGGTAAAATATGTGTGGCAATCCCACACATAATCGTAATAGTAGAAACAAATATGTAGAAAATGTTACATATCTAAAATTAAAGGTGTGAAAATTAAAAGAACACAACACAGAGACAAAATTTAACGTGGTTCACCCAATTTGGGTTACGTCCACTAAGAATCATTTGCTCAAATTTTATTATAATCCATCTCTCTCTCAATACAATAGCTAGATTTGTTTGGAGTTATACTCAACAAACTCTCTTGAATTCACCCTTGAACTCACACACATCTACAATTATATGTATCACCTATCAAAAGTACATCAATAGGCAACTACTTAAGCAAATTTACAATACCATGGGTACCAAAACCATGGACCAAAACAACCCCATAAACATATGGGTTAAAAATCTTTCCCATATGAGAAGAACATGTTTCTTGAGATATGTTGGGGTTAGCACACCAGTTATATAGACAATATATCATATCTAAGCATACATGCAAATAAAAGCAGATATTCTACCAGAAGAAATATATAAAACAAGAGACATAAATCAACACCAAATTTAACGTGGTTCACCCAGTGTGGGCTACCTCCACCAAGAAACAAGCCAATATATTATCCAAATCTTTGACAAGATATACAATGAAGATTTACAATCTTCCACACCTCTCACATGTTCAGTACTTTCTTTCCCTCAAGAATTTTCTTCATCACCAAAAATTCTCTCTCGCCAACCTTTTTCAGGTTCTTTTTAATTCTTGTTAATTCTCTTACTTCTAAACCCTAGCTTTTATGCTTATATAGTTGTTTATAGACTTAGGGCACTTAGCCATGCAATTACAATCAATAGAAATACTTCAATGCTAAAAATAGATCTAATTCCTGAGAGTTAATTAAAACATCCTCGCACAGGTAACTGACACCGGTTAGACCTAACCACTGTCGGTTCCTTACTTGCTTGATCGATGCCGGTCATACCTGACCGATGCCAGTTCCCCCTTAACCAATGATGGCTATTGTATTTTCTAGCAAGTTTCCATTACATGCTAAACTGAAGTAATTGAGCTTGACAACTCAACAATCTCCCACTTGGAGGTTAATTACTGCACCATACTTGTACATCGTCGTTCTTGGATTCTTCCTTATCTTTGTTTCTTCCTCTTCAAGTCTCAAACTCGAAGACCAACAGAAGTGGAGTGTAGCTCCAACTTCTCCTTTGCTAATGGCTTTGTTAGCATATCCGCATGGTTCTTGCTCGTATGAATCTTTTCTAGATTCAACTATCCATCCTCCAATACCTACCGTATGAAGTGATACCTCAACTAAATGTGTTTCATTCTCGAATGAAATGTTGAGTTCTTTGCCAAATGAATTGCACTCTAACTATCACTAAATAGTTTACAATCACTTTTATCCTTCCCCATATCTTCCATGAACCTACTCATCCATATCATCTCCTTGCTAGCCTCTGTAGCTGTAACATACTCTGCCTCTGTAGTAGACAAAGCCACAACCTTCTGCAATCTTGAAATCCAGCTAACTTCCATTCCACCTACTGTGAAAATATATCCAGTAGTGCTCCTTCTACCATCCATATCTCCAGCCATATCCAAATCAACATAGCCACATAATGAAATATCCAAACCTCCATAGCATAATTGCATGTTAGATGTCCCTTTCAAATACCTGAGTATCCATTGGACTGCTTTCCAATGCTCTTTACCTAGATTAGCCATATATCTACTCACAACTCCCACTGCATGTGCAATGTCTGGTCTTGTACAAACCATAGCATACATGAGACTTCCAATTACTGAAGCATATGGTACTCGTGTCATGTATTTGACCTCCTCATGTGATGGAAACTGATCTTTACTCACTTTGAAGTGTTCAGCCATAGGTGTGCTAACAGGTTTTGCATTCTGCATGTTGAACCTTTTTAACACCTTCTAGATATAGTCCTCATGAGAAAAATACAATTTCTTATTTTTCTTGTCTCTATGTATTTGCATGTCAAGGATTCTTTTTGCAGTTTCTAAATCCTTCATTGTAAATGTGTGAGTTAGCTTTCCCTTAAGCTCACCAATGTCCTGCATACTAGATCCTACAATAAGCATATCATCCATATACAGTAACAAAATTATATAGCTCCCATTTTCAAGCTTCTTTAAATAAACACAATGGTCAGATTCACATCTCAAGTAACCATGCTCATGCATAAAACTATCAAACCTCATGTACCATTGCCTTGGAGCTTGCTTAAGCCCATATAGGCTCTTTTTCAACCTGCAGACTAATTTCTCCTTACCCTTGACTTCATACCCAAGTGGCTGATGCATATAAATCTCTTCATCCAAATCACCATGAAGGAAAGTTTTTTTCACATCTATTTTCTCTAAATGTAAATCTTCTACTGCAACTAAAATCAATACAGTACGAATAGAAGTCATCTTAACAACAGGAGAAAATATTTCACTAAATTCAATACCTACTTTCTGTGTAAATCCCTTTACTACAAGCCTTGACTTGTACCTTTTATGTCCACCCACTTGTTCTGTAATGTTCTCTTACCTGCTGGCAACTTAACGAAATCCCAAGTCTGATTATGTTCCAAGGAGTCCATCTCCTCATCTATGACATGCTCCCACTAAACGTGAGTCTTATCCTACATTGCTTCTTCAAAGCTCTTTGGTTCACCACTATCAGTCAATAATAGATCAAATAGAGAAGGTTTAAATCTTTCTAGAAGTTTACTTACCATTTGTGACCTTCTCACAGGAGTTTGGGGTACCGGAGACTCAATCTGGGCCTCCTAAACATTCCTATCCAAATTTGACAGTGACCAATGTCGGTCACCTCTAACCGACATCGGTTTAGCTAACCGATGTTGTTTTAGATCCTCTGTAATTATCAGTGGTTCATCTAACCAATGTCAGTCGGGGACTAACCGATCACGGTTACTGTGTATTTCTGTAGGTGTTTCTTTAAAACCTGAGAGTTCATTTTCATCAATAAACTTCTCAATTTTCTCATCCTTGGGTACCAAAATTTGATCCCTGTACATTCTCTTTTCATTCCATTCAATATCACGACTCCTAATAATTTTAGAATTCTCTAAATCCCAAAAGTGAAAACTGAAATCACCAGATCCATAACCAATGAAAGTGCTTCTCTTGGATTTTGCATCCAAATTTTTTCTATTTTCATTATCAACATGCACAAAAGCTTCTAAACCAAAAAATTTAAGAAAAGAAAGATCTACCTCTTTTCCAGTCCAAGCTTCCTCTGGTATTCCTCCATCTAGTGAACTTGAAGGCCCACGGTTAATCAAATAAACTGTTGTATCAATTGCTTCTTCCCAAAACTGCAAGGGCAATCCAAAATGTATCCTCATACTTCTAGCACATTCCATGATTATCATGTTCATTCTTTCTAGAACACCATTCTCCTATGGTGTTCTTGGAACTATTCTTTCTCTACGTATCCCATTCACTGAACAATAATCATTGAAATCCTTGCTACAGTATTCATCACCAATGTCAGATCTAAGGCACTTTAACTTAGAATTTGATTCATTCTTAATAAGACCTTCCCATCTTTTAAAAGTCTCAAAAACATCATATTTACGTTTAATACAATAAACCCGTACCTTTCTTGTAGCATCATGAATGAAAGTAACATAATACCGGGATCCTCCATAAGAAGCTACCTGAGCTGGTCCCCACACATCTAAGTGTACAAGCTCCAATTTCTGTTCCTTTTTAGTTGCCTCAACTTTGAGAAATCTCACTCTCTTTTACTTTCCAAAGATACAATGCTCACAGAAATCAATATTTAAATCTTTCAAATCTGATAACTTACCCTTAGCCTTTAAGATCTACATTCCTTTTTAACTCATATGACCCAACCGGTTATGCCACATGCATTCATCTGAATCTGAAGTAGATAATGTAGAAAAGGAATCAGTAATATAGGTAGATAAATATAACGTTCCTACCTTCTTACCTCTTACCACAACAAAAGCACCCTTGGTGATCTTCCAAGAGTCTCCTGTAAAAGTAATCATGCAATCAGATTCACCTAGTTGCCCTGCAAAAATAAGATTCGTCCTAAGGCTTGGCACATGTCTCACATCTTTCAATACCCATGTATTTCCATATTGCAGTTTTAGATGAACTTCCCCTTTACCAGTAATACTGCAAGGTTCATCATCACCCAAATAAACATGCCCAAAATTTCCCTGGACATAATTTATGAAATAACCCTTATTAGGGGTTGCATGGAAAGAATCTCCTGAATCTAAAACCCATGATTCAATTCTACTAACTAAAGAAAGAATAAGAGCATCTTGCATTACCTCTGATGTAGCAAGATTTTCTTCTTTACCTTCATCTGGTTGTTGGTTCTCTTTATCCTTTGACCAAAAATATTTCTTTACATGTCCTTTCTTTCCACATTTCCAATAAGTAATTCCCTTACTTCTGGATTTAGATACGTTATCCCTTGACTTTGATTTCCCATTACTCTTACTCTTGGATCTTTCATTTTTCATGCCCCTACTTTCTACATTCAAAGCATTTTCAGATGATCATTCCTTTGTACTCTTCCTGCGAATTTCTTCATTCAAGATTATACTAACCACATCATCAAACTTCAAAATATTATTATCAGATGATGTATTACTAACAGTCATTACCAAGTTGTCCCAACTATCAGGCAAAGAAGATAAGAATAAAAGTTCTTTTACTTCATCATCAAATGGTGTTGCAACTGATTTTAACTGATTTACAATAGATCAGAAATCATTCAAATGACTAGAGGCATATTCACCTTCATGCATCTTAGAACTAAATAGTTTCTTCATCAAATAAACTTTATTTGAAGCACTAGGTTTTTCATATAAATTAGCAAGAGATTTCATTAAGTCTACCGTAGAATCCACTTATGTAATATTGGAAGCCACGGATGTTGCCAGGCTCAATCTTATAGATCCCAAAGCCTTTCTGTCAAGAATCTTCCATTCTTCATCAGTCATCTTTGTAGGTCTAGACTTCTCATCCAACGGTAAGTATAAATCTCTTTGATATAGATAATCCTCAATTTGCATCTTCCATAATTGATAATTTCGGTCATCAAACTTCTCTACATTGTATTTATTTTCTTCTGCCATTGTTGTAGCTCCCACTCAATCAAAAAACCCTCTGTGAGTAAATATTTCAACACAAAAAACCCTTAAACAAAGCTCTGATACTAGTTATTGGGGTTAACACACCGGTTGTATAGATAATATATTAGATCTAAGCATACATGCAAATAAAAGCAAATATTCTATTAGAAGAAATATACAAAATAAGAGCCATAAATCAACACCAGATTTAACATGGTTCACCCAGTGTGGGCTACGTCCACCAAGAAACAAGTCAATCTATTATCCAAATCTTTGACAATATATACAATGAAGATATACAATCTTCCACACCTCTCAGATGTTCAGTACTTTCTTTCCCTCAAGCTTTTGCTTCATCATCAAGAATTTTCTCTCACCAACCTTTTTCAATTTTTTTTAATTCTTGTTAATTCTCTTACTTCTAAACCCTAGCTTTTATGCTTATATAGTCATTTATAGACTTAGGGCACTTAGCCATGCAATTACAATCAAGAGAAATACTTCAATGCTAAAAATAGATCTAATTCCCAAGAGTTAATTAAAACATCCTCACACAAGTAACTGACGCTAGTTAGACCTAACCGTTGTCAGTTCCTTACTTGCTTGACCGATGCCGATCATACCTAACCGATGTCAGTCCTGGGTGACCGATGTCGGTTTCCCCTTAACCGATGATGATTACTATATTTTCCAACAAGTTTCCATTGCGTGTTAAATTGAAGTAATGGAGCTCCACAACTCAACAAGATATCGGGCACATTTTTTGAGGCTAAAAAAATTCTCTACCGAGCATTCTTCTCACCAAAATAAAGTGGGGGAAAATGTAGACAAAAAATCATGCACTTTAGGTAATTATTTAGTCCCTGTCTCATACCACTATTCATATGGTTCTTAAGTGAAAAAGAGTGCTAATTAACCCACGTCTTTTGGAAATTTACATTGTTTTCTATTGTTACTTTCGATATTGCACCTGTACTTACCCAGTCTGTACTTTCATACTACATTTTCCCTATATCTAACTATGGTGCCCACCCAAGACTGGGGTGCCCTAGGTGCCCTAGTCCTCTCTGGGCACCCTGATCCTCTTTGCACTTTCCTCTCACTTTTCGGGCACTTTCTAGCCATTTGATCTTCTTATATTTTTGGTGGTTAGACTTTTTTAGGTTAATTATGAAATTAAAGCAAGAGAACCATATAAATATTAATTTATGTGACCGTAATGAAGGACCCAACACTAAGCATTACTACCACCACCTAAGAGTGCATCCATCCAAGGCATTTATAACTCCATTTGCATCCATCTAGCTTCATCACAAGGGACAAAGGTTGGTTTTCTGCATCACACATCATAGGAGGGGAGTTATATTCTATTCCATGCACACATTACTTATATTCTACATCTAGGTATTTATCACTAATCGCAGAGTACGACATACACAAGAGAACCTAAGGCATAATTCCAGACACACACCCACCTAGAAATAAATTGGGTCTAAGATGTAGTGTAATGCTCAATGATAAGTCCATTAATTTGGCAATTGGGGATAGTCCAACCCCTTCATATGCATCTTTATTTTTTAGGGTTTTATAGATGATTATTTTATTACAGGTTTACTAGTGCTTCGACGATCACTCAACGACATTCACGTGACAGGAAGAAAACATAGGCTAATATTCAGTGACACCTCAGAGGAGGTTCCCTGGTCATTTCCACAGACCATGGCACCCAGATATCATACCAAGACACCCTATGCACCCCCATATTTCTCTAGGCACCCCAGTCTAGCAAAAAAGTCCAAATCTACACTTTCTTGGGCTCCCATGCAACGATTTCCTCCTCTTGTTCAGTCAATATTCACTGCAACACATTTCCATGACATCTGTGAATCAGCTAAGGCCTTATTAACCCTCTTTGCACATTAGGGTTTTACATTTAATTGTTTACTTGTTTGGTTGTATTTTTATATGTCATTTATCAGTTATTTACTGCTCCTATAACATTTAGATTACACTAGAATATTCACATTTTAGTTAATCAAAAACCTCCTTCTCTTGTGAGATAATGGAAAGATTCTAGAGCATCGAATAAGTGTTTAGAAACATTGTTATGATATCTACAGTGTGATGGGAACATGATATATTTTGATTACAAAACACGAGTGAGGATCACTTTCTTATTTCTATTGGCCTTCACAATTCAGCTTAGTGATCACAAATTAACTCCATGATGCCCAAACCTCTTCATACTTGTCTGTTACTTCCTAAAATATGTCTTTACCTTGCAGATATAAAGATTGCTCCATGGATGAGATTTTTGTCCTATGGCCCTCTGTTGAACTGAAATGAGGTGATTGCAATGTGCTTCCTCTTTTGAGATGTGATCACAATACAAGGTGTCGAATGAGTGTTTAAAACACTATCAAGAAAATTTGAGATGATTTTCCATTCTTGCAAACACGGTACTCCAAATGAAGATTATTACCTTACTCTTTCTGGCTCCAAAACTTCCTTAAATGGAATCAATTTAGGATGTTCATGATCTTCTTTCTCATATGCCTTTCATGGGAATATATGACTTCTTTATCCTTCACACATGATGGTTTTAGATGCCTTGGTATCTTGACTAGCTCATCTTGACTTGTCTCTTAAAGATATTTGATTACAATGGCAGAGTCGAGATATGATGATCATCACCTCACTTCTTGAGATTCACATTTCAGCTTTGAACATGATGACCCCTTCACAATTCACTTTCCTAACCAAGATGTCAAATGAGTGCAAACATAATTATGGTATATGAATACCTTTTTTACTCAATTATTCCTCGTGTAAATAGGTTTCCTCTTTCAGATAACAGGATTGATCCCTGAATGGAACTTGAAGGAATTTTTATGAATGAGTTACGTGTTCTTGACCTCCAAATTGCATTGAAGCATTGTGAATATCACCTCTTTGACTTGCAAGATGTGAGCACATTACAAAGCATGAGATATGCATTACTTATGGGTTTGAGATGACTTTAAACATTACTCAGTGTGATCATCTCTCATCATGATCATAATAACTATTCTCTTGATGACTTGGATATCAATGAATTTCTTGATGTTTCAGATCCTTCATGGGCCTCATGATGCTTCTGATTTCACCCATTGTCCAAGTGATTATCTTTCACACACATTGATTCAATTTGGTCTATTTTTTATCATAACGTGATCCACATGATGTCCCTTTCATGGATGGATTCAACTAGGATGAATCTCTTATACCACAATTAGGATGATTTGGACCATCCAACTTCTTGCATCAAATTGTGTTATGTAGGATCACCTCAGAAATAATGTTTTAGGAGCTTACAGGAGATTTTCTTTCCTTTTTAGACCATGAGATAACTTCCCAGCCTTGCAATGATGGAAACAAATAATGAGATGGGAAGATTGGAAGTTACCACAACTTTTTGAGCTTAATTACAAGACTTATTGTTTCCAGCAAGTCCTATCTAGGAATATTATTTTTAGCAAGTTTTCACAGTTTTCACCTATTGACGTTTCTTGTTTATTTGAGATATTGTGTATGTTGAGAATTCACCATGTTTAGAAAATTAATATTTTTCAAAATAAACAATCATTAACACCTTGTATTTTTATAAATGGAACTTACATGTGCCATGTTGCAACAAAACTGGTATTGAAATTTTGGGTTTTCCTCTAAGATTCTCTATTTCAAATTTCAAGGTTTTTCGCTCACTGGATCTCCCTAGAATCAAAAAAGAAATTTTCTGAAATTTTATGTTTTAGTATGTATGATCATTAATGGAGGTCGAAAGGAAATAAACACAAATTTTATTGAAAAATGACAAGTTTAAGAGAGATGGAGAGTTGATGAAATTTTCATGTGTTTTCTTACCTGTCTGAGACCCTGACAGTTTGAAGGAGGTAAAAAAAATTACACATGAGGGGTAAGGTTACACTTTTTTGTCTCCTCTATCCCTTGGGTGATATATGGGGCACCTAGGTGTCTAAAGTGTGACTTGCAAGAATGAGAGGCTCAAAGTGAGGTCTAGATGGACTAAAGATGGTTGCATGGTGACCAGGGGCTATATGAATGAAGTGGGTCACAATTTTTTGTCCTCTTGTACCTTAGGGGATAGAGGGGATAGAGAGGAAACGTGGGTTTCCAAAGTATAACCTGGGAGAAGGAGGGAGGTCTCACTTTGGTGTCCCCCTTGTTCCCCTTGCACCATGGGGACAGAGGGGACACCTGTAACACCTAGGAATCCAAAGTGCGACTTGGGGGAGAGAGTGAGGCCACACTTTGGTGTCCCCCCTATCCCCATTTTTTCCCTAGGGGATATAGGGGACACAAGAGTGTATAAAGTGTGTTTAAGACAAATTAGGAAATCAGATTTTGCCTTGTATGTCCAAATTGGGACACCTAAATTGGTTTTTTCACCTCGGAAGCTTAGGAAAATGTTTTGGGGTAAATAATTCTGTTATTTTGACTCCAAAAAACTTGATAAGATCAATGGAACTATTATTGAGACCTAATTATTCCTTAAATTCAAAATTTAGGACCTATTCCATCTTGAACTAAGAGGGGCAGTTGTAGAGTTTTGAACTATCTCAGGAAATATTTGAGCCTTGGAGAAAATTTGATTTTTCCATTTTGTAGAGGATTACAATAGATTTATGATGCCTATTTGTTTTATTAACTCCTTCTAGAACTCCTAGAATCATTCGAAGAAGTCAATTTTCACCGAGGAGCTTTCATTCCCTATACCGTGAATTACCCAATGTTGAACAAATTGTTCCTAAATCAAATTTTCTTCCCTAAAATTTCCAAAATTACCTTATACACCTTCAATGTTCTCTAAAATCACCCTCAGATGCTTTAGATTTTCCCTAAACACTTCTAGAGGATGTTTACCAGCTACATAATGGCCAAGAATGGCCTTTTTAAGCCTCTTGAGGAAGTTGTCTTTCATCAAATCTCAATGCAATAATCAGTCACGTTCGGCACTATTCCTTGCCACTAAAACATGTTAAATAATCTTGTTAGCACTTTCCTAGGAGCCATGATGAGGGTAGGACTGAGGGCAGATTGACCAAAGGAAGGGAGCACAGTGATTGGGGAACATAATTTTCAATTATAGACTTAGTTGTCACGTTGAAAAGTTTCAATTTTTCATGCTACACATTTTGCATGACAATAATTGCAATAAATAATTTTTTGGTAATGATTTATCATTTTTCCCAGTGAGTTTGTGCATGATTTTTGTGAAATGAATGAATATTTTTTAATATATAAAATGGATAGTTAGCAAACATGAAATATGTTGTTATATTTATTATTTTATCGTTTATTTATTAAAATATAATTTAACTTTTATAAAAAATTAACTTATCATAAAATTTGTATGATAGGTGATTTTAATTGGCTCTTCTAATTAAAAATTAGCATATTTTGTCTACCTTTTACTATTGGCATGTAAATTTAAAATTATTGTTTCCTTTTGAAGTGTTAATATTTAATCACCCTTTTATGACAAACTAAAATATGTTTAAAGGGCATTGGATAATTTAAATTGATCATTGGTTGTGAGTTACTGTGGATTTTGGAGATTTAACCTAGTTTATTCATTTGAATCACGATACGAAGTTCCTCGCTTATTCAATGGTAACATCATAAGCCCATTTTAGTTAGTAAGCTTATTTTAGTTGATTTTGTTTAATATATCTAACACTTTTTTAGGGTAGCTCAATATCTAGGTATACAACACATGTTGAATGCTAATTATAACTTAGTATAACAATTAGATTTGTTTTATAGCTCAATTAATGCAAATGGGGTGAATCAAATGCTAATTATACACATAGTTTGATAATATGATGTGTATTGAGGATAAGTTGGTGTAAATGGGATAAGAAACCCCTAATTATACACCTAGTATGACAATTAGACATATGTTGGGGGTCAATTAAGACACTCGCGCAAACCAAACCCAAGTTATACACCTAATGCAATAATTAAATGTGTATTAGGGATCACTTGGCATAAAGGGGGCCAACCAAACCCTAATTATACATGTAGTGCAAAAATTAAATGTGTATGGGGGATTATTTAACATAAAGTGTCTAAAAAAACCTTGATTAGAGACCTCATACAATGATTAGACACGTATTGGGGGCCAATTAGGTTGTTTATGCAAATGAAACCATAATTATTCACCTAATATGATAAATAGACATGTATTTGGGTTCAAGAAGGTCATTTGCACAAACTAAACCCCAATTATATGCCTAATGTGACAATTAGACATATTTTGGGGATCATTTGGCACAAAGAGGGCCAACCAAACCCTAATTATACACCCAATGTAATAATCATACACGTATTTGCAGTCAATCAAATCATTTGCGCCAACAAACCCCTAATCATACATGTATTAGGGGTTGTTTGGCATGGAGTGGGCCATCCAAACCTAGATTATACACCTTGTATAAGAATTAGACATGTTTAGGGAGTAATTTAGGTTATTTGTGTCAACCAAACCCTAATTTACAACTAGTGTGACAATTAAACATGTATTGAGGATCATTTGGCATAAATGGGGCAACCCAAACCCTAATATAAACCTGGTGTGACAATTATACTTGTACCTAATTTAAATAAATTTAAATTTTTATAAGAGAACTGAGATCAAATGAATATAGTAGTAATAAACAAGATCTAGCATAAAAATTATAAACAAGTGTGTAAGATAGGAGATGAGAATGAATTAGCTTCTATCGGAAGATCTAGTTTGATTCTGTGTTAGAAATTGATTGGAACATGTAGGATCTAAACTATGTAAGATCTGTCTAGAAAATTAAGATCTGGAACCTCTTTAGACAGGACCACCCAAATGAGGACATGACCACCTAGGTAGTGGCGTCTAAACTAGGCACTAGTGTCTAAGTAGCAGCTCTGCTTTGATCTTTTTAGGGTTTGAACTGAGCTTCTTCCTTTCATTGTTTGACACATCCACTTCATTGTATGGTTTTTTGTCACACATGTACATACAAAACAAACCCTAAATACATATACAAAGCTGAAGGAAACATTAGATGAAACAAATAATGTATATGCTTGAGTCAAACTAACTCGACAGTCACCCCAATTTTATTGTCACCAAGCATTGCACTACATTTCAGACTCTATGTAGTTCTTGTGTGTGTGTGTGTGATTTGAATTGTGTCCTTTGAAGCTAGGTTTCCCATGTGCTAGTCGCACCAAGATAGCAAGATATAAATACTTCCCCCGGGATGAATGTAAGATATGGAATTCAGAAATGGCCCCTCCTATACAGTGAATGATGTAGCCCAAATGTAGTTTTTGAATATTATTCCTTTCCCAAGTAGTAGATAATAAGTATTATCCCTAAATTGTCTAGCCCCTAGTAATGGTAAGTAAGTCATGTATATATATGATTCCCTTATTTGAATTTCATCATTAACAACTAAAAAGGTTGACCCAAAGTGATAGGTAAGTAGACTTTAGAAAAGGTACTAAATAATGTGGCATTTAAAAGTCGAGAAAAGGACAAAAAGGGACAAAAGCACCCAAAGGGGACAATAGTGCATGGGGCACTCCTGTCCCTAATGGGTGGTAGTTTCAAGGATTCTTGGAAGATATAATGGTAAATATGGAGTTGTGTCACATGTTTTCTAATGTCTAAAAGTAAATTACTCATTCTGAGAAAAGAGAATAAAAAGAGTGTGTAAGAGGATAAAGCAATGTAAAAGTGAAACATGTGTTGTTAACGTCTAGTTTTCTTGTTTAGGAATCATGCATATAATGACATAATTAGAGGCTCGATGTAAATAGAAAGTTTTTTATTTTGTGACTACATGTTTCCCCCCTACTTTATGCTAGTGAATGAATATTCAGTAGCATAAAGTAGATAAGAAGAGCATACCTTGTAGAGAGTCGAAGAGAGTTGTAACCAATAACGTGTCGAATGAGGAATGTTCTTGATACTACATCAAATGGAAATTATAAAGTGTGTATCATGGAATTTGGAAGAGAGGATAAGGATCCTATGGGTGACCTTGCGTGCATAGTAGAAGTGATGTATGCGTGTTCCTTGTATATTGCCCTTGTTGGAGTGTCTTGTGCTTAATATTATTCCTTGTTTCATTTTTTTGTTGCCCTTTTTATCAGAGTAAGTTCAAACCAAAAACATAAAATAAGTGTAGTCAATGCTCATGATAAATGAAATTGAACTTTAACTTAGTACATGTCAAAATAGAAATGTGTATTGAAAAATAAGTGAATGAAGGATAAAATACACCAGTGTGCCATGAGAGAAGATAAAACATTGTTATTGTATGTTTTTTGCATTGTATATGGTTGGAATAGTACCAAGGATTTGGGATTCATGTCACCAAATTGTGGATTTGAGTGTCTTATCTTCAAACTGAGGATTTAGGCGTCATGTCGTCCATACTAAGGATTTGAGGTGTCTAAGGATTTGAGCATCTTGCCAAGGGAAGAGTATTGGGAGAGGTGGTCAAATTTTCCCTCCAACCTGTTAATGACTTCCTCGCATGGATAAGTGCCACTATAAGATGGTCACAAAACCCTATAGAAACTTAGTCATGGTGACACATCATTTCAGAACATATCACTATGCCATACCTATGAATTAGGTGGCACTTCCTTATTTGATACTTAAGAAAAACAAAGTAATTAGTTCCCTTGTAACGTATTCACTTTCCATTGATTTTGTTTCATATGGTAATTGGTCTGATAATAACCTATAACTGAGTTTGTACTTGTTGGAATTGGAGAAAAGTATTATCATTGGAGAACTTGTTGATCTTCTATATTATTCCTATTTATGTACCCTAAGATAGGAATGCCCACCCTTGTGGGACACTAGCACCCGGCTGTTCAGTTGTCTGTGTTGGGTGATTCTGTCCTGCATTAATTTTCGGCCCAACTCTAATTATGAACAATGTTTCTTATCTCTTATTTATTCAGATTTGAATTTTGTTTAACATCATGATGTAGGGGCAGTCTATGAAAAACTTTTTATAGGATGAAATAATCACCTGATTATTTCCCCCACTCATTTGGGGTACGTGATACATAAATCAATTCAGTGGGCAGAGTTTCCCTAAATCTCCCATAATCATTACAATACGGTAGAAGAATCTGAGAGCTTTCTAATGCCTATTTAAAGATAAAACATGGACTCTGTTTGAGAAATATATTGTTTAGAGAAGTTCCTAATTGGAGGAGCAAAAATAAGGGCAGAAGACCAACAGGGATGCGACACATGGCAATGAAAAAATGAAAAATGGTGTTTATGGTTTTTTGCCTTTGGTCTTTAACGCTCAAGTTAGAACAGTTGGGCCAAACTATTTGTTGGCTGTGGGCCCTTAGCTAGGGTCAACACACTGTTTTTTGTGGAGGGGTGTCTTTCCCTCCGTGACTTCATATTACCACAGTCACAATTTTTCATTAAGTGTCAGATAATGTCATTATATGGTGAATGTAGGATTATTCCCAATTTTGTAAATTATAATTACTATGCACCAACTTTCTAAGTCTGGGTGCCACCTCATTGAGTCATATTTACCAACATGGCCAACTCGCCCACTGACTAGACCAACCAACTTTATAGCTCTTTATTTCAACCGACTGAGCTAACATGCCAAACTTGGCGACTAAGTACTCCAACTCCACACCAACACCCCGAATCTCCTCATCGAGCCCACAATAGCCAACATTATACTAACCACCTCTATTTAGAAAGTGCCAAAAGTGGCTCCACAACCACCTAACACACCTACCAAGCCAAATTTAAACTGCATCACCACCCAGTGCACAGACAATGTGGGATATAGTCCCAAGTTGGAAAAAATAGGTCGATGGAGTTTGGGTGGATCAACCCCCTAACCACTCGTGTATAAAAAAAAATGGTGATCATTAGGCCATAGGGGGTGAACAAACCTATAAAAGGGTGAAATTGTATTTGAACAAGGTCACTATTTCGGCTATGTATTCTTCATAAAATAGCAGTTTTGGAAAAGTTAGTTTTTGAGCAACTTAGGAGCATTTTTAGCACTTGGTGTGAACAAGAAAAATGCCTTGAATTCTAAGACGCTCCTTGTCAATATATTACTTTCCTGAATTGGAGTTCTTTTTATGTTTTTTTAAGGCATGAAATTTACTTCTTGGTAGAGAACTGAAGGGAAGAGTTTCTGCAAGTGCTTCAGGAAGATGGAGGATGAATACTGAGCATTGTCGTGGCATTGCCAGAGTTTTTTGAAGGTCCGAGGGCACAAATTTTCAGGTTTTGGATCTATTATTGTAAATTGTAAGTTTGATTATACTTAAAATTTTGACAATTTTAATGGATCGGTTTGAATGAACCCGAAGATGTAGGCATTTGACGAACTTCGTAAACAAGTCTGGTGTCATACTTTCTTATGATTTTGCATTCTGATTTTTTTATTTATTTTTCGCATTTAATCAGTCAAATTTAAACTCATACAAGCATATTTTAGCATTTTATGACATTTGTAAGAAATTAGTATAATTGAAATTTGGTTGATTTGATCAAACTGTGAATCAAGTTAACTTTAAGAATATTTTGATCAATTTTGGATCAGTTTAAGACTATTAAAATTTAGATTTTAATCAATTTTAGATTCATTTCAAATCACATAAGCTAATAGTTAATTGATCGTATTGTAAAAAATCAAAACAGTAGGGAGTCTATTGTCATTTACAGATCAGTGTGTAAGGTGAACAAAGGAAAGTGTGGCCCAAATGAGTAAAACTGAAATTGATGTGCCCACATAAAATAGGACTCATGTAGGGGGAACAGGGACTACACATGGTAACAATTGTGGCGTATATAAAAAATGGGAAGAAGGCTATCCAAAAGTGTTAGTTACAAACAAGTATACATGATGTAATAGAAACAAGTCACAACACAGAGTAACATTACAAAAAACACAGTGAGTAGTTGGTTGAATACATGGGACACCACTTAGGATGTCACAAGACAATCAAAGCCTTCAAGGCAATACAAGAAAATAACCATCGAACATAGGGTGTAGCCCAAAAACAATGACAATCAAGATACAAACAAAAAATACAAAATATAAGAAAATTAGATAACCATGATTGGAAGTAGGCCTATAATACAAATTCTAACTTGTTATTATGCTAGAAAAATTAATAGTATGCCACAATGTATACAAGTGGAAATAGGAATGAAAGTAGTAGATATTGCAATAATAGAACCTGAAAATAAAGAAATAGGAAATTTAGATGCCCCATAAGCCTCAATGGGACTAGTATGGTACAATGTTAAACAACATACATCGTGTAAGAGCATGTAAGTGATTTGTATTCACTTCAAAAATTACCATGTGAACGCACATGTATGTATGGAAAAATGATAGAGCATACCATCAATCTAAGTAACATGGTGAGTAATGTGAGACATATAATAGAATGATCAAGCAAGGCTACATCAAATCAATATCTAAGCTATTATTTTAATTTTTTTATAAATGTGCGACCATGAAATATAACATATAGGAGAGGGGAGCAAGGTTTCCTCCCAATGTATGTGTTCAAAGTGAGGTCCATGTAAGTAAATGCACCCTCAACAGTCGTGTTTAGACATGGAATAAGAATGTGTCATCAGGTAGCAAGGGTGGAAAATATGCCCCAAGTATGAATGCTACAATGATTTATCTGATAAGGAAAGGGTCAAGGTCCCATTGTCTACTAGTGTGAATGAGGTACACATGTGATCATGATCAAATACTATATGGCCACGAGGGAATACACGTGGATAAAGGGACCATGAAATGGGCCTATATACACAATGGCTAGTATGTGTCCTAGGTTGAGATCTATCCCTATGAGGTGGACTATGGGATTGATGTAGCCATCGTGAGCAAGAAAAATAAGTCATATGTGGAGGAGATATAGATGTTTGTATAACAGTATCAGTAGGGATAATAAAAAATCTATATTCAATAGGAGTATGTGTTGCAACCATGGGTCCATGATGAGAATATGTAATAGTATGTGCAGTAGTAGTATAAGTAGTGGAAAATGTGGTAGCGGGATGAGGCAAAGATAAAGGATTATGTGGTGGGATGCCTTAAATAGTGATAAATTGACCCTCGTATACAAACTTAAGGCATAAGTGAACTATGGATGACACAAATTTGGAAGCCCTAATCCAAGGGAGTCCTGAGACCATATCACAATGCACAATTATATATAAAACAATGAAATGCATAGAGATAGTAAGAGGCCCAATAATGATGGGAATAATGACATGCCCATGAGAAGTAGGTGATCTATGGGTCATATGAGATAATGGAAAACTGATAACTTAAAAGAAAGATAATGAACATGTATTGCAATTGTAAGTAGGATGCACCATAATATTATTGATAGCATGGGAACCAATAAAAGCATCAATGTGTAATCTATGTGATGAAAAATAAACATGAAATTCAGTGTCAATTAAATAAATGATAGGTAGAGGTAGATTAGTAGTACCAACAATAAATCTAACAAGATGATCTGAAGATGGAGGAACAACATGATAAACATGATTCAAAGAGGATTAAGGAGCTGATTTTTCTTGCTTAGGTAGTGGATCATTGAATATTTTAAGTTTTTCATTGTCATTACTAGATTTAGGAATAAAAATAGTAGATTAAGGAAATTTAATGTCATGATTGTTAATTAGATCTTAAATGATATGTATAAGCTTGAAGCACTTATCAGTGGAATGGCCATTACATCTATGATAATCACAATGTGCATGTTCATCATATTTGTTGTCATGAGGCATATTAGGATCTAGCTCAAGATGAGGCAAAAGAGAAATCAAATTGTTTTCAAGGAGTTGAGGCAAAAACATATGTGGTAAGTATGGCAATGGAGTATAAGTGTGGCATGTAGGCCACAATTGTAGCTTCGTAGGTTAAGATATAAAATTGACAGTAGACGTAGAGTCACTAGGCTTGCCCCTGAAGGAAGATTTTATTAAGAACTTGTTAGTAGAAGCATTAGAAACATCAACATATTATTTAAGGATTGATTAGGCCATTTTTATTAGCCAAACCCTAATTATACTCATAGTACAACAATTAGACGTGTATTAGGGATCATTTAGCATAAAAAGGGACATCAAGAGTGTGATGATTAAACATGTATTGAGGGTTAATTAGGTCATTTGTGTCAACCAAAACTGAATTATATACCTAGTGCAATAATTTGATATGTATTGGGGAACATTTGACATAAGGGGGGCAACCAAACCCTAATTATACACCTAGTTTGAAAATGATATGTTTATCGGGGGCTAATTATGTTGTTTGGGCTAACCAAACCCTAATTATACACCCAGTGTGACAATAAGACATGTAATGGGGATCATTTGGCATTGAGGGTGTCAACCAAACCCTTATTATACACCTAATGCAACAATCATATGTATATTGGGCATCAATTAGCTTGTTTGTGCTAACCAAGCCCTACTTACACACCTAGTACGATAATTAGACGTGTATCAAGGGTTAATTAGGCCATTTATTGCTCTGAATAAACCCTAACAATACACCTAGTGCAATAATTAGACATATATTGAGGATCACTTGGCATAAAAGGGGTTGGACACACCCTAATTATACACTTAATACCACCATTATATGTGTTTTGGTATCATTTGGCATAAATAGGCTGACCAAACCTTAAGCATGCATATAATGCATCAATTAAACATGTATTATGAGTCATTTAGTGTAAAGGGGGGGAAATAAACCCTAATTATACACCTAGCACAATAATTAGACATGTATTGAGGGTCAATTGGCACCTTTGTGTCAACCAAACCCTAATTATGCACCTACTGCAACACTTAGACATGTATTGGGGATCAATTAAGCCATTTACACTAACCAAACCGTAATTATACACCGAGTGTGATAATTAGGCATGTATTGTGTATCATTTTATGCAAAGGGGGGCAATTATACCTTGATTATACACCTAGTGCGACACTTAGATGTGTATTGAGGGTTTTAACACAAAGGGGATCAACCAAACCCTAATTATATACCCAGTGTGACAGAATAGTTATGTATTGGCAATCATGTATCCCACTTGCACAAAAAAACCCTAATTATACACCAAGTATGACAATAAAACGTGTTTTGGAGATTAATTGGTTTGTTTGTGCCAACCAAACCCTAATTATACACGTAGTGTGATAATTAGATGTGTATTGGGGATCAATGTTGTTTTTTTCCAACCAAGACCTAATTATACACCAAACCAAACCAAAAAAACCCCTAATGTCAATGTATAATCACATCCATTAATATATTAATATCATTATCAACAAGTTGGTCACTAATGCACGACTCTAAAATAGGATTACATGGATTAATATCGATACTCTTGTAATTTTTATGTACATTGATAGATTTTGGCTATTATGATTAGTCTCTCATCAATTTATCGATATCATCATCAATAAGGTCATTAATGCACAATTATCAATTAGGACTACATGGATGGATATGGAAAATCTTGTAATTTGTTGGTACACTAATAAATCTTCTTTATTAAAATTATTATTTATGTATAATAATATATAGAGAATGATTCCAATAACTGTTATTTTGTGCAAGGGTGCAAAAAACTTCCATACTTGTTCTTATTTTGAAACAAATCCTCAAACTGTCTTGAACTGACTTGAAAAATAAATATCTTACAAATGTTGGAAAAAATGTGCCACATAAAAACTTGCCCAAATCGGAGCTTTGATACCACTTGGAATGAAATTATTTGGATGGATTCAAAAAATATCAAATACTTAAACATAAAAATAGAATAATGATAGTAATTCACAAGTATAAAAGTAAAATGGAGTACATCCACTAGATATGATATAGATCATAGTAACATATTGGAACAATATGACTAGCCACTTTGAGTGGAAAATTTTCCAATACCTTACAAAAAAATATAATGAAATATGATGATCAAGTATTTCCTTCTACCTCCTTTATATACCCTACTTAGGTTATAATTACTCTATAGGTAGACCATGTTAACAATATGCAAACAGAGAAATGTGATATGGCAAGGTAAGAGATTATGCTAGCCACATGTTGGCAATACATATTCCAATACACATTCTAGCTTAAGGGCATTTCATAATTCCACCTTAGATTATGCAAGTTTTGAATTCCATGTGGGTGTATTCTACACTCGTAATGTATTGACCTTTACTCAAGGTAGAGTTTAAGTTTTCACAAATATGAAGTAATGATCAAGTTAAAGATTTTGTAGTAGATGGAACAAACCAATCATATAATGTAATGTGCTCAAGTTAGAGTTTTCGATGTTGATGGAATGAATCATATATATAATGTAATTCAATTAATATTTTTTTGTATTTTATGAAACAAACATAATATATAAGGTATTATTTATGTATAATTAGTAGAATTGCATAGAAAATGTAACATTTATGTTTTATTATTGTAGATGAAGTTCCTGGCAAACATGATATGACAAGAAAATTACTTGTGATAACTTGGCGATAGTAAGTAAAATATTTTTTAAAGTTGTTTTAACACCTAAAACACAACCATCCATCACCATTACTGAAGAATATATTGTATAAATATTGTTTTGCAAGCAAGGAAATGGCCGAGCATGTAAAAAATCTTAATTTTCATCGATAGGGCATGAAAAATATGTAGAAAAAATATAAGACCAATGCTAAACTTCGCCTTAACTATTTTCCACCTTGTTCTTCGCCACCCTATAATATGGACAGCTATTTATCTACAAATTCAAACGCTAAAAAAAGTAAAAAGATAAATAAGAAAAAAATAAATGAGGAAAATACCCAAAAGTGTGAAATTAATTTTCATCAATAAATATATAATGCTGACATAAAGTAAGTTTCATGTATATTGATGTGTAAAAAACATAAGGTATGTGTTATGTCAGATGTAACTAACTAGAATCTCTCATAGAGTTATAACAGTACAAGGTATGATGAGTGACATTATGAAAGAAGATACCTTTTGAGTCTTGCATGGAACTTAGGAATTAGTGGACAATGAAGAGTTTCAATAAATTTGGATTGGATGATGCTCATTTTTGTAGGCATATTTTGTATACAAAATATATAAGAGATGGAACAAATGATTGTGTTGACTGATAAATAGTCATTTTCAAGGCATTTGCTCAATTGTGCCAAGAGTATAAAGATTGTATTATATGTCAATAACTTAATTCTAATGGGGAGAGGGGGTCCACTTGACCAAGTATGTGATAAAGCTTTTGTTGTATGTCAAAAATTCTATTAGTAGAAACACTATAAGACCTAAGAAACAATCTTCAGGTTTTAGAGCTCTTTTATAAAGAAGTAGGGTTACTGTAAACACTCAAATTCGGTGATTTATCCTTTTCCATCGTTGATATTGACATTGCACACTTGTATGGACAAATTCACTCTCCTCACTCTTGATTAACACACCCTAATAACACTTCATGTACTTGTTTATCTTTGCACACCTATCTTTGTAACCAAACAAGAAGCAGACCAAGGTGACTAACATTGGACAATTTAATTCAATAAGACAACCCAACATATCTAGGCACAAGAGGAAATTTAATGGATATTGTTACCCGTGTTACGGTTTTGGTCACATGGTAGTGGAGTGTAAAAGGCTCAAGATAGATAAAGAATATTTGTGGAGGGATAACATATTTGAGTGTGAGAAGAATAGGATGTGTTTCAATTATCATGAAAAAGGACACATTGCTAGGTATTACTTAGAAAAATCATTAAGACAGTTTACTAATGATCATTCAGGTTCAGATAAAAGGAAAAATAATGTAAAATGTTATACATGTCATGAATTTGGGAATTATTCAAAGCACTACTGTCAAAATGAGCAACCTAAATGTAGCAGTAGGCTTCATACATTCAAATGGCAAGAAAAGAAACATTCTACCGTGAAAATGATTCCTAATAATCATACAAAATCTGCCAAGACTCAAACATCTCCTGAAAACAAGAAGATGAGATGGTTATGCAAAATCAAGGAAGAAAAACCAGAAGTCAAAGAAGAAAAGGACAAGAAATTTTCATGGGTAGATGAAGTAGAAAATCAAAAATCCAACACAGATTAGACAATAATGAATGATGACAAAGGCAAGAAGAAGGAAGACAAACTGATTACAAGCAGTGAAGAGTTTCTTCCTCAAACAGTGATAGGTAAAATGAAGTACATGTGTCTCACATGCATAGAGTCAGGAGATGAGAACTCAAGTAATGAAACAGTGATACAAAAGAATACATATAGAAAGACTGACAAGAAAACAAGGACCATGAAAGATGAAACTAAGTCATCATGTTGTTTTGATGACTTCCTGCTATTTTGACAGGATTTAAGAAGAACAAGATATACCTTCTCTAAGCTTCTAGAAGGTATACCAGATCTAAAGGAAGCATTGTTCAGAATTCATCATGATGAATTTGAACAAGAAAGTAAATAATGTTAGTCGGTGCCCATAGTTGCTATGTAATGTCTCGTGTAAAATGTCAAGGCATGTCATATATGATTTGCTTCATGTTATACAATGTTGTATGTATTGAATTCCTTGTGTATTCCCCTGAGCCAACATAGGAAGAGAAATTTATCAATCACTTTCTGATAAGATATTTTTATCCTTAACTTGTCATTGGTATAGTCAAGTGAGAAGTGTTTCCATGAGAACATCACAAATCAATGAACAAGATGTTTGTATGGTAAAATCTAAATCAGGCGAGTTCTAATATTCGATGAGAGTGTTCATGTCATAGTTGAGACATCTAGTGGCTGGTTGTTATTAGCAGGGTGTGGTCATGGTTGAAAATGAGTCATGTATAAAATCCTCATGCTCTGAGTATTGAAAGAAGAGCATATTCAAGTGTCAAAATCTAGCTTTAGTGTGTTTTGGTCACATGTGAATCTTGATGCCTGAAAATTCCAATCATAAGTGTTTGGCGCCAAGTCTACTATCATGATCCCTCAAATGCAAGATATGTGAAGTACATGTGCGTATTCATTATATAAGTGCATATTCTAGAATTGTATCTGTCACATAGACTACTAATATAAGTAAAGTAAATGAAAACCTTAATAGTTTGCAAGTTTTTGAAAATGTGACAAGATGTATGCTAGTAACCAGTGATGATAAAATGATCACAGACTATAGGTATGGAAGAAAATATTATCATCCTTGATTGCCAAATAGACAGATTTAAGCTCTCAAAGATGTTGAAAAGTATTAGATGATTTGATGGTGAAGATGTCTTCCGATGAGTACCCTTGTATAACAATTGATATAATAGGTGGTATCTCATAACAATTGGTATCTCCAAACTAATGCAAGTTGTAAGTGGAAACATGACACTAAGCAATGGGCAAGTGTCAGGAAGCTAGAGATCAAAAATTATAAGAGGAGATTCATACTGTGAGGAAAGTGTCTGAGACAGAAATCTGCAACATACAAGATGAAATACAACCTTAGAAAGAGCATGTGGACAAAGAGAGCTTAGTGCTAGTTCAAATAAAATGGAGTGAAGCACAACATGCAATAGAGAGATTTTTTAACAATGAAAAAAGTGACATCATCCAAAGGGGAGTTACTAGTGATTAAGTGCATGTTTTGCTGTTAATAGGAGACGGAAAAGATGGAACACAGTCTTAACGGAAGCATTCTCATGAAATATAAGCTCCAAAATAGCGCCAAATAGTATTAAGGCGAGGGGGAGCTAGTTTACTAGCTTATTACTACAGTTGGTATCATCAGCTCAAGAAGAGCATTTCTGTGGACATACCAGATCAAGTAGATCATAAGCATGATCCCAAGGAGAGCTTCTTAAGGTAAGAACACGATAAATTTAGCTTACCAATATATTTAGCCTTACATGACATAGTTGGTCCTTTTTCATTGTTGTCAAAGGGGGAGAGAAACTGAAGTCAACAACCAACTAATCATGTGTCAAAAGGGGAGAACATAAACCACGATTGTCAGTATTTTTTACTATCAACAGTTATAGGTGTCTGGGTGTGTTGCCATCAATGAAAAAGGGGGATATTTTTGAACCTTTATCATTATGGTATGTGTTATCATTGATGTCGAAACTGCAGAAGATACGAGAAATGGCATTGATGGCAAAAAGGGTTAACTGGTAAAGTGAGAAAATAATGAAGATGAAGGTTGATTGGTAGTGTCAACTCATAGAGAAATCATCAGAGTTTGAAAGTAGCTCAGGAAATCATGTGGAGAAGGTTGAAGATTGAATCAAGTGACTACATAATAGTGGCATTGAAGGATAAAAAATGTTTCATCAGTATGCAATAGCCTTAAGAAAGTAAATTGGGTGTTCAAAATTCAAATAAGGACATTAAGGGTCAGTGAGATGTGGAACAAGATTCATATGATCAAGGATAAGTTCTAAGGGACTTAATCAGTTTTTAGGCAAGCTGCGGAGACTAGGAGATATCCATTGAAGTTAGGAGAATGTCATTGAAGTTAAAATATAGTCGTCGAAGTTTGCACAAAGCCTTAAAAATCAAATAAGAACTGTTGAAGCTTAGCAAACACTGTGTGAAAAGGAATGAAGTCGTTGAAGAAAAAGGAGCAAAAGGACAAGTCCCGTGAGAGAAAGGTAAGGCCACGGATGTGAAGGAAGAGACGAAGAAGTAAGAACAGCTTGAAGGTAAATCCGCAGGAACTAGAAAGTTTTAAGGATGAGCCGCAGAGTAAAAGAAGTGAGGAGTAATGTCACAGACAAGCAGAAAAGCCGCTAAGAATTGGAAAAGCCACATAGAACAAGAAAAGTTTCTAAGGAAGAAAGTTGCATAAATAACAAAGTCACAAATAAAAGGATGGAATCATGGACATGAAAAAAAGTTGTAAGAAGGCAACGCAGATAAGAAGAAAGATTCACGTACAAGGAACAAGCCGCGGAAAGGCGAAGGACAAGGAGTATAACCATGAGATATTTTAGAAGCCACACAAAGCATATAAAATCCGTGGATGACTGAAAAGCGGCCAAAGAAGGAGAAATGCTGCAAAGTAAAGGGAGATTCTGCAATAAAAAGGAGGGGGTCAAATAAGCAAATGAAAGTCATTGATCGAGAAAATATGGACTGGAGATGGCTTGAAGATAATCAAATTAATTCAAATTGGAAGAAGTGAAAATTTACACTCAAAATCAATGTTGATTCGATTGTCTGAAGATTACGGCTACATTTACAATTGGAACTCTATAAAGAACGATGAAGTCCACTATTCTAGCTGCCAAATTTTAATGCTTGTTGACTTCAAAGTAGCTTAGTTACACTCTCCATTAAGATTCCTGATTCCAAGGCACAAATTAAATATTGGAGAAGAAAGGGGCTCGTTTATTCCTGATCACAAGGAAATCCTAAAAATACAAGAAATCTATTTTTAGGAGTCGGCTCATAAATATTTTTTGGCAAATGCATAGAAGAAGGTGTAATCAAGTCGAATATAGAAGGAGAAAAATCTAGAGTTAGTGGCATGCATTTAATAGTCCATATTTTCAAGCGACAAAGTAGGAGATATTGCACGACACGCAAGATGAAGTGGTGGATTGGGTCAATTAATTATTTAGAGAAATTTGGACACATTTGGAGTGTTGCTCAAGTGGGAAAATGATGCACCAGAACTTAAGGAGTGACAAGAGAGAAGAGGCTCAAGATAAAAATGATGCATTCAAGCTGAAAGAATGAAAGAGGAAAGAAGAGGTAGTTGCATGATGCAGATATGCTGAAGAGAAGAGCAAGGAGTGTTGAGTTATGGAGCTCAATTACTTCAAATTAACATGTTATATTAAACTTGCAAGAAAGCACAGTAGCCGACATTGGTTATGGAGGGACTGACATCAGTAAGGCAAGGAGGTACCAGCATCGGTTACCTGTGCGTGGGTGTTTTATTTAACTCTCGGGAATTAGATCTATTTTTAGTATTAAAGCAGATCTATTGATTGTAATTGCATGGCTAAGTGCCCTAAGTTTGTATATGCCTATATAAGCATGAAATCTAGGGTTTAGAAGTGTGTGTTAATGATTATTGTGAGAATAATTGTGAGAGAGAGAATTCTTGGAGAAGAAGGAGAAGCTTGAGAGAAAGAAAGTACTATACATCTGAGAGGTGTGGAAGATTGTAAATCTTCAATTATATATCTTCTGAAAGCTTTGGATAATAGATTGGCTTGTTTCTTGGTGGATGTAGCCCACACTGGGTGAACCACGTTAAATCTGGTGTTGATTTATATCTCTTGTTTTGTATATTTCTTCTAGTAGAATATCCACTTTTATTGCATGTATGCTTAGATCTGATATATTATTTGTACAACCTTGTGCTAACCCCAACAACTGGTATCAGAGCTTTGTTTGAGGGTTTTATGTGTTGACAGATTTACTCACAGAGGGTTTTCTGATTGAGTGGGAGCTACAACAATGGCAAAAGAAAACAAATACAAGGTAGAGAAGTTTGACGACCAAAATTATCAATTATGGAAGATGCAGATTGAGGATTATCTGTATCAAAGAGATTTGTACTTACCATTGGATGAAAAGTCTAGACCTATGAAGATGACTGATGAAGAATGGAAGATTCTTGACAGAAAGGCTTTGGGATCTATAAGATTGAGCCTGACAGCATGTGGCTTCTAATATTACAGAAGTGACATCTACGGTAGAGTTAATGAAATCTCTTGCTAATTTATATGAAAAAACTAGTGCTTCAAATAAATTTTATTTGATGAAGAAACTATTTAGTTCTAAGATGCATGAAGGTGGATATGCATCTAGTCATTTGAATGATTTTTGATCTATTGTAAATCAGTTAAAATCGGTTGATATTCCGTTTGATGATGAAGTGAAAGCACTTTTATTCTTATGTTATTTGCCTGATAGTTGGGATAACTTGGTAATGGTTGTTAGTAATACAACATCTACTAATAATATTTTGAAGTTTGATGATGTGGTTAGTATAATCTTGAATGAAGAAATTCACAGGAAAATTACAGAGGAATCATCATCTGGGAATGCTTTGAATGTAGAAAGAAGAGGCAGGCAGAAGGAGAGATCCAAGAGTAAGAATAATGGGAAATCAAAGTCAAGGGATGGTAGATCTAAATCCAGAGGTAAGGGAATTACTTGTTGGAAATGTGGAAAGAAAGGACATGCAAAGAAATATTGTTGGTCAAAGGATAAAGAGAACCAACACCCAGACAAAGGTAAAGAGTCAAATAAGGAGGCAAATATTGCAGTAGAGGTAATGCAAGATGCTCTTATTATTTCTTTGGATAATAGAATAGAATCATGGGTTTTAGATTCAGAGCTTCTTTCCATGCAACCCCTAATAAGGGTTATTTCAAAAATTATGTCCAAGGAAATTTTGGACATGTTTATTTGGGCGATGATGAACCTTGCAGTATTACTGGTAAAGGGAAGTTCATCTAAAATTACAGAATGGAAATACATGGGTATTGAAATATGTGAGGCATGTGCCAAGCCTCAAGAGGAATCTTATTTCTGCAGGCAACTAGGTGAAGTTGGTTGCATGGTTACATTCACAACAGACTCTTGGAAAGTCACCAAGGGTGCCTTTGTTGTGGCAAGAGGTAAGAAGGTAGGAATGTTATATTTATCTACCTGTGTTATTGATTCATTTTCTGTGTTATCTACTTCAGATTCAGATGCATGCATGTGGCATAATCGGTTGGGCCATATGAGTCAAAAAGGAATGTAGATCTTAAAGGCTAAGGGTAAGTTATCATATTTGAAAGATTTAGATCTTGATTTCTGTGAGCATTGTATCTTTGGAAAGAAAAAGAGAGTGAGATTTCTCAAAGTTGGGGCAACTAAGAAGGAGCAAAAATTGGAGCTTGTACACTCATATGTGTGGGGACCAGCCCAGGTAGCTTCTCATGGAGGATCCCAGTATTATGTTACTTTCATTGATGATGCTACAAGAAAGGTATGGGTTTATTGTATTAAACATAAATCTGATGTTTTTGAGACTTTTAAAAGATGGAAAGCCCTTGTTGAGAATGAATCAAATTCAAAGTTAAAGTGCCTTAGATCTGACAATGGTGGTGAATATTGTAGCAAGGATTTCAATGATTATTGTTCAGTGAATGGAATACGTAGAGAAAGGATGGTTCCAAGAACACCACAAGAGAATGGTGTTGTAGAAAGAATGAACATGACAATCATGGAACATATTGGAAGTATGAGGATACATGTTTATTGCCCTTGTAGTTTTGGGTAGAAGTAGTTGATACATCGATTTATTTGATTAATTGTGGGCCTTCAAGTTCACTAGATGGAGGAATACCAGAGGAATCTTGGACCAGAAAAGAGGTAGATCTTTCTTTTCTTAAAGTTTTTGGTTCAAAAGCTTTTGTGCATATTGATAAGGAAAATAGGAAAAAGTTGGATGCAAAATCCAAGAGATGCACTTTCATTGGTTATGGATCTGGTGATTTCAGATTCCATTTTTGGGATTTAGAGAATTCTAAAATTATTAGGAGTCGTGACATTGAATGGAATGAAAAGAGAATGTACAAGGATCAAATTTTGGTACCCAAGGATGAACCAGTTGAGAAGTTTGTGAATGAAAATGAACTCTCAGATTTAAAAATAATACTAACAGGGTTACACAGTAACCGGTGTTGGTTGACCCCTGACCGACATCGGTCAGCTGAACTGGTATCAGTTACAGAAGAGCCAAACCGACATCAGTTAGTAGAACCGACATCGGTTACAGGTGACCGGTGTTGGTCATTGTCAGAATTGGAAACAAATGTCCAGGAGGTCTAGAATGAGCCTCAGGTACCCCAAACTTCTGTGAGAAGGTCACAAAGGGTAAGTAAACCTCCATAAATATTTACACCTTCTCTATCTTATTTATTATTGACTGATAATGGTGAACCAAAATTTTTTGAAGAAGCAATGCAGGATAAGACCCACGTGTAGTGGGAGCATGGCATGGATGAGGAGATGGACTCCTTGGAACAAAACCAGACTTGGGATTTGGTTAAGTTGTCAGCAGGTAAGAGGACATTGCAGAACAAGTGGGTTTACAGGATCAAGGAAGAAGAGGGTGGACAGAAAAGATACAAGGCAAGGCTTGTAGTAAAGGGATTTGCACAGAAAGCAGGTATTGACTTTGGTGAAATATTTTCTCCTATTGTTAAAATGACTTCCATACATACTGTATTGAGTATAGTTGCAGTACATGATTTGCATTTAGAGCAACTAGATGTGAAGATGACTTTCCTTCATGGTGATTTGGATGAAGATATTTATATGCAACAACCACTTGGGTATGAAGTCAAGGGTAAGGAGAAATTAGTGTGCAGGTTGAAAAAGAGTCTATATGGGCTCAAACAAGCTCCAAGGAAATGGTACATGAGGTTTGATAGTTTCATGCATGAGCATGGTTATTTGAGATGTGAATCTGACCATTGTGTTTATTTCAAAAAGCTTGAAAATGGGAGCTATATTATTTTGTTACTGTATGTGGATGATATGCTTATTGCAGGATCTAGTATGTAGGACATTGGTGAGCTTAAGGGAAAGCTAGCTCACACATTTTCTATGAAGGATTTAGGAGCTGTAAAAAGAATCCTTGGCATGCAAATACACAGAGACATGAAGAACAAGAAATTGTATTTGTCTCAGGAGGCTTATATCAATAAGGTGTTGGAAAGGTTTAACATGCAAGATTCAAAACCAGTGAGTACACCTATGGCTGGACACTTCAAATTGAGCAAAGATCATTGTCCTTCATCACATGAGGAGGTCAAATACATGACATGAGTACCATATGCTTCAGCAATTGGGAGTCTCATGTATGTTATGGTTTGTACCAGACCAGACATTGCACAGGAAGTGGGAGTTGTGAGTAGATTTATGGCCAATCCAGGTAAAGAGCATTGGAAAGCAGTCCAATGGATTCTCAGGTATTTGAGAGGGACATCTAGCATGCAATTATGCTATGGAGGTTCGGATATTTCTTTATGTGGCTATGTTGATTTGGATATGGCTGGAGATTTGGATGGTAGAAGGAGCACTACTGGATATATTTTCACAGTAGGTGGGATGACAATTAGCTGGATATCAAGATTGCAGAAGGTTATGGCTTTGTCTACTACAGAGGTAGAGTATGTTGCAGCTACAGAGGCTAGCAAAGAGATGATATGGATGAGCAGGTTCATGGAAGAGTTGGGAAAGGAGCAAGATGATTGCAAATTGTTCAGTGACAGTCAGAGTGCAATTCATTTGGAAAAGAACTCAGTGTTTCATTCTAGAACAAAACACATTCAGTTGAGGTATCACTTCATATGACAGGTATTGGAGGATGGGCAGCTAAAACTGGAGAAGATTCATATGAGTGAAAACCCTGTGGATATGCTAATGAAGCCATTAACAAAAGAGAAGTTGGAGCTACACTCCACTTCTGTTGGTCTTTGAGTTTGAGACTTGAAGAGGAAGAAACAAAGCTAAGGAAAGGATCCAAGAATGACGTTGTACATGTATAGTGCAGTAATTTATCTCCAAGTGGGAGATTGTTGAGTTGTGGAGCTCAATTACTTCAAATTAGCATGTTATATTAAACTTGCAGGAAAGCACAGTAACTGGCATTGGTTATGGAGGGACCGACATCGGTCACCTATGACCGACATCAGTCAGGAAAGGAGGAACTGACATCGGTTAGGGCTAACCGACGTCGGTTACCTGTGTGGGAGTGTTTTATTTAACTCATGGGAATTAGATCTAATTTTAGCATTAAAGCAGATCTATTGATTGTAATTACATGGCTAAGTGCCCTAAGTTTGTATATGCCTATATAAGCATGAAAGCTAGGGTTTAGAAGTAAGTAGAGTGTGTGTTAATGATTATTGTGAGAATAATTGTGTGAGAGAGAATTCTTGGAGAAGAAGGAGAAGCTTGAGAGAAAGAAATTACTGTACATCTGAGAGGTGTGGAAGATTGTAAATCTTCAATTGTATATCTTCTGAAAGCTTTGGATAATAGATTGGCTTGTTTCTTGGTGGATGTAGCCCACACTGGGTGAACCATGTTAAATATGGTGTTGATTTATATCTCTTGTTTTGTATATTTCTTCTGGTAGAATATCTGTTTTTATTACATGTATGCTTAGATATGATATATTATCTATACAACCTTGTGCTAACCCCAACAAGGATAATCTAATAACAAAGTCATTGTAGAGAGGAAGAAAGAAGACATGACAGGATAAGAGAGATCTAGTGCAAAGAAAAAGAGAAAAGTTGTGTGCAGAAGGAGACAACATTATCAGATGAAGAACTGATGTGCAGAGAAAAGTAGAAAGTCTGATAATTTGAATGAGAAGAGAGACCAGAAAGAGGTAAAGAAAACATTGCATATCTAACTATGAAGAGTGATTGTAAATGAATGAAAAAATAAGGTGATCATAATTTGTTGTATGTGCAACATGGAAACTAGATGATCAAAATTTGTGTGAACAATAATTCTAAGTTGTAGCTTAGCATTTCCAGGGGGTTGCAACCTCCTTGTGAGTCAATGCCTGCAGAATATCAGTTTTAGCTGATTAAATTAGGGGTTGGTGCTCTTTGTAGGGTTGGCGCATCACTAAACAAATATTTTGTGATGCATAATATTCACTTGAGTCCTTTGTTGTGTGTAATATCAACAAATGTGTGGGGGTTTGTGTTCCTTGTGGGGTTGGTGCCTCACTAAAAAAATATTGTAGGATGCATAATATTCTTACAAGTCCTTATTTTGAGTAATATAAGTAACGGTTTTAGTGGGTTTTGTCCCGAAATGGTTTCCCACATTATATTTGGTCTTCTCATGTGAATGTGTGTGGATGCTTCTCATTTGCAAAAGTATCATGATTAATATTGCATGCTTATGACAATCAATAATAGTTAATAAAAATAGATACACAAAAGAATAAATTGATTGTAAGTTTTATCAGTACTGATTCAACCCCCCCTTCTCGGTGCATGAAATCTAACAGTGTGAAACTCAAGCAAAGCATTGTAAAAAAATGGTTGTCAAATTATGATTGCACTACAATAGATATCGCATATTAGGAGAACAAGGTGTGGTTTGAGGCCTCTTTGGAGTAGTGTGTACGTCAGTGATGCACACGAGTGCCCACAACCCAACTAACTTTATTTTTCAGGAACTTCTTGCACTATAAGGGTTCGAGGGTTTGAGAAGTGTTTATAGAGTCATTCTGAAGGTGAGCGAAGAAGACCAACATACAACACATATTCTCGTGTAGGTAAAGCACTCATGAAGTTTCAGACTTATATTTCAAGTAGGTCCGAGACCATACAAAAGGACTGGGACCATACAGACAATATTAATTGTAGTATGTGATTTGGACCAGGCTTAGTTTCAGGTCATAATTTCATATACGAAGCATTTCTAGTTCTAGATCTATATGTTCTTCCACTCAGGCCACCCAGACTCCTCCAGATCCACAAAGAACCAATTAAGTGCACTCTCTCCCTTATGTTTTGACATTTTTAAAGTATATAGCCTCTATGAAAAGTGTTATTATGATTTGTGCAATTAATGTTGGAAGTTAATTAAATTAGAATTATCACCTATAACATTATTCAACCTTTTTATGTATGTTAGATAAAACATTTTAAATCAAAAAGGGCAAAATCATTTAGTGAACCCGACTCTTGAATCGAACATTGTGCCTTATTATCGTAGGGTTTATATTATGTTTGGGTATTGTGCTTCGTTGTGCCAACTCTTAAGGATCATTATCAATATCTATCTAGCTTGCCCATGTCTTTTGATTCCCATCTCAATTTTTCTCACACTTGTGCCCAAATCCATGACGATCTATTTGCTAATGTTATTTTGATTATTAATGTTACTCATGCCCAATGTGATGCTTTCAATACTCACTTTGAAGATCGTAGGTCCAATACCTTACTAATGATGATTCCCAATAATTTACACAATTCATACAATGAAATCCCTCTAACATTGATATCTCACTATATGTTGCACATGAGCAACTTAAAAATGCTCCATCACCTATTCTAGAAACATCTATTGTTCCTACATCTATAGTATCCACATCCTCGGGGTAACCTAATATTCCTATGAAAAATGTGTCTATGCCTATGCCTACAACTACATCTCCTATTTATTATCATAATGGCTCAAATACATCTTTTTTTAGCACACAGGTTCTTGAGTCCCTTGTTCATTCTTTACAAGCATAAATTTTACAAATGCAACAAGGTGTCTCTCATAATTCTAATGCTATGGTCTCTTTGCAATTATTGCATAATCCGCTTGTACCTAAAGTTGTCTCGTATCCTTTTCCTATTGGCTCTGTTACACCTAAGCTTCTTATTTATGATGGCAAAGGGTGATCCCAGGAGCATCTTAGATCATTCCATGTTGCTTGTTTTGACTATGCATCTAAGGATATATTGCTTACTAAGTTATTTCCTAAGAGTCTTAAGGACTTTTCTTTGCAAAGGTTTTATGATATCTTCACACAATCTATGTGCTTTTTTACCACATTAGCAAATCAATTTTTGGCACAATTTTCAATTAACATTGGGGATAAGACTTACACACAAATTTCCAAGCTTAAACACGAATCTGATGAGCATACTAATGACTATGTCTTGCGGCATAGAACAATGTTTAGTAAGATGAACAACATATCGAGTGACAATGAGTTATAAGACCTTTTAATTAAAAGTTTGTTTCCTCCATTACAATAATCACTCATGTTTAATAAGTTTAGATCATTTTAATATCTATGTCATACACTGAAAGAGCATGAAGCTAAGTTATTACACATGAACAAACTCAAGTATGTTGCTAGCACCTCTAATTCATCAAATGCCAAGTTTCAAAGAAAATATAATTTCAAGGGAAAATCGAATGAAACTAAGGTTGTTTCTAAATACATTGTCAACATTGTTGCTTAGCCTACTAAACTACAATTACAATCTATAAGATGATAATTTACATGATTACCATGTCCTCCTTGCATTTTTCTAATGTAATTACTTGAGTGTAATCTTGTGTCTCTCCTCCATTGTTTGAGGTTGATACAAGCAAGCCTCAAGGTAAGGGGTTTGATGATAATGCTTATTATGAGTATCATAGATGTACTAGTCACACTATAGATAGATTTATTAAATTACGACACATTATTCAAGATCTTATTGACTCTAATGAAATTGAATGAGACGAGCTTGTTGAATCTTCCAAGCCTACAAATAACAATTCTAAGTAGAAATTATTCTACTACCCACTTCCTAAGCACAATAATTACACATTTACTTTAGAATTTCTTAACACTCGTTGTGCGGTACCACCACCATCTTATTATGATCATCCACTTGATGCTATGATTGACACTATTACTCACACATCATCTTCTACAATGATTATTTCTTTTCCCAATTTTGATATAGATGACACACTTATTTCTTATACCTATTCTAGTATTTATTCATAAGATTTCTATTCGGGGTGTCTTGGTTATTCCACGTTGCATGGATAATGTTTGTGCATGGCCATTACTTCATTCTCTTTTACTTCATTCTCTTGGTATCACTTTTAAGAGGCTTGTGCTCGATTCTAATCCACACTTTTGACGAATTACACTATCGATCACATTTGGGTCTATCACTACATAAAATTCATTCTTGGTCACTAAATTTGTTGCTACTAGAGTATTGCATATAATTCTCCTTTGGCTACATGCTCTCAAGGTTGTTCCATTGATAGTTCATCATATTCATCATCAGAATATTATCACTATTGAGGGTATTCCTTTTAGGGATTTATCTCTTAGCTTTCCTAGTTCTTCTTTCATTTCTATCACTCTTCCTGGTGCATCTACATATAGGTTTCTTATTTCGCACACTAATCCACATTGCACTAGCCCTCCTAGGTCTCCTATTAGGCCTTTGGTTGCACATACAGATTCACATAGCTATATGTCTCCTGATAGGCCTTTAGTTGTACATGTTACATCACACAATTCCAAGGCTTCTAGTCTCCTCCTAGGCCTTCCTTAGCACACATTGTCTCTAGTGGCTCACACTCTCACAATATTTTATGCAGATCTTCTAGCCTTATTACTCCTGCTATAGTTTCTCATATGTCATTTAGGAGTTCTCATTCTTCTAGTCCACCAAACATATATCACACTTTGCATTCTACTCAGTGCTTTACTATTTATAGTTCTCCTCATAGGCCTTCTTTGGCACATATTATCACAGTGGTTCCACTTGCACTTGATTCACATTCTTTAACACATTTGAGGCTTGACTCCCCAACATCTTTGGTTATTTCTTCACCTCCTCATGAAGTTCTATTGGAATAGATCTCATGTTATCCCCCCTCTTGTACATAGTTATGCACAGATAATACACAAACACTGGAATGTTTTCAAAACACCAAAATATTCAAATATTTGCAAAAATACAAAATTAGGGCTTGTTTCTATGGCATACATTGTTTGCACTTTACATTATACATGTTTTTATTCATTTGGTTTGATAGATAACATTTCTTCTTTACACATCCATTTAGGTGGTATATTGTGCATGATGTAGGACATACATAAAGTGTTACGCAATGACAAGTGCTGGCATAACCCTTACCTAGACTACTAACCTCTGGGGGCACCTACTTTTGCATATTATATCCACGTGTTATATTTCCACTATAGTTCATTTCTTTCCTCATTATGCTTAGTTATATATTTATACTGTGTATCTGTTATCTTTTGAACTAACACATGTGTCTTGTGAAATGCTTACAATTATTACTTCATTGACTCTTTTATATCATATGTTATGTATTTTTTATCACATTTGGATACACTTATTTTTCATACATGCTTGTTAGTTGTATGTGTGTGCGCTTGTTTATTACTCTGACTATGACCTGAGGTCCTTGATTGTCTTGTGACACCGTAGGTGTACCATGTTTACAACATTATGCCTTGTGTGTGGTTATGTATCTTGTATTTTCCAACCCAAGGGCCTTAATTGTCTTGTGACACCATGGGTGTCCCGTGTTTGCAAGAACTTCACCTTTTGTGTGACATTGTTTGATATGTTTGCACTTATTTCTAAATTGTATGCACTTTTTTTATGCTAACAGATGGTTTACCATTGTTGCTATTACTATTTTGATGAATTGACACTTTTATGGTTATCATGATTCTTATTATTGTTGCTTTTTTTAAGCCATGGTTTCTACCATGCACACCCCCCCTACAAATACAATTTCTTCTTGGTGGCCACCACATCAATAGTTCAGAGGTTATACATTGATGTCCAAATTCTCATCCACGAGTACACATCTTTTATTTTGCACCACACCTTAAATTATTTGTCGCACATGCCTCAAAAGAGGAGGTAAACATTTGGGGTTTATTTTATATTTCTAAACATTTTTCTAGGCACAAACATATGTAGAGGTAGAAATAAATGACTCGAAATTGGACTCAAACACATAAAAACTAGAAAAATCTACACGAGGTCATAAACATACAAACTAGTCAGGACCGTAGGGATGGTTCTAACCCTACTATATGGTTTTTCCTAAGGGGTATTTTCTCCATATTTTTCAACAGTTTCAGATTTTTCACCATTGGCACAAGGCTTTCATATTGTTTCATACTTAGTTTGACTTAGTTTGACACAAATTTAGGGGGTATGAAGTATTCCTCTCTCTCTCCACGGTACTCAGTTTCTATTAAATTTTGGCATATTGGGGGCATGGGTCTCCTTTCTCCAATTAGATATCAACATGCATCAATTCCACCCAATTTATACTCAGTTGTGTGACACATGAGAAGATTATGGGGACACTTTTTTTTTCTATTATGTTCCCTAAATTATGAAATTGGTCTTATATCCATATACAACGGTATGGTCTATGGGGTCATGGAAGGTATCAAATCACCTTATCCTCTTGCACTTAAGGGGAAGATAGAAAAGTTGTTAAATAGCCTTGATATATGGTCTTCTTCTTTTGCATGGTGTTTGAGCTCCTCATTTTTTGGTTCTTCTCTTTAGAATTTGCGTGTTGGGTTTGTACACCTAATGTATCCACATCTCCTTAGTATAATTATGGACTAGTCACCCTCAATTCCCCATCATAAATCACCAAATCTAGAATCTCCAAGGCATAAGAATGGGAGCACATTCTCCATGTAAAATAAACATGTGTATTCCTTTCATGTTTTACATCTCTTTTGACATTTCTTGTTGCACATTTATTTACATAACTTTCATTACATTTTGAGTTGCAATTTAATTTCCTATCTTGGGCATTGAATACACTTTGTGCTACAAGTTTCATCTTAGAGCATGCCAACACCAACACAACATGACACTGTAAATCAAAGTTACTACGAGCGAAGAAAGAGTGTGTCTACACACTCATGTATATTTTCCTTTTAAACATGTAATTTTCAATTTCATACTTAAATGCGGGGCAAATGTAGACACTCAAATTTGGAAAATATCATTTCACAATGTTGATCTTGACATTACACACTTGCATGGACAATTGCACCCTCCTCACTCTTTCTTAACACACCCTGATAGCACCTCTTGTAATTGTTTATGTTTTCACACCTCTCTATCGATAGGTTCTGAAACCTAATTACGCAAAACACATCTAGAAACATCCATTATTAGGCCCATAAAGTCAAAATGTGTTTTTCTCTATCGTGTGCAAAACTACCACTCTCGGTCAGGTTGTGAAAATCTACAAACCAACTTATAGACACAAAATCACGCACTTTGGGTAATTATCTAATCATGATTACATACTGCTATTCATATAATTCCTAAGTAATAAAAGTACTAACTAGCCCATATCTTTGGTCAACTTTCTTTTCTTTCTGTTTCCATTTTGGTCTTACACCCTTACTTGCTCAGTCTGACTTTTTATACTTCGACATTTATCATCCTGGACACTAGTGCCCAGCCAGGACACCAACGTTTGGTGCCCTTGTCCCCTCTGGATGCCCCTAATCTTAGTACACTATACTCACACTTTTTGGGTCATTTTTAGCCATTTGAGAATCTTATCTATTTGGTAGTCAGCCTTTTTGGGGTTAATCATGAAATTCAAGCAAACGAATCATATAAATATATAAAGTTCTGTGATCATAATAAAGGACCAAACACTAAGCATTAGTTATCACCACCTAAGATTACATCCTTTAAGGCACTAAGAGCTCCATTGCATCCACCTAGCACCATCACAAGGGACACAAAGGGTTTGTTCTTCTACATACACTTCATGGGAGGGAAAATTATTCGATTCCATGCACACATCTATTACATTTATTCACATCTAGCCATTTGCTCGCTATCAAGTGCAACACACACAAATGTCACCGAGGGCACGATTCCACACACACACACATTAAAACTACATTGGTTATGAGATGTAGTGCAATTCTCAATCATAAGTTCACCATTGTGACAAGTGAAGACAGTCTAACCCCTCGTTCTACATCTTTCTTTTTTGGAATTTGATGTCTATTTGAGGGTTTTATAAGTTTATATTTCATTGCAGGTTTCTAGCGACCTCGGCGATCTTGGTGTGACCTCAAAGTGGCCAAAGGTGAACACCTTATGACACTTTAGAGGAGGTTTTTAGTGCTTTTCTGTAGACCCAGACGCCTAGAAAAAGGCCTAGGACACACACGGGTGCCCCTGTCCCTCTCTAAGCGCCCCAATCCAGCCTATCTCTTCAGATCTACATTTTTTTGGGTCTCTGTGCGATGGTCTTGTCGTTCTGTTAACCTAGTCATCACTTCGGTGCACTCTAGATTTTATTACAAATCAACTAAGTACCTTCTTCTCCTCCTTGCAATTAGGGTTTTTTATAATTTATTGCTTAGTTGCTTGGGTGTATTTTTTGTGCTTAATTGCATGTTTATTTTACTGTTACAATAACATCATATTAGGCTCTTATTTCTCATTTTAGCTTAATGATTTTGGTGAATCCAAACTTAATCTGAACACTCTTAGGATCCTCATACCTCCATTGTTCTTATCTTTCTAGGTTCTCTTCATCACGAGTATCTCTATTAATGATTTCTTGCTTATCAATCCTCAATTAAGAGATAAAATCATATCTCTCTTTGCTACCACTCGCATTCCTACTAACATGCATACCAAACATTTGTTGAGGCATTTTCCCAACATATTGCTTTCCCGTCCAATCCTCACGTTGATATTTCTATTTTTGACAATGATCCACCCTTGCATATCATGATTCACATTTACAATATGGGTATCAAGCGTACTTTAATCGATAATGGATCTGAAATCAATCTATTTCCTATGCCATTCCTTAAAAATATTGGTCTTTCTGCAAATAATGTTAATCCATCATGTCTTTCCCTTCAGGCATATGATGGTTTTGTTCGTCCATGCGTAGGTCACATACTCTGCCTATCACTATAGGGCCTAAAACCCTTAACACAGTTTTATTTGTCATTAAATTTCTGGTTTTGTATAATTGTTTACTTGTTCATCCATGGATTCATTTCATGCAAGCAATTCCTTCTATAGTACATCACTGTGTCGAATTCCTACATGAGGGCATAGAATATATAGTTCCTAGTGATCGTGACCCATTCAAATATTGCGATCGTGATCCCAATACTACAATTCCTACCCCACGCTCTGATACTACTAATGAACCACAACCCATAGATACTACAGATCATTTACCACCACTTGAAGGTTCTATTTGCATGCTAGATATAGTCCCATCTACAAAACCACCACCTCCTACTACTACTACTTCTATGGTACTTTATTGGAGGCCTACCCACACATCCGATGTCGTTCCATCTACTTCACTATCACATGTGCATACACCATTAGCACGTCCTCCCTTTACATATATGTTTTTCATGAATGATTCTTATTGGGAGCATATTCCATTTCATCTTACTTGTGATGACACTATATGCACACATGATGGTTTGGCTCAACTAGGTTTTGTGATTGATGACATCTTTCCTTCACCCTGTGCTCATAATCTTTATCATGGTTTCATTCACATTTAATTGTTACTTATGGGCTTCGCGTATTTCATCTTATAGTGTTTCTTG